>OZ037834.1:1665597-2317593 GCA_964035575.1 Rhynchopus sp. YZ270_cl-10 | reverse complement strand
TGCGGGTTTGCGGGTTTGCGGGTTTGCGGGTTTACGGGTTTACGGGTTTACGGGTTTGCGAGTTTGCGGGTTTGCGGGTTTGCGGGTTTGCGGGTTTGCGGGTTTGCGGGTTTGCGGGTTTGCGGGTTTGCGGGTTTGCGGGTTTGCGGGTTTGCGGGTTTGCGGGTTTGCGGGTTTGCGGGTTTGCGGGTTTGCGGGTTTGCGGGTTTGCGGGTTTGCGGGTTTGCGGGTTTGCGGGTTTGCGGGTTTGCGGGTTTGCGGGTTTGCGGGTTTGCGGGTTTGCGGGTTTGCGGGTTTGCGGGTTTGCGGGTTTGCGGGTTTGCGGGTTTGCGGGTTTGCGGGTTTGCGGGTTTGCGGGTTTGCGGGTTTGCGGTTTGCGGGTTTGCGGGTTTGCGGTTTGCGGGTTTGCGGGTTTGCGGGTTTGCGGGTTTGCGGGTTTGCGGGTTTGCGGGTTTGCGGGTTTGCGGGTTTGCGGGTTTGCGGGTTTGCGGGTTTGCGGGTTTGCGGGTTTGCGGGTTTGCGGGTTTGCGGGTTTGCGGGTTTGCGGGTTTGCGGGTTTGCGGGTTTGCGGGTTTGCGGGTTTGCGGGTTTGCGGGTTTGCGGGTTTGCGGGTTTGCGGGTTTGCGGGTTTGCGGGTTTGCGGGTTTGCGGGTTTGCGGGTTTGCGGGTTTGCGGGTTTGCGGGTTTGCGGGTTTGCGGGTTTGCGGGTTTGCGGGTTTGCGGGTTTGCGGGTTTGCGGGTTTGCGGGTTTGCGGGTTTGCGGGTTTGCGGGTTTGCGGGTTTGCGGGTTTGCGGGTTTGCGGGTTTGCGGGTTTGCGGGTTTGCGGGTTTGCGGGTTTGCGGGTTTGCGGGTTTGCGGGTTTGCGGGTTTGCGGGTTTGCGGGTTTGCGGGTTTGCGGGTTTGCGGGTTTGCGGGTTTGCGGGTTTGCGGGTTTGCGGGTTTGCGGGTTTGCGGGTTTGCGGGTTTGCGGGTTTGCGGGTTTGCGGGTTTGCGGGTTTGCGGGTTTGCGGGTTTGCGGGTTTGCGGGTTTGCGGGTTTGCGGGTTTGCGGGTTTGCGGGTTTGCGGGTTTGCGGGTTTGCGGGTTTGCGGGTTTGCGGGTTTGCGGGTTTGCGGGTTTGCGGGTTTGCGGGTTTGCGGGTTTGCGGGTTTGCGGGTTTGCGGGTTTGCGGGTTTGCGGGTTTGCGGGTTTGCGGGTTTGCGGGTTTGCGGGTTTGCGGGTTTGCGGGTTTGCGGGTTTGCGGGTTTGCGGGTTTGCGGGTTTGCGGGTTTGCGGGTTTGCGGGTTTGCGGGTTTGCGGGTTTGCGGGTTTGCGGGTTTGCGGGTTTGCGGGTTTGCGGGTTTGCGGGTTTGCGGGTTTGCGGGTTTGCGGGTTTGCGGGTTTGCGGGTTTGCGGGTTTGCGGGTTTGCGGGTTTGCGGGTTTGCGGGTTTGCGGGTTTGCGGGTTTGCGGGTTTGCGGGTTTGCGGGTTTGCGGGTTTGCGGGTTTGCGGGTTTGCGGGTTTGCGGGTTTGCGGGTTTGCGGGTTTGCGGGTTTGCGGGTTTGCGGGTTTGCGGGTTTGCGGGTTTGCGGGTTTGCGGGTTTGCGGGTTTGCGGGTTTGCGGGTTTGCGGGTTTGCGGGTTTGCGGGTTTGCGGGTTTGCGGGTTTGCGGGTTTGCGGGTTTGCGGGTTTGCGGGTTTGCGGGTTTGCGGGTTTGCGGGTTTGCGGGTTTGCGGGTTTGCGGGTTTGCGGGTTTGCGGGTTTGCGGGTTTGCGGGTTTGCGGGTTTGCGGGTTTGCGGGTTTGCGGGTTTGCGGGTTTGCGGGTTTGCGGGTTTGCGGGTTTGCGGGTTTGCGGGTTTGCGGGTTTGCGGGTTTGCGGGTTTGCGGGTTTGCGGGTTTGCGGGTTTGCGGGTTTGCGGGTTTGCGGGTTTGCGGGTTTGCGGGTTTGCGGGTTTGCGGGTTTGCGGGTTTGCGGGTTTGCGGGTTTGCGGGTTTGCGGGTTTGCGGGTTTGCGGGTTTGCGGGTTTGCGGGTTTGCGGGTTTGCGGGTTTGCGGGTTTGCGGGTTTGCGGGTTTGCGGGTTTGCGGGTTTGCGGGTTTGCGGGTTTGCGGGTTTGCGGGTTTGCGGGTTTGCGGGTTTGCGGGTTTGCGGGTTTGCGGGTTTGCGGGTTTGCGGGTTTGCGGGTTTGCGGGTTTGCGGGTTTGCGGGTTTGCGGGTTTGCGGGTTTGCGGGTTTGCGGGTTTGCGGGTTTGCGGGTTTGCGGGTTTGCGGGTTTGCGGGTTTGCGGGTTTGCGGGTTTGCGGGTTTGCGGGTTTGCGGGTTTGCGGGTTTGCGGGTTTGCGGGTTTGCGGGTTTGCGGGTTTGCGGGTTTGCGGGTTTGCGGGTTTGCGGGTTTGCGGGTTTGCGGGTTTGCGGGTTTGCGGGTTTGCGGGTTTGCGGGTTTGCGGGTTTGCGGGTTTGCGGGTTTGCGGGTTTGCGGGTTTGCGGGTTTGCGGGTTTGCGGGTTTGCGGGTTTGCGGGTTTGCGGGTTTGCGGGTTTGCGGGTTTGCGGGTTTGCGGGTTTGCGGGTTTGCGGGTTTGCGGGTTTGCGGGTTTGCGGGTTTGCGGGTTTGCGGGTTTGCGGGTTTGCGGGTTTGCGGGTTTGCGGGTTTGCGGGTTTGCGGGTTTGCGGGTTTGCGGGTTTGCGGGTTTGCGGGTTTGCGGGTTTGCGGGTTTGCGGGTTTGCGGGTTTGCGGGTTTGCGGGTTTGCGGGTTTGCGGGTTTGCGGGTTTGCGGGTTTGCGGGTTTGCGGGTTTGCGGGTTTGCGGGTTTGCGGGTTTGCGGGTTTCCAGTTATTACCGTATAGAGGGTCTGTGAGCTGGCACCCTTGCGGAATCCAAAGTTTGCGTCCTCCCAGCAATTCTGATAGTACACTTGGGTAGAGTGGGGTCTAGAAACGACAGCCCCGGCCGGGTGCTCCCGTTTGTCCGATCTGGCAATATTTAAAAATTGAAAATGGATATAAATACCCTATGCTACCGTGTACTATGTATAAAATAGCCGTGAAATTTGGCCACATTTAACCACAACTACTCAAAACGTCAAATCTGTTGCTTTAATGGACTCAGAGAGCATTTTTACAACCTGGACATGGGGGTCAGATTCCACTTTAGAGCACCTGAAATATGGTCAAAAAAATATTGTCACTCTCTTCACCATGGGTATCCAGTTATTACCGTATAGAGGGTCTGTGAGCTGGCACCCTTGCGGAATCCAAAGTTTGCGTCCTCCCAGCAATTCTGATAGTACACTTGGGTAGAGTGGGGTCTAGAAACGACAGCCCCGGCCGGGTGCTCCCGTTTGTCCGATCTGGCAATATTTAAAAATTGAAAATGGATATAAATACCCTATGCTACCGTGTACTATGTATAAAATAGCCGTGAAATTTGGCCACATTTAACCACAACTACTCAAAACGTCAAATCTGTTGCTTTAATGGACTCAGAGAGCATTTTTACAACCTGGACATGGGGGTCAGATTCCACTTTAGAGCACCTGAAATATGGTCAAAAAAATATTGTCACTCTCTTCACCATGGGTATCCAGTTATTACCGTATAGAGGGTCTGTGAGCTGGCACCCTTGCGGAATCCAAAGTTTGCGTCCTCCCAGCAATTCTGATAGTACACTTGGGTAGAGTGGGGTCTAGAAACGACAGCCCCGGCCGGGTGCTCCCGTTTGTCCGATCTGGCAATATTTAAAAATTGAAAATGGATATAAATACCCTATGCTACCGTGTACTATGTATAAAATAGCCGTGAAATTTGGCCACATTTAACCACAACTACTCAAAACGTCAAATCTGTTGCTTTAATGGACTCAGAGAGCATTTTTACAACCTGGACATGGGGGTCAGATTCCACTTTAGAGCACCTGAAATATGGTCAAAAAAATATTGTCACTCTCTTCACCATGGGTATCCAGTTATTACCGTATAGAGGGTCTGTGAGCTGGCACCCTTGCGGAATCCAAAGTTTGCGTCCTCCCAGCAATTCTGATAGTACACTTGGGTAGAGTGGGGTCTAGAAACGACAGCCCCGGCCGGGTGCTCCCGTTTGTCCGATCTGGCAATATTTAAAAATTGAAAATGGATATAAATACCCTATGCTACCGTGTACTATGTATAAAATAGCCGTGAAATTTGGCCACATTTAACCACAACTACTCAAAACGTCAAATCTGTTGCTTTAATGGACTCAGAGAGCATTTTTACAACCTGGACATGGGGGTCAGATTCCACTTTAGAGCACCTGAAATATGGTCAAAAAAATATTGTCACTCTCTTCACCATGGGTATCCAGTTATTACCGTATAGAGGGTCTGTGAGCTGGCACCCTTGCGGAATCCAAAGTTTGCGTCCTCCCAGCAATTCTGATAGTACACTTGGGTAGAGTGGGGTCTAGAAACGACAGCCCCGGCCGGGTGCTCCCGTTTGTCCGATCTGGCAATATTTAAAAATTGAAAATGGATATAAATACCCTATGCTACCGTGTACTATGTATAAAATAGCCGTGAAATTTGGCCACATTTAACCACAACTACTCAAAACGTCAAATCTGTTGCTTTAATGGACTCAGAGAGCATTTTTACAACCTGGACATGGGGGTCAGATTCCACTTTAGAGCACCTGAAATATGGTCAAAAAAATATTGTCACTCTCTTCACCATGGGTATCCAGTTATTACCGTATAGAGGGTCTGTGAGCTGGCACCCTTGCGGAATCCAAAGTTTGCGTCCTCCCAGCAATTCTGATAGTACACTTGGGTAGAGTGGGGTCTAGAAACGACAGCCCCGGCCGGGTGCTCCCGTTTGTCCGATCTGGCAATATTTAAAAATTGAAAATGGATATAAATACCCTATGCTACCGTGTACTATGTATAAAATAGCCGTGAAATTTGGCCACATTTAACCACAACTACTCAAAACGTCAAATCTGTTGCTTTAATGGACTTTCGACCGAGCGCACCCACCACGCGAAGCGTGGTGGGGGCGCGAGGGAGAGCGGAGCGAGCCTTTACGCGGAGCGTGAAGGCGAGCGGAGCATGGGGGGTCTGGGGGGGCAGTGCCCCCCCAGAAAAATTTTTGAAGTTTGGGTGTCCTGATTTGGGCTTATTGTGTATGTTTACATGTATTTTTTGGTGAGGTAATGCTCGAGAAAGAGAAAAGGTCAGTGGCGACAATTGGGTGGAAATGGTGGAAAATTGGTGGTTACTAGCGATTGTCGACAGAGAGATCTGCAGATTCTACTGATCTGCTGATTCTACTGATATAATTTTTGTATCAAGCAAGAGAACCCGACATATGGTAGAGTGAGAACATGACATTACCATGGAGGAAAAAAAAAATTTTGATTTTGGGTCTCTGGAGTCTGTGCGCGCTGTGGTGGGGTCAATTTGCACTGAGAAATGGGTATTTTTGACTTAAAATGCATGTATCAGTTTTTACATGATTTTAGAAAACAGAAAACCACCATATTTTTGACATTGATGACAGGCTTCCCAGCACAAGTCAGTATTTAGAACAGTGTCGTTGTTCATTGGAAGCACAACGATTATCGCTTGCCACACAACTTTGTCAAACATGGGAAGTCTCAAAATAAACGTGCCTTCCTTACGTTAAGATGTGTGGAAAATAGCCAAGCACACAAGTACCATTATTTTGATACTGGTAGCAGTCTTCCCCGGAGATGATAGTAAATAACATTGTGCAAACTGTGCAAACTTTCTTATAGTCATGCAAACCTGAAAAATTAATAGCGGCGGAGCAACCACACCACAACCAGACAAGCTTGCTACATGTTGGCGAGCTTTCTTATCCCTGTGAGTAATTTTGCGGCGGATCCAAACAGCTTAACAACCACAGTCTCTTATGTGTCAATATTAGCGGCGGAGCAAAATATCCTTCCTTAAACACACTGCTAAACTGCTAAATTTAGCAGTTTTTGTCCAAATATTTAGTGGGTAAATCCTGCTACATTTCAGTGACCTTTTCTGATAATCTTTTACTGTATCAGTCATGTCAGCAGCATGTATCAATAATTCGCGGCGTAGCAACGTGCCTCAAAACTACATCCTCCCTCATTTTTTCGACTTTTCCGTGTCATTTCAGGTTTTCTATGAATGAATAGGCACATCATTTCTGCATTTGCTGAATGATACTAATCTTTTCAACACAAATACGCGGCGGAGCCAAATACCTCACAACCACACCATCCTGCCACATTTTAGCGAGCTTTCTTCTAGTGCGGGTTTGCGGGTTTGCGGGTTTGCGGGTTTGCGGGTTTGCGGGTTTGCGGGTTTGCGGGTTTGCGGGTTTGCGGGTTTGCGGGTTTGCGGGTTTGCGGGTTTGCGGGTTTACGGGTTTGCGGGTTTGCGGGTTTGCGGGTTTGCGGGTTTGCGGGTTTGCGGGTTTGCGGGTTTGCGGGTTTGCGGGTTTGCGGGTTTGCGGGTTTGCGGGTTTGCGGGTTTGCGGGTTTGCGGGTTTGCGGGTTTGCGGGTTTGCGGGTTTGCGGGTTTGCGGGTTTGCGGGTTTGCGGGTTTGCGGGTTTGCGGGTTTGCGGGTTTGCGGGTTTGCGGGTTTGCGGGTTTGCGGGTTTGCGGGTTTACGGGTTTGCGGGTTTGCGGGTTTGCGGGTTTGCGGGTTTGCGGGTTTGCGGGTTTGCGGGTTTGCGGGTTTGCGGGTTTGCGGGTTTGCGGGTTTGCGGGTTTGCGGGTTTGCGGGTTTGCGGGTTTGCGGGTTTGCGGGTTTGCGGGTTTGCGGGTTTGCGGGTTTGCGGGTTTGCGGGTTTGCGGGTTTGCGGGTTTGCGGGTTTGCGGGTTTGCGGGTTTGCGGGTTTGCGGGTTTGCGGGTTTGCGGGTTTGCGGGTTTGCGGGTTTGCGGGTTTGCGGGTTTGCGGGTTTGCGGGTTTGCGGGTTTGCGGGTTTGCGGGTTTGCGGGTTTCTAGTTATTACCGTATAGAGCACTTGTAAAGTGGCACCAGGTCTTTTATGGAAGCCTGCATCCTCCGAGCAATTCTGAGGTGATATTCCTATAGTATGGGGCCTGGAAACGACAGCCCCGACTGGGGGCGCCAGTTTGTCCTATCTGGCAATATCCAAAATGGGTGCGGCATTTCACGGCTATTTTTGTGAAGGAATTTGCGATTTTTTGTGTTTCTGAGGTGCTGGGTGTATTTGTTATGAAAATTTCAAAATGTGAGATAACCATGATTTATGGCCAGTATCCTCATAAAATGAAGCAATAGCGACCCTGGAGGTCCATATTTGACATGTTAGGCCAAAATTAGGTGTGTAAGAGTATCGGCTTGAAAATATTTTTTTTCGTGATTTTTGGGGTCATTTTTTGGCTGGGAAAATTGGGCCACATTTAAGGACAACTGCTCAAAAGGTCAAATCTGTGGCTTTAATGGACTCATTGGGCGTTTGTATGACCTGGACATGGGGGTCAGATTCCATTTTTAACATGTTGAAAATTGGTCACAAGACCCTGAGAGAAAACCCAAGGTCAAATTGACCTTGAGTACCAGGTCAAATTTGTGTGGAAAAAATTTCCAGTACCTAATTTCTGATGCTCAAAAGTACAAATTTCCCTCGACAATCGCTTCATATGACATTTCCATAACCTGGACATGGGGGTCAGACTCCACTTTTGACCACCTGAAATTTGGTCATACACATGTATGAGACCCCAAAAACCAGGATTTTGACCAAAAAATTTTTCCCAGCAATTTTTGCCAACAAAAAATCGAAAAAAAAAATTTTTGATTTTGGCTCTCCGGAGTCTGTGCGTGCTGTGATGGGGTCAATTTGCGCTGAGAAATGGGTATTTTTGACCTAAAATGCATGTATCAGTTTTTACATGATTTTTGGTGTTTTTGGGGTCTTTTGGTCAGTACCTAATTTCTGATGCTCAAAAGTGCAAAATTCCTTCGACAATCGCTTCATATGACATTTCCATAACCTGGACATGGGGGGTCAGACTCCACTTTTGACCACCTGAAATTTGGTCATACACATGTATGAGACCCCAAAAACCAGGATTTTGACCAAAAAATTTTCCAAGCAATTTTTGCCTACAAAAAATCGAAAAAAAAAATTTTTGATTTTGGCTCTCCGGAGTCTGTGCGTGCTGTGGTGGGGTCAATTTGCGCTGAGAAATGGGTATTTTTGACCTAAAATGCATGTACCAGTTTTTACATGATTTTTGGTGTTTTGGGAGTTTTAGGTGGGTTTTTTGGTCAGTACCTAATTTCTGATGCTCAAAAGTACAAAATTCCTTCGGCAATGGCTTCATAGGACATTTCCATAACCTGGACATGGGGGTCAGACACCACTTTTGACCACCTGAAAATTGGTCATACACATGTATGAGACCCCAAAAACCAGGATTTTGACCAAAAAATTTTCCCAGCAATTTTTGCCTGCAAAAAATCGAAAAAAAATTTTTTTGATTTTGGCTCTCCGGAGTCTGTGCGTGCTGTGATGGGGTCAATTTGCGCTGAGAAATGAGTATTTTTGACCTAAAATGCATGTATCAGTTTTTACATGTTTTTTGGTGTTTTCGGGGTTTTAGGTGGGTTTTTTGGTCAGTACATAATGTGCAATGCTCAAAAGTACAGAATTCCTTCGGGAATGGCTTCATAGGACATTTCCATAACCTGGACATGGGGGTCAGACTCCACTTTTGACCACCTAAAATTTGGTCATACACATGTGTGAGACCCCAAAAACCAGGATTTTGACCAAAAAATTTTCCAAGCAATTTTTGCCTACAAAAAATCGAAAAAAAAAATTTTGATTTTGGCTCTCCGGAGTCTGTGCGCGCTGTGATGACACTGGTAGCAGTCTTCCCCTGAGATGATAGTACATAACACTGTGCAAACTATCTTATAGTCATGCAAACCTGAAAAATTAATAGCGGCGGAGCAACCACACCACAACCAGACAAGCTTGCTACATGTTGGCGAGCTTTCTTATCCCTGTGAGTAATTTTGCGGCGGAGCCAAACAGCTTAACAACTACAGTCTCTTATGTGTAAATATTAGCGGCGGAGAAAAATATCCTTAAACACACGAACCTGCTAAATTTAGCAGTTTTTGTCTAAATCCTGCTACATTTCAGTGAGCTTTTCTGATAATCTATAACTGTATCAGTCATGTCAGCAGCATGCATCAATAATTCGCGGCGTAGCAACGTGCCTCATAACTATATCCTCCCTCATTTTTTCGACTTTTCCGTGGCATGTCAGGATTCCTATGAATGAATAGGTCATTTCTGAATTTGCTGAATAATACTAATCTTTTCAACACTAATTCTCGGCGGAGCCATATACCTCACAACCACACCATCCTGCCACATTTTAGCGAGCTTTCTTCTAGTGCGGGTTTGCGGGTTTGCGGGTTTGCGGGTTTGCGGGTTTGCGGGTTTGCGGGTTTGCGGGTCTGCGGGTTTGCGGGTTTGCGGGTTTGCGGGTTTGCGGGTTTGCGGGTTTGCGGGTTTGCGGGTTTGCGGGTTTGCGGGTTTGCGGGTTTGCGGGTTTGCGGGTTTGCGGGTTTGCGGGTTTGCGGGTTTGCGGGTTTGCGGGTTTGCGGGTTTACGGGTTTGCGGGTTTGCGGGTTTGCGGGTTTGCGGGTTTACGGGTTTGCGGGTTTGCGGGTTTGCGGGTTTGCGGGTTTGCGGGTTTGCGGGTTTGCGGGTTTGCGGGTTTGCGGGTTTGCGGGTTTGCGGGTTTGCGGGTTTGCGGGTTTGCGGTTTGCGGGTTTGCGGGTTTGCGGGTTTGCGGGTTTGCGGGTTTGCGGGGTTTGCGGGTTTGCGGGTTTGCGGGTTTGCGGGTTTGCGGGTTTGCGGGTTTGCGGGTTTGCGGGTTTGCGGGTTTGCGGGTTTGCGGGTTTGCGGGTTTGCGGGTTTGCGGGTTTGCGGGTTTGCGGGTTTGCGGGTTTACGGGTTTGCGGGTTTGCGGGTTTGCGGGTTTGCGGGTTTACGGGTTTGCGGGTTTGCGGGTTTGCGGGTTTGCGGGTTTGCGGGTTTGCGGGTTTGCGGGTTTGCGGGTTTGCGGGTTTGCGGGTTTGCGGGTTTGCGGGTTTGCGGGTTTGCGGGTTTACGGGTTTGCGGGTTTGCGGGTTTGCGGGTTTGCGGGTTTGCGGGTTTGCGGGTTTGCGGGTTTGCGGGTTTGCGGGTTTACGGGTTTGCGGGTTTGCGGGTTTGCGGGTTTGCGGGTTTGCGGGTTTGCGGGTTTGCGGGTTTGCGGGTTTGCGGGTTTGCGGGTTTGCGGGTTTGCGGGTTTGCGGGTTTGCGGGTTTGCGGGTTTGCGGGTTTGCGGGTTTGCGGGTTTGCGGGTTTGCGGGTTTGCGGGTTTGCGGGTTTGCGGGTTTGCGGGTTTGCGGGTTTGCGGGTTTGCGGGTTTGCGGGTTTGCGGGTTTGCGGGTTTGCGGGTTTGCGGGTTTGCGGGTTTGCGGGTTTGCGGGTTTACGGGTTTGCGGGTTTGCGGGTTTGCGGGTTTGCGGGTTTGCGGGTTTGCGGGTTTGCGGGTTTGCGGGTTTGCGGGTTTACGGGTTTGCGGGTTTGCGGGTTTGCGGGTTTGCGGGTTTGCGGGTTTGCGGGTTTGCGGGTTTGCGGGTTTGCGGGTTTGCGGGTTTGCGGGTTTGCGGGTTTGCGGGTTTGCGGGTTTGCGGGTTTGCGGGTTTGCGGGTTTGCGGGTTTGCGGGTTTGCGGGTTTGCGGGTTTGCGGGTTTGCGGGTTTGCGGGTTTGCGGGTTTGCGGGTTTGCGGGTTTGCGGGTTTGCGGGTTTGCGGGTTTGCGGGTTTGCGGGTTTGCGGGTTTACGGGTTTGCGGGTTTGCGGGTTTGCGGGTTTGCGGGTTTGCGGGTTTGCGGGTTTGCGGGTTTGCGGGTTTGCGGGTTTGCGGGTTTGCGGGTTTGCGGGTTTGCGGGTTTGCGGGTTTGCGGGTTTGCGGGTTTGCGGGTTTGCGGGTTTGCGGGTTTGCGGGTTTGCGGGTTTGCGGGTTTGCGGGTTTGCGGGTTTGCGGGTTTGCGGGTTTGCGGGTTTGCGGGTTTGCGGGTTTGCGGGTTTGCGGGTTTGCGGGTTTGCGGGTTTGCGGGTTTACGGGTTTGCGGGTTTGCGGGTTTGCGGGTTTACGGGTTTGCGGGTTTACGGGTTTGCGGGTTTACGGGTTTGCGGGTTTGCGGGTTTGCGGGTTTGCGGGTTTGCGGGTTTGCGGGTTTGCGGGTTTGCGGGTTTGCGGGTTTGCGGGTTTGCGGGTTTGCGGGTTTGCGGGTTTGCGGGTTTGCGGGTTTGCGGGTTTGCGGGTTTGCGGGTTTGCGGGTTTGCGGGTTTGCGGGTTTGCGGGTTTGCGGGTTTGCGGGTTTGCGGGTTTGCGGGTTTGCGGGTTTGCGGGTTTGCGGGTTTGCGGGTTTGCGGGTTTGCGGGTTTGCGGGTTTGCGGGTTTGCGGGTTTGCGGGTTTGCGGGTTTGCGGGTTTGCGGGTTTGCGGGTTTGCGGGTTTGCGGGTTTGCGGGTTTGCGGGTTTGCGGGTTTGCGGGTTTGCGGGTTTGCGGGTTTGCGGGTTTGCGGGTTTGCGGGTTTGCGGGTTTGCGGGTTTGCGGGTTTGCGGGTTTGCGGGTTTTTTTTTTCTTTTTTGTACTTGGACTAGTTTTTTATGAGAATAGAAAGGAAAAAGGAAGAAATGGAGAAGACAATAAAGACAATAAAATGAACAGGAAATGGAAAAGGAAAAAGGAAATGGAAAAATGAAAAGGAAAAAATGATGACCAAAAATGGTCGGTGTTTCAAGTTTTGTATAAAAGGCGGGCGAAGAGTACGGTAGAGCCAACAGAGTTTTATACAAAACAAGAAACTGCATTATGTGTTTGTTTTTTATTCTTTTTGATCAATTTGAATACACAGGCGTCACACTTCTGGGGCAAAAAAAGGAAAAAAAGAAGACCTAATCCTCCTTACTTAAAAGAAGGGAAGGGAGAATAAAAAACACATTGCCTTTGCTTTGTTGTCTGCAGAATGGTTTGTTTTAGTGCCTCCCCTGGAAAAAGAAAAATGGATTCCACTTGGTAAAAATAGCACACCTGTTGAACACACGTCAGGCCAGGAACAGAAGAAAAGCAAACGCTTCCACGAATGGAAGCAAAAGAAAAGTGTGGTGAAAAAACCCTTTTGGCCAAGGTGGTCTTGACTCTGTCTACAAACTTTGGGGATGAATGGAAAAATGACACTGAATAAATAACAGAGAGTGGGCGGGTAAGCCACTTCTCCGAGCTAAACACAAAGTAAACACCCTCCACCCATCTGATCCCGCCCACAAACACAAACAATCACGACAGAAACCAAGACAGGCAGAGGATGACCAGGGTAGGTTTTACTTGAACAGCGAACCTCTGCCTTGATACTTCACACGCTCAGCAGACGAGTTGCCACAACTCTCCAGACCTGCTGCAAAACAGGCCTGCACCTTTCACCGCATTTCGCTTCGTGCCCCTCATCTGGCGCACTACTGACGGGGGACGCCCCATGTAGGCACATCGGTAGGATTTCGTCTTAACATAGTTTTTTGTGTAAAAAAAAATGAACCCCTAAAAAAAAATGAACCCCTAAAAAAAAATGAACCCCAATGAACCCCGGGTTTGCGGGTTTGCGGGTTTGCGGGTTTGCGGGTTTACGGGTTTGCGGGTTTGCGGAAAAACAAAAAAAAAAAAAAATCTATAGTAAAGACTAAAAAACTAAGGTTTTTTAGGATTTGGTGACGGGCTAAAAAACCTGTCGTTCTTGTGTGACACCTCCATGGAAACGTGATGAGGACCTCTCTTTTTTTACAGGTGGTTTTTTTTTGTATGCACCTCACGCACTGGGCAGGTGGTCCGCTATTCGCTTCCCACGGGGCGCTCGCGTGCGCGCTTCGCGCGCCCGCTCGCGGTAACGTGTACAAAAAAACTTCACTTGTGCCTTCATGAACTGGCTTTTCAGGTGAAAAGTGGCCTTTTTTTTTTTTTTTTTTTTTTTTTTTTTTTCTCTTTTATGTAGTAGAATAGAAGAAAGGAAAAAGGAAGAATGGAGTAAACAATAAAGACAATAAAATGAACAGGAAAATGGAAAAGGAAAAAGGAAATGAAAAAATGATGACCAAAAAAGGTCGGTGTTTCAAGTTTTAGTATAAAAGGTGGGCGGTAAAGTAAAGTAAGTGGCCACTTCCTCCTAAACAAAACAAGAAACTGCATCGTGTGTTTGTTTTTTATTCTTTTTAATCAATTTGAATACACAGGCGTCACACTTATGGGGCAAAAAAAGGAAAAAAAGAAGACCTAATCCTCCTTACTTAAAAGAAGGGAAGGGAGAATAAAAAACACACGTGCCCATTGTTTCGTTGTCTGCAGGATGTCTTGTTTTAGTGCCTCACCTGGAAAAAGAAAAATGGATTCCACTCAGTAAAAATAGCACACCTGTTGAACACACGTCAGGCCAGGAACAGAAGAAAAGCAAACGCTTCCACGAATGGAAGCAAAAGAAAAGTGTGGTGAAAAAACCCTTTTGGCCAAGGTGGTCTTGACTCTCTGTCTAAAAGTGGCCTGGTAAAAAGAGGTGTTTTTGTGGTAAACGCAAGATGGTCAAAAGAGTGATCTGACCATATTCCCCAGGTATAACTGGTACTCAAAAAGTTCATTAACGAAGGAATCTTGCACTTTTGACCATCACATATTACATGTGTTTTTTCAGGTTTTTCAATGCACTTTCCTGTGCTGGGAAGCATGCCACAAGTGTCATGTTTTACAATTTTTTTTTTTTTTTTTTTTTTTTTTTTTTTTTTTTTTTTTTTTTTTTTTTTTTTTTTTTTTTTTTTTTGGTGTTGTTCAACTTAGCCCTAGGCTCGCTTTTTTTATCTACATCCAGTGACAGAGGGGGTACTTACTAGTCAAGCGAGTATGTAAACAGCTAGATGTCCAGACAAGGGCACTTTACTATTGTACTGGCAAGACAGTGCCTGAAAACACAGTTAGTGGCACTAAAATAGAAAGCATGTGGGACAACTACAACCAACACTTCCCTGCAAATAAGCAAAAGGGTAGTAAGTGAGTGCAATTTTTCCCAAAAGGAAAAGGGGAGGGGATGGGACGGGAGGGTTGCTCTGTCTACCGGTGTAGTTTTATTTTGCTTTGTCTTGGGGAGGGGAGGGGAGGAGAAGGAGGGGATTGAGTGAGCCGTTTCCTCTGTAACACACAAACAAATAAAAAGGAAGTTCCATAATCTTTTTAGTAGTTTTCTTTTTGGTGAAAATTTTTGAGAACTTCAGTAAGTGTGACCTGACCCGACTGACTGACACCCAAAGGGGAAAACAACAATAACGCACAACAAAATCAACAACAACAATGGTGGGTCTCGTGCTTACCTGTGGTGGTTTTGAAAAATGAAAAATTGAAATTGACCTTCACAAGGTAAAAATGAAAAACTAAAGGAGTGAAAAAAGGAACTCAAAGGACAAGAGTTCTGTACAAACTCTACTCTACTGCACAATCTATAAAAGTGGCCCAATGGCTCCTGATGCCACTGGCCTGGCTCTTAGACAGGTCTTACTCCGAGACTGCCCTCTACCCTCAGAGCCTCGTCCAAGGGGTACGGGCCGTCGCTGGGGTAGACCCGTCCTAGCCAGCAGCCAACCAAAAATATTAACAAATAGGAAGGGGGGCGGAAAGGGGGGAAAGGGGGGGCAAACCCCAAAGGATGAAAAGAACAAAAAACACAAAATAAAAAGGGTTAAAAATAAACATGGGGCAAACTGTCATTCTCTACACGCTTCTACACACACACTCTCACCCTCTAACTCTCTAGCTCTCTAATTCTTTTTATTCCCCTTTTTCCCCTTCCTTCCTCCGCTCTGTCTCCCCTTCTGTCCACCACCGCGACCATTGCGCCCTCTCTGCACCTCCTGGGGCGAGAGCACATGCTGCGTCGCTTGTGCCACTGCGTCGGTGAACACGTTCGACGTGTTGGACCTACCCTGAGCTGCATGGCGCTGGGGTCCTTTGGGAGCTGGGGAAGGAGCAGGTTGGGCGGAGGAGGTTGCATTGCCACGGCCTGCCGATGAGGAGGAGGAAGAAGTGGAGACTGCAGGTTGGGCGATGGAGGTTGTAGTGCCACGGCCTGCAGAGGTGGAGGAAGAAGAAGAAGAAGAGGAGGCTTGAGGTTGTCGGCCTATTCCCTCTCGAGCCGCTCGTGCCTCATTCTCCCTCCTTGTACTCTCCGCTGCAAAGGCCTGCCCCCTACTGCTCCGGTTGTCCGTCAGGGCATGCAACGTCGACTTTGCCTTGCACTTTTCCTGAACCGACCACTCATGCAAACCCACCACCTTCATCACCTCATACCACTGAGTGAAAGTAGCGGTAGAGAGGGGGAGTGACAACAAGGGTCTGCCATCCTGTTTCTCTCCCTGAACAGGGAGATCCACTTCGTCACAGAAGAAGGCACCGGCGACCCCATGGTGAGGCACGGGAAAAGACCCCCCCTCTCCGTCCGCTCCTCCTCCGTCCACATCCAAGCCTCGCTCTGCGCCCTCAGCAATTCCCTCACCCTCGCTTGCTTCTTCTGGTCAGGGATGCCTTCCACTGACAGAGGATGCGAGCGATCCGCCCCCTCCATCGCGGTGTCGAGGTCCTCCTCCTGCTCCTGCTCATCATCATCCATCTCCTCCACCTTCACACGCACCTCGGTGTCTGCCGCCTCGGCCTGTCGCCCCACCTCCTCCTCCAGCTGATCCCGAGAAGGGGTTCCCCAGCTGACCCTGCCTTCCCGAACGACGATGACCGCGCTGGTCTTGCCCCAGGTGTCGCAGTATCCGGCCTCCCCTGCTATCTTCCTAACCGCCTGACGGGCGACCACCGACTCCGGGCAATCACCGTCCCCCTCCCCGTTCCCACTCCACGGCTGCTGTGTCGCCCAGCAGTACAGGAACTCGCCCGGGCACGGAGAAGCACCTTGAGGACCAAAGAGAGCCATCCAGTCGCCGACACAGTCAGGTTCGAGTCCTTCAGGGTCGTCGCCCACCGCTCTCCGCACCGCATGGCAGGGGAGGAATAGCCGCCCTTCGCACACCACCCCAAAGCACCGCCCGTATGCCACCATGCGTTCCGCCTCCAGCTGTCGGGAGAGGTTCACCGCCGTCAACAACAGAGTGGTCGCCTTCTGCTCCGACTCATGCTTAGCTGCGATGGCGTAATGCCTCTCGCAGCGTTGCCTGTCATACTCCGCCCGGAGCGACTCTCCTGCTTCGGGGTGCCGATCGCAGTCTTCCAAGTACTGCGCATGCATCCTCTTCGCGTCCTCTGCGAGTTCCCGCTTGTGCCTGGCGGTCAGCTCCTCCACACGATGCCTGTCCGCCGCCTTCGCCTGGTCCAGACGCACATTCTGTTCCTCCAGGAAACGACTCAACTCCTGCTGGCGGTCGCCAAAAGTGCCCCGAAGCGCGGCCAAATCCGGTCCCCACGACCGACGATGCTCCCGCCGTACCTCCAGGGCTTGCTGCCACGCGTCCGACGCACGCTGCAACGCTTCCTTCTTATCCTGGTCCGCCTTTTGTTGTTGCTGCTTCTGCTGTTTCCGTTGCTTCTCGTGCTTCTGCTGCTTCTGTTCTGCCTGCTGCCCCTCTTCGCCCGCCATTGGCGTGTCTACCTCCTCGACGTCCTCGCCCTCGGGAGCTGGCACTGCTGGAGAAGGAGCCCGTTTAGGTGGTGGGTCTCCGCTCCCCTCCGCAGAGGCAGCCTGAGCCGGAACATTCGAGTGCAAAAAAGACAGGGCACTGAAGTATTCCGCCCTGCCAATTTGCGACAGAGGGCAGTGCTTGGACCCCTGAGCGCAGTGCAGACATGCCAAGCCACCACACGTGTGACAGCAGAAGTGTGCGTCCGACGCATCGAAGAGCTTGCTGCATTGTTCGCACTGCAGGAAAGTGTTCGACGCCTCCGCCTCCCTCGCTCCCACAAAAGCCATGGGGCGCTCTGACTGGCACTCCCCCTTACCACCTGTGGCCTCAAAAGACAGGATGTGCTGCTGCAGAGCCGGGTCCATGGTGAGGGGCTCGTAGTGTCCCGGGATACTGCCGGATCCATCTGCCGCATCCTGGTCACCCGAGTGGAGGAGAAGGACCACTGCCTTAGGCCGTTTTCTTGGCACCATCAGAGAAGGGCGGGCGAACTCGTTGAGGATGACCACAGATACCTCAAGAGCCTCCCCTGCCCCCGCCACTGCAATGGCATCCGCCCACGTTCGCTGGTCTCCTCTGTCCCCACTCGTCATCAGCCGCTGCCAGACCCCAAAATTAGGGACAGCCGCACTCGACAGATCAGCGCGGCCCTGGACCTTCTTCACTGCCGCCTGGCGCAGACCCTTTTTTTTCTCTTTTATGTACTTGGTCTTTTTTTGTATGTGAGAATAGAAGAAAGGAAAAAGGAAGAATGGAGTAAACAATAAAGACAATAAAATGAACAGGAAAATGGAAAAGGAAAAAGGAAATGAAAAAATGATGACCAAAAAAGGTCGGTGTTTCAAGTTTTAGTATAAAAGGTGGGCGGTAAAGTAAAGTAAGTGGCCACTTCCTCCTAAACAAAACAAGAAACTGCATCGTGTGTTTGTTTTTTATTCTTTTTAATCAATTTGAATACACAGGCGTCACACTTATGGGGCAAAAAAAGGAAAAAAAGAAGACCTAATCCTCCTTACTTAAAAGAAGGGAAGGGAGAATAAAAAACACACGTGCCCATTGTTTCGTTGTCTGCAGGATGTCTTGTTTTAGTGCCTCACCTGGAAAAAGAAAAATGGATTCCACTCAGTAAAAATAGCACACCTGTTGAACACACGTCAGGCCAGGAACAGAAGAAAAGCAAACGCTTCCACGAATGGAAGCAAAAGAAAAGTGTGGTGAAAAAACCCTTTTGGCCAAGGTGGTCTTGACTCTCTGTCTACATACTTTGGGGATGCATGAAAAAATGAAACTAGATGATAGATAACAAGGAGTGTGCGAGAGTGGCCCTTCTCCAAGCTAAACAAAAAGCAAACACCCTCCACCCATCTGATCCCGCCCACAAACACAAACAATCACGACAGAAAACAAAACAGGCAGAGGATGACCAGGGTAGGTTTTACTTGGACAGCGAACCTCTGCCTTGATTCCTCTCACGCTCAGCAGGCGAGTTGCCTCAACTCTCCAGACCTGTGCTGCAACACAGGCCTGCACCTTTAGCCGCTTTTCGCTTCATGCCCCTCATCTGGCGCACTACTAACGGGGGACGCCCCATGTAGGCACATCGGTAGGATTTCGTCTTAACATAGTTTTTTGTGTAAAAAAAAATGAACCCCTGTGTAAAAAAAAATGAACCCCTGTGTAAAAAAAAATGAACCCCTGTGTAAAAAAAAAATGAACCCCTCGCGCAGACCCTCCACCGACAAAACAAAAAAAAAAAAAAAAAAAAAAAAAAAAAAAAAGGTGAGGGGGTGTGTGTGTGTGTGTGTGTGGGTGTGTGTGGGTGTGCTGTGTGTGGGTGTGTAGTGTGTGTGGTGTGGGTGGCGCACATCTCTATAGTAAAGACTAAAAAACTAAGGTTTTTTAGGATTTCGTCTTAACATAGTTTTTTGTGTAAAAAAAAATGAACCCCTTTTGTGTAAAAAAAAAATGAACCCCGGAGTTTCGT
This sequence comes from Rhynchopus sp. YZ270_cl-10, assembly GCA_964035575.1. NCBI lineage: Eukaryota > Euglenozoa > Diplonemea > Diplonemida > Diplonemidae > Rhynchopus > Rhynchopus sp. YZ270_cl-10. The sequence continues at coordinate 2,298,898 of OZ037834.1, read as the reverse complement.
GCAGTGGGTTTTCAAGCACCCTGTGCACCTTAGATACCAGGATGCTGTGCAAGGATGCTGTGCAAGGATGCTGTGCAAGGATGCTGTGCAAGGATGCTGTGCAAGGATGCTGTGCAAGGATGCTGTGCAAGGATGCTGTGCAAGGATGCTGTGCAAGGATGCTGTGCAAGGATGCTGTGCAAGGATGCTGTGCAAGGATGCTGTGCAAGGATGCTGTGCAAGGATGCTGTGCAAGGATGCTGTGCAAGGATGCTGTGCAAGGATGCTGTGCAAGGATGCTGTGCAAGGATGCTGTGCAAGGATGCTGTGCAAGGATGCTGTGCAAGGATGCTGTGCAAGGATGCTGTGCAAGGATGCTGTGCAAGGATGCTGTGCAAGGATGCTGTGCAAGGATGCTGTGCAAGGATGCTGTGCAAGGATGCTGTGCAAGGATGCTGTGCAAGGATGCTGTGCAAGGATGCTGTGCAAGGATGCTGTGCAAGGATGCTGTGCAAGGATGCTGTGCAAGGATGCTGTGCAAGGATGCTGTGCAAGGATGCTGTGCAAGGATGCTGTGCAAGGATGCTGTGCAAGGATGCTGTGCAAGGATGCTGTGCAAGGATGCTGTGCAAGGATGCTGTGCAAGGATGCTGTGCAAGGATGCTGTGCAAGGATGCTGTGCATGGATGCTGTGCATGGATGCTGTGCATGGATGCTGTGCATGGATGCTGTGCATGGATGCTGTGCATGGATGCTGTGCATGGATGCTGTGCATGGATGCTGTGCAAGGATGCTGTGCATGGATGCTGTGCATGGATGCTGTGCATGGATGCTGTGCATGGATGCTGTGCATGGATGCTGTGCATGGATGCTGTGCATGGATGCTGTGCATGGATGCTGTGCAAGGATGCTGTGCATGGATGCTGTGCATGGATGCTGTGCATGGATGCTGTGCATGGATGCTGTGCATGGATGCTGTGCATGGATGCTGTGCATGGATGCTGTGCATGGATGCTGTGCATGGATGCTGTGCATGGATGCTGTGCATGGATGCTGTGCATGGATGCTGTGCATGGATGCTGTGCATGGATGCTGTGCATGGATGCTGTGCATGGATGCTGTGCATGGATGCTGTGCATGGATGCTGTGCATGGATGCTGTGCATGGATGCTGTGCATGGATGCTGTGCATGGAAGGCCACTCCATGTGCACACCAGTGAGCTCAAAGCTAAGTCACACCAGGTGAGCTCCTCGGTCGCTTCAGCACTCTTCCTCCTGCACCACCAGTCAAACCATAACTCTATCTTTACACTCCCCTGGTGGGTATACCTTAGTGGCACTAAACTCTGCTCTTCAAACCCCCCAAGGCTGTCCCCGAACACCAGCATACCTCTCACACCGTCTCACCCATGATGTTGATGTTGATGCTGCAGCTGCTGTTGTCATTGCTGTTGCTGTTGCTCTCCACACCCACTCCTGACTGAGCCTCCACCATGCCCGGCACCGCACCCACTCTCTCACTCCAGCCTTGGCTGCTGCAGTTGCTGTTACTGCTGTAGTTCTTGCGGCTGTTGCAGGTGCAGTTGTTGGTGCTCTTGCTAATGCTCTTGCTGCAGTGGGTGTTCCACACATCCACATATCCACACAGGAGCGCTACAGCCGATACCTGGGCTCTCCACCTGCACATCTTCACCAAAAGGAAAACAAAAAGAAAACAAAAATCAAAAGGAAATAAGGGCAAGACACACTACGCCTTGCGCTTCGCCGGCCTGCACCCTCAACCGTTGCCCAGGGACCACCCCGTGGAGGCGTACAAGGCTCACAATAAAATAAACACAAAGGGGAGGGAAAAGAAGGGTTAAAAAAGGACAAGTGTGGTGTAATGTGTAAAAAAGTGGTCCCCACCTGTGGAGCCAAGGAGCTAAGAGATGGGGACTAGGCACTAATAATCAGTTTCTTGGGGGTGTTCTGGAAGTTTTCTTTAGATGTGCAGCCTTTTATTTTTTGAGAAGACGGACAATCATCACAACTTGAATCATAACTTGAAGGCAGAATTGCCTCCCACAAGACCCCCGAACCCCAAAGCAATCAGACAGGGTGCCGGTACAAGAGGTGCACACCTCGTACACTGATGAGGGGCTCTGACAAAGAATCCTGCTGTATCAACTTGCCCTTGTCACCGACATCTGTGGGGCAGAGATCCGACATGAAGGACGTGGAACCGACGACACCGAGGACTCCCTTCTTGGAAGCGCTTCTGCAGCAGGAGCTCTTCTTGGCAGCCTTGGCGAAGCTATGTGCAACGCCTTTGCCGTCAAGGTTCAACAGAATGGTGCGGCGAAGGTCCACAGCGATCTGCAGCGCATCCTCCACACAGTCTGCCACACACTCCTCCGTGCCCTGGTACGTGAGGAGGATGTGGGACAGGCGCACCTCCGAAGTGTCCACAGCCACTTCCGGCGGAGGTGTCGCCGTCTTTTCTAAACGCTGCCGCTTGCGCCCCCCACCCCAGAAGTCCGCAGACCCCTTCTGCCGTGTGTTGTCCGCGCGCGCAAGGATCTCCTTCTCCGCAGCGCGTGCCGCCTCCTCACGCTCCTCTTCCAGACGCCGCTCGGCTGCAGCAGAGAACGCAGGCTGCACCTCCTCTACCTTGCGCTTGCGGCCTGCAGGCGCACTCATCTTGACGCGGTACACACGGGACGACTCCCCAATCACAATCTCATCATCCTCAGTCACCTTGCGCGGCTGCTTCGGCGGCAGCTTCTCGCCACCCACGGAAGTGCCGTAGCCGGACCCAAGATCGATGATATACACAGAGTGGCTCTCATGGTGCACTATCGCACAGTGCACGCGGCTGATGGACATGTGGTCCAGCTGGATGTCACAGACCTGACTCCGCCCAAGAAGGTAGTACGGCGAACGGTCGATCATATGCGTCTCGATGGACGTGCCTGCCTTGAAGGCCTGCAGGTGCACTCCTTCGTGCGGCATGCCTGCCCACTCTGGCACATCGAAATGCTCCTGCTGTGCCTGCAGCTTCTGCGGGTTCACCAGACTGTGCACCTTCAGCTTCTTCTCCTGCAGGAGCGCCTGGGCAAGCGCCTCCTTTTCGCCGGTAGCGAACATTTTGCGCAATGTGTGTGTTCTGTTAGATTGTAGTGAGGTGATGATTCAAACTGGACATTCATCAAAAAAGAAGAGTGGGACTTTTTGGTGCAATACTACTAATTTTTGTTGATTTGTATTTTATTTTTTTTTGCGCGCACTTTTTTGTTGCTTCGAACAATTTTTTTTTTTTGAGACGGGCACGAAAAAAAGGGGGGGGAAACTTCAAGCTGGATGTGCCTCTCGCGCACAACACTCTTTTTCTTTTCGTGATGAAGGATGCATCATGACTGCACAAAAATAAAATATCGCCCCCCCTTCCCAATATCACAACAAATATAAAATGAAAGTACAGAACAAACACTGCAACAGCACTCAGTAAAAAAGTGCAGCCGAAGGTGCAACAACCACTGCAGACGCAGGCACCAGAAAAAATGGGGGAAGGAGGGGGGATGCGGGGTGAACAGCTGTTGTATGGATGAACGCAACTAAAGAAAAGTATCAAAAAACAGTTCGTTTTTCGCCCCCTTTTTTTCTTCTTCTTCTTTTTGTCTTCTTTTTGAAAAAAGGTTGGTTTTGGTCAGCTTTTCTTAAAAAGCAAATTGCAAAAAAATCAAGTAAAAAAAAAAATCAGGAAATAACGTCTTCTGTTCCTTTCAGTTGTTCACATTCATACTGACTCACGGTTCGATCCCCAGAGAGCAATTCACCTTTTCCATACCTCCACTCAAATGGACGTCTAACAAACGCGACGGTAGTCAAAAAGGCAACAGGGAACACAAACCCAAAATGCCCTGTTTCTTCATCTTTGAACCTTAGTCTGTTTGCCGAGTGGGTGGACATATTTTCCCACAAAGGTGTCTTTGTTTCGTTGTTTTACTTTTTGCGTTTATTTTTTTTTTTTGCTTTTTTTGCTTTTCTTTGTATTTCTTTTCTTTTTGCATTCGTCTTTTGTGATGTATTTTTGCAGTCAGACAAAAAAAAAAAGCTGCCTGCGAAAGGCATCCCATATGGTTATTTTTGTTTTGCTTTTTTTTTTGTGTTTTGTTTTATATTTGTGTCACAAACCATGTGCCATTAGACACCAAGAAATTGCATGTTTGAAAATGTTGCAAAAAGAAAAGAGGAGCAAAACGTCGTGTTCATTCTACATGCGGAACAGACCGAATTTGGTGCTGTTCTTGGGTGCGTTGCAGGCAGTGTCGAAGGCAAGACCCAGTGTGCGGCGAGTGTCCTGTGTGGTGAAGTTGTTGAAGGGGGAATTCGGAAACGAACATGACCAACAGTTGAGATTCGTAATGGCATACCTCAGGTGCAATGACACCGTCATCCCAGAGACGCGCGCTGGAGTAGTAGCAAGACCCTTCGTGGTTGTATTTGTCCTGTAAAAGATAGAGGAAGTTTGTGTTGCATTCTTGCGAGGTGTCGTGTGTGGTTGTGACATACCCTGATCGCCTGCATTTGCTCCTCGTTCAGGTTACCCACCTGTCCCAGCACTGATGCAGCCTGGTTACCTCCCATCACACTGATACGCGCGTTGGGCCACATGAACATGAACTGCGGGTTGAATGCACTGTGATGAAGATGTTTTGGAGTAGTTTTTTTATAATCTGGTCCGTCAGGAAAATGATACATACCGACCACACATGCCGTAGTTCCCCGCACCGTAGGACCCTCCGATGACGAGGGTGACCTTGGGCACCTTTGTGGTCGCCACTGCGGTGACCATCTTTGCGCCGTCCTTTGCGATCCCTGCGTTCTCGTACTTCTTCCCAACCATGAACCCTGTGATGTTCTGCACGAAGAGGAGCGGCACACCACGCTGCGAGCAGAGCTCGATGAAGTGCGCTGCCTTGAGCGACGACTCCGAGAAGAGCACACCATTGTTCGCAATCACACCAATCTGCCGCCCGTAGAGACGTGCAAATCCGCACACGAGCGTGTCTCCGTAGAGCTTCTTGAACTCGTCGAAGCGCGACCCGTCCACAATGCGTGCAATGATGTTGCGCACGTCGAACGGCGTCACCATCTCCGCAGTCATGTCCGGCAGGAACCCGCCCATCTCGGATGCCGGGTAGAGCGGCTCCTCGTACTCAGCCTCCACAGGCATCTTCGCTGCTGTTGCCTGTGCACAGTCGCCAGGAGCGATGTTCAGGTTCTTCACAATACGGCGTGCAAGGAACAGCGCGTGTGTGTCCGACGTCGCGAGGTGGTCCGTCACCCCCGAGGTGCGGCAGTGCACCTCCCCACCTCCAAGCTCCTCCTCCGTCACCACCTCGCCGGTGGCCGCCTTCACGAGGGGCGGCCCGCCAAGGAAGATGGTTCCGGTCTTGCGCACGATGATGCTCTCATCTGCCATAGCGGGCACGTAGGCACCACCTGCTGTGCAGGAGCCCATGACGACTGCGATCTGCGGGATGCCCATGGACGACATCTGCGATTGGTTGTAGAAGATGCGCCCGAAGTGGTCTGCGTCGGGGAAGACGTCTGCCTGGTGCTTAAGCATCGCACCACCGGAGTCCACAAGGTAGATGCAGGGGAGGTGGTTCTGCTGGGCCACCTTCTGCGCACGCACGTGCTTCTTCACGGTGATGGGGTAGTAGGTGCCTCCCTTCACGGTCGCGTCGTTCGCAACGATCATGCACTTCACACCGTGCACGACACCGACACCGGTCACCACTCCGCCCGCAGCGGGAGAGTCACCGTCGTACATAGCGTGCCCTGCAAGCTGCGAAAGTTCGAGGAACGGTGTGTTCGGGTCGACCAGCGCCTGGATGCGCTCGCGGGCAAGCATCTTGCCACGCTTCTTGTGTTTCGCAATGCTCTTCTCGCCTCCGCCAAGCTCGACCTTCGCAATGGTGTCGCGCAGCTCGTCAACCATCGCCTGCATGCGTGCCTGGCCCTCAATGAACTTCGGGTCTGTCGCGTCGAAGGGGATGTTGATGACGTTGGCGGTGCCCTCCTCAGCCACGGAGGGGTGGAACTGCCGCATAGCACCCCTGCATGCGAGGGACGCCCCTCTGCGAAGGGTCTGCATTGTTGTCTAAGTTGTGTTGTCCCTGTGCAACGTGTTGTGCAAAAGGAAAGAGAGAAAGCTTTAATATTTGCAAACCCGTAAACCCGCAAACCCGCAAAGAGTTGAGGAAGGAGGAAGGAAAGAAAAGCAAGGTTCCACTCCGTGTTGGGGACGCCCCGAGATGCTATCGTTATCGTGCGGGAACACGCTGGATTCGAAGTTTGCGCGACTACATCACCGCATATGGGCAAGACAAGAACGTAAAATGAAAATGCGCCAAAAAAAAACCCCCCCCAAATAGGTTGTTGCTGTGTTTTGTGTGTACGATTTGTAACAAATAAATGATTCAAATACAAACCCTTCAGGCAAGTGAAGGAAAACGATGAATGGGATCATCTTGAATAACAAGGGAGCAAATTTTATTTCCGTAAAAGCACATACAATGTGGGGCAAGGATGGGCAAAGGAACACTTCGTTGGCACAACAGCCTCAAACAAGAGAATCGTGCCCTACCTACTTTACCTTCTACACCCTCACCACACATTAGGCTTCCACACAAAAAAAACGAGGGAATAAGATGCCACAAGCCACTCTCGCTTGGTCATGTCAATGGTCAATGGGAGCATGCGTTGAAGCATGCGAACAGAAAAAAGAAAATAATTCGTTTGTTGCACATCCTTTTGACGGAATGTGGGAACGAAAGAATTAATGTAAAACAAAAAGTTTCTAAAGATGAACCTAAAAGCAGAATCACCTTTGAAAACTATTGGCTAAAATAAAAAATGGGGTTTTTTGCCCAGAGATTGGGTTAGTGAAAGGAAGGGAATACACAACATACTGCACTGCTTTCTTTCCGAAGCGAAGGAAGAACAGGACCGCGGGAATTTGACCGGACCCTAAAATGGCAAATTAGATGTTCTTGTTTTTTTTTTTTCGTGTCGCGCGATTGACGCAGCATCACAAAAAGAAAGAAAGAAAGAAAGAACATGTTATTAGATGAGCCTAAGCCTAAGCCTCTCGTGTTGAGTCACCTTAAAAACAATTACTAAAGCCATAGCAGGACCAGATCCCTTCCCTCCACACTATCCTTTCCTCGCAACGCCGTTGTGTACGCACCTTTCTTTAAATCATCTCTGAACTGTCAAAAGCGCAAATAAAGACAAAAAATAAAGTATGTTCGTAGAAGTAAATGAACAGGGCCCCATTCTCTTCATTCAGGTTGCAATGTTTTTTTGTGTGGGTTTTTTTGTGTGAAGAAATGGTATATTATGTGTTCCCACACAAAAAAATGACAACAACCTCTCAAGAGAACGAGCACCCAAAAAAAAATCGTTCTTTTTTATTAGAGCTTGTAGATATTTTCTTCGTTTTTTGGCTACTTTGGTACATTTGTGGTCGCTCCGATAACAAGGGAGACCTCCTCTCTCTCCCTTTTATGTTCTCTTTTGTGAAAGAAACCTAGGGTGCGTTGTGTTGATGTCCAAAAAGAATCAAAAATAATAAGTTCGAAACAGGTTGTTTTTCGCACAGGTATCTCACCAACTCAATCTTCAAGGCTGCCTCATGCTCTTCTCCGCCGTCTTCTCGTCAAACGGTGGGGTCGGTGGTGTGGGTGGGGTCGGTGGGTTCCCCCCTGCTGGGGTCAGGTCAACGGGGGCCCTTGGGGCGGCGATGGGAACCACAGGGACTGGTGTTGGTGGAGGTGCGGGGGTGGAAAAGTCGAGGGTCTTGAATCCTGCCTCGCCTCCAGCAGGTGTGGTGCCCGAGAAGATGAGACGCACGACGGAGCCGTCAATGACGACGTCCTCCACGACACCGGAGTAGTAGAGGATTGGGGCGACAGGCGCGTTGATTGGAATCGTCTGAACATGTGCCGGTGCAACGTTGTCCGCCACGTCGTATATCTCCAAATCCCGTCCCGCCGCAAGCAGCATGTTCCCCACCACATCCACGTTCAGCACCGGGTGCAACACAGAGGTAGACCCAAGCAACACAACAGCAGTCGGGTTCGTCACATCCCACACCTGAAGCTCTGTTGCGCCGGCGACGTACAGCACCTTCGTGCTGCCCTGGGCGACCACCTTGAACCCTGCCGCGCCGGCGCAGAGCTGCGTTACCGGGCTGTACGGGGTGGGGTTTGCTGCAGGGTTCGTCACGTCGTAGATGTTCAGGTACGACACACCCGACGTGCCTGCAACGGAGGTGACGTACAGTGTGTTGCCGTCAGCGTAGACCTCCTTCACACCAGTCCCCGAGCACGTCGCAGCGCCGAGAACGACCCCCGCATGGGTGTAGGTGTAGACCAGGCAGGTTCCCGACAGTGCGAACTTCCCGGCGTACACTGCGTTGGTGTCGACAAAGAGCGAGCGGGCATCCCCTCCGAAGCCGGTCGTCGCAGGGGCAGCGGGTGCCTGGATGAAGGGGGCCGCCTTGTTCTGTGTGTTGATGAGACGCCAGCCGTCCGCACAGCCGAGGTACACCTCGTTGTGGTTGAGTGCCTGCACGGTCCTGCAGGTCATTGCGGGCGATGGCGCGTTTGGGTTCAACGAACCGAGGTGTATCGGCGTGCCAGCACCGTTCATGTCAAGGATGTCCAGGCCGTGCTGCGAGGCAGCGACAAAGGCGTACTGACCCACGGTGACAACCTGCTTTACCTGGCGGGTGTACGTCCCCGTTGCCCACTCGTACTCACCCAGGATGGACACAGACTGTGCGCACTGTGCCAATGCGATTAACATCATGGAACGAAGCATTCTCGTTTTGTCAAGAGTGTAGAAAAGGTGTCTGTAGGGAAGTGTGTGGATCAAAGAGGTTCAAAGAGGTTGAAATGGTGGTGGGGGTGGTTTGTGTTTTGTCTTGTTTGTCTTTTTGATTGGTTAGAGGGGGTAGAGCTTTTGGTTTTATATCGACAAATAGCAATGTCTTCAAAAAAGAAGAAGACAGGGTTTTTGTTACATCTACAAATCGCCTAAGTACCCACCTTTGGTACTGAGGGTCTGTACTCAATCAATGTTGACCGAAGTATAGAGTTAAGAAAAGTTAATAAGGATGAACCTAAGCCTCGTGCTTAGTCGCCTTAAGTTGTGGGGGTGACAATAGGTAACTTCGAAGCCTTTGTCCTGCGGGAGGTCTTTTTTACTTTCTCTTGAAAAAATGACCAGCTTTTTTCTTTTGTCAGTCTTCTCTTCTCTGAGGAAGGTTTTTCCGAAGAAAGGGGCGTTTTACTTTTATTACAATTCAATGTTCCCGTTTGCGCTTTTTTTTCCCCCTCCCGGAAAAAAAACTGCCTATAAAAAAAAAAAAGCGCATTTTTACGGTTTTTCTGTCCGAAAAATTTAGGGCTGACATTTTCTGACAATTTCACTCTTTCATATTTGTTTTTGAAAAAGTTTGTGAGATCGTGGAGCTTGCCAACTGTGCAGTGCGGAACATCACCTGTGCACCGTCAAAACTTAAAAAGAAAGAAGAAGAAGAAGAACTCTGTTATCTGTCTCTGCATCTTCTCTCTGTACACTGTACTAACCACTCTCAATAGAGCGCACACACGCCCCATACACTTTCGCAATATCAGTTAATTGTTCCGATCTGTCCCAAAAGGAAGCGTACATATTTCTTTCTCTTGCTCACCCTTTTTTGTAGGCTCTCAATGCCTGAACCCATGTCACTATTTTTTTTTTTTATTTTGCACCAATAAATTATCGAAACAGGAATGGGATATCACAGAAAAAAAAAAAAAATGAAGACACATCACCACACAGACTACACACAACACTGTGCGAAGGCTGTGGAGGAGGGGAAACCCCTTTATCGTTGGAAAGCAAAACAAACCGCTTGCAGTAATAAAATTCAAAATTCAAAAAGAAGGAGAAAAAGAAGAAAACGATTTACAGATGAACCAACCCTACACCTTGGCACAACACTTGAAAGATATGAATGTGTCTTCGCACACTACTGTTCTGCACTATTATTTCCTCGGAAGCAGTTTTTGGTTTTCCTTTTTACAACCACTTAGGCAAGAGTAAGCTGACAAAGCTATTTTTTTAATTTCATTTTACATATTTTTTTTTTTGAACCGCCCGTCTCTTTGGGAACTACCCACAACTTCTTTTTGAACACACAAACTATTTCTTCACAAACCCACATTCCCTTTTTGTTGTCGTATTGACAATCACCCGTGGGCTTTTTTACCTAAAAGGGCGAACAGCACCCACCCTTTTGTGTGCTGCAAGGCAACCATTATTGCTGCGACCCTTGACAGAAACAATCAATTAAACCCTCAAACGAGCAGTGTTAGCAACACACAGCACACACCTTCTCAAACAGGAGGCCTTGAAGCGAAGGAGGGGAGGTGCAGCTGCAGCTCGCCTGTCCGCATCACGTACTCGACGTCGATCTCACCTGCGCCATCGCCGACATTGATGTGGAGAAGGTGGTCCTTGTTGTCCTCCTTGGTGTCCGTGCTTTCCACGTGGTCGCCGTCCTTCTTCACGAAGCACATCTTCTCTGCGAGGCGTCGTGTCTCCTTAAGGAAGAGTGGCGTCGCCCCGACAGACTCGATCGCCTTCCACCGCGACACAATCCCGTCGAACTCTTCTTTCTGATGCGACGCCGAGGTGTACACCAGACTCGACACGGCACGCTTCTGCGCAGAGTTGACGGAGATCCTTTCACGGTAAAACGCCTTCAAGTCGTCCAGGGTCAGACCCTTGAGTGCCTCAATTACATCCTGCTTAAGGTTGAACCTGAGGGTCTGCTTCTCGATCTGTGTGAACCATTTGTTCACAATCTCCATGATGCCCTTCGGAGGGTCGCTCTGCTTTTGGATGGTGGCGTTCAGGATCTTTCTGAAGTCGCCCTCGCCAAGCTCACCCATCCATCCGTCTAAGGCCTGCAGGAAGCATTCGATGCGGGTGTAGGCGTACCACGGCCCACAGAGCGCACTCTGCACGATGAAGAGGAAGTTCACGATGCCCTCTGAGATCTGCGCAGAGCTGAGCACGAGGTAGCCAAGCTGCTCCACGGTGCGCAGGTTGTGGAAGAAGATGTGCTCCACCAACGCCTCGAAGACGTACGTGCACGCCACGGTGTGTGTGTCCACCGCGCCCAACTGGATGTGGTGGTACGCTGCTGCGTTCGTATTGCTCGGATCCGGGTGAAGCACAGGAACAATGAGTTTGCGTCCTGCAGGCAATATGTGTATGCGTGGGTCAAAGGTGTATGCCGTCTGCGGGGCAAACGAGTCGGACCAGTCGAACCATGTAGGGATGTCCTTCGCAAGGTTCTGTACACGATCCCGAGTGATGTTCCCTCCCCCAACCAGGACAACGCGCAGGCTCGAGCGAAAGTCGCGAATGAAACGGTCCATGTCCGCTCGGGTCAGGCGCTCCGTCGCCTTCAGCTGCTGTTCAGGGTTGTTGTGCGGCCGCTTGATCAACCCCGACACAGAGTCCTGCGCATGGGTCACAGGTTGTTGCGAACGGTACGTCTTCACGTTGTTGATGTACTTCTGCCGCTGCGACTCAAATATCGCGAATTCGTCGTCGTCCAACACACGCAGCTTGTTTATTCTCCGCAGCACGCTTTCGAGCAGCACCGGAAGCTTCTCATCGAGCCCACCCATGCCTATGCGGATGCCCTGTGTGATGCTGCTGAAGGCAAGGTCCAGCAAGCCGAGGCTTGCGAAGTAGCTTGTGGTGACGTCGAGCTCTGTGAGCACGTCTGCGTAGAGCTTTGCGAGCACGTGGTTCTGGAGCGACGAGGAGACGATGGGGGACGAGAGGCCCAGCATGAGGTACGACTTCGGCACGAGGAAGGTCGCGTCCTTCCAGTGCCACACCTCGACCTCGGCACCTTGCTTCGCCTCTGCGGTGTGGTTGCGGCACGTGTCGAGGATGCGTTGTGGGACGTTCGTGTCCTGCTCCGTGCTCTCGTGCACGTCAAAGGTCTCTGCAAGGAACGTGTTCAGGTCCGGCATCCGCAAGTCATGTTCCGCACCGTCTGCTAACTTCACGTTGCGCCACCCCTCAAGCCACTCAGAGGGGATGTCCCATGCTCCGTACTGCTCTTTGACGAAGAGCCCATCCCTGTAGGTGTGATGTGGTGATGTGGTGGATAGGTGGGCATGTTGCATACTGGTCCAGAGGGACTGGCGCCGTGCCGTCCTCAAACTCTTTCCGCTTCACAGCCAGGATCACTGTGTCTGGTGTCAGCGCGGCCGCCAGTTGTCTCACCTGTTGAGTGAATGTTTCAAAAAAAAGTAATCACCACCGACATACCTTCTCCAAATCCTCTTCAAACATAAGGACATCACCCGATATGATGTGCTCTGGGGGGAATTTGTTCATCGCTGCTGCGCAGTCGAGCGTCCGTGAGAAGGGTGAACGCGACTGGTCCGTGAAGTTGAATGTCGAGGTCATGAGGCTGACGAGCTCGTGGTGCACTGCTGAGGAGATGCCTTCTTTCACGATTTCGACGTAGATGAACACAAGATTGATGATCTCGCGCACATGCTTGCGTCCTTCTGCTGTGAGCGAGATCTCTAGGAAGAAGATGGACCGCTCTGCATCGACCTCTGCGAAGGGCCCTGCTACGAGGGCAGTGGCCCAGCCACGCTTCTTCAGGACGTAGATGATGGTGCCTTCACACTCATGGCCGAGGAGGTGCGAGACCATGCCAGAAGGCTTGCTGAGGTACGACCCGTACGAGAACTGTGTGTCCCACAGCAGGATCAGGCCCGGTGTGTGCGTCACGGTCTTCACGTAGTAGAGCTTCCTGAAGGCGTCGCTGTCGAAGATGGCACGTTCGCCCCATGGTGGCGTGTGGTTGCTTGGTGCCTCACTTTCGTTGGTGATGCCCGTGAAGTGCTTGCGTGTCATCGCAATGGTGTCGTCACAGCTCGCACTGCTGTACACACATAAACGCAAGTTGCGCACCCTATAGTGCGCCTTCTGGAATGCAAGCAATCTTTCCCGCACATTAATCCCCTTTTCCTTTGGTATGTCACGCAGGGTCTCTCTGTTGCCTGCGCCGAATCTGTGCAGGGGGTGGTCTTTATTTATCAGTCTTTTGAGAAAGGAGGTGGAGAAGTGGAAGCCTTCGCTGGCGCGGGACCGTTGGAACTCAGACTCGACAGCCATGAGCTCTCTGCCTGTGGCGGTTTCGGTGAAGAGCGGGGCGATGAAGAACTGAGCGAAGCGGTCGAGGGCGCCATCGAGACTCTCGTCGCTGACCTCAAAGGAGAAGCATGTGTTCTCCGACGCGGTGTACGCATTGAGCCGCCCGCCGTTGCGTGTCACATAGCTCTCGTACTCCCCTTCCTCGGGGTACTTCTCTGTCCCGAGGAACATCATGTGTTCACAGAAGTGCGCCAGCCCCGGCACATCGTCACCCTCATGCAGCTGCCCCACCTTGCAGTCCATAGACGCAGCGCCCTTCGTCGACTTCGGGTCGCTGATCGCCAGCATCTCCAACCCATTCTCCAGCACCGTATGCTTGTATTTGAACCCATTCGTCGAATCTGCAAGGGGGGTCTCAATCACAGGAGACCCCATCCTAACTGAGGGGAAGGGGGGTCGCTGTGGTTCTAGAGGGGGTGTGGAGTGGAGTGTGGGGTGTGGAGTGAAATTATGGAGTGGGGGTGAGAGTCAGAGCTGAAATTTTTGAAAGTTTTGCGTCGTCAGGACTGAAGCGTTCCGAATACCACTACTTTGTTGTCATCATGTTTGGAGCGGTGTGCAGGAGGGGGGGGGTTGCAGAGAGAGAGGGTGTACGACAGGAGGTTCAGAGATTTGAAATGAAATGAAATTGTAAGTTTTGCGTCGTCAGGACTTTAAGCGTTCTGAATACCACTACTTTGTTGTCATCATATGCACCGTATTCCTGGGCAGCATTTTGTGCGTTGATTTGTACGCTTCTACACTACCAATACTGAGGTGGTGGTGGTGTTGCGGAGCACGGTTGGGTGAGTGAACGACGTGGCAGTTTCCGCTCACAAAAGCAGTGTGCGTAACAACTGGACAACGTCGAGAAGCGAAAGAAGGAAAGGTTCTACGAACACTCTACCTAAGTTTCTGTACGTCACCTTTGCCATAAAGTGATCAGCTATGAAAATGAAATGAAATTGTAAGTTTTGCGTCGTCAGGACTGGAGCGTTCCGAATACCACTACTTTGTTGTCATCATGTGTTGTAAAGGCTTTTTGAATACGGAACGGGGACAGGCGACACAAAAAAGTCGCTCGAGAAAGTGCACCCACCGCTCCATTCGGAGACCCGTGTTGTCGGGACATTATGTTCAGAGATTTGAAATGAAATGAAATTGTAAGTTTTGCGTCGTCAAGACTTTAAGCGTTCCGAATACCACTACTTTGTTGTCATCATGATCAGGTTTGGCTGTATGACCTAATAATCACCAGAGCTGCAACAAGAAAATTGCTCTTGAGCTTCCACAGTCAGCTAGTTTTTAAAATGAAATTAGTTAAGTTTTGCATCGTCAAAACTTGAGCGTTCCGAATACCACTACTTTGTTGTCATCATTTGTGTGCATGGCACTGAAGGGAACTGGGAATAAGCATGTGTGATGAGGGACCACTTCGTTCTCAACACTCATGTGGACGGCGCACTACCAAAAGTGATCAGCTATTGAAATGAAATGAAATTGTAAGTTTTGCGTCGTCAGGACTGAAGCGTTCCGAATACCACTACTTTTTTTTTTTTTTTTTTGTTGTCATCATGCTGCCTATAAAGAATAGGAAACCCGTCCACAAAGAATGGAATGGGTGAACAATGAGCAAGATATTTTGCGAGAAGACAACCCAAAAGGAGCCAGAGAAAGAAAAACCGTCCTTTATTTTGTTCAGTACTTAAATGGTAGATTTGTTCCGATTTTTCCGCCTAACAAAAACAAAACCAAATTCCCCCCACTTATGAGAAATTATACGTCAGAAACGTAACCTTTTAATCTTTTTTCCACCACCACCCACTGCGGAAGCAGCTGTGGCAGAGACCCACACACACAGAGAGAGCAAAGCTTGCTGCTTGCTGCACATCCTCCTCCCACCAGAAGGAACACAAGGCAGCAAAAACGGCTTCGCCCCCTAGGAACGATGCTGCCCAGAAAGGCAGGCACCCTTCATTGTTGATAGAACAAAAAGTCCTGGAAACGGTCTTTCCAAAAAAAAAAAGAAAAGAAAAAGAAAAACTAACTCAAACAGACGGTCCTGTACCTCTCTAACGTAACAGCTGTGAGACGATCCTCAGCCACAGCGAGCCACATCCGCTGTGCACTCTGGGAATGAAGGATGCAAAAAAGCGGCAACATCTTTGTGAAGACACTCACAAGGTGCTCTCGTGGCTTCCACAGCACAGGAGGGTGCCGTAATGAGGGATACGACACCTCGTTTGTCCTTTTCCGCCCTGAAGTCTTGCGTCGACTTATGGACTGGTGCACTTTACGGATAGGCACTTGGCGGAGGGGGCTGCTGCTGCGGCTGCTGCAGTGTCGTGCTGTTTGCCTTTGCGGCCCCACCCGACAGCGCTGCTGCAGCTGTGCCTGATATATCGAACTTCGCGATGACCGGAAGGAGGCCTTTGCGTTCATACTTGACCATGTGGCTGTAGGGCATGGCTTTGTGTTGTGAGGAGGGCACCTGTTGTGTTTTGAAATTTTTGAACAATTTCTTTTTGGAATCAAATGACATACGTGTTTGTACGGATTCGCCTTCGACCTCTTCAAGGAAATACGCTGTGGCGAGTGGAGACGTTTCTTGTCTATCGTGACAATGTGCTTCGGTGGCAGGGGGTTCAGGTAGATCAACAGCTCAGGACGCAGCTTCTCCTTTTGGTTCTTGCTGGACGGCGACGGGGAGGCCACCGACCCTGGTGCACGTGCACCCGCCACTTTGGGGACATGCTGCATGAGTGTGTACGGCGTGACACCGTAACACAACCCTTTCGCCTTCTGCCGCTTTGCCCTCTCTGCGTTCTTGCGTGCCCTTTCGAGGCGTGTGTAGCGCTTCCTCTTCGGGCCACGCTCTGCCGATGACGCTGGCGACGGTGGTGCAGAGTCCTCTACCTGGAAGCCTTGCAGCGATGGGACAGACTTGCGCTTGAGGAACTTTTGCACTGGAGAGACGTAGTTCTTGCCCGAGATGTACATATCGAATATCTTGCACTTCAGACGGTTGCTCAGGAACTGCTGTCTGTTGCCGGCAGCATGCTTCACGATCTTGTCGATGCGCTTCACTGTCTTCCCCAGCGCCGCAGTGTCCCACAGCGGCAGCGTCGCCTCCTTCTTCGACGTCAGCTGTTCTGTGAACCCACCTCCCTTCCGCAGGATGTTCCACATCCGCAGCTCGTCGTCGGCACACCACAGCTCGAAGACGTGGTGGAAGCCCTCCTCCGTCACAAAGCGTGTTGCCCGGTCCACACAGGTCGTGCCGATGCCTGCGGGCACAGCCTCCATGAAGTTGCGGAAGAGGAACTGAACACGCTCCTGGGTAGGGTCGTGCCCGCTGCCGTACTCTGAGATGTCTATGTTCCGCAACAGCGCACGGATGCACTCTGGGCGCAGCAGTTTGTACTCTGTGAAGTGCCGCCGCTGTGCCACCTCGGACCACCCCCAGGTACCTCTACGGAGCGCCTGCTGGGTGTGTGGATCCACAAACACCGGGTGCGCATAGCTCGCGAAGATCTCACTGCAGGCACGCAACGCCTCTCGCGTCAACACCTGGTCCCCTGCCTCGCCTCGCTCCACCAGGGGCACGCCATGGAATATGGGTGGCGGACGTGGTATGTCCTTTCCTGTCCTCCTCCCATCCACAAACTTGACCTTGTACTCACCCTCCTGCTCCCACCCGATGCTCTTGAGCAGGCGGCACACCCAATGCGGGTCAGCATAGCATTGGTCCTCCATGAAGCATTGGAAGCCGTCGACGGAGAGCTGGTCGGGGTTGTTCTCAGAGCGCTCGTATCGGCCTTCGTTGAAGACCTGCGTGTCGAGGAGGTGCTTGGGGTACACCTTGGAGGACCAGTCGCAGATGGCGGCAAGCGTGCCCAGGGTGATGCCGCCCAGGCGGTCGGAGATGTTCCTGCATGCGTGCACCAGGGTGGACGACAGCTTGGTCGGTTCGTCTTTGTCGAAGCAGGCGGTGACGATAGGATGTGACCCCATGGCGTCGGAGTCCTTGCTGCTGGGATCAGATTTGTAGTGGTGCGTGTGGCCTGTCTCGGTGTTGTAGACCTCAATGAGGTTGGCGATGTAGTTCGCCATCTTGTGATCATGTGCCGCCTGAGGACGGAACCCTGCTAAAGACAGTGTCAACGCCGCGTTCTGTTCTTTGCGTGTCTTCAGACAAATGACCTTCCCGCCGGTGATGTGGTGGAGTGCGTCCGAGGTGAAGCGGTAGTGTGGTAAAGACTCAGCGTTGCTTGAGTTGACGCACCTCAACTCCTTAAAGCCCAGCTTGATCGCCACCTTCGCCGCCTTTTGTATCAAAGTGCTACCCAAACTCCGCGGTACCAAATCCTTTTCGTTGACATATTGGTTCACCTCAATTCCTTTCAGAATCTTTAGTTTCGTGCTGTCGTCCCATTTTTCTAAATTAAACACATTCGGCGCGCCGTACGTGAACACCTTCACCACTTTGATATTGTCGAGGTTTGCTGCCTTCAGATATGCTCCTAAGAGCAAAGACGTTGCCCCACCTAGAGAGTGCCCTGTCAGCTTTACATGCAGTGTCTTGCCAGGATTGGCCTTGCGGCGGGCGACCAGCTCTGGAAGGATTTGTCCAAAAATGCGGTTTGCTCCGTCTACGAACCCCATATGCGCTTTGACGCCTTCGAAGCTGGGTGGCACAGAGGGTTTGTCGTGCTCTGCAACGCCTTCAGCACTGTACGCAGGCAGCTCCAGCTGCGTCGGAATGAACATACAGTCGCGGAAGCAGTCGTTCAGGTTCTGCGTCCCTGCCACACAGATCGCCACATCCAGAACGGTGTCGTTCCTCTCTGGATGCTTCAGCCCGTCCGTCACATCCTCCACAATCATCCACCCTGGTGCCACAGGTGGCAGCTCCTTGAATTTGATGTTGTCCTGGTCCTCCTGCACCTTCTCTTCTTCCTTCATCAACGCGCCAGCATAGCAGACCATATGGATGAAGTCGAGACTCTGGTTTTGCGAGACAATAAGCTGCCAGAGGGAAGGTGCGGCACGTACTTCACGCCGTTTCTGTAAGGTTTCTGGGAGACAACCGAGACGCACCGTGCTGCCGTATGGCTGCACTGACACCCTTCCTCGGTGAGGAGCGTCCGTCGCCACTTCGCCCACAATAGGGTTCGGTGAGACCCACACCACATCCCCTACAGCATACACAGGACACTTCGGCCGCACATCCTGCTTCAGATACCCATACACACAATTGCTCTCATTGACCAAAACCCCAACCCTCCCGCGCCCGGTCCCCACGACCACCCCTTCGTCGCCGGACAACGGGATGTAGACGGGGTCGCCTTCCTGCAGGCCTGCTTCGGGGCGGACTTCGTCCTCGGTGGCGGAGTGGTGCTTGCCCCACATATCTTCGACGGTGAAGAGCGCGTAGCCACCTGGTGTCTCGCCGATGTAGGTGAGCGTGGCAGAGTACGGGGCAGGGCGGTAGACCACCGGGGTGCGTCGTGCGAACACACCGTTCTGCTTGTCCTCCTCCTCCGCATCGTAGCCGACAAACTCCTCAAACACCTTCTGGTCCAGCCGCGTTGTTGAGATCAAACTCAACGTCCTCCCCGTACAAACGTGCACTCTATTCAAAAAATCCGTCACATTCTGTCCCATCAACACTGCCTCCCTACGGTACCTCTTCAACACCTCTACAGGCGACGCCCTGGACAGCCCCTGGCGAATTGCCTGCACCTTATCCCAAAAGTCAGACCCAGTAGGCACCCTGTACGCAGTGTGTGCCAAGAGGAGGTGGCGAAATGCTTCGACCAACGCCGGGTTTGAGCTCTTCATGTCTGCCTCGTACGCGAGGCAAGCGTTGGCTAGGTCCTCTTGGGTCAGATCGGTTGTGTGTGCGAGAAGTGCTGCATCGTTGTCGTTGTCGTTCTCTAACACGCCGATAACACCGTAGGCTCCGGAGACACCACCAGACTCTTCCACCAAGGTGCTGCGAAGGTTTTCTGCACGCTTGATGAGTATAGGATTGACATCTGCTGCGATATCGCGCCGCACCTTCTCCACAAAGGCAGGCGGGTAGCGGTGGCAGTAGTCAGGCACGCCGCAGGGCCGGCTGCCGTCGTCGCTTGCCGACTCGCTGTCGCTGTAGTTGCTATTGTTCCCGCTCCCCGAGGCTCGTCTCTGAGGCCCGCCACGAGGTGATAAACTCAATGTCGGGCTCTCCGCAGAAGGGGTGAACCGCAAAGAAAACCGACGCGGTTGTTTGGAAAGGTCAAAGTTGTTATTTGCGGTGGTCTTAAAAAAACTGCCTTTGCGGGTTGGTGTCGCTGGCATGTCTGCACCGGGGGCGATGCTGACACGCCTTCTGGGTGACCGTGGAGTTGCGGCGACACTTCCCCCCCCTCCTCCTCCCCCTCCTCCAGTCGAGTTGCGTCTCCTCATCTCCATTTCCTCCACATCAGCCCGCACAGCCTCTGCAGGCCGCATGCCACGTGCCAGATGTCGTGCCGTCACGTCGGTCATCACCTTCGACGCCTCATTACAGTTCGCCGGCAGCGACCTGCTCCTCACCTTCGCAACAGGAGGGAGCAGTGGGGAGATGCCTCCACCTGCAGCCACCTTCTCCTTCTCCTTCTCTTTTTCCTTCTCTGCCGCCTTTATTTTTTCCCTTTCTTTTACCTTTTTTGCGGGCTTCGGGGAAGGCGAGCGGACGCGCACCTTTGGGTTCCGTTTTTCTCTTCTCTCTGGCGCGAGGAGGAGTTGTGCGGCTTGCTGTGGGGTGGCGGGTGAGGGGGACGGGGCAGTGCCGTAAGGGTTCCCCGCACCCATGCCAGCGGAGAGGCTGCGGGAGTGTGACGCAGAGGTGGCGGCGCTGAAGGGGCCTGCATCCTCTTGTGCTGCACGTCGCCGCAGGCCTTCTTCACGACGTATGCGCGCATAGGCGCTTTCCTCCTTCTTCACCCCACGCTTCACAGACGGCAGCGACCTCCCACCCGTAACAGGCTCCTCACTCAATCCAAAAGTAATCTTCTTCCATGTCTCCTTCTCGCGTTTAGTTAAATGCTTTTTTTCGTGCATTTTCTGGAGGTGCAGGTGGGTTGGAGAGAGGGTGAGGTATAGAGAAGAGGTGTGGTGAAATTATTTTTTTGCAGAAAAATTGCTTTTTTTTTTTTTTCGTGTCGACTCAATCAACCAACCCGGAGAGAGGAGGTTCGGTCCTCGAAAAAATGGGGGGGTTTTTGGGCGTGCTAAAAGAGCACGGTCAAAAAAAAAAAGTGACACTTGTCGTTCCCTCACCCCCCTTCTTGTAGTTGTTTGATGCGTACACACTAATCTCACACTTGTTGGGTGGTGTTGCGGAGCACGGTTGGGTGAGCGAACGACGATGTCACTTTCCGCTCACAAAGTAGTGTGCGTATAAAAAAATGCTATTTTTTTGTTGAGGAATAGACAGGAAGACGTCCTGCCCCACTGCTTTTTGAGGTTTTTTTTAAAGGAACAAAAGCCCCAAAAAAAAAAACATGGTTGTCCAAATGCACCCCTTCTGGGCCTGGGTGTGTGGAACACCTCTCCACGAGAGCGGGCACATAGAGGTGCAACTCAGGAACCTTCGGAAGGGTGTTGTCTGCCCTCCCCCTTTGAGTGAGTTACTCTTGGCTAGGTGGCACACACACACATGGACACATGGTCCACAGGAGGCAGGGGAACTACCCACACCTGCTTTCAATCCCACACCCTGTATGGACAACACCAGGAATTTTGGCAGCACCACTGATTTTCAAAAAAAAGAAAAAAAACGCGCCCTTTCTTTACCGTGTTTGGGAGACGGAGGGAAACTCTAAAGTGTTATGTTTTTTTTGTTATTGTTGTTCGTATCTACTGAACCGCCTGAGATGGAGAGGCCTGCACACAGCGTAGAAGGCTGTTGTAAAAAAATGGTAAGCTTTCTTGACAGCAAATCGTCCGCAACTCTAGAGAGCAGCATTTTTTTCTTTTATTTTTGTATATTCAAGCAGCATTCGCATATTTTGTATCTTATTTTTTTTGTCGCAGACAAATCACCAAAAAAGGCAGGCTCGTACCCCAAAAAAGAAGTAACCCAAAAAGGGCTTCGAAACGTTTAAATGGTGTCACCGTTCCATTACCCCCGTTCTTGTAGTTGTTTGATCCACACACTACCTGCACACCTTGTAGGGTAGAGGTGTTGCGGAGTTAGGGTGATTTGAATGACGTGACACTTTTCTGCAAATATGCAAAATTAAACAAAAGTGTTGGAAATATGAAACCGTACACTTGAAAAAAAGAGGTGACTGGCTGCGAGGAGTTCACATATCTACACGTTGTCATTATTATAAAACAAATCAAAAAACAAAACAAAAAAAAAAGTGAATTCGACACTAAAAACACCTCTTACATGGAGGAGGCTTTTGCTCTACCAAAAAAAATTCTTATTAAAATGATCTAAAAAAACACACACACACTTCCCTCCCTACCCCCTGAACCCCTCTACCCGTGTCCCCTCGCCTCAATTGACCAACCCCCTATGAGTTTCTACATGTAGTTGCTGCCACCATGGCGGGGTGAAGTCTAATAAAGGGTTCTTAGTGAGATGAGGGGGTTTCTGCGATTGAACAACGTCGTTCACACGGGTACTTGCAGATGATGATGGCGTGTCTGCAGCTTCGTCTGTCGTATCATCCACTACGTGCGGCTCTGTGTCCGGGTCCACTTCGGACCCTCCACGTACCGCCCCACTCTTTGTCCTCCTCCGCTTGACAAAGCGCCGTGCTAAGCAGACATCGCGTTTGTTTTTCTCGGTTCTGTGGAAGATCCGATCCCACAGCTTCTCCCCGGTGACCGGCGAGGTGAACTGGATGCCCTCGGGGGGGTTCTGTGGTGAGGGCTCGGGTGGTGTGGAGGTGCCGAGCAGGGTGTCTTTGTCTCCTGTAACACGACGAAGGTCGGCGGGGGAGACGAGGAGGCGGGTATCGCTCATGGACGCGCCAGATCCACAGCGGGGGTTGAGACGGAGCGCGGCAACAGTCTCGGTGCGGCCAAGCTTATGCCAGAAGGGCTCAGCGTGCTCTATCGCATGAACGATGATTGGCAGACCCAGCGACTCGACGTGCTCTATGAGGCTCCGCATGAGGCCACGCTTTCTGTGCTCTGGGTGTGTCGCTGCGTAGATGATGTGCACACAGCTGCTGCAGGAGGGCTGTGCGAGCAGGCA
Source organism: Rhynchopus sp. YZ270_cl-10 (assembly GCA_964035575.1). Classification (NCBI taxonomy): domain Eukaryota; phylum Euglenozoa; class Diplonemea; order Diplonemida; family Diplonemidae; genus Rhynchopus; species Rhynchopus sp. YZ270_cl-10. Next base: position 2,276,406 of record OZ037834.1, on the reverse strand, counting down.
TGCTACGATGCGGCAACGTCGCTCCCCAAGGGGGATGTGCTGGGAGATGCTGGAGACAGGCCAGACAGCCTCGTCTGTGTCCTCGTACACCGCGATGTTGAGGGGCTTCCCGAGCTTGCGGACGTGCTTTCTGCCGCCTGCCTTTTCGGGTTCATAAGCGCCGTCTTGGAGCAGCGAGTTGACGTCTCTACGTGACGCCGCTGAGAAGCTTGTGTGCAGCAGTTCACGTGCTGCATCCATTTCGCCTGCAGTCGCAATACGCCCAAAGTGGTACTGTGGTTTGCTCTGCCGCAGCACACGAGGGTTGGAGACCAGCATGATATGGTTTGGGCTACAAAGCAGGGTTCATGAAACAAATGTGTGGGGGTTCAGAAAAGGTGACTCTCTCACCTAAAAGAAGTTGGTTGTGTGGGTGCGTGGCACCTTCTGTCGTGTTTAGTGTGAAGTGTAAAGAAGCGAAAATCTGTTGACTTGAATACAACAGCCCGCTTGTCACTGGGTCGTGAGTGTACCTTGGTACATGATCGGGTGTACCGGGGTGGACCCTAACCATGTAGTACACCCATTTCGTGGTTTGCATCTGATATGTGCTACTCCCGCTTCGACTCATCAGCCAGATGAACGGGGATCATTGCAAACACAGAACATGAATCCTGTGTGATGTACGGTCCGGTTGGAGTCCTCTGCCCGTTTCATAGCCAGTCTTGTGGCCAAGCAGCGAAGCTCGCTCACGCCAAACAAAGCTTGTAGCGGTACCTCGACCCACCAAGATCGAAATGGAAGGAATCGCGGACAGCTGGGCAGGCGATATGAAGAGACAAAGAGATTCTAAGCTGAACCTCAAGCCTCAAGAGGTTCGGGAGTGAACCTAAAGGGGTTCGACATCAACACTGTGGGTTTCTCAGATGATTGAATTGTTGGGATTTTCATGTCTGTCCAGATCTTCAGTTGTAAATGCACTGCATATACTGTCAATGCTGCCAAACTGCTTCTGTCTTGTGGCCATGAATACTGCAACAAGACGTGTGTCAAGGAGTTCAGTAGTGAAATACAGAAAAAAAGGGGGGGGGGGGCTGGGGAAGGGAGGTACGTTGAATAACGAATAAGACAGAGAGGTTTTGGTGTGGCTGACAACCCCAAAATAGCAGAAAGTAGCAGAAAATAGCACAAAAATAGCACACCCCTTTCAGCCACACCAGTTTTTGGGGGGATTGTTTTTGCCGCACGGCGTCAAATAACACAACTTGCGGAACGTCCTGCTCACCACAGCTCCCCTCTCGTACCAAGTAGTAGTCTGTGCCACGATGTGCCCCTCTTCTTCTCTGAACCAAAGGCACGCGGCAGACATATTTCTCGAGACCCTCGACCTCAGGGAGGTGCTGCCCTGCCACCAGCACACCACATCGTCATCATGCGTGTCCCCGTCGCTTCTTGTGTCTCTGTAGTTTGCGGGCTTGCTCGGGGGATTCGTCTCTGCTGCGTTTCAGACGTTTTAAAATCACAAGCTGGCTCAGCTTCTTGCTTTTCCTCACTTCGTTGGACACAACACTGCTGCAGCCGGAAAGGTAAATACTCGTCAACGAAGTGCATCGAGCAGCAAATTCCGTAGCTTTACTGTCACGACGCACACCGATAGTCGTCACATTGCTGAGTGGAGATAAATCGATGTTCCTTAAGCTATCGCAGTTGATAAGAAAGCCGCGACCAATCTGCGTCACGTTGCTGAGTGGGGACAAATCCAGGGTCGTCAAGCTGGTGCAGTCCGAAAGAAAATATGCACCCACCTGCGTTACATTGCTGAGTGGAGATAAATCGATGGTGGGTAAGCTCTCGCAGCCGCAAAGAAAGCCGCTCTCAATATGCGACACGTTGCGGAGTGGGGACAAATCGAGGTTTGTTAATTTGCTGCAGTTCGAAAGAAAACTTTCACCCACTTGCGACAAATTGACGAGAGGCACTAAATCTATGGTGGTTAAAGCTTCGCAGCCGGAGAGAAAGCCTAGAGAAATGTACGTAACATTGCTCAACCCAGACAGGTCAATACTTGTTAACGAGGTGCAGTCAGCAAGAAACTTTTTTCCAATGTCAGTCACAATGGACTCGGCACTGAGATCAAGTCTCCTCAACAAAGTGCCTGAAAAGAAGTCATCAGGAATAAAATCCACAACCTCCGCCTGCAGAAACAAACACGCCACCTTCGGATCCTTCACCTCCTCCAACCTCTCTTCTGTTAAATCAGTCTCACCCAACGCATGAAGTTCTGCAACAGCTTCGTACTTCAGCGACTTCGTCAGCATGATTGTGTCACCAGCACTCAGCTGCGTCATGTCGTATCCTTCGCCCAGCGCTTGGACTCCGAAACTCATGCAAAAGCTGTCTTCAGGCAGCCTCATTGCAGACGCCACCTTCCGCCGCATGTCCTCCGCTGTGTCATCTGCACCCACCTCGACTGTGTGCTGATTCGCTCTGAAATCCTCGAAGTGTACGTCCATTTGTTTGTTGTGGTTTTGTGTTATGAGCTCTGTGTGTGGTGGTGGGGTGTGGAGGACAAGAAATACCCCATTTTGCAGGGTTTCAACCCCGAACAAATGCTCGAAAAACGTTGTTATTGGCGTTGTCTAGAGTATATCCGTGCAGTGACGGAGTCATTTCGAAAGATTGGTGGGCATTCTGCTGCATGAAAATATACCCACGAGAGTGATGAATGGGATACATTTTGTCCTTCCACTCTCAAACCTCGTATCAACACTGTGGAGGTGGTAAAATGCCACCCCTCACCACGTTGGTAAGAGAACATGCTTGTGGTAGGATGTGAGGGACGAAGTTGCAGAAAGAAGAGGGTGGCAATTGAAAAAGTAGGTGGCTTTTTGTATTTCTTTTTTTCTTTTTGAAGAATTGTTGGAAAGAGTGTGGCCACCTGTGCAGCTCCACTGTCTTTTAAAAAATTTAAACTCAGGCAGCATTCACTAGTTACCGGAAAGGTCAATCAGGACAGCCCTTACAGGCGCGTGCTGAAGTGCGCAAAAACAGAGTGCTGCCCCTGAGACACCTGTCCTTATTGGCCAGATGAACAAATTTCTCAGGGTGGGCATTGTATTTCACCCCAGGAAAGTGGTTACGTTTGCTGCTAGTTGTAAGCTTACAGTACTCCATTCGGAGTGCAGAGTGCAGCCAGCCAACGCTTAGTGCACGATTGTCGAGACAAGAGAGCAGGAGGGGGGCAGATATCCTGAGGGTCTCCCAAGGCTACGTTACAAGAAGACATAAAGGGGACAACTCGTACGTCAGGTGAGAAGAGATGTTTTCTCGTGTTCAGTCACCAAATACGTTGAAAATTAGATTCAACCTAAAAAGAGGGGAATGTGGGTGACAGGAAAGGTCGGAAAGAAAAACAAAAATAGATCATGACTCAGACAAAGTCTCTGTCGACACAAGTAAAGGGCAGGCACCCAGTGAACGGTCCGTAGCGAATGTGGCACAGGTTTGTAATGCACTCGTTGTTCTTCCACTGGCAAAGACCCGCAGAAGATCCGCACTCCGACACACCCAAAGCAGAGCAGTCGGTGGGTGCCTTCCGGTTGATGGCGAACATAAGCCATTCTGCGTCCCCCTCAAGTGTGAGGGTGTACGTCGTGCCCGTCGCCATCACCATCCTGTGCGACACCATGTGGTGCGAAAGAGCTGAGGCCTTCCCGGTCCCGAAGTTGGGCCCGCATGCGGTGCGCTCGAATCCTGCCTGCGCAAGCGTTTCTGCAACACGTCCGTCTTCATGTGGGCAGGGTGTGCAGGAGTACATGAACACCACAGCGTCGCAGTGCCCGTGGGGGTATGCCACAGGACAGGTGAACGTCACCATCGTGTCCTTCACCAGCTTCATCGCCTCTGGCACCAGTGCAACAAACCCCGTCTGGTAGTACGTCGGGAAGTCGTACAACCTCGAAGGTCCCTCAAGCCCTGTGTCCCACCCAGTCATCCCCTCCACCAAGGGCCCGGTGTAGGCTGCTGAGGATGCGGGGGCAGGCGCCAATCAATTTGAATACACAGGCGTCACACTTATGGGGCAAAAAAAGGAAAAAAAGAAGACCTAATCCTCCTTACTTAAAAGAAGGGAAGGGAGAATAAAAAACACACGTGCCCATTGTTTCGTTGTCTGCAGGATGTCTTGTTTTAGTGCCTCACCTGGAAAAAGAAAAATGGATTCCACTCAGTAAAAATAGCACACCTGTTGAACACACGTCAGGCCAGGAACAGAAGAAAAGCAAACGCTTCCACGAATGGAAGCAAAAGAAAAGTGTGGTGAAAAAACCCTTTTGGCCAAGGTGGTCTTGACTCTCTGTCTACATACTTTGGGGATGCATGAAAAAATGAAACTAGATGATAGATAACAAGGAGTGTGCGAGAGTGGCCCTTCTCCAAGCTAAACAAAAAGCAAACACCCTCCACCCATCTGATCCCGCCCACAAACACAAACAATCACGACAGAAAACAAAACAGGCAGAGGATGACCAGGGTAGGTTTTACTTGGACAGCGAACCTCTGCCTTGATTCCTCTCACGCTCAGCAGGCGAGTTGCCTCAACTCTCCAGACCTGTGCTGCAACACAGGCCTGCACCTTTAGCCGCTTTTCGCTTCATGCCCCTCATCTGGCGCACTACTAACGGGGGACGCCCCATGTAGGCACATCGGTAGGATTTCGTCTTAACATAGTTTTTTGTGTAAAAAAAAATGAACCCCGTTTTTACATGCTTGTGGAGGGATGTGAGGGACGAAGTGCAAATATGAGGGCGGGAATCGAAAAAGTAGGTGGTTGGTTGTATCTGTTGTGCTCTGTTTTTGTGCTGTTTCCATGAGAGGGCGGAAAAATGCTGTCTTGTTAAAACTCACTCAAAAAATGCCGTATTTATTTTTGTTTGCTTTCTCACCGTTCAAAAAATTTTGATAGAACCTAAAGTAATCCCGAAAGGGGCCACATTACAATTCTTTATTTCAAGGACATATTGGTTGTGTCAAGGTGTCGCCTTTTGTTAGGCTTTCCTTCCTACAATATGGTTATTTCATTTTCCGGGTGAAGAACGCGTCTAAAGCCAAAAGCATTTGGAAATACTCAAGAAAAAAAAGACCTGCCCACAAGGCACATCCGCCATAATCGGAGTTGCCTGCATGGGTTTTTCAGGTCAGGCTTTTGTGTTGGATAAGAAAAAAATGTTGTGTACCGTTCAGTAACGAGGGAGGGACCGAACGCAAGTAAAGCAAGAAAGAAAGAGAAGGTTTCCACAGAGTCTATTGGGGGTGTTTTATAAGAAAGTTTGAGAGATAAGCCTGCGTCTCTGGTAGTATGCTTTCAATTCAGGTGAACAGAAAACAAAGAACAAAGGCGGTGCTCCGAGGGGCCGATATTGACCTATTTCCTAAAGCACCAAAAGAGGAAAATTTTTCGAACATCGTACGCACACACCTCCTGGATGCAGGAGTGGTACGAAACAAAAAAAACAAAAAAAAAACAAAAAAACAGGAAAGTTTGGTGAGATCTCTCTGTTTAGTCACCCAAATAGTAATTGTATCCTGAGGGTCTCCCAAGGCTGCGTTGAGAAGACAAGAAGACATAAAGGGGACAACTATTAAGAAAAGGTTCCAGGCAAATGCAATAGGGTTGAATGAAATACGTCAGGTGATATGAGATCTTTTCTCGTGTTTAGCACCAAATACGTTGAAAATTAGATTCAACCTAAAAAGAGGGGAAGGTGGGTGACAGGAAAGGTCGGAAAGAAAAAACAAAAATAGATCATGACTCAGACAAAGTCTCTGTCGACACAAGATCCGGGCAGGCACCCAGTGAACGGTCCGTAGCGAATGTGGCACAGGTTAGCAATGCACTCGTTGTTCTTCCACTGGCAAAGACCCGCAGAAGATCCGCACTCCGACACACCCAAAGCAGAGCAGTCGGTGACCGCCTTCTCGCTGATGGCGAAGGCAAGCCATTCTGCGTCCCCCTCAAGTGTGAGGGTGTACGTCGTGCCTGCCGCCATCGCCATCCTGTGCGACGCCATGTGGTGTGCTTGCCCGTGACGAAGGTAAACAGGATCTCTGGCCCTCCCGGTCCCGAAGTTGGGCCCACACGCGGTGCGCTCGAATCCTGCCTGCGCAAGCGTTTGTGGCACACGTCCGTCTTCATGTGCACAGGGCGTGCATGTGTACAAGAACACCGCAGCGTCGCAGTCCCCGTCGTGTCCCACAGGACAGGTGAACGTCACCTCCGTGTCCTTCACCAGCTTCATCGCCTCCGGCACCAGTGCAACAAACCCCGTCTGGTAGTACTTTGGGAAGTCATACAACCTCGAAGGTCCCTCAAGCCCTGTGTCCCACCCGGTCATCCCATCCACCAAGGGCCCGATGTAGGCTGCTGAGGATGCGGGGGCAGGCGCCACCATTGTTATTGACGGTGTGGGTGGGAGGGGCGTTGTCGCCGTAACCGCAACACACATGCTCACTAAAGGAACGAAGCGTGCCATTGATGATACTGAAGTCGCAATATGAGGTCTATGTGGTGTGTGGTGTTGAGGGAGGAATCAAGCTTGTGGCGGGATGTGCGGGACGAGGTTGCAATAAGAGGGTCGGAAGTGAAAAAGTAGGTGGTTGTGCTCTGTTTTTGTGCTGTTTCCATGAGAGGGCGGAAAAACACTGTCTTGTTAAAACGAAGTCGAAAAATGTCGTATTTATTTGTTTGCTTTCTCACCGTTCAAAAAATTTTGATAGAACCTAAAGTAATCCCGAAAGGGGCCACATTACAATTCTTTATTTCAAGGACATATTGGTTGTGTCAAGGTGTCGCCTTTTGTCAGGCTTTCCTTCCTACAATATGGTTATTTCATTTTCCGGGTGAAGAACGCGTCTAAAGCCAAAAGCATTTGGAAATACTCAAGAAAAAAAGACCTGCCCACAAGGCACATCCGCCATAATCGGAGTTGCCTGCATGGGTTTTTCAGGTCAGGCTTTTGTGTTGAAAAAAAACAATGGTGTGTGGTGCCGTTCAGTAACGAGGGAGGGACCGAACGCACGAAAAAAGAAAAAAGAAGTTTTTCACAGAGTCTATTGGGGGTGTTTATAAGAAAGTTTGAGAGATAAGCCTGCGTCTCTGGTAGTATGCTTTCAATTCAGGTGAACGGAAAACAAAGAACAAAGGGAAAAAAATTTCGAACATCGTACGCACACACCTCCTGGATGCAGGAGTGGCGCGGAACAAAAAAACAAAAACAAAAAAAAACGGGAAAGTTTGGTGAGATGAGTCCTAGCGTCTCTCTGTTTAGTCACCCAAATAGTAATTGTATCCTGAGGGTCTCCCAAGGCTGCGTTGAGAAGACAAGAAGACATAAAGGGGACAACTCGGCTCTGACCGAGAAACGTCGTACGAAGAGAACAGACACACATCTGCAGAAAACAAAATATAATGGTGAATAATAAGAAAAGGTTCCAGGCAAATGCAATGGGGTTGAATGAAAAAAGGGTATTCGAGGCATCTACTGTTGTAATCAAAAGAAAGAAATACGTCAGGTGATATGAGATCTTTTCTCGTGCTTAGCCACCAAATACGTTGAAAATTAGATTCAACCTAAAAAGAGGGGAATGTGGGTGACAAGAAAGGTCGGAAAGAAAAACAAAAATAGATCATGACTCAGACAAAGTCTCTGTCGACACAAGATCCGGGCAGGCACCCAGTGAACGGTCCGTAGCGAATGTGGCACAGGTTAGCAATGCACTCGTTGTTCTTCCACTGGCAAAGACCCGCAGAAGATCCGCACTCCGACACACCCAAAGCAGAGCAGTCGGTGACCGCCTTCTCGCTGATGGCGAAGGCAAGCCATTCTGCGTCCCCCTCAAGTGTGAGGGTGTACGTCGTGCCCGCCGCCATCGCCATCCTGTGCGACGCCATGTGGTGTGCTTGCCCGTGACGAAGGTAAACAGGATCTCTGGCCCTCCCGGTCCCGAAGTTGGGCCCACACGCGGTGCGCTCGAATCCTGCCTGCGCAAGCGTTTGTGGCACACGTCCGTCTTCATGTGCACAGGGCGTGCATGTGTACATGAACACCGCAGCGTCGCAGTCCCCATCGTGTCCCACAGGACAGGTGAACGTCACCTCCGTGTCCTTCACCAGCTTCATCGCCTCCGGCACCAGTGCAACAAACCCCGTCTGGTAGTACTTTGGGAAGTCGTACAACCTCGAAGGTCCCTCAAGCCCTGTGTCCCACCCGGTCATCCCCTCCACCAAGGGCCCGGTGTAGGCTGCTGAGGATGCGGGGGCAGGCGCCACCATTGTCACTGACGGTGTGGGTGGGAGGGGCGTTGTCGCCGTAACCGCAACACACATGCTCACTAAAGGAACGAAGCGTGCCATTGATGATACTGAAGTCGCAATATGAGGTCTGTGTGGTGTGTGGTGTTGAGGGAGGGGGTGTCTTGAGAGAGACCACCAGGGAACTCTTGTGCTCACAAACACAAACAAAGAGGGAAGACTTTTTTCATGGCGTTTTGGCAATGTTCAAAATTTATTTCATATACATTCGTGAATATCGAAAAAGAAGGTATAGAGGGTTCAAACACTGTTCAAAAGAAATTGCAAAACACATGAGCCAATGCCACTTTCTTCATTCAAACGCTTCACCGTTCTGGTCAGGCATATTTTATGGCATCCCCATGCAGTACTCATGGCGTCCTCATTTCATTTCTCCGGCACCGTTGACAGACAGGAGAAGACATGAAGGGACAGATTGGCTCTGAACGATAAAATGAAAGGACAGTTGATTGATTACCGTGCTCTGCACACATCTGAAGAAAACTGAAAAAAAAAGGTGAATAGGTGAAAAACGCTCAAAAATGAGGGCGGGGGTGAAGAAGTAAGGCCCAATGCTTCAGCAGCAGTTTGAATGAAGAGAGCATTGTATTTACGTCAGGTGAGATGCTGCAGCACGTGCAGATTCCCCCCTCCTCCCATTTTTGCCTAGCCTCACCTAAAACCTAAAATACTACAGTCTCAATAGCTATCTTCACACAGGAAAAACGGGAAACGAAATAGGGGGAGAGTTTGTTAGTTGTACGTTTCCGCCCTTCCACACACACTCAGGACTGTTGTGATGTTCTTTTTATAATGTTTTCGTATATTTATTTGACTTCTTCGGAGGCACGGCACTTTTGTGGAATTTTGTGGAATTTTGTGGAATTTCAAAAACTCGACTTCTACTTTTTCCCCTTAGGGCACGGTAATTTTTTTTCTTGGTAAGCGTCAGACCACTTCTCAAAAAAAAGTACGCACGCACGCAAAAAAAAATTATGCAGTAAAAAAAATTATGAGTGGTGAAAAAAATTATAGAGGAAAATTACAGTGGGGGAAATACAGGCCAAAAATATTTTCCCACCAATTTTTGCCCACAAAAAATCGGGGGAAATTTTTTTTGATTTCGGCTCTCGGGAGTATGTGTGTGCTGTGATGGGGTCAATTTGCGCTGAAAAATGTACATTTTTTACCTAAAATACATAGTTGAGTTATTGAGGGCCCCCCTTTATAATTTTTTTTTTCTACATAATTTTTTTCCCTGGAATCTCAAAAAAAAAAGTACGCACGCAGACGCTTACCAAAAAGAAAAATTACCGTGCCCTTATAAAAAATTCCACAAAATTCCACAAAAGTGCCGTGCCTCTTTCAAGAAAAAAAATTTTTTTTTTCGACATCACAAAATTTTTCCCACAAAAAAAAAAAATTTTTTTTTTGCACATGTCTGCACCAAAAATGCAAATAAAGCCAGAATTTTGATGTTTTGAGCATCTAGAATTTATTCCACGGCTATTTTGTGTATAAAATACCCACCCTGTACAGTTTGTATGGGCCAGCGCCTTGTCAAAAAAAATCTCAAAAAAAAAAAAAAAAAATTTTTTTTTCACAAGTGTTTTTGAGGCCTGCTCACTACACCCTAGGCACCCTTCTGAGACCAAAAAGTCAAAAAAAGCATGAATTGGGCTGTTTTGAGCATCTAGAGTTTATTCCCCAGCCATTTTCTGTACCACCAGTGCACTTTGTATGGGCCAGCGCCTTGTCAAAAAATCGAAAAATCTCAAAAAAAAAATTTTTTTTTTCGGGAAAATTTCGACCACTGAGGTGGGTCTTTGGGCACCAAAAAATGCAAAAAAAATGCAAAAATCGGGTGTTTTGACCATCTGTGGTTACACAAAACACACTTCTGTGTACAAGCCTACACCAATACAGTGGTAATACAAGGCGATTTTTGACCAAAAAAAAAATATTTTTTTTCGCCCAAAATCGGGCGTGGTACGTCATAAAATGGCCCAAAAAATCCAAGGAAAACCTTCGATTGGGCAAATTATGAAAAAAATTTTCAAGTCAAATTTTCAACCAAAATACGGTCATTTTGTTCACACAGTGATTCTACGTCATGCTAGCTTCCTGTGCAGAACTCCAGCAATTCACCAATGCCGGCATCTATCTTTCCATTATCGCCATTGCACTTCGTGTGTTACCAACGTGCTCAAGAAATGGCGTGCTGTCACACTCCAACCAGAGTATCGAACCCGTACGTACATAACGGAGATCCACGAGCCCACCCAAAGGCGGAGGGTCTAGCCGAAGGCGGACGAGCTAGCCCAATCCGGACGAGCGAGCCTCAATCTAGACGAGCGAGCCTCATAAAGCACACCAGCTCCAATCTGACGGGGAACTTCGAGCCTCTAAGCCCAAAGAAAGAACCTGGCCACCGGAGGGCCCTAACGGCCCGACGAGGAGGCGCCCCATAGGGCGCTGGGGCCAAGGGACTTAAGTCGCCCTAACGCTTCGCTAAGTACCTGGAAAAATCCCTAAGGAAAAAAGTGGAAAAAAAGTGTCTCAAAATTGACATCTATTTTTTGACCTTTTTGCTGGGTAGGTTTGGGTCGGTCCGACCTGACCCTACTGAGTCGGTTTAAGTCGGATTGGTAGCCTTGTCCCCTATCATCTCCCCTCTTCCCCCTTTTAATACAAGGGCAGTCTCGTGACTATGTAACCTACAAAACCACCATTTAAGCACCTCAGTATCATACCCCATCTAAGCACCCTCAACCCTCATCCACACAGATTCGCCTCCTTAAACCTGCAAACCTGCAAACCTTCTAACACCTCAGAGGGCAAGGCCCGCAAACCCTTATTCCAATGGAAGAATTTTTCAAAAATTCTCTATACTTCCTATGACTGGACCCAACTCCCCTCACTATTTTTCCCTAAAAAAACGCAAAAAACGCCCAAAAAATTCTGCCAAAAATATCAAAAATATCAAAAATGCGCATTTTTGCCGTGCCTCCTTCTTCTTCTTTTTTTTACTGGTTTTCTTCCTTCCTTGCTTTCGTTTTTTTTTTTTTTGTTTCTTTATTTATGTGGATCCCCCTCAGTGAACGTTAAGGACCCCGCTCTGCCGCAAACCCGAGGTTAGCGTAGTCATGTCTGTCTGTGGCACACAAGACACACAGATGTTCTGACAGTACGTCAGAGGGCCTCCAACAGGGTCGTACTTTGGAACGTGTTAAACTGAAGTCGGGTTGTTGTGGTTAAATGAGAACTCAAAGAACACAAGCTTCTCTCTTTTTCAATCCATTTTGTGCCCGCAGCGCTGCCTCCAATCTTTTTAGAATTTGACAACAAATTGTTTTATCAAAAAAGCGAGAAGGCGCATTAGAATGGAAGTAAATTGTTTGAAATAAACATCGAAGCTTGGGGGCCCACGCGGGTCGAGGCTGGCCGTGGTGCATGCGCCGCACTGCACGCAGAGCTGCACAGCTTCCTGTTGCCCACGGCATAGACCTGACTAATTCCCCCTGTAAGTACGATGTACGGATAATATTTTTGTTACCCACCCGCACCACCCTCTTCACCACCCCTGCACCCGGCCACCACCCGTCCTCCGATCAATGGCATCACGGTTGCGAGACCGCAGCATTGGCAGAAGGGACAGCGAACTCCGACGGGTATGTTGAGAAAACACCGACACTCGCACACCCGCGGAGACGAGACGACAGACCCTACAATAGAGTGGTCAGCAGTGCCACACCTGAGCCGACAGACCTGGCAGTGGAGGAGCAACCGCAGCAGCAGTCCAACTGACTCAGCAAGCAACAACTCGCTCCCCGACGTCAACCTCCACCCGCTGGAAACGACTTGTTTATTCCCACTTCCTGCACTCCCGTGCAAAACGGGAGTTTTCCCAGTCCTTAAAGTGCTGGGTAACGTTGCAGCTTGCGCGTGGAAGGATTGGGAACTCCATGGGGGCGGATTCACCTCGCGTGCAGATGCCGTTGAGGAAGAGGTCTGCCTTCATGAACTTGACCATGTCCGTGTCGTAGTGCACACCGTCGGTGGTGTGCTGCGGGACAAACTTGGTCATGTCTGTATCGGACATGAGACGCACGCCTGTACACGCTGCAACAAGACGCAGCGCAGTTCTGTAGTGCTTGACACGTGCTACCGGGTTGTACACAAAGCACTTACTGTCCTGCCCTTTATGTGCCGCACATTGATTCGGCCAGATCCAATGCAAATCATACAGAACAAGCAGCGCACCCGGCTTGACAACACTCTGCACCTTCTCAACACGTGTCTTCAGGGCGTGGTAGTATGCGTGCACACCCTGGCAGCTGTCGCCAATGTCCCACATCGCGTTGTTGAGCAGGACAATGTCGGCATTGCGTATCGCGAAGGAGGCGTTCTCCCGCGAGGGGTCCGTCGGGTCGTTGTAGAAGGCACTCTGCGTCCAGAAGAACTCAAGGAACGGTGTTGTCTGCCCTGCAAGGAAGAACCCGCGGTTGGGCCGCGGCCTCCACCAGCGGCCTTCGATGCCTTCTGGGGGGTCGTAGAACTCATGCCGGCTGTTGCTGCGACGGGCGATCGCATCGGCCAGGTCGTCGATCAGTGAGTCTCCGAAGAAGGCTATCTTCTTTTGCAGGCCATTGAGGCATGCGCTGGCGTCCGTGGGTCTGAAGTGATGCAGCTCGCAACCGCTGGACGGCACCCACACGAAGCTGTTATTTTCCTTAGAGGTCTTGTACACTCGTCCCGGGTAGATCTGCTCCTGCGACATACAGTACCCAGCCTCAGGAGTACGAGGCTCGCTGTCCGTAGTGATAACGTCGTCCACCTCCGACAGCAACGCTATGCGCACCTGGATGGATGGCCAGTAGAATATAAAGAGCCCAGTCGCGAAGACAATCGCCGCAACCAGCTTCTTCCCTGCACTCCATCGCATCGGTGCCTCACAGCAACGCCTGAGCAGCTGCTGCATTGCTTCGCTGTCACCTTCTATCTCACTCTTTCAAAAAGGGAATCGTCAATGAGAAAGGGGGGAAGGGGGTTTGGAAAAACCCTGAAGTGGTTGTGGTAGTGGACTAGGGGTGGTAAAACTTAAATATACGGGGGGGACTTTTTTGGTAGAGGGCTGAATCATGAATACAATGTGCGGCACGTTGCCCAACGGTTGGAGTGGGGGAAAGGATAAGGGGCTCGCAGCAAGGCTACCAATCGTCCGACCCAAAATGGGCTGAGTATGTCAAATAGAAGTCAAGTTAATCAAGCAGCCCTACAATCCCGCGTCGTCATTCAAAAACACTTCACCGTTCTGCTCAGGCATATTTTTGGCACCCCATTCAGTACACTCATTTCATTTCTCCGCGACAACAACGTTGATAAGACAGGAGAAGACATGAAGAGACAGATTGGATCTGACTGATAAAATGAAAGGACAGTTTACAGATGACCGTGCTCTGCACACATCTGAAGAAAACTGGAAAAGAAAAAAAAAATAGCGAACAGGTGCAAGAAAAACGTTCAAAAATGAGGGTGGTGGGGGTGGGGCTCAATGCTTTGCCAGCAGTTTGAATGAAAAGAACATTGTATTTTTGCATCACCTACTTTGTCATCAACAGAAGACTACGTCAGGTGAGATGCTGCAGCACGTGCACAGTCCCCCCTCCTCCCCTCCCTCGGCAAGAACAATAGTCATCGAAAGCTTGCGCATCCGATCTGGCTACTACCACACAGGCACCGTTTGTTTTTCGCTGTCGTTTTGATAAGGGGTGCACCTTATTGGAGACCCATCCACGTTAACGAAGGTAGTTGCCATTTTTGCGTAGTCCTATTCTCACCTAAAACCTATAAAAATATTTGAGGGAATCAAGAAAGAGGGAAGGGGTATCAGCCACGCGTTGAAAACCTTTCTAGGCAGAAAGCGATGCAAGAAATGAAATGACAATGATACATGTCATGACACGTACCGCATATCTTGCAATTAGAAAAGCCTATGGAATGTCACGGATGGCGTGGTGGGGTTGGGGTACTCGATGTCCAGTGGTTATACTGGAGCGAAGAAAAAAACTTTGCTGCGAACAAAGGGGTTGTGATGGTGTTCGCATGTCATGTATCTGCGCTGTACCGATATGTTGTAATTTGAGTTTGAGTTTGCGTTTGACTTTGAACGGAATACGTTTCGTTGTTGTAGTGTTGTCTGTTGTAGTTGTTGTCCACAGACTGCTTTCATCAATCCATTGCAGCTAGGGCTGGGGAACTATGCACGCTCCATCAGAACACCACCAGCCCCGTTCTGCGTGTTGGGGTTGGTGAACGTTGCGGCGTCGGTGTAGAAGGCGCACACTTCATGTCCGTTGGGATGCTTGTGGTGGTGAAATCCAACACACCCCACAACTTCAGACACACAGATGTTCTGACAGTACGGCAGAGGGCCTGCAACAGCGTCGTACTTAGGAACCTTGTCACCGTCCACAACATCCCTCTGCTGGTAGGGAACGTCCTTCACGTGGTCCACACAAGGGTACTCAATCCAGCCGTTCACTGCCGGTAGTGGTGTGGGGTCACACACAATTGGCGCACGCTCCATCAGAACACCACCAGTGCCGTTCTGCGTGTTGGGGTTGGTGAACGTTGCGGCGTCGGTGTAGAAGGCACACACTTCATGTCCATTCGGATGCTTGTGGTGGTGGAATCCAACACACCCCACAACTTCAGACACACAGATGTTCTGACAGTACGGCAGAGGGCCTGCAACAGCATCGTACTTAGGAACCTTGTTGCCATCCACAACATCCCTCTGCTGGTAGGGAACGTCCTTCACGTGGTCCACACAAGGGTACTCAATCCAGCCGTTCACTGCCGGTAGTGGTGTGGGGTCACACACAATTGGCGCACGCTCCATCAGAACACCACCAGTGCCGTTCTGCGTGTTGGGGTTGGTGAACGTTGCGGCGTCGGTGTAGAAGGCACACACTTCATGTCCATTCGGATGCTTGTGGTGGTGGAATCCAACACACCCCGCAACTTCAGACACGCAGATGTTCTGACAGTACGGCAGAGGGCCTGCAACAGCATCGTACTTAGGAACCTTGTTGCCGTCCACAACATCCCTCTGCTGGTAGGGCACGTCCTTCACGTGGTCCACACAAGGGTACTCAATCCAACCGTTCACTGCCGGAAGTGGTGTGGGGTCACACACGGTTGGTGTGGGTGGTGGAGGGGGTGTGACGAAGTCTCTGTCCACGCAGGTTTCCGCTGCACACCCATAGAACGGTCCGTAGCGCACGTGGCACAGGTTTTCAATGCACTCGTTGTTCTTCCACAGGCAAAGACCCGCAGAAGATCCGCACTCCGACACACCCAAAGCAGAGCAGTCGGTGACCGCCTTCTCGCTGATGGCGAACATAAGCCATTCTGCGTCCCCCTCAAGTGTGAGGGTGTACGTCGTGCCCGCCGCCATCGCCATCCTGTGCGACGCCATGTGGTGTGCTTGCCCGTGACGAAGGTAAACAGGATCTCTGGCCCTCCCGGTCCCGAAGTTGGGCCCACACGCGGTGCGCTCGAATCCTGCCTGCGCAAGCGTTTGTGGCACACGTCCGTCTTCATGTGCACAGGGCGTGCATGTGTACAAGAACACCGCAGCGTCGCAGTCCCCATCGTGTCCCACAGGACAGGTGAACGTCACCTCCGTGTCCTTCACCAGCTTCATCGCCTCCGGCACCAGTGCAACAAACCCCGTCTGGTAGTACTTCGGGAAGTCGTACAACCTCGAAGGTCCCTCAAGCCCTGTGTCCCACCCAGTCATCCCCTCCACCAAGGGCCCGGTGTAGGCTGCTGAGGATGCGGGTGCAGGCGCCACCATTGTTACTGACGGTGTGGGTGGGAGGGGCGTTGTCGCCGTAACCGCGACACACATGCTCACTAAAGGAACGAAGCGTGCCATTGATGATACTGAAGTCGCAATGTGAGGTCTGTGTGATGTGCGGTGTTGAGGGAGGGGGTGTCTTGAGAGAGACTACCAGGGAACTCTTTACAAACACAAACAAAGAGGGGAGACTTTTTTCATGGCGTTTTGGCAATGTTCAAAAAGAAATTGCAAAACACGTGAGCCAACGATACTTTCTTCATTCAAGTACTTCAGTGCTCTGGTCAGGCATATTTTTGGCACCCCGACAACAACGTTGATAAGACAAGAGAAGACATCAAGAGACAGATTGGATCTGACCGATAAAATGAAAGGACAGTTTACAGATGACCGTGCTCTGCACACATCTGAAGAAAACTGGGAAAAAAAAATACTGAACAGGTGGGAAAAAAAAACGTTAAAAAAAGATGGTGGGGGTGGGGGTGAAGAGGTAAGGTTCAATGCTTTGCCAGCAGTTTGAATGAAGAGAACATTGTATTTACGTCACCTACTTTGTCATCAGAAGACTACCTCAGGTGAGATGCTGCAGCACGTACAGATTCCCCCCCTCCTCGCCTCCCTCCCCGGCAAGAACAATAATGATCGAAAGCTTGCGCATCCGATCTGGCTACTACAATATAACGTCCTCCACATGCACCGTTTGTTGTTCGCTGTCGTTGACAAAAACGATAACTTCGTTGATAAGGGGTGCACCTTATGGGAGACCCATCCACGTTAACGAAGGTAGTCGCCATTTTTGCGTAGTCCTATTCTCACCTAAAACCTATAAAAATATTTGAGGGAATCAAGAAAGAGGGAAGGGGTATCAGCCACGCGTTGAAAACCTTTCTAGGCAGAAAGCGATGCAAGAAATGAAATGACAATGATACATGTCATGACACGTACCGCATATCTTGCAAATAGAAAAGCCTATGGAATGTCACGGATGGCGTGGTGGGGTTGGGGTACTCGATGTCCAGTGGTTATACTGGAGCGAAGAAAAAAACTTTGCTGCGAACAAAGGGGTTGTGATGGTGTTCGCATGTCATGTATCTGCGCTGTACCGATATCTTGGGAGTGCTTGGGGGAAAAGAAATGTGAGGGGGAGACCTCAGCTCAGGGGGGTGAAGATAAAGCTAATGTATAAAATAATAAAACAAGAAGGGGCCTGGTCGCTGGGGGGGTCGCGCAATGAACGGAATACGTTTCGTTTGTCTGTTGTAGTTGTGGTTCGCAGACTGCTTTCATCAATCCATTGCAGCTAGGGCTGGGGAACTATGCACGCTCCATCAGAACACCACCAGTACCGTTCTGAGTGTTGGGGTTGGTGAACGTTGCGGCGTCGGTGTAGAAGGCACACACTTCGTGTCCGTTGGGGTGCTTGTGGTGGTGGAATCCAACACACCCCACAACTTCAGATAAACAGATGTTCTGACAGTACGGCAGAGGGCCTGCAACAGCATCGTACTTAGGAACCTTGTTGCCATCCACAACATCCCTCTGCTGGTAGGGAACGTCCTTCACGTGGTCCACACAAGGGTACTCAATCCAGCCGTTCACTGCCGGAAGTGGTGTGGGGTCACACACAATTGGTGCACGCTCCATCAGAACACCACCAGTGCCGTTTTGAGTGTTGGGGTTGGTGAACGTTGCGGCGTCGGTGTAGAAGGCGCACACTTCATGTCCGTTGGGATGCTTGTGGTGGTGAAATCCAACACACCCCACAACTTCAGACACACAGATGTTCTGACAGTACGGCAGAGGGCCTGCAACAGCATCGTACTTAGGAACCTTGTTGCCGTCCACAACATCCCTCTGCTGGTAGGGCACGTCCTTCACGTGGTCCACACAAGGGTACTCAATCCAACCGTTCACTGCCGGAAGTGGTGTGGGGTCACACACGGTTGGTGTGGGTGGTGGAGGGGGTGTGACGAAGTCTCTGTCCACGCAGGTTTCCGCTGCACACCCATAGAACGGTCCGTAGCGCACGTGGCACAGGTTTTCAATGCACTCGTTGTTCTTCCACAGGCAAAGACCCGCAGAAGATCCGCACTCCGACACACCCAAAGCAGAGCAGTCGGTGACCGCCTTCTCGCTGATGGCGAACATAAGCCATTCTGCGTCCCCCTCAAGTGTGAGGGTGTACGTCGTGCCCGCCGCCATCGCCATCCTGTGCGACGCCATGTGGTGTGAGAGAGCTGCGGCCTTCCCGGTCCCGAAGTTGGGCCCACACGCGGTGCGCTCGAATCCTGCCTGCGCAAGCGTTTGTGGCACACGTCCGTCTTCATGTGCACAGGGCGTGCATGTGTACAAGAACACCGCAGCGTCGCAGTCCCCATCGTGTCCCACAGGACAGGTGAACGTCACCTCCGTGTCCTTCACCAGCTTCATCGCCTCCGGCACCAGTGCAACAAACCCCGTCTGGTAGTACTTCGGGAAGTCGTACAACCTCGAAGGTCCCTCAAGCCCTGTGTCCCACCCAGTCATCCCCTCCACCAAGGGCCCGGTGTAGGCTGCTGAGGATGCGGGGGCAGGCGCCACCATTGTTACTGACGGTGTGGGTGGGAGGGGCGTTGTCGCCGTAACCGCAACACACATGCTCACTAAAGGAACGAAGCGTGCCATTGATGATACTGAAGTCGCAATATGAGGTCTGTGTGATGTGTGGTGTGGAGGGAGGGATAAAAGAAGACGTCATGGACAGAAAATTGTGCTGTGGATGAAGAGTCTGTTTGCTGGGTGTGCGCAATCGACACGTGCTCTTTTTTTGAAAACTTATTAGTGTAGTACACCCGAGGATGAGCTCCACTTTTGTTTTCTTTTTCTTTTTTTTTGAATAATTGCTGGATGAGAGTGTAGCCACATCAGCTACAATCTTTGTGTTTTGAGAAAATTTTCATTGTACAGATCAAAATATATGACGAAATGAAACACCACCCTGAGAATGGTGTGCAGTGCGTGGGCCTGAGGCAGACCAAAAGGATAGAAAAACACACACAAATAATAATAATAATTCAATAGCGCTGCGAGCGGTATTTTTTTTTTTGTGTGGAAGCAGACAAAAAACACACACAGCGCTAAAGTGCTAAAATAAAAAAAGTTGACTTGAAATACAACAGCCCTCTCGTGACAGTGAACCTTTTAGTACAATAACCGGCTGTACCGGGGGGTGGGCACCCCAACCATGCAGTTCCTACATCCATTTCGTGGTTTACATCTAAAGGTCGAAAGCCTCACTCACAGTGCACCTCAGCGGACGCACTGAAAAAATGAAAAGCACAAGGAAACCACTAAATATGAGTAAGATATTCTTTTCAATCGCAAGATGGCACTAAATTAGATTCATCCCCACTAAAGAAAAACCCCTACGACGACAATGCCTTATAAAGAGCGGTTCATCTTTTGAACTATCTCCCATCGTGCGGGTTGGAACACGTTGCTTGATGCGTCGCAGAACTGGACTATCATACTTCTTACAAGACCACCACCACCACTACCAGTATCAAGACCTCCCCACCCCAGGTGAGTTGAGAAACCCACACAAATGTGAAATCCAAAAAATAATAATAAAAGTTGACTTCAAATACAAAGCCCTGTGTACACTAATAAAAAGGGAGGGGGGGGTGTGACAAGAAGAAGACTCTGCACTCTTGGACACAATGGGTAAAGACCTCTCCCTTCCCCACACCTTCAACAGTAAAAAAAGAAGTTTCATCATAGATCTTTGTTATCGAAAAAGAACGATGTGTTGCAAGAAGGAAACCCTTAAAAAGGGCAAATTCATGACGTCGCCACAGACGGGATATTGCACACAGGGCACGCAGCGTGAGTGTATTACCAGGAAAACTGGGAAAGATCAGAGCGCTACGCTTTTAAAGAAAAGAACCAGAATTCAGCCTCGCATTTGCGAGGCTGAATTCTGGTTCTGAGAATTCTGGAATCAGGCCTCAGCCTAACTCCCGGACCTCAGCCAAAACCATCGTTCTATTTAAAAAAAAAAAAAAAAGAGAGAGACAAAAGTGATTTTTACTAGTGCTTCCCGAGCTTTCTCCGCTGACAAGCTAGTCACAGGAAGAAGAAGATCAAAACTCGGTCGAGCCGGGCGCGCTTCGCGCGCCCGGGTCCCCACCCCAGCTCAAGTTGGGGGCCTCCGGCGGAATGCGAGAATTCCTCGGTCATCCAGCGGCGGAGTTCGGCACTTCATTGATATTTGAACCAGGCACAAATGGTGCACGAATTATCCGTAACCTCAGTACATTTACAAAAGAAATGGTGGTCATGTCACCCAAAGGTTCCAGGCGAAGCCACGGTACGCAACATTCCTAAAAAAATGTTGCAAAAATGGCACTTTCGTTGGTAATTATCGTCAGTTTCCGTAAATTTTACTTACGTATTTTGCAGAAACAAAAGTTTCTGGCGAAGCCACGGTACGCAACATTTCAAAAAAATGCGCTTCAAATTGCACATTTTTACTGCCAAACTATGTCATGGGAAGAGTGGGTTGCAAGATTGCGCCGCAGGCGCACGGTACGCTACTTTTTTCCTTTCGCCATGCTGCATGCTTCCTTTTCCTTCGACGTTTGACCAATTGAGTCCGGCTCGATGGTATCTCAAAAAATTCCCCATAACCCCCTACCGGGTTGATGATATCCCAAAAAACCCCCGGGTCAAACCGGGGCCCATCGACCCATCGACCAGGGTACCCGGGTCGATAAAACGATGGAACGATGGAAAAAAAAAAAAAAAATGGCCAAAAACATAGAACGATGGAACGATGGTTAGGCTGGGGCCTGTCTGGAATTCTCGCAAAAAAAAAAAAAAAAAAAAAAAAGAGGCCTTTCTGAAACGAACGAACTTATATTCTAAAAAAAAATGGGGTAAATTTGTGCCTCAGATACCACCAGAGTTTTGAAGCATCTGCGTCAAAGAACCGAACACCTAGATGAACATGAACTCACTATTGTCGGAAAAGATGCAAAAAAAAAAAAAAATTGTCTACGTCTCACTGCCTCCAACATTACGTAACAACATTCTGGACGACCCTTAACCTCCCTAATCCAAATTGAGAAGTCATGACCCCACAACCCCCATCCTCTGCGCCAAAAAAAATTGACTTGAAATACAAAAAGCCCTCATAACAGTGTACCATTTGCAGGGCGTTCGCTATCGCCATCGTTTTTTCCTGATCGTGGCGAAATGCCAAAAACCCCGAAATTTTCGTTTTTTTACTAGTGCTTAAAATAGGTCAAAAAAATTTCCCGCCGGAGAGAAGTTAGTTCGTGGGTGAATCCCTGGTACTGAATGGTCAAAAAAAATTTGCGATTTGCGCGTGATCCCTTCCCCAGCACAAGTGATATTACAGCTGAACTTTCCTGATACTAAAACCAGCAAAACGATGAAGAATTTCATCAATCCCCCCTCACTGAGGGTCTCTTTGTGTTGTTTAATCAAGCAGATGTACAAGAGAGAGGCATCCGTCATATGAGACTTCATCCTTATTTTGATTATTTTCAACTCTCTGCCATTGAAGATAGAGTTGACACGAGCAGTGACACCTTCTATAACAGGGGGTACGGTACACCTTCAGCAGACTGCAGGATTGAGGAGCGAGCGGGAGTGCTGGGGAAACTTCCTCTCACGGCAGGCGGGTTTACGGATGATTTTGAGTACAGTGGACACCCCTCTGCGACCCCCGGAGGGGTCTACAGGGTGGTGGGGAGAAATCTCTCTCTCTCTCTCTCTTTTTTTCCCCCTTTATTTATTTATTTATTTATTTATACAGGGTTTCGCCCCGGTGGGGCGAAGCCCTGGGGCGAAATAAAACGTCATTTTTTCAGGAAAAAAATTTTTTAACGAAAAAAAATATTTTTCGCCCCGGGGCGAACGCCCTGACCATTTGTAACAAAAAATAAAAGTTGGACAGCCCAAAAAAAAAAACGACGCAGGAAGGCACACTCTTGCACTCCGGTTATCGAACCCCCTCGGAGTGCAAACAAAAAACTTACGAGACTTTCCCTACCCCCCCCAACCCCCTCCCTCGGGGCCCTCCACCCTCCACCCTACAGAAAACTTCAACATTTCAAGCCTTCTAATCCACGCGAGACTGTCAAATAATCCATCCATGCACTGTCCGTCTGCACAGGCCACTGAGGCGCTCCGGCCTCGACGTCCATAGCAGCACCCCCTGCACCCCCTCCTCCGCTACTGCCAAGGCTCAAAGCCTCGAGACCCTGAAGCACCTCTGCAGTTCCAGTGTTCTCGTCGCTTCGTCCACGTTGTGAGACTGCTGCCTGCACGGAAGACACCTCATCGATCATGAAGATGCGCGACACCGCCACCAACGGACTGCTCGCAGCACGCCCTCTGTGCACCATCCCCCCCGAGGTAGGCAGCAGCCTGCAGTTCGTCACCTGCAGGGCCCGCGCTGTGCACGGAATCCCAGCCCGCCTTTGCCTCTCTCGCGTTGCGCATGCCGCAAGCGTGCCATGGAACACTGCGCCATTCGCAGTGGTCACCTCCACCTCATGCGTCAACAGCCGTGCCATCGCTGTCGCCGCACCGCTCACTGTGTGCTGGTTCTGCCACACCAACGCCTCCGTCCGTGCGTATGGGGTGTACCTTTTGGGGTCCTGCTGGCTGTGATGTGGCTGTGGCTGTGTCTGTGTCTGTGTCGCCCCCCTCCACACCCCTTTCGGAGCCCCCGCACCACGTGGTGCCCCTGCCAGACGCATGCCACAGAGTTGGCGTGCGATGCTTTCGATGTCGGA
Organism: Rhynchopus sp. YZ270_cl-10; assembly: GCA_964035575.1. Classification (NCBI taxonomy): domain Eukaryota; phylum Euglenozoa; class Diplonemea; order Diplonemida; family Diplonemidae; genus Rhynchopus; species Rhynchopus sp. YZ270_cl-10. Next base: position 2,253,407 of record OZ037834.1, on the reverse strand, counting down.
TGCGACAGCAGCGCCACGTCTGCGGTGTGGTGATGCGGTGGTTGTGTCGGCGCTGGTGGTAGATGCTGTAGTAGTGCTGGTATGCATATTTCGGCCAAATGCATGAATCAACGCCTCCACATCGCTTGGCATTGTTCTAAAATTGTGGTTTTTTTGGGGAAGGAAACAAAAATTCGGGGGGAGGGGAGAGAGGTGAGGGGGGGAGGTGTGTGGTGTGTCTTTGGTTGGTGATAAATTTGGGTCGCAATGGAGTTACCATTTATCCTACTGGACGTACATCCTTTATAGTCGCGTCTACATTTCTTCTGGTTCAGATACGGAGTGTACATGTCAGGCATCTGTACATGGGGCTTATCTTCTGGCTGTGGTGGGCGGCTTCTCCTCTGCATGAATAGTTCTGCTTAAGCACAAGCTGACCACGTTCAGAGTCCGTGCTGTCTTTTGTGGATTGTGGTTGATTTTAATGAGGCCATCTGCATATCCACTGTTAATCTATAGGGGGATTTTGTGAAAAATCGGGGGGCATGAATTTTTGTCTTGTTTTTCAACACAGCAGGGACTCATGTGTGATTTCATAATGGAGGGAAGAACGAAGGGTGGCAAAAACTGTTTTTTTTTTTCCTTCTGAGGGGAAATTTGTTCTGCAAATTATACCCCAAAATAAAAGCAGTGGCGTGGACTCTCGCGAAAAAAAAAAATTCTTTAGAAACATGAGCAACAAAAAAGGTTGTGTAAGATGAATGTGCCCCTCACACAAAAAATAGCTCACAAACCAATATATTGCTGCATGAAAGAAGACAAGAAGGAAAGCAGTTACAAATGAAGAGATCTGCACTACAGGGCAGATGGGAAAGAATATATCAATACACGTTGCATTCACTGAATACAAAGCGTGAGACAATTGTACTAAGGACTTTTTCTTTGATATTTTTGGGAAAGATTACAAGGCAGTGGAGACTGCAGAGGGGTCTTATTTTTCGTGATGGTGTAATGTCACATAGCGTTGGCTGTGGGTCAAACAAAACATCTGGTTGAGGGGATAAACCCCGACACTCCCAATCACAATGACAGCTTCTCAGCAATAAACCAGATGTTATGCAAAAAAAGATATAATTGCCGCAAGAAAAAAGAAAATTTATAAGATGAATCCCCTCGTGCACACACATCTGAGAAGGAGAAATCCATAAATCCGTAAAGTCGTAAAGTCGTGGAATGGAGGTTGCATGCATGCTCGAGATGAGTCTTGACGCACACCCCCCGCTCCCGGTGCTTTTCTTTTATTTTTTGCAGCAAAATACTTTTATCAGCACCATCGATTATTGCAAAAAGAAAATCAGAAAATCATGTCGAGAAAGAAGATCTGGGGTGAAGGGAATTTTTTTCCCCTCCGGGGAGAAGGGAGGAGGAGGGCACGATAAAAAGTTTGAAAATACAAAAGCCCTCTCGTGACCAAAAAAGGAAAAGTTAAATAATTCAATAATTACCGCATTTCAATTCACAGAAGAAAAAATGTTTGATTATAGACTACTATCACTTGATAGCAGCCACGATTTTTTTTCTTCACAATTCACAGAAGAACAATTTTTCAGCAACATCACAGTCCCTCGACAGTACCATTGATCGTAAGGTAAAATGGTAGTTGTCGTAAGAGACGTTGCCAACACCACCACCATTGTGGTGTGTTTACCGAGGGAACAGCAAGGCTAAGACAAACAGCAACGTTTCACCCCCCATCCACCCCCTCATATGGGGGTTCAACCTACGTGGAAACCCCCACGCCCTAACTCATCACCAAGCAGCTGTTTCTCATTAAAAGCTTTGAATTTCCGACACCCAACCATGCAGTCCCACATCCATTTCGTGGTTTACATTTGAAAAAAAAAAGAGAAGTTGAACGTGCAAACGCCTCACCGTTCATCGGCCGACGCAGGGGCACTGGTTCTCCACATCTGGGGGGGAAAAAATGATACTTAGTCAAAGGACAAGAGTTATTCCCACCGCCGCCACCACCATTAATTTTCGACCACGCGTCCAGGTCTCTCTTGTTCACACACAGTTTCATGCACACAACACACTGCAGTCACATCGATAGAAATGTCAATAACGGTGTTATCCAAACAGGCGTACAATTGTGCATCAACTCTAAGGAAAGGAAAGAAAGGTTTGAACCCCGGTCTCTCGTGTTTAGTCACCTTGATCAGGATCAAGAAAAGTTGTGATGGTAAGCCTTGCTTAGCCACCTTTGGAAAGAAATGAAAATAGAAACGAGGTAACGTGCATGAGCCGAAGCATCTGCTTAGTCTGCTTAGTCACCCGTGAATGAAATGAAGTGGGAACAAACAAAAGAAAAATGAATAAAGAAAAGTTCATGAGATGAACCTAAGCCGCCAAGTGCTTAGCCACCTTTGATTAAATTAGATTCATATACTTTCAGTTCACAGAATTGAAAGCATTTGAGAGAGATTTGATTGAAGAAAAATTCTTCCACTTTTTGTGTGACTCCACCACAGCAGTGAAAAGCACTTTCTTTTTGCTAATGTATTATAGTATTGTATTATAGTTTCGTTGATAACTCTCAAAGGGGGAGGGCTGGGGGATTATGGGGGGGCCAGGGGGGCACGTTCTCGGACGAAAACCTGTAGTCACAAAGTTACAAAGTGCGCAAAGTGTCACAGGTCGACTTTTAAAAACCCCGTGACTGCTGGCGACCAAAAACCGTGCCCCCCTTTGGCCACCCCAATTTCACTTAAACAAGGTCGTTAACGTAGACTGCACACCTACGTCCAGCCTTGAGGGATACAGAAAGTTGACGCTAAGCAGAACAACCATGCTTAGTCACAAAGAGAAGTCGAAAAAGGTGCAACAATGCCTCAAGATGCCTACCGCTAATAGGTCGGTATTGCTTCAAGAAGCATCGAAGCACCTAAAATATTTAAAACAGCGGGGCAAGGGTGGAAGGGTGAAGCGGAAAAGGGTGGATAAAAATACTGATTCCCTTTGACAGCCCCTAGGGCTTTTGCCTTCATAGGCGCCAAAGTCATAAGAAAAGAAAGCTTGTAAGTTGCATGTGCCTGTCGTGCACACCACCATTGCGAAAAGCGAAGTTGAAAGAAAGGGTATAAAAATTATATGTGTCCGCACCGGAACGCACACTGGGTGATGTGAAATGATTAATTTCATATACTTTCAAATCAAAGAAGAGAAAGGACAAAGACGGAAATGAAAAGGGGGAAAAAAGGGGGCTTAAGAGAGGAGATGAACGAGAGCTATCAGAACAACCGAAAAAGCTGTTTTCATTGTTTTTTTCCCAGTCGTATTGCAGCCCCCGCAGAAATACGCCACACACACAACACCACGCACACGCTGAAAAAAAGTTGAGATTAAAGTGAAAGCTAAAATTAAAAGGTTGAACAAAGACGTCAATTTTTATCACATGCGCTTTTTTTCCGCTAAGGTCTAACGCAATGAGATTCACCCTCTTCCATGAGGCACTGCAGAGAAGACTACAGTACTGATTCCTGGACACAATGCCACACGCATCTTATCGTTGAAACTGTACCACCCACATTTTCTTCTTGGGGCAATGCAACAATGACAACTTGAGGCACTGCCCCATCTCCCCTATCTCTCTTCCTCGATGAATTCACCGCAACAAAGGACACGTCTTTACCTGCATGGGCGTCAGGAGGGGTCGGAAGAGGAGAACGCTAGCACACGGTGATACGCAGTGCTGTGCACCGCACGCGACAGAGAGCACCGCTGCACCTGAGGCAAGCGAATACTGGTGAAACGTTGCCTCGACTGCGCCGGGTGTGCGGCAGAGCGCGAAGAGCCAGCCACCACATGGCGACATCGACAACCTCTCGGCACGCCCTTCACATAAGAACCTCCTCTCGCACACTAACGTCAGGGCTGCGTAGAACCGCACCTCACCAGCGACAGCTACCAACAGATGGCCACCACCCCACACACAGGCTGACGGCACAACCTCCTCCCCAACAAGAAGCTCCTCACCCAACACTGACACCACCCTCACCCTCTCATCCACCACCGCCACCTTCTCTCCATCGCACGACACTGCCACCAACGGCTGGCGTGCACTGCGTTCAAAGCAGAGCTGCCCATCATGCGTCAAGACACGCATGCCACAGGGCGTCGCAAGCACTACCCTCCCTTCAGACGCAACCGACACGCTTCTCGTTGCACCGGAGTACAGTGTGGTGTTGACACCATTCTCGAGTCTGCCGAGACCTCGCTTTGATACATAATAAATACTACCGTCGCCTTCTGCAATGACGCTGTGTATGCAGCCCAACGGGGTTGGCGTGGAGGAGAGGCTGTCCCCTGAGGTGGTGTCGTACACAGCGATGATCGCACCTTGCGTGCCGCAGACTATATGGCGTGCGTCTGGTGTGAAGGTCAATGCAGTGATATGCAGCCCACAGGGGTAGGTATGTGGTGCAGGCACCGTGCAGAAGCGTTGTGACAATGTGACGGTGTCGCCGTTGGTCAGCGGTAAGTCTGCAAGGGGTGTGTTGTCTGCAGGTGGGAACGGTGTGGCGTGCGGAAGGGAGAGGTGGACACGTGTATCGTCTACATCGATGTGCGCTGCAGCACGTCGTCGCAAGTCTTGAACCGTCTCTTCACTCGAAATATCAAACACCTGGCTCTCTCCCGAACCAAACGTACAGAACAACTCCATATTTTGTGAATTTGAAAGCCAAAGAACGAAGAACGAAGAAAGGAGCGAAAAATGCAAAAAATGAGTTTTTTGGGGCAAAATGCAGTCTGCAGGGGAATAGGTGTATCTGGCATGAGGTGTGTGGTGTTGTGTTGGGGAGGGTAGAGGTATCAATGTGGTATAAAAAACAAAGCCAAACAGGGGGGTTCGTTTTGAAGCAAAAAGCGAGTAAGTTAACGTATAAAAAAGGAGGGGGGTGGAGGGGGGAATTGTGAAGAGAGAAAGAAAAAGATAAAGTTGGTTTTAAAAAAAACGCGCAGAAAAGCAGGGCTCTCAAAGTGGGCACGCAAAAATATAAAGAAGAAAAAAAGTGTGAGATTTCTCTCACAGCAACAACACCAAAGAAGTTGACAGAGAGAAACAAAAAACACTATCAATAACGTCCGCACTCTGGACGAAAAGACTTGCCAGCCCTAACAAACCACACGTTGTGCCATCAGGACTATAGTCACAAGACAAAAAGAAAGAAAAAAAAGTTGAAAAAAAAAAAAGAGATAATACGGCATCCTCGTTGTCCGCACATCCAGAACAGTACTCAATGACGCAGACTTTGACCCACCTCCACACAGGCGGCACAAAGCCCTTAGCGACGCAACCTTGTTTGTATACTAAGCGAAAAACAAAGTGTGGGAAAGCGAAATGCAGTTCAAGGGGGGGTCTAATGTGTCTAATAGACGCGGCCAACCCCACACGAATGGCCAAATAAAGGCAACGAAAAACAAAAAAAAATCTAACACAAATATGTGTTGCAAAAATGGGTTTATTGGCAGCCGGTATTGTTCGCTGGTGGTAGCGTGATACGGTAATTATCTGATGTGTTACCAACAGAGGCGCAGACCACAACAGCAGTCTTGACAGCAAAAAAATGCCAGCACCACACTACCACCACCACAAGCGACCAAAACCGGTGTGGCCTCCAAAAAAAAAAAATTGACCTTGAAATACAAAAGCCCTCTCTGTGACAGTTTATCATAAAAGATTGATAGTGCAAACGCCTCTGGGACGCAAGGCATTTACACTCAATAAAAAGAAGTGAAGACGAATGCACGTTCACGCACATAACATCTTGGGGTTAAGAAAAAGTCAATTAAGAACAGCGCAAAAGGCTGTTCAGAAAAGAAAAGAACACGTGAAAGGTGGAATGTGTGGTAGTGCAGTCTTCTGGGAGTTGGGTGGTCAACAATGAAGCGGCAACACTACACAATACAATTCCCCTCCAAAAAAAAAAGACGTTTTATTACAAAACACCTCAAAAAAGCCTTTTTGAAGGTTTTTGTTTTGTTTTGTTTTTTGTTGCAGAAATATGGATGGTCCCAGCGAGACACAACCGCATGTGATTTTTTTCTCCCCCCTGAAAATATAGAGGAAACCTTTGCCCTCGCGTGCCACACCTCCAAAATGGAAGGGGGAAAGTGACCACATCTACGAAGGCAGGTGCAGATCTTAACAGTATACACAGGTTTTATTGGGTTATCTCCTTTGTGGGCAGTTTTTTGTTTCGTATCTGCCGAGATGAAGCGCAGGTACGTTTTCGTTCATAATTTTGGTAATAAAAGTGCACCGTAGGTGTCGTACTATACACTTTTGTTTTGTCTGGGGGTGAACTGCCAAAAAAATAGCCGTGTACATGTATCAGGTCAAAAAAAAAAACCCCCCCTCCCCAAGAAAAAGAAAATTTGGTCAGAATGAAGCCCTCTCTTCTCTACCTTTGAACCCAAATGCCTATTGCACATGAGGTACAAAACAACGGTGTTTTTTTTGTTGTACCATTTAAAATTTTTGGAAAAAAGAAAAAAGATCACCCAAAATCAATCATTGAGGTGTTGAGAAGGCCACTTCCCATACCATCCTGAAGAAACTGTCAGAGAAGGAAAACTCTGATCTCAAAACAGCTCTCTTTTGAACACACATTTCGACTCGCAATAACATCACATGACGATGCAAAAATACACTACGTTGCCATGAGGTCATGGCGGGAGGGCGCTCACTCAATATGACGACATCACGTCGTCACGACACCCATATCCTTACGAGTCAACAAATAAAACTTGAAAAATGAATGTACCCCTCTGTACACACTGTCAAAGCAAAAAAAAAGCGAAAAAAGCGAAAAGATGCATAACGATCAACATAAGGGGTCTTCAATAAACTGCATGTAGAGAAAAAAAAGGTTGACTTGAAACACAAAAAGCCCTCTCATGAAACAGTGTACCTTTTGGTAATGACCCGGTACAACTGGGTGTGTACCCCCCCAACTATGCAGTTGCTAGATCCAATTTCGTCGTTTACATCAAAAAAAAAAATAATGGACCTACATGAACCACCACTCCATGAAGCTATGGGAAGTCTCACGCTGAATATATCTGCTTTCCTTCGTGGAGTTACCACAGCACGGGAACGAGGAAATATCCCAAAGCAAAAAAAAGAAGGCCAAAAAGCGGAAATGAATTGTGGAAAAAAAAAGCCAAAACATTGTAAGCGAAATACCATCGCGGAGTATTTGGACGGATTCTTGACACAAAACAATTTCTCCCCTAAAAGGCCTACTGTGGAGAGGAAAGAAATGGATTCGACCACGACTAAGGGCCCTGAATAGGGTCTGTACATCTTTGCCAAAAAGATCGTAAAAAAATAAGAAAAATAAGAAAAATAAAAGAAATAGGGAGTGGGGCCAACACACCAGTTGAGCCACCGCCTTTTGAGAGTAAGAAATATAATAAAATGTAGGTTCAAACGTACAAAGCGCCGCATAGGAAAACCATGCGAACGCAGGCACTGAAAGAATCGGCATTCGCATTCAAAAAAAAAAGCTACCAAAAAGAAAGAAAAGAAAAAAGAAAACAATAAAACAAATCGGAATACGCTATAAAATACAGTGAATCCAAGAAACATTGGATAGGTGAAAAAAAAGTAGAGTTGAAATACAAAGCCCTCTCGTGAACAGTGTACCTTTGGTGCCTGACCGGCTGTACCGGGGGGGTGGACACCCAACGTAGTCCTACAATCCATTTTGTGGTTTGAAAAATCTCTTCTGTATAGCTTGTTAACCCTCCTATGTTTTTCTTGGGTCACTGTATCTTGAAATATGAATCTTCCCCAAGCACACAATCCACCTGATTTTTCTTTTTTGCCTGAAATTTTGGCAGAGCTTAGTGAAGTTTGGTGGTAATAAAATCACTTTTAACCAAAATTTACCCAAATTCAGGAGGAAAAAAAAAATCTGGTGGATAAAGAAAAAAGACTTGAATAAGATTCCATACACACACATCACATTAGAAAAAGAAATACTTGGTGTTGGGAAGGGGGAACATAACATAGAAAGAGAAGGTTGCAAAACGCCTCACCGGTTCATCGGAGCGGACGTAGGGCATTGGGGATATAAACGAAATAAATTGTGTTTGGGAGAGAAAAAAAAATCCCAGACTTATATAGTATTCTGACTTCTGATGGCATTTTTCTTCCTGGAGAGGTATTTTTTTTTCGTGGCTTTTTTTTTTGTGTCCCTCCCCTTTTGGGGGCCAAAGCTGTTTTTTTTTTTTCCCAGGTTTTGGCAGAGAGAGAGAGAGAGGAGGAGCACACATTACGAAAAAATGGAGGAAATTTGTATAAAATGGTATCAGAAATCGTTTTTGCCCATCATGATTGCCTGAAAATTTTGGGTGGAATTTTTTTGGAGGAGTTTTTGGTGATGCTTAAAACCCCACCCAAACTCTACCAAAACTCCACAAAAAAAAAAAAAATCAGACCAAATCAGATGGTTTACATCGTGAGAGGACATTTTTCTTTTCTTTTTTGGTTTCGACAAATTGGCCTACCAGAGGATAGGTTTTGTTTAACGTTTTTGCCCTGGAGTTCTTTATACCTGCGGAAAATGCAGGGGGGGAGGTGTAAATTCATATTCTCTGCAAAAGGTTGATGATGAATGTCTAAGTTCATTTTTAAGATCGTTTGAAAAAAAAGATAGGGAAGGCTCGTTTTTCCTTTTAATGTTACAAAGTAACAATAAACCATTTTTCCCGGTGACCCCCCCCTCCCCACCCCCTATGTTACACGGAAAAACCGTTTTTCCGAATTTTCATTTATTGTAACAACAAGGCGCAGTGGACGTGCACATCCGAAAACACCCGCATTTGCATTTCCGGAATCCGTCCGCACTGTGGTGGGGTCAATCTGCCGAAATGGACAAGTTCTTGTTGTTGGAAAAAGCCACTTTTTCCCGCCATTGTTACAAAAAAAAAAGTTTTTTCGCCGGATTTCGGTCGGACCCCCTCCCCCCCCTTTATTGTTACTTTGTAACATTAAATGGAAAAACGAGCCTTCCCATAGTTTTTTTTGAAAAAAAAAGTCGCCCGAAAAAAATAATTCTTTTTTTTTTTGAAAATGAATCCTCTCCCCCAACAAAACGAAAGAAACCTTAAAAGATGAATCTTCTCATGCACACAATCTTCACAAAAGTGAAGTTGATAGTGCAAACGTCTCTCGGACAGCAGAGGCACTGACACTCCGCGGGGTTATCGAACCCCAAAAAGAAGTAGATATTGAAATACAAAGCCCGCTCTGTGAACTCTACTAAACACATCTACGAGTGGCAAATGATGGCACCATGCCGTCATTTTTTATTTTATTTTATTGCAATACAGAAAAAATGCCACCAACAGGCGCCCCAACAAGACTCTGTAACGGGTCGGTTTTACTCCAACCACACACAGACAACATACAGGAAAGGCAATAAAACCGATGCCACTGCAGGAATTACCCATGCCTGATACCTTTCCTCTTATTGCCTTGAAGCCCACGATCTTAAAAAAAGGGGGGAAGGGGGACTCAAAGGGGCGAGGGAAATTGAAGGAAGAATGCCTGTACCATCATTGTTCACGTTCATAATAAATGATAAAGTTTGTTAAGATGAACCTAAGCCTCTCGTGTGCTCAGTCACCTCAAAGTAAATGCGAGTTATTTGATGCAAGACACACACCTCCAATCTACTGTACGATGCCAGCCCCGTATGAAGTGAAATGTAAAAAAAAAAAAAAATGACAATGAAAGAAAAAAGGCGTGCAGTGGTGGGCCAATAGTCTAAAATTGGACAATTTGTTGACCACTTAAATTTTTTTTGGAAAATATGAGCTAATAGAAATGGCCCATTTTTTCAGCCAAAAAATTTTCCTCAAAATCCGGGTTTTGGGAATATTGACCCTCCCCCTTAAAATTCAGCAAAACCTGCAAAAGAGTGGTAAGCGCTGCAGTCCCCCTTTTTTCCAACCGGTTTTTCGTTCGAAAGGCTGACCTGGGGGTGTGGTCTGCTGTAGAGAGGAAAAGACATATTTTTTTGATAAATTGTTGTAGTGCAGTTGCCCTCGGTTGTGTTGCCACAGTTGTGCAATCTCCACTTTTTTTTGTTGTATCGACAATCACCTACCGAGAAGTAGGATCTGTACACAATGTCGCCCTAAGGCTTTGTACTTAATCTTTTTTTTTTTGAAATCAGATCTTCGTTAATATGCACCACCAGAACGGCCAGAAAGAGAGAAAAGAGAGAAAAGGGAAATAACACTCTACGAAAAGCACCAAAAACCGTATTGGGCATTCATTGGTTTTATAATAAACAGTTTCAAGAGAGAGAAAAGATAGAGCAAGAAAACGTGAAGGAAATATGCCACACTGGCCCACACAGAAGAGAGGATCGAAAAAGGTTAGAAATTGACACCAAAAAAGAGGGGAATAGTGTGATACTGGATGATATGAATGGTAAATGATGTCTCAGTCTGATTAGATTATTCTTTGGTTTATTCATCAGTCATTTGTTTTTTTTTTAATGTTTTTTTTTGTGTTATTGCTACTCAATGTCTTAGTCACCTTGATCACAACCGTGATGCGCACAGCTTCGGCTGACTGTATCTGGAATTGCATTGTACGAGAAAAACGGAGAAGTTGAAAAGGTGCAACCCAACCACCCTTTCGCCCTTCATGTGTACTAGAGTGGGTACTGGTGTACTGGTGTCTCGTGTCTCCACTAGGTTATCGAACCCCCGCCAAAAGGTGTGTCAATCGGTGAAAAACACTGTTACCCGGATGGTCTTCAGACGGGTGTTGTCGAATGCTTTCGCAGAAGTTCGTCTTCCCGCGATCTAAGAATTTCACCTCTGACGTGGGAGTACGTACGACCCCGGCAGTCCCTATTGATCCCGCTGGACAGTGGTCTTGCATAATTCCGAAGAATTAAGAAACGAAAAACTTAGATTCATATCCTTTCAGTTCACAGAATTGAAAGTATTTGAACTACAACAAAATGTAATAAATATCGTGACAGGAACGCAAAAAGGCACGCGTGCAAATAAAGATGACCCGAAGCCTCTCCTTCTGAGTCACCTTGGGGGGGCAAAAAAAAGTACTGATAGGATGAGCGCAGCCACCCTCTGAGAGGGGTGTGCTTTGCACTGTAACACTTGAAAGATCGAACACTGAGGCAGAGCAACAGAAAGAGAAGAGTATTATTTATTTATTTTTTATTTTTGAAAGACAAATTAACATGTGTGTGTTCTTTCAAAAGAGAGTTAAAAAAGGAGGGTGGGAGGGGTCTGAGCCTGTCGAGATGGGGGCCTGGAAACACGCAGGGTGCAGGTTGTCCACATCACAAAACAACGCAAACAGGACAAAAAAAAGGGGGGGTGCAAAAAATAGAGCCCCATGTTGTTAAGGGGAAGTGAGAAGGGTTGGTGACCCTAATCTCTTGTGTACCTCATTGAATGTATTTCAAACATCTGCATTCAATAAATTGATAGCATAGGTATAGGGATCAAAATGTTCCCGTCTTTTCTACTCTGAGAAAATTGATTCATATACCAACCATTCTACTGAATAGAAGGTATAATAGGGTGCACTAAATGTACCCAAACTTTTTTTTATGAGAAAAGAGATGTGAAAGAAAGAATGCATGTGCCTCTCATGCACACACATCAAAAAGACACACAAAAAAAAGAGAAGTTGAAAAGTGCAAACGACTCACCGTACATCGGCGGAACGCAGGCATCCGCCCCACAAGAAAAAGGTTGGTAAAAAAATGAGTCCCTGTGAGCCACATAAGTCCTCAGCAAAGCTCCACAGTCACTTTACCAAATTATTTCTAAAAAAATGGGGCGGCTTGAAAAGGTGTGAAAACACATCTCAACGAAACACCAACAAAACACATTGTTAACTTTTAACATGATTCTGCAGCGTTTTTTTTTTTTGGAGGGAAAGACTTTTGTTATTTTTTTTTTGAAATAGGTGCAACAGTTTTTAGAGCGAATTTACTACACGCCTACAGTGTTGAAAAAAAAAAAGGATGAGAAAAAGAAAGTGAAGTTGATAGTGCAAACGCCTCTGGGACGCAGGCACAGAAAAAAGAAAAAAGAGAGAGAGAGAAAACAGAAGGAATAATAAAACACCCGCGTCGTCATTCTTCCACCCACCTTCGATGTAAAGTTGAGGGAAGAAGCCAAGTACCCTTGGGAAAAGCTAAAAAAAAAAAAAAAAAAAGGAAAATAAAAAAAAGTGAAGTTGGAAAGTTGGTAACAGTTGTCAGGCCACCTCTGACCGACTACAAAAAAAAAAAAAAAGAAGAAAAATTTAAGATGGAACGTGTCTCTCGTACAACACACATCTAAAAAAAAAGGTGAAGTGGATAGTGTGGTTACGTCTCTGGGACGCAAGCACCGACACTCCGTGGGTTATCGAACCCCCAGTGTTGTTAAAAATACCCACAAATACCCTTCCCCTTCCCACAAAAAACCCCTCCCCCCTGCCCAAAAAAAAAATGAAATAAATTGAGAAAAATACACAAACTACAATACTGCAATACAAGAAAAAAAGATCGATTCGCATAAGAGAAAAAAATTCTGATTGAAATACAAAGCCCTCTCTCTCTCGTGACTGTGTACCAAGGAAATATATGGGGAAAGAACACATGAAGACGAAAATGTACCCCTGCTGTTGCAGAACACATATCGTCGGGAAAAGCTTGAAGGATGAAAAATGCCTCTCGTGCACAACATCCACCTGATTTTTACCCCGCGTATAGGCGCGTAAAAGCGTGTAATGGCGTGAAAAGGCGCGAAAAGGGCCGTATAGGTCCGTACAGGCATATACGGACCGCCCGTACACGCCTTTACGCGCATTTACGCGCCTATACGCAGGGTAAAAATCAGGTGGAACAACTTTGAACGGGAAAAAAAATGTGGTGTGTGCGGGCTGTGTGCCCCACGAGGAATAGGGAAACCGCCTCTCTGCCCCAGTCGCAGTGTGGAACCCCCCCGCTATTTGTAGCACAATAAAAACACAGCAAGATATATGGGGCAACCAGAAGAGGCGTGGCTGCCAAAAACAAAAACAAAAGTTTGAAATACAACAGCCCTCTCGTGAAAACAGTGCACCTTTTAGTACATTGACCGGCTGTACCGGGGTGGACGGACCCTCAACCATGCAGTTCCTACATCCATTTCGTGGTTTAAAAAAAAAACTACCGGATAGCGCATCATCGCCTGCTTCGGCACCACCGTATAACAGGAAATCTGAAATAACATTTTTGCTTTTTTTGAAACACACACAACAAATTATTTACGCATCTCTCCTTCCCTATGCCAGCACATCTAAAAGACAATGAAGACTTTAAAAAAAAACTTGAAAAAAATTGAACACCTCTCATGCACACATCTTTGACAAACAAAGTGAATCTGAAGGTGGCAAAACGACCTTCCCAAAGGGTCGTTGAAGGGAAGGTAATCACCGATTTAGAGTAGTGGAAATAAGATGAACCTAAGCCCCCTCTCTGCTGCGTCGTCACCTTACAACAAAGAAGAAGCTATTTTTTTTTTTTTTTTTTGCACGAAAAAACAACAACAACTCAGATGCCAACCCTAGTCTTTTTGTATCGACAATCACCTTGTGTGGAGGTTCGGATACTTATAAGAACGGGTTCGCATTTTCTCTCTCGTTCGAGAGTTTTACTTTCGCATCGGGGCAAATGGATTGCCAATAAAAATGAAATAAAATAAAAAAAAGTCAACCCACGCAAAAAGAGCATTCTGGTCAAACGTCGCCCAAAAGGGCTTATTTACAGACGGCCTTTTTTGTCTCCATTTATGTACTTTCGTTTTTTTTTTTTTTGTTGATAAAATTTGAAGTCTACTTCACTATAGTTGCCTTACCTTGGCAAATGCTCGCTATTCTTTGGATCTTTATTTTCTTTTTTGATAAATTGTTGTAGTGTAGTTGCCTCGGTTGTGTTGCCACAGTTGTGCAATATACACTGTCATTTTTTTTTTTTTTTTGACAAAAGTTGCAAAAAAGTGAATTTGATACCAAGCAAAAAGACACCCTGAGGAAGATGCCCGGCACGTATTCCTTTTTTGAAAAAGTTGATCGTATTATTCAGTGTAGACTGATTCCGAGGATGAGCTACACTTTTTGTTTTTTTTTGAAATTTTTTGGCACTCCATTTCAAAATTTTAGATTTCCTAATTTTAAGGATTTTTGCTCTCTGTAGCAACGCCTCAGACACCTTCTTTCTTCTTTGGGGATGCAGAGACGAAAATACCACCATCTACTTTGCCTCTCGAATGATTTATGCAACTTCAAAAAAAACAACAATGAAACGTTTCGGTAAGAATCTAAGAAGCTAACGCCTCGCTGCCTTTTTTTTTTCCTCTCAATCTCACAATCCTTCCACAGGAAACTTGAGATGAATGCTTGGAAATCTCGAAATAAAGAAGTTGAAAGGACAAAAAAAGAACACCACCCGCTCGTGTGCTGAAAAAAAAAAAAGACAATTTCAACATCCCTCAGAAATAACTCTGATAGGCAAATGTAAAAAGAAAAAGGATCTTTTTTTCTGTTGATTGCTCAATTCACCCGAGGGGTGATTTGGCGACCGTATCTGAGAAATTAATTCTCCATTTTAAAGCTACGCTAAGGTAGAAAAAACATTTCAAAGCAACTCAAAATCCGCCTCCCTGTTCTGCGACGACGACGGTGTTGATGCTGCACCACCACCACCACTTCCTCCACCACCTCCACCTCCCGAAAAAGAAAGGTTACTCAAGGTCCGCAACGTTCTCCTCTCCCCAGCGCCTCCTCCTCCCCCAATCTCCTTTAGCGCTGGAGGCACCACCCACGCTGCCGAGAGCAGCGGACGCGATGAAGAGAGAATATTCGAAGCGCTAATGTTCAGAGCGCTGGCATCCTTCCTCCCAAGGTCTGCTTCGGTGGCGGGGCTTGGGTGTGTGAAGAGCGTTTTGGGTGTCGTAATCTCTGTGTCCAACGGAGTCCAGGTGTCGGCACTCAACGGAGTTAATAAAAGCGACCGCTGCAACGTTCCCTTCGGGCTGGAGCTCAGCCGCTCTGTACTGCGGCCTATCATTTCCTCCATATCCACCTCAGACAGTTCATCCTCCAGCTCTAGGACTGCGGCCATGGCTTCTACCTTAAAAAACAAGGACAACGTTGCTATCACATCCAACACAGCCTTCAACACTACCAACCCCGTTGCAAGAAGCAACACCGTCGTCGCGAAGGAGAAGGTCCACGAGCCTACGTCGTTGTTGTAATATGCGATGCTCATGAGTGTCATCGCGAGGGCCTGCAGAAACGAGGCTGCAACATCCAATGCGTTATCCCTCGCCCGAGCGAACGGCCACAGCACCATGGACACAGTGCCGTAGACCATGAGAATGCAGCCCAAAGCAATGTCGATGTGCCCGCACTGCGTCACCCCGTCTGTTGGGATCCCCTTTGCACAGGAGAGCGCGAAGGTGCAGGCAAACTCCGCTGCGCTGTACCATACCGTGTGTTCGTGGTAGGGCCGTGCGATGCCGGTGTAGCGTTGCTGCCAGCACACTGTCGGGCTGTGGGACACCCAATCGCCTTTGCCGACAAGCATGCGGCGGAGGCCTTCGTCATGCTGTTTGAAGCAGCGGAAGTGCGCCAAGGTAGGAATATCTCTCGACACCTGCGCCAAGACACAACCCGGTACTATACAGCACAACGCTGCTCCTGCCACCCCTACCATAAACGTCGCTACACTGTCCGCCGCAAACAAAAGCGAAAACGCCTGCCACGCAGTACCCGGATACAACAAAAAGAAGACCATCAGTGGCAACCCCGGAAAATGCAACAATGCGTACGGGTCTGGATGCAATCCGGTACACGCCACGATTTGAACGAACAAAAGCGTTATCAACGCTGCGCCCAACGCTGCTACCAGGTTGCCTACCACGGCACCAACCTGCGTGTCCCCAGACGCCCATTGGGTGGGGTGGAGGAGGAGCGGGGTGTCCGCTTCGTTTCTCTCAGTCGCTTTACACTGCTGTGCTACTAAGACAAGGCGGAGCGCTGCACCACTGCTTGCCCCAGCGAGCACGCTTCCCACTGCGGCAACAGAGGCTGCTGCTTGGGATTTCCAGATCCGTCCTGACAGCTTCTCCGTCACCTCCGTGCTATCGCTCGAGGGAGGTATCTCTGCAGGGGTCAGCACCACAATGCGGTCAGCCATCGCAGCAACAACACAGCCACCACCACATCCCCCTACCACCCCTACAACTGCCTCATCCGCCTCCCACACTGCTGCCACAGCTTGCGTCCCATAGGGCACCGCAAGCAGTACATTCCCACCTTCATTCTGCCCCGTAGCATAGAGTACCGCGTCTTCGCTCGCAGCTGCAAGAAATGTCACTGCAGTTGCCTTGTCGCCGCTAAGAAGGGTAGGGGTCGAGGCGGCATGTCTCCTGAGGCCGCCTGAATCGGCAGAGTACAGTGTGTTGTGCCATATGGTGAGGGAGGTGGTGCTCGCGTTGATATTGCTGGCCTTTGTGCTGAGGACGCCGCCGGTTGTGGAGTAGGCGGCTACCCCTGTGGGGGTGGTCGCGTAGAGGGTCTCGGTTGCCGTGTCGAGCGCGAGGGAGGTGCAGAGGGTGTTGGTGGTGGTGGTGGTGGGTGTCGTGAGGGTGCGGTCGAAGGAGACGATGCTGTCTTCACAGCATGCGTAGAGGCGGTCCACCCCGCTGTGCAGGGCAGTGCAGAAGGCGAGGTTGGGGTTGTCGCTGCGGGTGGTTGTCATGGTGTTCGGGTTGGTCGTGTTCACCTCGATGAGGGTCCCTGAGGACAGCATCACCCACACCGAGGTGGCATCGCAGAAGAGCGACGTCGCAGTATCCATCACCCCCGCATTGAGAAGCGACACCACCCCAACCCGTGTTGCCACCCCATTCACAAGATTCCAGCTCCCCAATGTATTTCCACCCTCAAGGGAAAACACAACACTCCGATCCGAAGGGTGCACGCAAAGTCCTGATATGATCGTCCCAGACACACTGCTTGACACTTCAATCAAGGCAGCAGTGCCGGTGAGGGCGGCATTGCAAGGGAGGGGAAGAGAAGAGACCAAGAAGGTGGCAATACATGATGCTAATATGTGACTCAGCCACCCCGAGCTCATGGTGGTGAGGGAAAGGGGGGAAGAGGTGGGGCAGAGCGGTGTTGTGTATGGGTATAGTGTGTTACATCTGGGGTGGAGGGGAGGTTTGGTACCAAGTGTTGAAATGGTTGAAATGTGCTCAAAAAAAACGCAGCTCGGTCGTGCTTGCAAAAGGGTGCTTCCTGCGTGGAGTTACCCAGGCAAGGTGCAGGAAAGGGAAGCAAAGTTAGATGGCACCTTTCATTTGTGGAAATGGGTTCAAGACCAGGGCACTAGCTTGGTTTTGGGGAAAATTCCAGAAGTGGGTCGCTTTCCATGAAAGTGGGTCAGCGAGTTTTTTTTTTTTTTTTTTTTTTTTTTTTACAATTACCTACATTGTAGGCGGGTTTAGTGCTGCCGCGGGTGCTGGCACATGACCCTGGTACTGCCTCGTACCACGTTTACTTGTTGTTCTACGTGGCGGGGTTCCTCACCGCTCAAGGCAGTGGGGGACAGTTTCCCTGTCCTTGTTTTGAGGGGACTACACAGACAGCACACATCTCCCCCCCCCTATGTGGCAGTTGAGCCTGGTTGGGTGGCTCCCTGGCCTGACTTTGGACTCCGCGCAACCTCAAACGAGGTTAACCACGGAGTAAAAAAAAAAAATTTTTTTTTTAAAAAAAGGGGTTTTTTTTTTGTTTTTTTTTTTGTTTTTTTTTTTTTTTTTTTGTGAAAAGAAAAGAAAAGAAAAGAAAGAGATGTTGGCAGTGCATCGCGTCGTGGACGCGGCACTAAAGCAATGATATGATGTTTTTTTTTTTTTTTTAATTTATTTATTTATTTTTTTTTGTTATTTTCAGGGCGTTCGCTATCGCCATCGTTTTTTCCTGATCGTGGCGAAATGCCAAAAACCCCGAAATTTTCGTTTTTTTACTAGTGCTTAAAATAGGTCAAAAAAATTTTCCCGCCGGAGAGAAGTTAGTTCGTGGGTGAATCCCTGGTACTGAATGGTCAAAAAAATTTGCGATTTGCGCGTGATCCCTTCCCCAGCACAAGTGATATTACAGCTGAACTTTCCTGATACTAAAACCAGCAAAACGATGAAGAATTTCATCAATCCCCCCTCACTGAGGGTCTCTTTGTGTTGTTTAATCAAACAGATGTACAAGAGAGAGGCATCCGTCATGTGAGACTTCATCCTTATTTTGATTATTTTCAACTCTCTGCCATTGAAGATAGAGTTGACACGAGCAGTGACACCTTCTATAACAGGGGGTACGGTACACCTTCAGCAGACTGCAGGATTGAGGAGCGAGCGGGAGTGCTGGGGAAACTTCCTCTCACGGCAGGCGGGTTTACGGATGATTTTGAGTACAGTGGACACCCCTCTGCGACCCCCGGAGGGGGTCTACAGGGTGGTGGGGAGAAATCTCTCTCTCTCTCTTTTTTTTTTCCCCCCTTTATTTATTTATTTATTTATTTATACAGGGTTTCGCCCCGGTGGGGCGAAGCCCTGGGGCGAAATAAAACGTCATTTTTTCAGGAAAAAATTTTTTTAACGAAAAAAAATATTTTTCGCCCCGGGGCGAACGCCCTGGTTATTTTTTTATTTTTTGCATTTGTTTGAATAGCTTGAGTTTTTTACTACAGAAGATGGTTTAGCGGCGTTCTACGAGCTATTTTCTCCAATCCCAGCTTGTGGTGGGGGATATTCGCGAAAATGGCCAAAATTCGGTCAAAGCAGTAATCCTCCGAAATGTGCCGTTTGCCCGCCTCACTTTGTGGTCTCTCGGAAAACTACCACTGGTATCTGTATGAGTTTCAGAGCTTTCTTCCTCGAGGCAGACTTAAAGAAACTGAACCCTTGGTTCATGCACCGCCTCAGCGCCGTGTAGTCACGGGTGTTTCGGACACCCGAACTCCCCTGGTTATTTTGCACGAACGGTCTCATCCAGGGGTTTTTTTGCAGAGCAAAAAATAATAATATAATATGGCGCCGCAGGCAAAAAAAAAAATAGGGTGCAGTGTAAAAATCTAGCTTTTTACACCACAGAGTCACTCAACGAACCCTTTTTTGCGGAGCAAAAAAGGAAAAAAATGGCGCCGCAGGCAAAAAAAATTGAGGTACAGCCTCCCGGGTCCTCCTCTAGACCCTTCCCACGTGCAAAACCCTACAGAATTCCCAGATTTTTGGTGGGATGATGGTTTTTGGTCGGGGGGGAAAGCCATTTTCCGTGGGATGATGGATGATGGTTAGCGTCAGGCCTGAACAGGCTCGGGGGGAGTTCCCTATAGTCGAGCTCCCAAAAAAAAATTTCTAAAATCTAAAATCACGGTACCATAAAGATCTTAAGGAAGATTTTTGTGTTTTTTCAGGATTCCTGGAAATCCTGACACTTTGTGTTTTTTTTCTTCAGGATTTTTCAAGATCCTGACAATTTGTGTGTTTTTTTTTTTTTTACCAGGGGGCTTCTCTATGTTGTAGGCATACAGAGGTACAGATTTTACAGACCGGGGCCGCAACTGGCTGGGATGTCACGAAACTGACAAAAAAAGTGGTTTTCGACCTTTTTTTTGGCCTGCTGTACTGTACTGTACTGTACTGTACTGTACTGTACTGTACTGTACTGTACTGTACTGTACTGTACTGTACTGTACTGTACTGTACTGTACTGTACTGTACTGTACTGTACTGTACTGTACTGTACTGTACTGTACTGTACTGTACTGTGCGGAAATTGACCAAAAAACGAGAACTTGTCCATTTCGGCAAATTGACCCCACCACTGGCCGGACGGATTCCGGAAATGCAAATGCCGGCGTTTCTAAGCAAGTTCTAAGCAGGAGAGAAAAAAAACACAAATTGTCAGGATCTTGATCAGGAAGAAGAAGATTTGAGCAGACTTTTATATAGGGGGTCAGAACTGAGGGCAATCCTCGGTTATTGAAAAAAAAAAAAAAAATCCCCTTTTCGGACCTAAAAGAAAAAAAAATTTTTTTTGGCGTTTTACTGGCTTAGAACACGACTCGTGACCAGCGGTGAAAATCTTGGGCAGTAAGCCCGGGAAAACCCGGGCTTAATTAATTTTGCGCAGAGCAAGCCCGGGCTTAAGCCTGGGTTTTCCCCGGGTTTTAACTTTTCTGGGGTGGGCTGCCCCACCCCACTCCGGGGGGTGTAGCCTCAGGGTGCAGCCCGGGGTAGTCAGTCGCCGAAACGAAGCTCTGTTGACAGAAAACAACAAAGTCAGTAAAGAAAACACACACGTCTATCTCAAGGGTTACCCACACCCCCGTCACAGCCAGAACGCGACTCAATTGGTCAAACGCCGAAGGAAAAGGAAGCATGTATCATGGCGAAATTATAAAAGTAGCGTACCGTGCGCCTGCGGCGCAAGATTGCAACCCACCCTTCCCTGACATAGTTTGGCTGTAAAAATGTGCGATTATAAGCGCAATTTTTTGAAATGTTGCGTACCGTGGCTTCGCCAGGAACCTTTGGGTGCCATGACCGCCCTTTCTTTGTTATAAATGTACTGGCTACTTACAATTCGTGTACCACGTGCGCCTGGTGCACGAATTGCTATCAATTGGGTTTACAGCCAAGGGGGTTCAAGGCACACCACAACTGGCCCCAGCCGAAAAAACAGCTTTGATTTTGGGCGGGTGGGTGAGAAAAAATGAATCCTCAGTTTTTGCCCCTGTTTGTGAAGGAAAAAATTCCTATATAAAACCCTGGATTTGCACGGTGGAGTCTACCCGGGGGGGAGTTACTCTTTGGGGGGGACTTAAAGGGGGACTCAAAGAGTCCCCCTAGGGGGACTATGTAGTCCACCTAGGGGGACTATAGTCCCCCTAGGTGGACTCTTTTGGTGGGTTCTTGTGGGTTGTGGGGGCTGGTGCTGACAGGTATGTACACACCAGGGGGGTGGTGAGGGTCCCAGATGGGGCCCGGGGAGGTAAAAGGTCATGTTATGCATATCATTGCACAGTTTATACAGTGCAAACTGTTGTTTGTCATTAGATGCGATACAATGACAGAGTCTTGTTGCTTATTTCCTTTCAGTCCTCAGTTGTTAACGCCTGATGTGGTTTGCATGTTTGAAATGTATAGCTATGAGAGCAGCTGCGCACGGGAGACGTGCCGAGAGAAGGAGCCGTCGCCATACTGGATAAGGCGACGGCCTACAACCATCCAGACCCACCCCAACTCCAGGGATGGACCCTCGGTCGCTGTCGTGATGATGGAGTCCCTCTACGACAGCAGCCCCTCCTGGGCCTCCCCCCACCAGCACCTTCATCATGTGCGCCAGGCAGGCACCTACATCGCCATATATACAGTCGCTCTCCGCACTCCACTCCAACATACTCAGGTCGATGCACCTGGGTGGCTACACCACAGATGATGCGAGCGGTGTTAAAGGACGCTAGCGACCACCCCGCCTGGCAGAAGACCCCCCGAGAAGACCGCACGCAAATGGCTTGCGAAAGCACATCGTGGATACCTCCGTGACTGCAGCACGCGATTGCAAGAACACCCGCCTGCTGATGCGACTGCTCGTGGAGGTGCACCCCGACACCGACCTCCGTCGCGTATCGGGCATCGACGGCGTGCTGAGGATGAGGCCGCAGGCAAGCCTCACGCGAGAGGGTGGTGTGGCTGAAGCCGGAGCACAGCCTCAAGGCTCGTGAAGCAGCATTGCTGCATCACGGGAGGGTGATGATCGCCTCACCCAAATATTTTGGGCTTGTCGTACGCCCCGTCCAGGAACGCAGCGCATGCGCCGCCAGAAGTCGCTCCTCATGCGGGCCAAAGACCACCCAACCGCGGACTTTGTCGCCGCACTTAACAACAGCGGCCTCGCGTGCGCAACGCAGACCGTGCCGAGCACTGGGAAGACCTGGTGCGTTAAGTTAACATCATGACACCCGTCCCCAAAGACGCATGTGTCATCAAGGGAAGCCGGTGATGGCTTGCCAGGCCCAGCCTGGTCACCGATTCAGAAGCAGGAAGAGGGCGGGCCCGGCCACACCCGACAGCGCCAAGCCTGAGGCGAAACGGCAATGCAAGCCGAAAAAAAGGGGTCAAAAGAAATAGTAGGATCGGTAGGTAAGTAAAGTTGCTTCGTTCATTGCACAAACAAAATAGCAGCAACACGACCACTGCAGCCGAGGGAGAGGAGTCGAGGGAGGAGCTGCAGAGGCAGAACCTCGACCTTCTGCGACAGCTGGTGGAACTGAAGCAGCAGATAGCGTGACGGCACAGCTCACCGTCACCACCAACCAAGACACTGCGATGACAGCAAAGACCCCTTCTCAAGAGGTCTCTGCCACCTCCACAACTGGGATGCACTCCACGCTCCCTAACCCCGGACCCAAACCCCTCAAGTGTCTCTCCGACAACATCAACGGATTGACACAAACGACACGAGCAGAAGCTGACGTGCCGTCTGCAGGACACGGCGTTTGATGCAGGGGTGCAGGTTGTGCTTGCCCGCCGCTTTGCCGACATCAAGTGTCCTGCTCAGTACAGTGTAACGCATACGGGAGACAACGGGTCACTGTCGCGTTGTGGAACGCTCTGCATCTATAGTAGCAGGCGTGGGCATGTTGGCGGCTTCGACACAGAAACCTACGAG
This sequence comes from Rhynchopus sp. YZ270_cl-10, assembly GCA_964035575.1. NCBI lineage: Eukaryota > Euglenozoa > Diplonemea > Diplonemida > Diplonemidae > Rhynchopus > Rhynchopus sp. YZ270_cl-10. The sequence goes on along the minus strand of OZ037834.1, from coordinate 2,230,603 downwards.
CCTGTCTTCTCATTTGATTGATGCGGACAATTATGTATACGGTGCGCCTGCCATCTCTCAGTGCAAGACACGCTGCTACCTGCCTTGTGGGGATTGCCTTCTCAAGGTTGCACTTCCGGGTGGGGAGGTGGTCCGCAAAGTCGACTGCGCTTCGTGGACCTTGTTCTCCTGTGGCAGTGTTGTTGTCTCGTATGGCAAAGACGGCGTCTCTGTGTATGACGAAGACCTGACGTTGCTCTGCTCTCTCTCGCACGAAGAGTGTGTTACTCTACTGCTCGCCCAAAAAGAGTACGACGTTGTCTGCCTTAAGGAACTCAAAGCGAGCCAGACAGGCGACATTGGCTTCGACGTATACATTATGCGGATATGGATACGTATACAAACGCATGCGTATCCAAAAGCGTGCGAAGGGTGCGACGGCATCGGGAGGCGGCATCTACGTCCGCACCACACGCACATACAAACACATCTTCACTTCTCCAGAGAGCAGCGTGACGGAGAGACTCGCCTTCGAAGTGGAAGGTGTGCGATTCTGCAATATGCACAGGCCAAGTGCGGCAGGCCTGCACAAAAATGACACACTACGTGCCGACGGCAACGTTTCAGAACTGCCCACACAAGGGAAGGTGGTGGTTGCGGGGACGTGAACGCGCACCACCGATCCTGGGCACACTGCACTACACGACGCTATGCCACTGCACAAAAAAGGGAAAGACATGACTGACCCTCGTCGTACCGCCCGATCTCCCTTACCGGCAGTGTGTCGAAGGTGATGGAGAAACTGGTGAGGCGACGCATGCACCAACTGATGAGCCAGCCAGACTCTTCAGTGAACAACCTCCACTCAGCTTAGGACGAGCCACCCTCGTGCTCCACCGGAAGGCAGCAAAGGTGACATGTCGCACGGTCAGGACGTGTTGTGGGAGGCACCGCAGACCACAGCGTACCACCAACGACTACGAGAAGTTTGTAGGACTGCCCGGCTCGCTTGGGCATGCTGTGTTTAACAAACTAAACCAGGCATTTTCATAGTTCATGAAATGCTAGAGACATACAAATAGGTAGCAAAAATAATAAAATACATAGTGAACTGAGGACTGAAAGGAAATAAGCAACAAGACTCTGTCATTGTATCGCATCTAATGACAAACAACAGTTTGCACTGTATAAACTGTGCAATGATATGCATAACATGACCTTTTACCTCCCCGGGCCCCATCTGGGACCCTCACCACCCCCCTGGTGTGTACATACCTGTCAGCACCAGCCCCCACTACCCACAAGAACCCACCAAAAGAGTCCACCTAGGGGGACTATGGAGTCCCCCTAATCCGACACCCCAAAAGAGTAACTCCCCCCCGGGTAGACTCCACCGTGTGAGTCCGTGAAAAAAAAAAAATCTTCTTTAAGAACTTTCTGGTACCGTGTAAAATCCAATTTTTTTTTTTTTTTTTCGGCTGACCCACTTTTTTTTTTTTTAGTACAGGAAGTGGGTCAGCTGACCCGCTGACCCGGCCAAGCTAGTCCCCTGTTCAAGACAGGTGTGATATGTCAACAATCTCAACACCATCATCTGTGCTGTACATCACCACACCACCACAGCTGCTGATCGCAAGACCGTAAGAATTGTCCGTCCATTCAAGTTCACGATGCAAGAGTTGCTTCCCTGTTGAGATGGACCACATGCACAATATTTCAGAAGTGTGGGAAGCAACAATGTCGTTCGACACAGCAACTTCAGCCCAGTCCTTTTCTGAGACGTCTTCAAATACACATTCACCTGTTTCGATGTTCCAGACACGCACACAATTAGTGTAACACGCTGCAATGAAACGCTGGTTTGGCGACAGTGACATAAAATCAACATCAAAAGGGCATGTCAGAACAAGCACCTCCACCCCTGTCGTGTAGTCCCAGATGGTGACATATTTGCTCTTGTAGCCAAACATCGCCACCCTGTCGCCTGTCACAACCATGACGTACTTGCACTTCACAATGTGGCTCCATTCATGCACAACAACACCTGTTGCAATGTCCCACACCTGTAAACCCTTGTACGTGCACCACGACAACAGCTTTGTTCCACAGGGTGCCCATGCCGTTGCCCACCTGCAATTACCTTCATCTCCAAAGGAGTGCTTCAATGCACCTGTCTTCACGTCATGAACTTCAGCACAGGCCTCGTTCTCGTGTATGACTGAGACCCACTCACTGCAAGGTGAGAATGCGGGTTTCACAGAATAGTCGCAAGGGAAGCTGCACAGACGCTCATGTGTTTCCGTGTCGAAGATAGACACATTCGCGTAACACATTACTGCAAGGTACCTGTCACACGGGGAGAGTGTGAGCGAGTCCGTCTTCTCCAAATTTTGTATGTCTCCAGGAGTGATGTTGGCACCAGTGCAGTACAGCTCAACAGCACATCCCTCATCCATCGCCGTGTCGCAGATGCGCAAGTCGTCGTTGCCGATGTCGCCACCGCCTCTCATCCGCACACCAACATGTCGAGCACGTGGCACGCCAAGCTCCGCAACAAGCTTCCCCTTCACCTGTGCAAGGGTGGCGCTCCCGTCCACTTCTATCACACAGCTTGCAGACTCGAAGTGTCCTGTGATGTCCATGTTCAGGGGGTGGAACTCTGTTCTGTGGGGAGAGGTGTGTGGGGAGGGCAGGAAGAAGAGGGGTGGGCGAGGAGTTATCTCTTTTGTTTTGCAAATGACACAAACACATCTTGTTCCCTTTACAACCTCTTCTAGAGGTCCTCCCACCTTCCCAGTGAATCCCACACCGTGACGGGTGGTAGGGCATTGATTTGTGGAAATGGGTTCAAGACAGGTGTGAGATTTCAACAATCTCGACACCCTCATCCCTGCCGTACATCACCACACCACCACAGCTGCTGATCGCAAGACCGCAAGAATCGCAGGTATCAAAGTCACGACACAACAGTTGTTTCCCTGTTGAGATAGACCACACGCACAACGTCTCAGAAGAGTAGACAACAACAATGTCGTTCGACACAGCAACATCAGTCCATTCCTTTTCTGAGACGTCTTCAAATACACATTCACCTGTTTCGATGTTCCAGACACGCACACAGTACGGGAAACATGCTGCAATGAAACGCTCATTTGGTGACAGTGCTACAGAATTAACATTCTCAGGGCAGGTGAGAACAAGCACCTCCACCCCTGTCGTGTAGTCCCAGATGGTGACATCCTTGCTGTTGTGTCCAAACATCGCCACCCTGTCGCCTGTCACGAGCATGAAGTAGTGTTCCACAATGTGGCTCCATTCATGCACAAGAACACCTGTTGCAATGTCCCACACCTGCAAACCCTTGTTCTTGCAGCACGACAACAGCTTTGTTCCACAGGGTGCCCATGCCGTGGTACGCCCCCAATCACCTTCATCTCCAAAGGAGTGCTTCAATGCACCTGTCTTCACGTCATGAACTTCAGCACACTCCGTGTCCTTGTTCACGCATGAGATCCGCTGACTGCACGGTGAAAAGGATGGATTGTAGGCCTGGTCTGCAGGGAAGCTGCACAGACACTTATGTGTTTCCGTGTCGAAGATAGACACATTCGCGTAACACATTACTGCAAGGTACCTGTCACACGGGGAGAGTGTGAGCGAGAATGTGCCATTCGAACGTGGTATCACCCCAGGAGTGATGTTGGCACCAGTGTAGTACAGCTCAACGGCACATCCCTCATCCATCGCCGTGTCGCAGATGCGCAAGTCGTCGTTGCCGATGTCGCCACCGTCTCTCATCCGCACACCAACATGTCGAGCACGTGGCACGCCAAGCTCCGCAACAAGCTTCCCCTTCACCTGTGCAAGGGTGGCGCTCCTGTCCACTTCTATCACACAGCTTGCAGACTCGAAGTGTCCTGTGATGTCCATGTTCAGTGCGAGGTATCTGTTCTGTGGGGATAGGTGTGGTGTTGAGTGTGGAATGGAGACGCTACAGCGGCAGACGCAGGCACTAAAAACACTGAAAAGTGTGAGACAAACTTCAAGCAACACACGAGAATGCGCGGCCCAGATGTGATGTCAGGTCAGCAAACAAGTGTTTTGGCTATGGGGTGGAAAAGAAGTTGCAAAATAAGACTTTGGGGAGGTGGGTTGTCGCTATTGTTACGCCCATTTTGTTTTGCTAGAAACGGCATTGAACAGGAAACAAAAGCATGCTTTTCTTTTTTCGCGAAAGGAAAAATTCCTTTTTTGTTATACCACTGCACCCGCCGAACGGTCCAGTGCGTCCTGCTTGGGAAGCTTGGTATTCACGCTCTTTTTGTTCTTTGCATTATTAGTCTGTTTTATTAAAGCGGGTAGGGATAAGCCATTTGTACCCTTCTTTTCACGTTCTTTCTTTCCTACCGACCCTCCCCCGTGAAATTGTCCCCCCAAAAACCGGTATTTTGCCGCCAGGGACAATTTCAAGGGAGTCGCGGGACAACCTTTGCTCTCCCTTCTTCACACCAAAAACGGGTTCGTCAGGCAGGTCTATTACGTCACTGACGCAGAATCGAGGTACCGGCAGTGGCGTGCGACAAACGGGTGCTGTTGGTTCAAAGGTTCAACGGTACTTGCTGTTGTGCTGTCTTCTCATTCAACAGCGTGGGATTGCCATTACTCCCTCCTGAAGCACAAAACCGCGTCACCGGCGACTTCTCCTCCTTCTCTGCAGTCTGTCGACGTGCCCTCAGGGTCAGGTGAACGTGCTGAATGCGCCGGTTCAGCAAACACTGGATACACACCTGCTGCGAGGGACCTACGGCAGTCTCTCGTGGGTTTTGCTTCAACAACACCACCACATTGTGCTCTGTGTGTGAAGGAGTGCGCGGCAACGATGGCAACACCCGCATCACCTACCCCAGTTCATCTGTCACCCAACGCGTACCTCTTGGTGACGACCAGAGGGACAGGCGTCGGCGTTGGGTTCGGAGTGATGTCTCAGGTCTCCTAATACATCTCCACTTAGAACCGTCAGTCCATGTGGCAGTTCATGTATCACCTCAAACGCGTACCTTGGTGTACAGCGCGTACGGGGTCGGGTCACATCATATGATATGATATGATGACTTCACCAACAGCTCAAAACCCCGTTCCTGCAGCACCTACTAGAGGGCAGGTGCGAAGTGAAAGAGGCAAAAGCTGGAAAACCACCACCAAGAAAGACCACACCCTGTGCTGAGAGAAGCTGGGCTTTGTAACGAGGAGGTCCTAGTATGTACGCAAGGAGTTTAGGCAACCTCCACTGCTAAAGCATCAAGAGGCTCGTCGAGGCACAGGAAAAAAGGAAAAACATAGAAATTGGCCGTTTTTTTAGATCATTTTATCCCCTCACTGTAAAACCCCGCACGCAAAAAAAAGAAAGAACAGAGAAGAAAAAATACCATGTTTTGGGTATACACTCAGGAAACCCTTTTTGGCAAATGAGCAACTTATCTTTTTTTTTTTACGCCAGCTTCATTATTTGTCTTCTTTTTTCTGTTATTTTAGCAATCCCACCCAACGTATTTTGCAACAAAAATAAAAAAGAGCTTTTTCACCGCCAAGGGAAGAAATTTTATCCCCCCCTTCCCTCACCCCTCCCGACCAACCCCTCATTTTTTTTCTTTTTCCTTTTTTTTCTCTTCTCTTTTTCCCACGAAAGAAAAAAAAAATACTTTGTATAACCTCCACACAACAAACCTAATCCTTTTTCTTATCTTCCGCAGATTTTTCAGGCTCGACTGCTTGCAGGCCGAGGTCTGCGTTAGCTGGGTCGTCCAATGCAGAAAACGCTGAATGGCAGTAGGAGGCAACAATGATATTCAATGCACCTGCGAATGTCCACGGCATCGCGAGCCCTCCTACATCAAGCAGAAGCCCTGACAGTGCTGGGGCTGCCACACGGCAGAGCGACTCGATATTCCCAAAAATACCTTGCGCAGCGCCGATCTCCGCCTCATACAGCTTTGTAAACAACGAGGAGAGGAACACCTTAAACAAGGCATCCCCTAACGAGCCAAACAGCATGCACGTCATCATGCCATACACAGTCGAAGCGCGTGCCTGACACACCAAGGCAACTCCACTGAGAAGCGCAGAGGCAGGAAAGATGTTGTCCGACCCAAAAGCGCGCAGCCTCTTTTCCACCTTCTCAGACATACACATCATCCAGAACGCCCCAAGCAGCGCTTTGTACGAGATGAGGTACGACGCCTCGCGGGTCGTAAAATTGTATTTCCCCACCGCCACCGACGTGAAGGAGCTTTGCACCGTAACCACAGCAAGCGTCGACAGAAACGACGCAATCGCCACCTTCCGCACCGAATGGTTGTTAATCATATCCGTTGTCAGGCCCTTAAATTCTTGCAGAACGGTCGCAAAGATGGGGCCACGCTCCACAGACTCCTCCTCCTTGATAGGATGTGGCGCCTTTTTGTTCGAATATTCAGACGGCTTCAACCCTTGGGCTGCGAGGGAAGGGCAGACCTGTTTGGTGCCAAGAGAACCCCCTTTATCTTCGATCAGCCATTTGCACAGCGCAAATGCGGCGGCATACAGCACGCTTGACAGAACAACCGGAGTCATAAGACCGAATTTTCCGGATAGAATACCGCCTAGCGGGGCGCCGATGATGAAGGCAACGTTTGTGATGGAAAAGAGGGTGGCAATAGCGGGGGTACGCTCTGCGGCCAGCGTTTCATCTGTGATGAACGAAATCGCAATCGTCATAGTCTGCTTCACCAGGCCCACGGTAATGCGCGACACACCCAACAGCCACACCACCTTGTACGCGAGACCCACACCAAGAAGCACATAGGCAAGAGTTGCGCCTGCCAAAGAGATGAGGAAGACCCCCTTCCTGCCGCGCGCATCGCTGATGGCGCCCATGACCGGGCTGCTGAACGCCTGAGCAACCCCGTAGAGACTCCCCACAAACCCAAACTGTGTGTGCGTCAACCCCAGCTCCGTGCCGATAGAGGGAAGTAGTGGGGCCACCAAAGCAATGCCTGTGATGTCCAAAAACACCACAAAAAGCATGAGTCTCACCTGGGACTTCATTTTATGGAGTTTTTGAGTATTTTTTTTTTTCCTGGAGGCTGATGTGAGGGGTGAAAATACATTTTGGTTTTCTGTTTATAAACTCAGTTGGATGGTTGTGAGGTAAGGAACAAAGGAACAACAAGAGGCTCCTCGAAGTGCCCCGCCAGGTTCATTTTGGAGAACAAACCCAGACACAAAGCTGATTTGTATCATCTTTGCGGCTCGCGGAAGCTAGACTTTGACCGATAAACTTGATACACTCATGTGTCTTGGAGGTAAATGCAAAAAGAAAGATTTTTTTTTATTTTTCGGGAGTTCCCAGACCCAATTCTCAAAGGGGGGGAACCCTTGAAGGGGGGCTTGTACTTAGGGGGGCCTTGTATTTAAACCAGGCACTCCGCTAGGTACTAAAGTTCTGTTGATTGTCAACAGAACTTTTTGAAAATGGGGAAAAAAAGAAAAAAAAAAAAAGTTCTGCTAAGTGGTTCAGACCCGTTCTACCTGTCAAAAAAGCTCAGGAGAAGAAGATATGGAGAGGTGAGTGCTCAAACGTCCCAAAAAAGTCAAAATCGGGTGTTGGTAAAAAAAAAAGTTGCGCACCGTGCGCCTGCGGCGCAAGCATGTACCCCACCAACGTGGACCATCAACAGAATATTTTCAAAATCGGAAATCCTAGCGGAGAGCCTGATTTAAACTCAAAAAAAAAAAAAAAAAACACACGCTTTTAAAACGTTTGGCCTCTGTTTCTATCTTCCCCCCCAACCTACCTTATGAGATTATTCCTCGCTCTTAACTCTTTCTCTCTCTCGCAACCCTTTTGATTGTATTTCTTATCCAACGCAGCTGGTTTGGATGCTGTCACCATTCTATTCCCACCACCTTCCCCCCACTTTACCCTTCACGAACCCTTAGACCTTCAGGCCTTTTTCAACTTCACAACCGGGAGCAGGTTGGAATAGCAGAAGTCGAAGTACGCGCGCGGTGCCGGTACAACATCCTCAGGTGCGTCAGAGGCCTCCATCAGCTGCACAGCGCCCTCGACGGCAGCCTTGATGCCAAGCTTGAGGGACACCTGGTTCGCCTTTGCAACCTGTAAAAAAAAAGAGATTGTGGTGCTCCGGGAGGGGCCATTGATATTGACAAGCCATTGACCGATTTCCAAGCACCAGAGAAAAAAATGGTTTTCATATTTTCATCTGGTGCTATCGCTGCCTAGACAGTCTATTTATTGTCGACAAGAGACCCTAAAGTACCTTCGGTTTTCATGAAAATCATAAATTCGACCTTTTAGAAAGAGAGTAAAAATAATACCTTCTTGACAGTGTCAAACTCCGCACGCTCCTTGGGTGTGAATGTCTTCACGCGGTTCTCCAGGAACGCTATGTACCCTTCTGCCTTCTCGAAGTTTTGGCGTGCCTGTTTGGGGGGTTATGTGATAGTTAGATCGGTGTCCACGTAGCATTCTGAGGAATGTTTTCCTGCAAAATGACATACATCTTCCAGCAGATCCAGCGCCGGCCGCTTTGCGCTTGTATGAGTGATGTAGGTGTCGTATCTGTGATTGTAATATTTTGGAGAGAAAAAAAGGGGGGGACACATCACATACCCAATGAACTGCGGCTTCATGAGCTGCAGGAACGGGGCCAGCCTTCTGTTGAAGCGGGTAGCTTTGGAGAGGTACTTTTCTCGCTTGGCGCGGGACCCTGTGTCACGTAGGATGTTCGTCTCGGCAAGCGCCACACAGATGCGCAGAAGGCCCTTCTTCACAAGCTCGCCAGGTGCAAGCATAAACTCCGGTGGTCTGCACGGTGTACGCGTGCTGTACACAGGTGGGAGCACCCTCGCAGGGTCTGACGATTTGATGTTCTTATACTTCTTCAGTCCTTGCATGGCTTTGGGCTCAAGACCGTTTGTCTTCATCAAAATCTTCAGGTTCTCGGAGGAGAGCAGACCTGTGTGTGTGGTGTTTGAAGAATTTGGAGGGGTTGGCAAGCTGCCATGAGGGGCTGTGTGTGCATACCGATGTACTCGACGTACCACAGCATGTCTTTGATTTCGGTGCTTGTGTTCGAGAAGAGCTCGAGCTCGAAGCCCAGAGAGATGTACGTCTCCATGAGCTTGAGCACAAGGTCGTACACCATGGAGCTGAGGACGATGGTGCGCTGGCCCACCTCCTCCGGCACGTTCTTGTCGAGGATGAGCGCACCGTCGAAGCACGCCTTGTCACAGTCCCACGCCACGCTCTGTGCATAGGCCCACTCACCAAGCAGGTTGCTCACCCGGCGTCTCATGCGCGCACGGTTATGCACAAGCGCGTACAGGTACGAAAGCAGGTTGTTCTGCAACACATGCAGGAAGCTCACAAGCTGGTCTCTGTGCGGTACAGGCCCGCCAACGGGGGTCGCTCCTGTGTTTTTTTTTTCGGTGTTATTTTTTTTTTTTGCGTTTGTTCAAAATCACCACAAAAAAATAAACTTCATTGTCAATAACTGGCAAATCTACAGTGTTCTTCAAAACCACATGTTTCCTCAGACAAAAAGAAAATAGACCATACCAGTGTACGCATCCTTCCCTTTGGCATCAACGATCTCCATCCCCGCATAGTTTGTGACCGTCAACGGGTCTGCAATCAGCTGTGCATAGAGTGGCGCACCGAGCTCCTCACTCAGGTGTCGCACGATGAGATCTTGCATGTCGTATTTCTTGAGGATGAGGTGGTTCTCGTAGAGGAGGACCATAAGGCGGGACCGCGAGACCACATGAGGGGACGGCTTGCGTGCGCTGAACGCCTCTGTGAACTCCAGCACCGAGGTCAGGTTCTTGCACCGCTCCTCGATCAGACACAACTCCCGCTGCTCGTCGGCTACCCTATCGAATATCTGCAGCGTCTCGTGCAGTGTAGGGAAAACCTGAGGGTTCGACACAAAATGCACTAACCACGACTTCGCCTCCTCAAACACAATTCCTTGAAGCAGTGGGTCCTTCGAGGTTGCGGCGACATCGTCGGGCTTGGAAACGGGGAAAATCGATTTGAGGGCTTTCTTCAGCTTTTCTTGCATTTGTTTTAAGGCGTTGCCCGCTTTTTTGAGCTGTCTGGTGTCGAGGTGGGCGGTAGCTTTTAACCAATTTATTCTGTGCTCAAAGAAGAACGCCATTTCATCTCTTACCGTCCGTTCACGGAGGGCTCTCTCTTCTTCTGACGCAAAGTCGTCTCCAAGGGAAAGACGTTCCCTTTGTTTCAACTCAGCGAGTGTCTGCTCCAGCTCTGCAGCAGCTTCCGCAGGCGTGACGAGCTCGCTACAGTCAACCCCGAAGAGCAATGACACAAACTCCTCCTCTTCCGCAACGTCACCCTTCTGCACAATGCGGGTAATACAATGAATGCTGACACCGAGGGCACGAATGTACGCATCAAGCAGAGGGTTCCCCTCCACCAACGCCCTTCTGTGAAAGTAAATGCAGGTAAACATATTTGAGGGCAAAAAGAAACCGTTCAAAAAGCAGCCCTCCGCTTTAAACAGATATTTCATGAGTGCGAGGATCTGCTCGTCGTTTGGTGTGGTGTTGACGCGGCCGGATTCAAGCACCTCGCGGAGGGTAAGGCGGGATTCGTAACCCAGGCTTGGGTCCATCTTCGGGTCCATCGCCTCCACGGTGTGCATGACACGCACCAGGTCGAAGCCGGCCACGCTGACCATCAGCTCATTTGGCAGCTTGGTATGGAGCTCCTTGAACTCTGTGGTAATATCTTCCCATTGGGGCTCAGGTGGTGGGGGCATTGCAACGGTGGGGGTTTCTGTAGTGTTGTGATAGAGGTGAGGAGGAGGAAGTGGAAGAAGGTGAACGCTGTTAGACAATGTGTGTTGCGTGCGCGGGATCGTTTCGCATTTCGGGTACCTGAAATGTTCATGATTTCCCCCCTTTTTTTGGCAAATCCAAAAGGAGTTGAGATGCGACAACACATAACGACACCTTGCCTTTGGGAAATCGCAGTCGTGACCCCTATTCGGTCTTTGTGTAGAGTGTCAAGCAAATGAATGATAAGATTGATGTCGGTCATATGACCCCCGGGGTGGTTGAGATGTTTGTCGGCACCATGGGGAGGGCCATACGTTGGAGGAGTAAGTCTTCTGGAATGAAGCGCCATAGAGGGTGAGAGTCCCGTCGGGGTTGAAAAGAGAAGAGAGAAGAGAAGGTTTGATTCGTGTTAGAAAAAATGGGTTACAATTTTGGTGTGGTGCTTTAGGACTGTTTGCACGCCACACAAAATTACAAAAATGAAAAAAATGTGTAAATAATTCGGGCAATTCGTGCACAACCTTTCTGATGAGAACAGAAGACAAGAAAGGGCGCATGATTTTCTTACCCCATTGAGAAACCTGTTGCAAAAAAAACCATGCATAATACCACTGTGCAGAAACACCTCCAAAAAGGAGGAGAAATTCAATTGTCTCCATGCAGGGCTGCTCGCCAGGTCTGTATCCACCCTAGACCTGGACCTGCTTCTGCTCCACCCTCTGGTGGACGCGGCATATGCACTGCTGCCTCGCCTGCCGCTGTCGCTGGGGGGGCAAAGTAACCGTAGATCTCCTTACCACCACCACCACACCTCTGTGGAGACAACGCCCTTCGCTGCGTGCGTGCCCCACTGGACCCACCCCCCGGCAGCGCAATGTGCAATGGCAGGGTCAGGCGTGTCACCCGCTCCATCGTTTTGTGCACCGCATCCCGCTCCTGCCGTCGTGAGACGTCACCCAAACGCTGTCCCCTCAACGATGCTGCTGCTGTCTGGTGCAACGTCTGCGCCACAGTCCGCCGTACTGACTCCGCACCCACCCTTTTGTAGTGCACCTTCAGCCACTTCACAAAGAACTGCCCCACCAGCCGTGCGCCCATAACCTGAGTGAACATTTCAACCGCTTCAATTTCGCCGTCGGAAAGGCTGTCTTCGCTTTCTTCGTGAATTTCTTCGGCTTCTCGGGTGCGGTGTGTCTCCTCTTCGTGTTTTTTCTTGCGAATCGACGTGCTTTTGAGTGATGAAGACGAAGATGATGAAGACTCATGGTGGCGATCTGGCCTGATACTCTTCCGTCCTTTCTTTCCTCTTTTTGGCGTGAATGATGACATCGAACGAAACGAGGCACGTGACGCAGTCGTAGTCGCCGTGGTAGCAGAACCTGGCGACGTAGACCGAGACAGAGAACGGAATTTGAACGACTTCTGAGAGGTACGCGAACTGTGTCGTTTCAACCCAGATTTCTTCTTCCCAGGACCCTTCATAAAACTCTTTGCGCCGTACATACTGCGCGAACTCCCCTTTTTGCTGGAAAGATCCTTTTTATCTTTAACCCGTTTCCCCCTTTTCCCTGCACGGCGATCATTCGCCATCTCTTCTATTGTCATCTTCAGCATATTCTGTTGTTGTTCCATAAATTCTTTCTCAGCTTGCAGCTCTTTTATTGATGTTTTGAGTTTTTCGATTTCCTCAGCTTGTTTAATGCAGGTCTCCCTAGAGGACTTTGCAGTGTGGAGGAGATGTGTGGTAAGCTTGTATTGTTTGTGCATGATAAGGGCCTCTTGTTCAAAGTGGCCTTTGTTCTCAAATTTAAAGGGAATCCCGGTCATGAAGTCTTCAGGAAGAGAGCTGGTGTCGGAGTTCCACCAGGATGTTACATCGTTGAGGATTTGGACGTTCTGTGGGTGGCGTAAAGCTGAGGATGTGAAACGGTGTGCAGTGTGAACAATCGATGTGACCAAGGGGAGCATCAGCGTTAGGCCCTGGACCTTATTGCTTTGTTTTACTGCCGCGTCGTGTAGGAGAGAAAAGACCTGGTTCTTCCAGAGCCACTTCCGGAAGACGTGCACCGCATGCTTCACAAAGAAGATCCCTTCACGCAGCTCAAAAAAATGCTGTCTCGTCACATCCACCATTTCTCTTGCCTCTGCAGTGTTCACAGCGGCAACTCTCTTCTTGAGTACATCAATCTCAGCTTGGAGACCGATTAATTGGCCACGATGCTTTTCTTCTGCAGCCTGGTTTAGTGCTACCAATTGTTCAACTGTTAATGTCTTAGGCGGTGCGTGCTGCAGGGCGACGGTGCGGACAGCCTCACGCTTTTCGGTGTGTTGTTTTACCTCTTGCCGGAGGCGTTCTTTTTGCGCGTTGTTGTGGTTGTTTGTTCGAAGTGTCTTGAGAGGCTTGGCTGGCGCTGTGTGTACTGTCCCTGCTGCAAGCAGTCGTAGTGTGGTGTTCTGCTCTTTTAGAAGGTCGGTAATATGCGCAATCCCTTCCTGCATTTTTGCCACGGCATCAGGGCGTCCCTTCCCATAGGTTTTGGTGTACTGTGATTCGAAGAAGTTGGGGGCGGCGCTTTTGTAGAAGCTTTGCTCGGCACGTTGGAGGTCTACTACTTCGCGTAGCAGGCCGTCGCGGACCTGTTGGAGGGCGTGCTGGACCTGGCAGGTCTTGCCGGTCATGACTTCGAGTGCCATCCGCTGCGCCTCGACCTGCAGCAGCAATGCCGGCAACGAATCGCTAGGAATCGCAACATCGGGAGAAACGGTATCACTCATTGTATGGTTGCTTTTTTGTGGACTACGACAAAGGGCATGTAAAAGGGGGGGTTTTTTTTAACGATGGTGGTTAGTTGAATTGTGCCAGAGAACCGCTTTTTTTCGTGAATTTTCGTGAATTTTTTTTGTTGGACGTAATCTGTTTTGAAGATGATATAAATATATGGGGTTGGGGTTGGGGGTGGTGGGGGGGCAACTGAAAAAAAGGGGGAGAAAGAAAATCCATTTTTTTAAATTCTTAGCTTTTCGACAACATTGTTGAAAGACTTTTTTGAGGGAGGCAGTGGGGAGTGTCCTTTTTTGAAAAGGAGGGGGGGATCCAAGGTGAGGAAATTCTTGCACTTTATTTTTTTCAGGGTTTCGTCCATCTGCGCACAGCGCAGTGTCTGACCCGCAAGACCCAAAAAAAAACCCCCAACAAACGTCCTGGAGGACCGACAATACTAGAAAATAGTAGGGACCTCCCATGCCCATGAAGGCATAGCAAAAGATTAAGAGTGCAACAACACATAGTACGCAGTGCACTGGAAATTTTAAAAAAGGGGGGACAAAACCTTTAAAATATGGGTTTTGCTGGCTTTTTGGTTGAAAATTTTTTTGGCTTGAAATACAAAGTACTCTCGTGAACAGTGCACCTAAAAAAGAAGAAGAAGGAAAGACTAACGAACCATAAGTTCAGGGTATTAGGGTGGTTAAAAAAACTGGTTTTGAAAACCAGTTTTTCCAAAAACTGGTTTTCAAAAAAAAAAAAAAAAACAGAGAAATCTGGAGGGAAAAAAAAAACCGACACTTTTCACCAGGCCTTTCTGTAAATGTCGTCCCCAGATTAGGGCGGACTCGATTTTTTCCCCCGCATTTTTTCCCCGCCTGGTAGAACCGTGGTTGAACCACGGGAATGCCTTGGGAAATGGCTGTTCCTTGATTTTTTTTTTTGCCTGCGGCGCCATTTTTCATTTTTTGCTCCGCAAAAAAGGGTTCGTTGAGTGGCTCTGTGGTGTAAAAAGCTAGATTTTTACACCGTACCCCCAAAATTTTTCGCCTGCGGCGCCATTTTATATTATTTTTTTTGCTCCGCAAAAAAATACAGTCCCTATGTTGCCGATGCCTACACTGGTCAGCAGCGCCGAAATATATTTTGAGCAAAAAACAAGCTGACCTCCCCAATCTTGAAATCTGGATTCCAAGATAAGACACTGACCCACCCCCGAAAAAGGTGACTGTGTCCGTCAACGGTGGAGGTTTTCGCCGGAAACACTAGTTTTCGCCACCCAGGAGAGAAAACCAGAAAAACCAGTTTTTTCCGGAATTTTGGATTTTCACCCTAATACCCTGCATAAGTTGCTCAAAAAAAAAAAATTACAGTGCAGACCAGGGCTGTTCCTAAGTGAGAATGAGAATAAGGGATTCTGATTTTTGAGTTTTTTTTCCTTTTTTTTTTTCCTTTTTTCCTTCGTTGGGTTTTAGCCTGCTTCTACTAGGTTAGGAGCCAAAATTTTGTACACCACTGGTCGGGGTGGTATGCAAACAAGCCAAAGATCAGGTTTTCGGGTGGGGGGGAAAAAAAAAAACCCCCCCCAAAAAAAAAAAAAAATCCGCCTGCGGCGCAGGCTTTTCCCCATATATGCCTCCCAAAATGCGGATTTTAGATTTTGGAAATGCCGCACCGAAGGAATTTTCGTGGTTGCCACACTTTTTTTTCGCCTAAGGGGGAAGGTATGTAGGCACTTCTGTCTGGGAAAAAATGACCAGGAAAAAAATGTTGGGGTCCCATGCTCCCAAATGTGCGAAATAAGCAAAAAAAAAGTATTCTGTGCACTGTAGTTGTAGCTGTTCTGTGGCAGTAAAAGTATGCAATTTTGAGCAACATTTTTTTGAAATGTTGCGTACCGTGGCTTCGCCAAAAACTTTCGTTTCAGCAAAACAGGGAAGTAAAATTTATGGAAACTTACGATAATTACCAACGACAGTGCCATTTTATGTCAACATTTTTTGAAATGTTGCGTACCGTGGCTTCGCCAGGAACCTTTGGGTGCCATGACCGCCGTTTCTTTTGTAAATGTACTGAGGTTACTGATAATTCGTGCACCACGCGTGCTTGGTGCAATTCTTTCGCAGACCGGACTAAACCAGAGAACCTCATAGTTCATAGTGAGGGTACTTTAGAGTGTTTTTGCACACACATGTGACCCCACCGTGGAGAGCAATCGGCTCGCGCAATCAAAAGAAAGCAGAGAAAAAGGAAAAGACAAAAAGACAAAAGTTGGGTACCGTGCGCCTGCGGCGCTACCTGTTCCCAGTCAACAACACCATAATTTCATCTGAAGTTGGGTTTTCAGACCTGAAAATGACCCTTCTTTACGAGTATGGGTTCATATTTGTGAAAATTTAAGTCACTAAAATTTTGTCCATTTTTCCGAATATGCCCCACCACAGAACGGGATTGGCTCAAATCTGGCAAAAATGCAGGAAAAACCTGCCTCTGCGGGTTTAAAAAATAAAGGAAAAAAACGAGAATAAAACCAGCGATTTTTGGGGGAAAAAACGAGAATAAGGAACAGCCCTGGTGCAGACTGCGCTACACTAATCCAAAATAAGATTATCACAAAAAGAGGGGGGTGTTGGCAGGGTTTTCGTACAAAGTTGTTGTAAACAGCTATTGTATTAAACTGTATTAAAACTCTGTATTAAAAACTCTTGAGATTTTTAGGTTTTATTACACTTTGGTACAGATCACTAGGTTTAGTACAAGAAGGACGGTAAGACGTTCCCCCATCACCTTCTTCAGCTAGGGGTTTTTTTTTAAATCCTCAAAGTTTGCATCCACACCAAAGAAAATTCCGCGAGAAAACCCCGCATGTTTGGAGTCATGAACACTCCTGCGAACAGAAGGTGCAATCACCGTCCTGAGAAGCTCTCGAGCAACTGCACTCACACACCCCCTTGCACTGTACCAATCTGTACTAAACTGTAAACTGTACTAAACGTTTGGGTTGCTGTACTACACCCACACTGAGGGGGTGAGGGAGTTTCAAGACGAAGGGGCGATAAGCCTCTCCGCGGTTAAGTCACCGAGTGGGGGAAAGGGGTATCGGCCCAAATCACACTGTCTGTGGAGAGTCAACCGTTAGCACCTTTTTGACCACCCTTAGCATCATCGTAAGGGATTTTTGGGGGAGTGGTGGGGAAAGAAAAATAGGGGGGAAACGTTGTAAGCTGAACCTCGTTGTGCACGTTCACAACCTAAGTAAACAATTCCCCACTAATTTTTACTATATTTTTCCATTTCAATTCCAACAAATTTATAGTTCTCCCGTGGGTTCACCTGCTGACCAAAAATAAACAACATTTTTTGTCAAGCAAATAAAACTCGAAACCGGTTTTAAGTGCTGACCCAATTACACCATGCCGACCCGCCCAGGGTTGTCAAAAAAAGGAAGAAGAAAAGAAAAAGCAGCGCATGTGTGAGTTCACAATATTAGACTTTCTGTTTTACAGAAAGTATCTCAGATCAGGTACGCAAAAAAAAACGTTCACAACAAAGTTTCTAAAGAAACCTTTGCCTTCTGGGGTGTGAAAAGGAACCGTGTAGGATTTCGGGGAGTGAAGTTGATGCACAACGCCTTTGGGACGCACCAATGTTGTGCCTGAACACGCGACAGTTGGGATTTTGAACCCCCGGAGTGTTGCACTTTGGGAGTTGCTGAAAAAAAAGGGAAGGGAAGCCGGGCTTCCTAATAATCGACTCCAGCGTCCATGGGCCCAGGATGGGTAATATTTTTTTTTTGATTCCGAGACACAGGCGGAGACGAGTTATCACACAATACGCAATGATTTAGGAATGGTGAAGATTTTTTTTTTTTTTCGTTCTTCGCGGGAGTGCGTGACTATGTTACAAATTCGTTCAATTGGCGAAACATGTTTTGTTGTATTGAAGAAGAAAAAAGGCGGAAAGATTTTATTTTTTTTTATTGCATCAATTTCCATCAATTTATCCAAGAAAATGTGCTCACTTTCGAACCACCCACATTTGCTTTCAAACACACACATCAATATATGATAACACAAGTTAGCCCCTCCCCACATACTCCTTCACACTACAAGCGTTTTAAGAAAAATAGTTACTGAATAGGCACTTCGACTGACCCACGATGCCAGCCCCGGATGAAAGCACAAAGCGTTTTTTTTTTCTTCTTCGACGTCCTTACAGACATCACACCTCACCCCTCAGTAAGAACAGCTTACTCCAGGACTAAGAAACATGGAAGGTCTGCCTCGCTTGACTGTAGACGTCTTTCGAACACTGTCACCAAACAGAAGTTGACAAAAAAATGCAAAAAAAAAAAAAAAAAAAAAAAAAACACACCTCAGCGGACGTTAGGCACCGAGGGGAAGAAAATACGTAAAGTTGCAGGATGAATTTGCCTCCTGCAGCACACATCCTTAAATAATAAGTGAAGAAGTAAAGCAAAAAAAAAGGGGGGTGTAGTTGGGTGGTGCAAAGCGCCTCGGGGCGCAGGGCACTGACGCTTCTTCGCAGGTTATCGAAGCCTTAGTGGAGGCTTGAGTCTGCTGTGCACGGTGTTGGTTACTCTGTTGGAAACGTGTAAGCAGTGTGCACAGTCTTTTCCAACCTGTACAAAAAAAAGTTGATGGCGGCTGTATTGAAAAAACACATAATAATGTCGGGAAGTAAAAGGAATAAAAAAGTTTGTAAGATGAACCCAAAAAAGCGCTCACTGAGGACTTTTTTTGGTCACATTTTAACAAAAAAAAAAGCGTGAAGAGGTGATGTGCACTGTGTACACGCACCTATTCTTTGAAATAGAATAGATGGTGCTTTTTCTCTTTCCCTCTTTTTCTTTTCAAATGAATTGTTAACCCTATACCTCCCAAGCCGTTTTTTCAAGCCACTTTTGAGTTTTGGTTTTTGGGGCTCTCCAACCGGTAAGGGGACCCCAGATGCAAATTTTTGATCGTACCTGGCCGCAATTGAAAGATTTTGAACACGGCTTTCAATTCCATATTTTTAAGTTTTTTTTCGAAAAAAAATGTTATCCCCGAAATGAGGTAAGCATAAAATCCACTTTTTGGTTTTTGACTAATTCGGCCGGCCGAGGAAAAACCCGTAAATTATTGTTGTCCGAAAATGGCGTTATTTGAAAGATTGATCACAAAATCTTTTCAAAGAAAAAAAAATCGAGCAAAAAGTCCTAGTAGAACCCAACTTATATGAGTGCAGCTCTGTTAGCAGCCATGTCTAAAACTGGTTTCCTTAACGATTTACACTGAAACATGTCTAAAAACGTAAAAAATGGGCGATTTTTCACAATTTGGGCATCTCCTGAGGTCGTGTTAAAGCCCCCAGAATGGGTCGGAACGACCCTGTGGCCCGAAAATCCATGAAAAAAGCACCCCGAAATACGAAAAAACAGTGAAAATTCGGCTTACTGTGTGCTCTGCATAGGTCGTGTGTGTGGGGTGTTTTTGTGGTTTTGGTGGCAACTCGCCACAGCATCCAAATGGCAAACAGATGCACAAAGGTTTTCGATTTTTGCTTATTTTAAAAGATTTGAGTCAAATAGTTTCCCCATAAACCAAAGGATTTTTACGAAAACAAGCAGAACCATTATCAGATCATGATGACCCTTAGCCATAACCATGTCCTTCGGGTCGAAAGGGTGCCTCTTGGGTGGGTAGCAGTAGACAGATCCAAAGTGCAATCAGATGCGTAAAAGTTTTCGATTCTTGTTTCTTTTGAAAGATTCGTGTCAAAATCTTTGAAATATATAAAAATATTTTAACGAAAACGAGTAGAACCTCATACAGAGCATGGGGTGTCATTGAGGAACCAGAATAGGGGATGCCCGCCCAAAGGGCCGTGAAAAGTGGTACTACTCCCCCCAGCATCGAAAGTAATATCAGATGCACAAAAGTTTTCGATTTTTGCTTCTTTTGAAAGATCGGTGCAAATTCTTTCAACATAAAAAAAGTGTTTTTACGAAAATGAGTAGAACCTATGTCAGAGCACGTTGTCTTACAGATTTTAGAATATGGGGGGGGTCACAGGGGTGCCCACACCCCCACCCCGCCTCCCCCCAGCATCGAAAGTATTATCAGATGCATAAAAGTTTTCGATTCTTGCTTCTTTTGAAAGATCAGCGAAAAATCTTTCGAAATATATAAAAATATGTGTTCACGAAAATGGGTAGAACCCGACTGAGCGCTTGGAGGCATTGGGTATCGTGAAAGGTACATATTTGGGGTGTGGGGGAAAAAACGTCACTTTTGGTGAAAGTGGCACCCCAGCCCCCAGCACCGAAAGTAATATCAGATGCACAAAAGTGTTCGACTCTTGCTTCTTTTGAAAGATCGGTGCAAATTCTTTCCACATAAAAAAAATGTTTTTACGAAAATGAGTTGAACCTGTCTAATAGCATGGCGTCATTTCGAAAGCCATTAAAGTGGCTCTTGGGGTGTATAGGGTTAATTTCATAATACTTTTCGATCAAAGAGAAAGTAGGACAAATGAACAAATTCGAATACGCTTTTAGCAAACAGCAAAACGTTTAAGGGCGTAACATGTATTACCCTCATTTTTGACAAAAAAAAAAAAAGAAAAGATTATGTATTTCAACATATGCGTTCAATAATTGATTGCATAGGTATAGAAAAAAAAGGAAAAAAGAAAAAAAAAGAAAACACATATCGAACTGCGTGGTATGGAATAGCATGTATGATCATAAAATTCTTTTAGGGATGGGGAACAACAGATGAAAGTTTTCTTCAAATAAAAGGGGTGGTATGTTTTTTTTTTGTCCGGCCTTTGGAAAACTAGGCTCCAACCCTGGAAAGGGAACAGCGAAAAACAACGACGAAAAAAAGAAAGAATAGATGGTGTGGCGGAATGGGGGTGAAATAGAAACGTAACACTTATTACACGATAAAACCAAAGGAGAGAGGTTGTGGTGAAACGCACACACCTCGACCTGTTTGGTGAGGCGTGGCTCTGCAGCGCGGTTCGTCCCAAGAACCGCAAAAGTGTGTTCAAAATGCGTTGTTTCTATTTCCTCCTTCATTTCATGAGGTGACAAAAAAAAAAAAGTGCGCAAGATAAGCGAATCAGCCCTCTTCAGCCACACCAATGGGGGAAATATTGTTTGATTTATGTTCTCGTCTTGATGAACCTACAGTACTACCAAATAGGTTTGGCATTTAGAGTACTGTAAGCCCAATGTGCTAGCCATCTTGACCACAATCAAAGAAAAGAACCCCCTCTCTTCACCTTCATACCACCCCCATTATTTCTTCCTCTGCTTCTCTCTCCCTTTGTTTTCCCTTTTTTTTTTTTTTTTTTTTTTTTTTTTTTTTTTTGAAAATATGAAATTGATTCTGTGGTAGCCATTCTTGATTTTCCTACACAATTGTTTCCCCCATTTTTTTCCTTCTTTTGCATTCTCACAACCTACTTGCAAAAATATGCACTTTTTTTTGAGGCTGAATCCTGCAGAAGGTTGGGTCCGAAGGTTTTAGACACAGGCCGTGCTAAAATCCATTCCAAGATCTATTTTATATTGCAAAAATTGCCACCTTTTTTATCCACAAAGCACTTTCATGACTGTGTCACTTTGGTGCGTGACCAGTACACGGGGGTGCGAAAATTGGAGGGGAAAAAATGGTATAAAAAAAAAAAATGCTGTGTAACTCTCGCGGGGAAAGAACACACAGACAAATAAGAAAGAATAAC
The DNA here is from genome assembly GCA_964035575.1 of Rhynchopus sp. YZ270_cl-10. NCBI lineage: Eukaryota > Euglenozoa > Diplonemea > Diplonemida > Diplonemidae > Rhynchopus > Rhynchopus sp. YZ270_cl-10. Next base: position 2,209,242 of record OZ037834.1, on the reverse strand, counting down.
CCGACAATAACAGTAACAATATTCCTCGTTAGAAGAACCCAGAAAAAGAGGGGGGTAAACCCTAGTGGTGGCAGTATTGTGACGGGAGCCATTGGAATACGCAAAATACATCAAAAATACATCACAATATACGTGTTGTTGATGTATTTTGCGCATTCAATTGGGCTCCCATCACAATACTGCCACCATTAGGAAACCCCACCCAAAAAAGGAGACAAAACGGCACCACAGATATCACGGATTATCTGGTTTTCCTCGTGGAGCTACCACAGCACTAAGAAGCGAGGAAAAAAGTGAAACGCGCGTTTGAAAAACCGTGAAAAAAAACAAAAAACAAAAAACAAAAAAAAAAATAGTAACTCTGATAGGAAAGTAAAAGGGGAAAAAAAAAAGGTTTTTTGTTGATTGCTCAATTACCCTGTTGGAGGGGTGATTGACGACCGTATCTGAGGAACTATTTCTCCTTTAAGCTACGCTTGTAGGTATAAAAATAAAAACGAACCGCGCGTCCGAAAACACCCTCAAAAACACGAACCCACGTTCGTAACCTATGTTTCAACTTTGGTATGTTTAAAAGGATTGAAAGAAAACGTGATTAAAAATGAATGTTGGAAAGAGTCAGAACGTAAGGAGCACCTCTTGTATAAGTGGCTTTTTTTCTTCACGGCTTGCTCGCGGTACTCTGCAAGCCATGTATTTATTTTTGTTGAACGGAAAGTTTTTTTTGTAATGGTTGAGGTGAAAAAATACTGCTTTTTTTGTAAGGTTTGTGCGTAAAACCTCTGACACCATGAGTGGTCGTACTTTTTTTTTTTTGTCTTGCTGGGGGGTTTTTTGCGTTGGTTAGGAACGTAACATAGAAAAGCAGAAACTGAAACCCGAAAAAAGAAAATATAAAAGAACAGTTTTGACTTGAAATACAAAGCCCTCTCGTGAACAGTGTACCATTTCATTTGGTACAATAACCTGGTGTACCGGGACCCAAACAAAAAAGAAAAACTTGAAAGGTCGTAATCGAAAGATGACTATTGGTGTGATCACCCAAACGGATTCTCCGTGGTTCCCCCCGAAGGTGCTCCGCAAATCTTAATATAGCCCGAAACAGTTCTCCGTGGTTCTCCCTGTGGGTTGTTTCGTACCCCCCTGAATCACACCAAACGTGCCTCTCGTGCACACACATCTGAACAGTTTATAAGATGATCCTAAGCCCCTCTGCACTGTCACCGGGGGAAGTAGCAGAAAAGAACTCATTGTTTCTTGCTGCAATATCCTTTTTTGGCATGACAACAATGTACTATAGTGTGAGTAGAACTTTCGAATTCCTCCAAAAAAAAAAAATGTTTTGATTTTTCGACTAATCTCGCAACCACTATTGCAACGATGTTTCAAAGGAACCCTTAAAAGAGAGCAAAATAGCATGGGTAAGCTTTTTTGCAGTAGGAGGGGAGGTGGAGCATGTAGTATTTCCTCAAAAAGAAAAAAGAAAAAAGAAAAAACAGTTGTAATATGAATACAGTAGGACAAGTGATGTGTTTTCCCCCGCTGGAGCAAGACCCCTGACTATATGGGTTCGTCCCAGCCTGGAGTCATCACACTTGCGTGAGCTCCTTAAAGGGGCAAAACAGTCGGGAAGACACGGGGCCTGACCTCCGCTGAGTCCACCATATTTTTACTCGATTAGATTAGTGGAGTAGAAGTTGTTTTGCTGCCAAAAAAAAAAAAAAAAAACTCTCACACACAAAATTTCTGAAAACGGTGTAAAAAAAAAAGGTAGCAAAAAAAGTCGTCAAATTGCAAGAAAACCTCCAAAAACCCGCCAATATTTGATCGACAAGTTTTTTGGACGCAAAGTTTCTTGTCCCAACTGCATAACTCAAGTGCAATGCACATCTTTACAAAAAAAACCCCCCCAGAAAAACAGCAATTGAATGAAACCCGTGAAAGTGCCGAAGCCAGAAGTGGCACTTCACTCACTCATAACTCTCTCTCGCACCCTATTGCAGACGAAAAAATAGAAAACGGCTTCAGGCACACAACGACAGTCAAATGAAATAAAGAAAACACTTTTTCAAAAGGTTTGTGTTTTTCACTGATGAATGCGAGTGATGTGTATGTTAGTGGAAAACCAATACGCTAAAAGCGGGCACGCACCATCCGTCGTTTTCCATTTCTATTCGTCGATGCTTGATAACACAAAAAAACTCCCCCTTTTTTTTGGCAATCACGATCGCAGTACAATAAAATATTAAGACAAACCTTCTTTGAAGAGCTCTAGAGAAGGTTGATGAGACGAAAACCTTTCAGAACTTGTTTTTTTTTTTTTGAAAATTTGGTTGTATTAGTGCAGCCACCCTCGAGTGTGCTACACTACACTTTTTTTTATTCGCAACCTAGCCATCAGAGGAGGGCCCCACCCCTCTCAAGTACTTTCAAATAAAAAGAAACGTTTATCAGATGGACCTAAGCCTCATGCTTAGTCTGATTAGATTATTCTTTGGTTTATTCATCAGTCATTTGTTTTTATGTGTGTTATTGCTACTCGTGGGTGGCAATTTGTTTTAAGTAAGGCTTGGGGGCTCATGATTAGTCACTTTAATCATAAATTGTTATAGCACAGCTGACTGTGTCTGTAAATAAAAATTTGTAAGATGAATGCGTATACTTCGCGCGTACACATCAAGAAAAAGCAAAACAGGGCAGATCTGTTGTTAGAAGTGGTGAGGGAGGGGAGGAAGAAAAATAGCAAAAAATAAAAATAAAAAAAAGAACAAATCAACATCAGAAAAATATATCAATAAACGAACCAAATATTTTTTTTATAAACTGTGTTATTTCCCCTCCCCCCGCAGACCACCACCCGCTCTTCCTTCGGCCGAATGGGGGAATGAAAGTGGGTATCTCCACTCCACTCCCCACGCCCGAAATTTTTTTTTCTTCAAAAACCTGGTTTGTAAGAGTGGAGACCCAAGGATTGAGCTCTACTTTTTTCATTTTTTCTCACAAAACAACAAACAATCCCAGTAACCCCACAACACAGAACGTCGTCGCCCACTGCGAGGTTCACAACCCCATAGTATCTTCAACCTTTGTTAAGAGATGTGTGTTTTTCCCCCACATGCCACTCGCCACCGCTGTGATGAATCGACCTGCTGTGGTTTAATCAACCAGTTGGATTCCTCTTGTTCGTAACAGTTCCAAGTTGGTACTTCATTGTGGCGTTCAGGGGGCGGGCAGTTTTTTAACCAGTTGGATTTCCCTATCCCCTCTCCCTCTGGCCTGATCATTACCCTCAACCTCCTCATTCACCTCATCATCTCACCCCGTCGACGTACCACTCCCCGGAAGCGTCGGGACCAGCAGCTGGCGGGCTATGTCAGGATCGCCAACGACAAAGAGGGAAATCGGGCGGACACACTGATGCGACACCGGCTTGGACTGTTTGTGCACTGTCGAGGAGGGGATGCCGATGCACTCTGTGCATTTGAAACCGGATTTACGCACCTCACCTTTGCGCCCTGACCGGGAGCACACGACGCATCGGAGGCGCGAGTCTGGGTCGTCCTTCTTCTTGCTTCGTGAACTTTCTTTCTTTCCAGAACTGTACCCTGCACGCGAGCTCGGATCTGCACAAAGCGGGTTCATCTTTGACCCACCACTGACCTTCCCCGACGACGCGGCCTTCTGAGAATGCAACGTCCACAACTCTAGATACACTGCAGAGTTCTCGGAAAAGCCTTCCAGGTACGTAATCGCCTCTTCCCCTGCATTGCCATCTAAATCAGGCGGCGTCGAATTGATGAAGACATGCTGGTAATCCCCCACCTGAACCGCATCTGCAGCCTTGATATGCCCCCAGGTCCGCGCCGGGACAGATTCCGACGTTTCCAGAACCTCTAGCTTCACTGTTTGCTCTTCATCGTTTAATATAGTGGCCTGCACCTGAACGTACCCAAGAACGTTGAAGGTAAGGTCCGTAATGCGGAGCACCGTTTTGTCAAGCACCTCGCACAACGTAAATTCAACAATCCCGAAGAGATCCCTGTGCGGATGGTGAAATACGTTCTCATGGCGTGGCGGCGGTTCGTATACGGTGCCTCGCTTTCTGTGGAGCATCCATTCCTTCCACATGACCTCCATGCTTCGTAATACCCCAGCGAACACTTCCCAGGTCCAGTTTTTTGGCGAAGCCTCGAGAAGCTCGGCTCGGACGTACACTCTGTTGCTCCGCCCGACAGCTCTGAACACCGCGTGTTTGCTGAGGTCGTTCGCTATGGTGTTGGCCCGTTCTACGTACTTCAGTGCAACGCTCAGTTCAGGCACTTCATCCGGTATGTTCGGTCCAGTAGTCGCCTCGCGGATCGCCCCAGCAAATTCCCCACTCCCTTCCATCCGTCGTCCGCCACCCCCGTCGGGAGCCGTGCCCCCTCCCATGGCCGCAGCACCCCGGACCTCCTTGCTCTTGAAAAAAGGAATCGTGCAGAGAAGAGCAGAGCAAGAGAATGGGAGGTATGTGTAGGTGTGTGGGGTGTATGGGTGGGAGGGGGAAATGTGTAGAGGGGGAGACAAACCCCACCCCAGATGTGTGAGAAAAAGAAAAAAAAACCCCTGGTGTATGGTGTGGGTTTGTGGGTAAAAGGTTAGGTAAGATGCTGTTTTGCAGCTGGTCAGGGCTACAAAACGTAGCGTAAATGGGGTATGTGTCACACTGTGATGGGTTTATTTGAAAAATTGAAGCAGAAACTTAATTTCTGGTATTTTTTCAGGCAGCCAGTGTCTTGCACCAGTAGTTTGTACCTGCTGGTTCTGTGCTTTGCACAACTTCAACATTGAAGGCTTCAAGGACCCGCATCTGACCGTATTCATCGACTCCGTCTGGTCACAGCTGCACTCAAACGGTACGCCGATGTTCCCTCGTCTGAGTCATGAAGATGCTGCACAGTTCTTGCGCAAATGTTTATCGACCTTCGAGGATGACAACCGGTGCGGCAAAGACACGAAGGGAACGCGGCAAAGCACTTGATAAGATCAACTTCCGCACGTGCATCGTGACGACCTGTAACTTATGCGGGAACGAAACGGGGAGCGAGGAAATGAGCAATTCGTTGCATCTGCCAATACGCGAGAATTCACTGGCACACTCCATGGCAGGGTTGTTCGGTTCAGAACGTGTAGGTGAGTATGTTGCAAGCCGCTATTCATGCAGCACCAGTAGGCTCTACGGAAGACATCCCTTGGCTGTTTTTTTCTGAACAACACTTCGAGCACCTTCCTCATTACACATAACGGGGTGAAGCCCGCTTCAAGCTAAAAAAGACAGTGTTTTCGTTCGATGAAGCGAAGCTGCTTATCACCGATCGGTACCAAGGATAAAACGAGAACGAGGGGATGGAGTGGGTGAAGCTTTTTCGCAGTTCTTTTTCTGAGACGTGTAAAAAAGGTTTACAAAACAGGGGCTATTAAGCACCCCATGGGAAAAGAAGTGGGGCATAGAAACGGGACGGAAGCCCCGTTACTGTCCTCCTTGCATGGTCCTTGCACATCCTGGTATATGCGCCGCCCTTCTGCACAGAGTTACGGCTTTTCGGCACTGATAAATACTACCTTAAGTCCGTGAATGTGTAAGAAATTCACTAGTTTTGCCTTTGCTGCTTTGTGGTGGTATGCGCTCTGATAAAAAAAAGAGAAAAAGTGTGTAGAGGTGTTGAAGGAAATTGAACATTTCTTTGTCATCCTTATTGCCTCTTAGATGCCTCTAGCATTGAATGCAAATTGGATGCAAAGACGAATCAATTTTTGCACAAAAACGGAAACAAAAATCACCAAAAAAAAAGGGCACTGAGCAGGCGATGAATCCTAAGACTCGCACACAAAAAAATCCTTGCATACAATTTGTCCACACTACGGTATACCCACACATTTTTTACATCCTCACATTGCAATCAAGCAGTCAAACAAAACCCCCCACATCCCTTCCCATACCATCTCTATCGCTGCCGCCCCTTGCTTCAGACGTTTCTCACGCGCCTTCTCTTCGGCTGCGAGCTGCGACTTCGGCTTTTGGATGCCTTCTTCGTTGAGGGGGGAGACCGCTTCCTTGAGAAGCTTCTTGTGTTCGACGTGCACACGCGCTGCGGTGAGCTCCAGCTCTGTGCAGGCACGGTACTCTTCCATCTTCGCGGCGGTGATACGGCTGGAGAAGTTCTGCGGGTGTTCTGTGGTGGAGTAATAGATCTGTGTGCTGTCGACTGTCTTGAGGGGGAGGCACGCCTGCAGCTCCTTCAGGAGCTCTTCGAAGCAGGCAAATTTGCGGAGGAGGATCTTGCGATTTACCAGAACAACGGCTTGCTCGTCGGTCTCCTCCTCAAAGGGGCGGACGAAGACGTTGCCTTCGCCTCCGCGCTTTGCTTGTACCTCTTGGCGTGCCATCTTCCCGCGTTGCATCGACTGTATCTTCTTTGCGGCTTGTGCCTCCTCCTTCTTGTGGTCCACCTCTTTGCGTGCGTTGCGACCACGTTGGAGGGATTGGATCTTCAGTGCAGCTGAGGCTTCGTCATCGATGGCCTCTCCCATGGTAGGTGAGGTGGTGAAGGTGGGTGGAGTAGGGGTAGTGTGATAGAGAAGAGGTTAAAAAAAAAAGGTAAAAAGGTTTTTGTCTGAAAGTGAGTGGGGGTGAAAAATAAAAGAGGAAAAAAAGGGGGTGGTAATAGGATTACAAAATCACGGTGTGATTCATGGGGTACGGAACAACCCACGCTTCCGGGGAGAACCACGGAGAACTGTTTTCGGGCTATTTTAAGATTTGCGGAGCACCTTCGGGGGAACCACGGAGAATCCGTTTGGGTGATCACACCAATAGATGTAATCGAATTTTGTGGCAGAATACTACCCCTGATCACCCCATTAAAGGGAGGGAAAGCTAGGTGGGGGGCGCTTTGTTTTTAAACAGTCGAAGTAGAAGTCGAAGGTGAAGACCTACTAAAGAAGAACGAGGTTCAATCCTTATTAAATGAGGAACACTAATAAAATGATTAAGATCTTCTTTTCAATGTGATAACCCTGAATGCCTGAATGCACAACATCACCGAATCCAAGATTTGTGTCAGTGCAAGTGATGAACACTGCATCAGACGTCTTTGCGATTGGGCTGGTATTATGCAGGCATGTGGTTATTACCCCTCCAGAGCTACGCTTTTCAGCAATGTGTGAAGTGAGCAGCTGTGGGGTCACTAATACAATCAAATTATCAAAGAATTGTTTCATCTCGTTTATTCGGCCTCCCCCTCAGTAATCACCCCTAAAACAAAAGTCAAAAACAAATGTACTTCTAATGTACCCCAAAAACCGGGTTTCGGGCCACACCAAGAAAACAATGAAAAACAACTTTTTCGTTTATCGCATCGCAAGCTTGATGCATTTTTTTTTTTCCTCGATGTTGTGTTTGAGAGAAACAGTGAGTGAGGAAACACAAGCTGGCGGGCACGCACGCACCGTCCGTCGTTTCTATTTCCTTGATTTACAAAACAACGGGAAAAAAAAAAGGCAAAGCAAAACAAAAGCAACGAACGTCAACAACAACAACAAATTTGGTTGGATACCTCCCTTGCGAGGTGGTGAATGGAGGGTGTTTGAAATCAGTATGTATTGTATCTGACAAATCACTTTCACCCTCTCATGGGCGAAGGTCAGTGCGCAATACGTTTGTTTCACTTCTTCTTGAATATCAAGAAAACTTTATCGACCCTGTTCATACACATACATATATGACAGGATTTCTAAAGCAAAGAGCAGGGGAGGGGGTTTAGAGGAATAAGTACCGTGTTTGGAAAAAATATGTACCAGAAAAATTGGTCCATTAAAAAAAAATTCTAAAGGGTCCTTAATTATTCTGGTCCATATTGTTTGAAACACGGTAAAAGAAACATAAGACTTTAAAGACATGCTATCTTGTATCTGGCGAAACAAAAACGGCGCCCACGTACCATTGCGTGAAGCATCGATAAACAGGTACACATACAGGGCACCTTTTGGTGGACATTGTGTGGCAGCACATGGGATTCTGTACAAAAAGTTCCTCAAAGTTGGAAAATGATGACAAAACCATGTTTTCACCTAAGAATAGTCGTTTTCTGATGAGTGACTCACGCAAGAAAACGACTTTTCTTATGATACCCATTAATACCCATGGTACCCATTAATAAAAATCCGTGAGATTACAGCCAGTAAAATTTACCTCTTAAAAATAGCATTGTCCTCGTTGGTACAGATTATCTGGGCTGGCAGTACAAAAAAAAGGACAAGGATACAGCCAGTACATTCTACCTCTCCTGGTATTAAATGTAGCATTAGCCATAATATTATAAATACAGATTCTGGGCTGACTTTCGTTTCCGTGGTTTCGAGCTGCCTGCTCCTAGACCACCTCGACAAAACCCTGCGGCAGCAAACTCAGTAGGAGCAAGGGTTTAAAGCATTGAGAGATATTGAGAGATATTGAGAAACATAAACACGGGTTGGGAGGGATGGGAGGGAACAAAGAACAGGGGGGCCGCCACCTAGCAAAGTTCTGTTGATGATCAACAGAACTTTTTGAAAACGGGAAAAAAAAGAGAAAAAAAAGAGAAAAAAAAGTTCTGTTGAGTGGTTCAGACCCGTTCTACTTGTCAAAAAATCTCAGAAGAAGAAGATATGGAGAGGTGAGTGCTCAAACGTCCCAAAAAAGTCAAAATCGGGTGGAGGAAAAAAATAACTATTTGTTCCACGTCGGGGCACTTTAATTTCACTCCCCTAACAAATTCCTGAAGAAAAAATCAAGCAGTGAAAAAACATTCTACCCCTGCATTCCCCTCTTCTATGCACTCTTGGTCATTGCACCAGGTACACTGTTAGAGGTTTTTTGTAATTTCAAACTAACTTTTCTTTCAGAGATACACAGTGAGGCCCACTCATCGTTGTTGACGCCGTCCTGAAGAGAATACTTCGACAGCTTTGCCTTGAAGACACCTGACTTCAGCAGTGCGACCACGCCAAGAGCAACGGAGAGCACACCCACCACAGGGAAAACAACATACGGCCACGTGGGGCGCCCACTGCCGTCTGCACTCTGACACACGTACTCGAAATCAAATGCTGACCTTCCCACATGAGTGCCGCTTCTGAACTGCACCAAGGCCGAACCATCCAGCATCAGTTGATCACCCGCAGCAGTGGAGGAGAACAGCACCTTCTCCAGGGTGTAGTGTGTGGCACTCCCTGAGGTGCTCCCTGAGCTGTACAGGTACAAGAACGACTGTGCGAAGACCTGCATGTCCGAGAAGGTGATCGCAACAGACTTGTCACACTCAATGTGCCAGCACGCTGTGGTGTTTGCTTCATCGCTCGCATAGCTCACCTTCCCGGAAGTGTCGTTCAGGTCTGTGTGGTCGTGACAGAGGTACTCCACACCTGGTGCGAGTGTTGGTGGCGCATCTGTGTCCGGCTGTGGAGTTGCACCCATGCACACATAGTTGAACCCAACCTTCGAATCATCGTTCTCACTAAAAACATCATTCTTCTGTACGAACTGCACCAAGGCCGAACCGTTCAGCACAAAACCAACACCTGTGTTGTCCGGATGCGAGATAATCCTCTCAAGGGTGTAGTGTGTGCCGTTCCCAGACTCTGAGCTGAAGAGCTCCAAGAACGCTAGGTTTTCGAATGAAAGAGTCGTGAACGTGATCATGACAGACTTGTCGCACTCAATGTACCAGCACGTCACGATGGACATGTTGTTCACAAAGTCCACGTGCCCAGCAGTTTCGTTCAGGTCAGTGTGCTCTTGACACATGTACGACGCACCTGGTGCAAGTGTTGGTGGCGCTTCTGTGGTTGGCTGCGGTGTTACACTCATACACGCGTAGTCGAGTTCAAATGATGAGATACGTCCATACGGGTTTGATAACTGCAACAAAGCAGATCCGTGCAACACAATAGGATCTTCAGGTAAACCATCAAAAAAAGTTGTGTACAAACTGTAGTCCACACCATCGCTCGTGTTGTAGAGGTACAGATCGGAGTGTTGTTGCAGTCTGAAGGATCCGAACGTGATCACAACATCCTCGTCGCACTCAATGTGCCAGCATTCAACGGAGGCGTTGTTCGCGTAAGTCACGTTCCCAGCAGTGTTGTTCAGTTCAATGTACTCCTTACAGATGTATTCCAAACCTGGCACCAGTGTTGGTGGCGCATCAGTGGTTGGTGCTGGTGTCGCGTCCATACACACGTAATCGAGATCAAATTCTCCCACAAAGCCACTGGATCCTGTGAGCTGCAAATAGACTGAACCGTTCAGCAGTAAGTTTGATTCGGGGAGTGGATTAAGGGAGCCGAAATCTCTCCTGAGAGTGTAGTCCACACCATTGCTGGAGCTGTACACGTCCAAGGTGACAGGGTGGTCTAATTGTAAGGATGCAAACGTGATCACAACATCCTTGTCGCATGCAATGTGCCAACACTCAACGGTACCCGTGTTGTTCGCATAAGTCACGTTCCCAGCAGTGTTGTTCAGGTCTGTGTGGTCTTGACAAATGCGACTCACACCTGGTGCACGAGTTGGTGGCGCTTCTGTGGTTGGCTGTGGAGTTGCACCCACACACGCATAGTCGAGTTCAAATGATGAGACCTTCGCATTGCTACTCTCTTCTATGAGCTGCACATAGACCGAACCGTTCAGCACAATAGGAGGGGGGTGCATGCCATTCTGCTGATAGGTGAACGACTCCCGGACATAGTAGTCCACACCATTGGTGGAGCTGTACAGCCTGAAGGAGGCGACGTTGTCCAATGCAAGGGACAGGATCGTGACGACAACCTCCTTGTCACATACGATGTACCAGCACGCTGTGGAGAGTGTCGGGGCGCTCGCATAAGTCAGCTTACCAGCAGGGTCATTCAGGTCAGTGTGCTCCTGGCAGATACGAATCATCCCCGGGACGAGTGTTGGGACAAGTGTTGGTGGCGCATCAGTGGTCGGCAGTGGGGGTGGCTCCATACACACGTAACTCAAAGAAAATTCTGACTGCTGAAAACCGTCAGACTTGAACTGCAAAATGGCAGAACCGGTCAATATAATCATAGAAGTGGGGAGCTGGTTCGTGCTTTTCGCCCAGGTGTAGTCGACGCCATTCGTAGAGTTGTACAGCGCCATGCTAGAGTAATAAAACGTCGCATTTGTGAACGTGACCACAACAGACTTGTCACACTCAATGTGCCAGCACCTGCAGTCGTGCACCTTCTCACTCGTGGCATAGGTCAGCTGCCCAGCAGTGTTGTTCAGTTCAATGTACTCCTTACAGATGTACTCCAAACCTGGCACCAGTGTTGGTGTCGCAGGTTGTGGAGTTGGATTCATACAAACATAATCAAGATCAACTGCTGACATCGTTGCAGGGGACAAGGCTTGGAACTGAACATAGACAGAGCCGCTCAGCGCAAGGTCATCGGGGAGAGGCTCTGAGGAGGTGAAACGTTTCCGAAGGGTGTAGTCCACGCTATTCGTTGAGTTGTACAGATACAAGACGGCGGTGTCTAATGCGAGTGTTGAGAACGTAACAAAAACATCCTTGTCGCACGCAATGTGCCAACACGCGACGTCGCTTTCCATGTTGTTCACGAAGCTCACCTTCCCGGAAGTGTCGTTCAGGTCAGTGTGCTCCTGGCAGACGTACGTCATACCCGGTACCAGCGTAGGTTGTGGAGTTGGATTCATACAAACGTAATCAAGATCAACTGTTGACATCGTTGCAGGGGACAAGGCTTGGAACTGAACATAGACAGAGCCGCTCAGCGCAAGGTCATCGGGGAGAGGCTCTGAGGAGGTGAAACGTTTCCGAAGGGTGTAGTCCACGCCATTGCTGGAGCTGTACAGATACAAGATGGCGGTGTCTAATGCGAGTGTTGAGAACGTAACAAAAACATCCTTGTCGCACGCAATGTACCAACACGCGACGTCGCTTTCCATGTTGTTCACGAAGCTCACCTTCCCGACAGTATCGTTCAGGTCAGTGTGCTCCTGGCAGACGTACGTCATACCCGGTACCAGCGTTGGTGGCGCATCTGTGGTCGACAGTGTGGATGTCGCTTGCAGCAAGGCAGTGGTTACGTCCACGCTCACGCAGAGCAGCACCGCCACACATGCACGCGACATTGTTTTATGTATATGCCTCTGAGGGAAGCTCTGTTAGTGGTGTGGTGAAGGGAGGGGTTTACGTGCCTGCAAAACACCATTGCCAAAGGAGTTGCTCCCTTTAGAGGGACCGGCGATACAGGCACCTTACAGTTCACAGCTTATGTCGGTACCTCTGGAACACCACATCCGTCTGCTGGGGACGGACACGCACAGTGTTCTGAAGTTTGAAGGACTGTCTTTGCTCGTAAAATCAAATAGCCCTGTACAGAGATGACTCGTACATGAGAGGGTGCCCTTCGGTGCAAAATGTGCGAAAGAGAGTGGTGAAAATAGTATTTGTGATTTGAGTAAAGCATCAAAAAACAAACGAAAAGGGGGGGAGATGGCTCGTACATGAGAGGGTGCCCTTCGGTGTAAGTTTGAAGGATGACGGAGAAGTGGTGGTTTGGAGAATGTTAGGTGTTCCGTAGTTTTGTAAAGGCGTGTGGACTGAGAGGTGGGGACGCTTTGTTTTTAACAGTCGCAGTAGAAGTCGAAGGTGAAGACCTCCTCTTATTACAGAAAAGAGAGAAGCCTAAGTGGTCTCCACAGGAACTGACAGCGGTCAGTGCCACCGCGTATTTCAGTTCAAGCCAGACTAGAATATTGATAACGCACGACAAAAACAAAACAAACCCATACCTCTCCCCCAGGAACATAAGGGTGCCCTCATCCGAGAGACCGAGCCCCCCTCTCTGGGAAAGAAGTTAACTTGAAATACAAAGCCCTCTCGTGAACAGTGTACCTTGGTACATTGACCGGCTGTACCGGGGTGGACACCCAACCATGCAGTTCCTACATCCATTTTCGTGGTTTGCATCTCACCCATCCCCAAAAATGACGAATACTAATAACACTTGGTCCTGAGTTTTTGTCCAAACTGGGTATTTTTTTAAATAAAGAACAACTATTCAAAACCGTAAAATTCTTGCTTTAATTGATTTTTCTGGTAAAACCTATCTACACACAAAAAAATTCGAGCAGATTCGTTGAGTGACTAAAACCCAATCGCCCATAGACAGAGAGACCCAAAACGGTGGTTTTCCCTGTAATTCCTTAAGGATTGCCTTTGCCATTTGCAAAAATATTATGACCGCAAAAATGGCAACATGTAATCTGTGGTGCTCAAAAGTGCAAAATTCTTGCTCCAATGGATTCTCCGGGTATATATTGTACCTGGAGAATATGGTCAGATCACTCTTCAGACCATCTGGGGTACGGTCACACACAGGTAGCATACACAGTATACACAGTATACACAGTATACACAGTATACACAGTATACACAGTATACACAGTATACACAGTATACACAGTATACACAGTATACACAGTATACACAGTATACACAGTATACACAGTATACACAGTATACACAGTATACACAGTATACACAGTATACACAGTATACACAGTATACACAGTATACACAGTATACACAGTATACACAGTACACACAGTATACACAGTATACACAGTATACACAGTATACACAGTATACACAGTATACACAGTATACACAGTATACACAGTATACACAGTATACACAGTATACACAGTATACACAGTATACACAGTATACACAGTATACACAGTATACACAGTATACACAGTATACACAGTATACACAGTATACACAGTATACACAGTATACACAGTATACACAGTATACACAGTATACACAGTATACACAGTATACACAGTATACACAGTATACACAGTATACACAGTATACACAGTATACACAGTATACACAGTATACACAGTATACACAGTATAAACAGTATAAACAGGGGATTGGGAGTACAGTACAGTACAGTACAGTACAGTACAGTACAGTACAGTACAGTACAGTACAGTACAGTACAGCTGGACAAAAATATGCAGAGGCGAATCTCCTCAGACAAAAATCACTACATATAAAATGACATGTGGTTTACATGTAAAAAAAATTACATGTAAAGCACAATGCCATGTCGTTTACTTCACCGTCGTGTATTTGGGGTGCCCCCAAAGGGTACGTTACACCACAACCGAATATGAGCAATGACAAGGGGTATGACTAGTTACATGACAAGATTAAATAATGACAAGACCCCTGTCAAATGACAAGGCCTAACGCCACTCATTACATACAGGGGTCTTGTCTTTAGTTAGTCTTGTCATGTAACTGGCCATACACCTTGTCATATGACTAGTCATAGGTGGTAACTAGGACGTGGTGGTCCACGGGCCATCGTGCACCCTCACGGTTTTTTGCAATTGGTGGGGGTGGGGGGACAATGGGACATACTCCGGACATGGATACCCACACAGAATACACGGATACCCAGACATCTGTCAGGTAATCACTTATTCACTTCACACAGGTCGGGCAGACGCTGCCTACCCATCCTCTTTTTCCTGTCTGCTATCGACTCCAGGATCACAACGTTCACACCTTTAGGCAAAATGTTTCGGGTAATTACTCCTTTTGGGATACACAAAATCACACAGAGAGAGCGCAATAGGAAGAGAGCGCGATCGCTTCTTCGGCAACGTGTCGAAATCAGCAGCGTCGCACAGTAAATGAAATGAGCCTCCCTCGCGATAGCGATAGGTCACGAGTGTCGCAAAGAAGGTACAAATACGACCTGTACGGTGTTGTGATGCAACGACTCACACCTCTGCCGCTCACGAGAGGAAAGTTGTGAGGTTCCACGCCCCACAACGGTGTAACTCCAGATACTTCACGACTGCAATCATTGCACCTCGTAATGCTACACACCACATCCCCCCAGGCGCTTCGCCGCGAAGCGACTGGGGGGTCTGGGGGGCGGAGCCCCCCAGCGATTTTTTTTAACTTAGCACTGCATGTGCTTAGAAAACCCGAATTTTTTACCCTTCAAAATTGCATTTGAGGAACTCACAACGCGTCAAAACGAAAAGGTCGTTTTTGGCACTTTTAAAACCGGGCTCCGCTGAGTTCACCATATTTTTGCTCGATTTATTTAGTGGAGTAACTAATTAGTAATCGCATTCTCGGACAAAAACTCGGGACGAGGTGTTAGATAATTCCCCTGTATTTTACTAAGGGAAAATCCCTAGTAAAATACAGGCAAAAATCCAGGTAAAAATCACTTTGTCTTGATTTTTAAGTAAAAATACAGGGTGCAACGAAACCAGAAAAAAACTTCACCATTGGACGTTTCTGGGTTCCGAGCTTCCAACACAAAATTTTTGTATTTTTTTTTCGCGATTTTTTTTAACTTAGCACTGCATGTGCTTAGAAAACCCGAATTTTTTACCCTTCAAAATTGCATTTGAGGAACTCACAACGCGTCAAAACGAAAAGGTCGTTTTTGGCACTTTTAAAACCGGGCTCCGCTGAGTTCACCATATTTTTGCTCGATTTATTTAGTGGAGTAACTAATTAGTAATCGCATTCTCGGACAAAAACTCGGGACGAGGTGTTAGATAATTCCCCTGTATTTTACTAAGGGAAAATCCCTAGTAAAATACAGGCAAAAATCCAGGTAAAAATCACTTTGTCTTGATTTTTAAGTAAAAATACAGGGTGCAACGAAACCAGAAAAAAACTTCACCATTGGACGTTTCTGGGTTCCGAGCTTCCAACACAAAATTTTTGTATTTTTTTTTCGCGATTTTTTTTAACTTAGCACTGCATGTGCTTAGAAAACCCGAATTTTTTACCCTTCAAAATTGCATTTGAGGAACTCACAACGCGTCAAAACGAAAAGGTCGTTTTTGGCACTTTTAAAACCGGGCTCCGCTGAGTTCACCATATTTTTGCTCGATTTATTTAGTGGAGTAACTAATTAGTAATCGCATTCTCGGACAAAAACTCGGGACGAGGTGTTAGATAATTCCCCTGTATTTTACTAAGGGAAAATCCCTAGTAAAATACAGGCAAAAATCCAGGTAAAAATCACTTTGTCTTGATTTTTAAGTAAAAATACAGGGTGCAACGAAACCAGAAAAAAACTTCACCATTGGACGTTTCTGGGTTCCGAGCTTCCAACACAAAATTTTTGTATTTTTTTTTCGCGATTTTTTTTAACTTAGCACTGCATGTGCTTAGAAAACCCGAATTTTTTACCCTTCAAAATTGCATTTGAGGAACTCACAACGCGTCAAAACGAAAAGGTCGTTTTTGGCACTTTTAAAACCGGGCTCCGCTGAGTTCACCATATTTTTGCTCGATTTATTTAGTGGAGTAACTAATTAGTAATCGCATTCTCGGACAAAAACTCGGGACGAGGTGTAAAAGAAAAAGTGATAATCTTGAATGCCTGAATGCACAACATCACCGAATCCAAGATTTGTGTCAGTGCAAGTGATGAACACTGCATCAGACGTCTTTGCGACTGGGCTGGTATTATGCAGACATGTGGTTATTACCCCTCCAGAGCTGCGCGTTTCAGCAATGTGTGAAGTGAGCAGCTGTGGGAGCACTAATACAATCAAATTATCAAAGAACAACAACAAAATAGAACATAAAAAAAAAAAAAAAAACCAAAAATCTCTCAGATAACGTAGACACTCTCAACTCGAGAAAGTGTCCTAAAAAATAAAGGGAATTGATACTAATAAAAAAAGGTGGGTGCAAAAGGAGGTGAAACAAAGGGAAAACTTGAAAGCGCTGATGGCCGCCCTGAATGACTCACGACCTTGGAACACTCTCCAAAGGGGAACGACTCCATATACCCAGCTCCTCTCGGCTGACTCCTTAAAGCAGTGAGGCCCTCTCATCGTTGTTGACGCCGTCCTGAAGAGAATACTTCGACAGCTTTGCCTTGAAGACACCTGACTTCAGCAGTGCGACCACGCCAAGAGCAACGGAGAGCACACCCACCACAGGGAAAACAACATACGGCCACGTGGGGCGCCCACTGCCGTCTGCACTCTGACACACGTACTCGAAATCAAATGCTGACCTTCCCACATGAGTGCCGCTTCTGAACTGCACCAAGGCCGAACCATCCAGCATCAGTTGATCACCCGCAGCAGTGGAGGAGAACAGCACCTTCTCCAGGGTGTAGTGTGTGGCACTCCCTGAGGTGCTCCCTGAGCTGTACAGGTACAAGAACGACTGTGCGAAGACCTGCATGTCCGAGAAGGTGATCGCAACAGACTTGTCACACTCAATGTGCCAGCACGCTGTGGTGTTTGCCTCATCGCTCGCATAGCTCACCTTCCCGGAAGTGTCGTTCAGGTCTGTGTGGTCGTGACAGAGGTACTCCACACCTGGTGCGAGTGTTGGTGGCGCATCTGTGTCCGGCTGTGGAGTTGCACCCATGCACACATAGTTGAACCCAACCTTCGAATCATCGTTCTCACTAAAAACGTCATTCTTCTGTACGAACTGCACCAAGGCCGAACCGTTCAGCACAAAACCAACACCTGTGTTGTCCGGATGCGAGATAATCCTCTCAAGGGTGTAGTGTGTGCCGTTCCCAGACTCTGAGCTGAAGAGCTCCAAGAACGCTAGGTTTTCGAATGAAAGAGTCGTGAACGTGATCATGACAGACTTGTCGCACTCAATGTACCAGCACGTCACGATGGACATGTTGTTCACAAAGTCCACGTGCCCAGCAGTTTCGTTCAGGTCAGTGTGCTCTTGACACATGTACGACGCACCTGGTGCAAGTGTTGGTGGCGCTTCTGTGGTTGGCTGCGGTGTTACACTCATACACGCGTAGTCGAGTTCAAATGATGAGATACGTCCATACGGGTTTGATAACTGCAACAAAGCAGATCCGTGCAGCACAATAGGATCTTCAGGTAAACCATCAAAATAGTGTAAAGTTGTGTACAAACTGTAGTCCACACCATCGCTCGTGTTGTAGAGGTCCAGATCGGA
The DNA here is from genome assembly GCA_964035575.1 of Rhynchopus sp. YZ270_cl-10. NCBI lineage: Eukaryota > Euglenozoa > Diplonemea > Diplonemida > Diplonemidae > Rhynchopus > Rhynchopus sp. YZ270_cl-10. The sequence continues at coordinate 2,191,177 of OZ037834.1, read as the reverse complement.
GTATTGCAGTCTGAAGGATCCGAACGTGATCACAACATCCTTGTCGCACTCAATGTGCCAGCATTCAACGGAGGCGTTGTTCGCGTAAGTCACCTTCCCAGCAGTGTTGTTCAGGTCTGTGTCGTCTTCACAGATGTACTGCACACCTGGTACAAGTGTTGGTGGCGCACCAGTGGCTGGTGCTGGTGTCGCGTCCACACACACGTAGTCGAAAGAAAGGTAAGAGTACTTCCCGTATATAAACTGCAAAAAGGCCGAACCGTTCAGACTAACACCCTGTTCTGGTACAGGAGCATTTAACTCCATACGTTTCTCAAGAGTGTAGTCCACACCATCGCTGGAGCTGTACAGGTCCAAGGACACCATGCTATTTCCAAGAAAGGACACGTTTGTGAACGTGACCACAACCTCCTTGTCGCATGCAATGTGCCAACACACTGCAGGGTCCGTGTTCTGCACATAATCCACGTGTCCAGCAGTGTCGTTCAAAGCAGTGTACTCCTGGCAGACGCGGTCGACACCTGGTGCACGTGTTGGTGCTAGTGTCGCGTCCACACATACGTAGTCGAAAGAGAAATGAGACCCCTCCCCCATCAATAACTGCACATACACAGAACCCCACAGCACAACTTCTTGTGGTCCAGCGGGTCCATAGTGGGTCCAGTGTCTCTGCAAAGTGTATTCCGTATCATTGATGGTGCTGTACAGGTCCAAGCTCGCGAGGGTTTGTAATTCGAAGTAGGATGAGAACGTGAGCACAACCTCCTTGTCACACTCAATGTGCCAACACTCTGCCTTGTTCGTGAGGCCCACAACAACAGTCACGTTCCCAGCAGTGTCGTTCAGGTCTGTGTGCAGCTCACAGATGTGGTTCAGACCTGGTGCAAGTGTTGGTGGCGCATCAGTGGCTGGTGCTGGTGTCGCGCTCACACACACGTATTCGAAAGAAAACTCACAACTAGCCTCTGGGTACAACTGCACATATACAGACCCGTTCAGCACAACAGGCTCTGATCCAGGACCGTCATAGTAGGTATAGCGGTCCTCAAGAGTATAACCCACGCCATTGCTGGACCTGTACAGGTCCAGCGTTGAAGGGAGGTACAATTTGATGTGTGAGAACGTGATCACAACCACGTCGTTGCACTCAATGTGCCAACATTCAACGGAGCGATTGTTAGTCTGGTAAGTGACGCTCCCAGCAGTTTCGTTCAGGTCTGTGTGGTCTTCGCAGATGTACTGCACACCTGGTACAAGTGTTGGTGGCGCATCAGTGGCTGGTGCTGGTGTCGCGTCCATACACACGTAGTCGAGATCAAATGCTGCCGTAGCGGTGCCTCTGAGCTGCAAATAGACGGAACCGTTCAGCAGTAAGCTTGATATGGGATGCGAGGCGTCAATTACTCTCATGAGAGTGTAGTCCACACCATTGCTGGAGCTGTACACGTCCAAGGTGACTGGGTAGTCTAATTGTAAGGATGCAAACGTGATCACAACATCCTTGTTGCATGCAATGTGCCAACATTCAACGGCACCCGTGTTGTTCGCGTAAGTCACCTTCCCAGCAGTGTTGTTCAGGTCTGTGTGGTCTTGACAGATGTACTGCACACCTGGTGCACGAGTTGGTGGCGCATCAGTGGCTGGTGCTGGTGTCGTGTCCATACACACGTAGTCGAGATCAAATTCTCCCACAAAGCTAGGGGATCCTGTGAGCTGCAAATAGACCGAACCGTACAGCAGAAAGCTTGATTCGGGGAGTGGAGTAAGGGCGCCGAAATCTCTCCTGAGAGTGTAGTCCACGCCATTGCTGGAGCTGTACACGTCCAAGTTGACTGGGAAGTCTAACTTTAAGGATGCAAACGTGATCACAACATCCTTGTCGCATGCAATGTGCCAACACTCAACGCGACCCGTGTGGTTCGCAAAAGTCACCTTCCCAGCAGTGTTGTTCAGGTCTGTGTGGTCTTGACAGATGTATTTCACACCAGGTGCGCGTGTTGGTTTCGGTGGTGGCGCATCAGTGGCTGGTGCTGGTGTCGCGTCCATACACACGTAGTCGAGATCAAATTCTCCCGTGACGCTACTGGATCCTGTGAGCTGCAAATAGACTGAACCGTTCAGCAGTAAACTTGATTCGGGGAGGGGATCGAAGGTGCCGAAATCTCTCATGAGAGTGTAGTCCACGCCATTGCTGGAGCTGTACACGTCCAAGGTGACTGGGTAGTCTAATTGTAAGGATGCAAACGTGATCACAACATCCTTGTCGCATGCAATGTGCCAACACTCAACGGCACCCGTGTTGTTCGCATAAGTCACGTTCCCAGCAGTGTTGTTCAGGTCTGTGCGCTCTTGACACATTAACCCTATACCTGGTACAAGTGTTGGTGGCGCTTCTGTGGGTGGCTGTGGAGTTGCACCCACACACGCATAGTCGAGTTCAAATGATGAGACCTTCGCATTGCTACTCTCTTCTATGAGCTGCACATAGACCGAACCGTTCAGCACAATAGGAGGGGGGTGCATGCCATTCTGCTGATAGGTGAACGACACCCGGACATAGTAGTCCACACCATTGGTGGAGCTGTACAGCCTGAAGGAGGCGACGTTGTCCAATGCAAGGGACAGGATCGTGACGACAACCTCCTTGTCACACACGATGTACCAGCACGCTGTGGAGAGTGTCGGGGCGCTCGCGTAAGTCAGCTTCCCAGCAGTATCGTTCAGGTCAGTGTGCTCCTGGCAGACGTACGACATACCCGGGACAAGTGTTGGTGGCGCATCAGTGGTCGGCAGTGGGGGTGGCTCCATACACACGTAAGTCAAAGCAAATTCTGACTGCTGAAGACCGTCAGACTCCAACTGCAAAATGGCAGAACCGGTCAATACAATAAGACTAGTGGGCGCGTAAACCTTTGTCGCAAGGGTGTAGTCGACGCCATTCGTTGAGTTGTACATCATTAATGTACCGAAATTGGAAATAAACGTCGCACTTGTGACCGTCACCACAACAGACTTGTCACACTCAATGTGCCAGCACCTGATTGAGTATTCCTTCAGACCCTGCGCCCAGGTCACGTTCCCAGCAGTATCGTTCAGTTCAATGTACTCCTTACAGGGGTACGCCATACCTGGCACCAGCGTTGGTGGCGCATCAGTGGTAGGTTGTGGAGTTGGATTCATACAAACATAATCAAGATCAACTGTTGACATCGTTGCAGGGGACAAGGCTTGGAACTGAACATAGACAGAGCCGCTCAGCGCAAGGTCATCGGGGAGAGGCTCTGATGAGGTGAAACGTTTCCGAAGGGTGTAGTCCACGCCATTGCTGGAGCTGTACAGATACAAGATGGCGGTGTCTAATGCGAGTGTTGAGAACGTAACAAAAACATCCTTGTCGCACGCAATGTGCCAACACGCGACGTCGCTTTCCATGTTGTTCACGAAGCTCACCTTCCCGACAGTATCGTTCAGGTCAGTGTGCTCCTGGCAGACGTACGTCATACCCGGTACCAGCGTTGGTGGCGCATCTGTGGTCGACAGTGTGGATGTCGCTTGCAGCAAGGCAGTGGTTACGTCCACGCTCACGCAGAGCAGCACCGCCACACATGCACGCGACATTGTTTTATGTATTTGCCTCTGAGGGAAGCTCTGTTAGTGGTGTGGTGAAGCGAGGGGTTTACGTGCCTGCAAAACACCATTGCCAAAGGAGTTGCTCCTTTTAGAGGGACCGGCGATACAAGCACCTTACAGTTCACAGCTTATGTCGGTACCTCTGGAACACCACATCCGCCTGCTGGGGACGGACACGCACAGTGTGTTCTGAAGTTTGAAGGACTGTCTTTGCTCGTAAAATCAAATAGCCCTGTACAGAGATGACTCGTACATGAGAGGGTGCCCTTCGGTGCAAAATGTGCGAAAGAGAGTGGTGAAAATAGTATTTGTGATTTGAGTAAAGCATCAAAAAGCAAACGAAAAGGGGGGGAGATGGTACCGTTATGTTTTGCGCAAAGCTCTTTGTGGGTGAAGGTGGGGGTTATGTTAGATGTCGGTTGCCTATATTGTTATTATTGGGGAACTTTTTTTTGGGGGAAACAGGGTAAAAAATAGAGGGTACCATTTCCACTATTTTTACTACATTTTTGTTCTTGGTTGTATTAGTGTAGACACCCGAGGATGAACTCCACAAAATTGTTGTCACCCTGTTGCGCAGGGTTCCATATTTTTAGATGGGGAGGGTGGAAAGAGGCAAATTTTTGCAACCAACTTAGCTCAAACAATAAATGAAACTTGAAAGACAAAGCCCTCTCACGATTGTGCACCTTTGGTGTCAACCAGAACACCGGGGGTGGACTCGTAACCATGCTTTCAAAAAAAACCCCCCAAATTATCCCTCGGTTAAGTTTTTTTGTTAGATTATACCGTTCTGAAAACAAAAACAATGCTGAAAATAGTTGGAATTGAAGATTTTACACGTCGGATGAAGAAAAAAAAGAGATAAAAAGAGAAACGACGCCAAGCGTCTTGCCACCTTACGACCCCTGCTATGACCTAAAGAAAACAAACTTTTGTAAACACCCCCCCCGCCCCACTGAGAATAAGCCGGGTCCCCGGTCCCTGGGTCCAGGTCCCCGGTCCCGGGTACCAGTCCGGCTGAGAATAAACCGGGTCCCCGAGTCTTATTATCAGCTGTGTCCCACCCCCCACCCTCACCAACCCACGCCTATTAAGGGGTACGCCTTCAGGGGGAAAGAATGAATTAAGTGACCCGATTTTAAAGATTATTTCCTCCCACCCCACCATTTCGGGTCGATAACCATACATTAAACCTGCAAAAGACCACAATTATCATGGATGTAGAAAGTACGTGACGAAAAAAAAGTACTTTTTTTTCCAAAAATCGGGTTACGTGATACTTCACGTACGTGACGTTTTTTGAAAAAAAATTTTACGTGATTTACGTGATTTCGAAAAAAAAACGAAAAAAAAGTACTTTTTTTTTCACGTGAAAATCAACGTACGTGAAAATATTGGAGCGTTTTCGGCCATAAAAATGCCCGAAAACACCCGCATTTGCATTTCCGGAATCCGCCCATTCTGTGGTGGGGGATATACAGAAAAATGGACAAAATTTTAGTGACTAAAATTTTGACGAAATATGAACCCACACCCAAATGGGTAAAAAAGTACTTTTTTTTTTTCAAAAAAAAAAAAGTACTTTTTTTTTTCATTTTTCGTCACGTACTTTTTTACTTTTTTTTTTAAAAAAAAGTACGTGAAGTACTTTCTACATCCATGAATTATTATACCCCCCCAAAAAAAAAAATTTACTTTCTCACAGAGTCGTAGTTGGCAACAAACCACTCGACAGACTCTTTCATCCCTTCGTCGAACGGGGTGAACTTGAAGTCTGGGAGAAGAGAGCGCAGCTTCTTGTTGTCCGCCGTCTTTTTGAACTGCCCATCCGCCTTTGTTGTGTCAAACACAAGCTCTCCCTCGAACTTCATTGCTTTGACCACGCCTTCCACAGCCTGCTTGATCGAAATCTCATCCTCCTCACCCACAGACAGAATGATCGGCTCAGGGTCGTTGTAATCCCAGAGAGTCCAGACCATGAGCTTCGCGAGATCCCTTGAGTAAATGAATTGCCTCAAGGGTGTGCCGGAGCCCATTACTGTGAGATTTTCACCCTTTTTCTGCGCATTGTAGCATTTATGGGTGAGCCCGGGGAGGACGTGGCTGTTCTCAAGGTTGTAGTTGTCATGCGGGCCGTAGATGTTGGTAGGGATGACTGACGTGAAGTTGCAGCCGTACTGGTCTTTGTAGCAACGGTTGAGGGTGTCGATCATACGCTTCGCCATCGCGTAGCCTTCGTTGGATGTGTGCGGTGCGCCGTTGTGGAGCATGGTTTCATCGATGGGGTAGGTGGTCTTGTCGGGGAAGATGCATGTGGACAGGCAGGAGACAAGCTTCTTCACGTTGTGGATTCTGCAGCATTCCATGACGTTGTCATTGATGGAGGCGTTGTCGCGGTACATCTCGACCTTGTACTTCATGTTCAGGAAGAGGCCCCCAACGCGGGCGGCCAAATGAATGCAGTGCGTCGGCTGGTGCTTCACAAAGATCGCCTCTGTCGCGGCCCGGTCCGTCAGGTCCCCGTCCTTGCTCCCAAGGAACACCCACTCCTCGTCCTCGGCCCGCCGGCCACCGTTGTTGATCCACCACTCAATCGCCTTTCCAACAAGTCCGGTCCCCCCGGTCACCAGAATCACAGCCTTTTCCGGCATGGTAGTGTTGTGTGTAGGTTCTGTGAAGGGAAAATGGAAAATCATATTGAGTTAGGAGCAAGAGGGTAGGAAGTGAGCGAAAATAAGTGTCATTTTCGAGGGTAAAAAAATGAGTGTGGAAAAAAACTGGCGTTGTTTTTTCTCTTTGGATTTTTTTTTTCGTGGGATTCGAACAAAAAAAAAGTGCATAAAAAAAAAATTTCTGTTCTACCGGCCCTTATGAAGAGAAAGATAGGACGTGCAACTGTCGCAATAACCCAAAACCTGTACATACACGCGCACTGGGGCCATATTCTGTGCAAGAATTACCCCCTATTAGTTATCAAACAAATACACGCACACGTCACCGATCCTTCACACGAGAGGGGAAGGGGGGGGTGGAAAAACTGTCTGGTGTGCACAGTTCGTTTACCTCAACCCGGGGGTTGGATCACTAAAGCCTCGAAAAAATGAAGTTTCTGTATGAAAAATGAAAGGTGTGCCAAAGGTGTGTCACGCACATCTTTTATTTAAAGGGTTGCATTACACACATCAGCAGAGAAAATACACCATGTGTTGTTACTTATGTTCTGTTGGAGAAAAATTGGGAAAATTGTAGTTTTTTTTTGCTTTGAAAACTTGGTTTGCAATAGTATAGACAAGCGAAGGTGCGCTCCACTTTTTATTTTTTGCTACACTCACACAATGTTTCATGAAAAACTATCAAATATTCCATTCTTGAATTCTTGAGAGGGGTTAGAGGGGGCTGGGGATCAAAAGGGGTACCAAGCGTGAAAATGGAATTTTTTTTTTCACGTTGCTGACCAGATCAAGATCAGTAGCCTAGACTGTACTTCATACCTAGACCTGCGGTGAACAGACTCTAAGCAAGAAGGAAGAAGGGAAAGAAGCAACGCTTGTACGACGAACCTAAGTCTCATAGTGCTTGGTCACTACTTCGTAGAAAGCTTGGATGAATATGCCTTGAACGTTTTCTTTGTATCAAAAGCTGTGGAGTGTGGAGACAAAAGGAAAGGAGATGACACTGAAACATAAACAACAACCCCCTGCGGTTGTTTGCAAGGCCGTGACGCTGACTCTCGGAAAAAAACAAAAAATTGTTTCATATACTGACTATTCTACTGAATAGAAGGTATAATAGGGTACACTAAATTTTCCCAAAAAAACAAAAAGGACACACTTCTTTCTGCTATTGCAAACAAACGACACACTTTTTTTTTTTCACTCTTTTTGTGGCTTTCACTATTGTTTTTTCAATGCCTTTTTCTCAGCTTCCTTATCCGTTTTATTCACATTTTTTTCCCTTCCTTTTCAAGCGTAGAGATTCTTATCCCAAAAGTCACACGCCTCTGCGCGCACTTTGCTTTCATAACGGAAGCCACCTCCACCTGCCTCCTTCGGCATATCCAGGACGAAGTGCGTGTCTGCTGTGGCATTGTACCGCTCTGTCCAGTTCCCTCCTGGGACACCTGTCTTTGCGAAGTTCACGAAGAAGCCGCTGTAGTCCCGCGAGAGCTGCGCCTCGTACCCTTGTGTCCAGATGCACCCAGGGAGCAACGGGCAGTTGAACACATACGGGAGGTCCGCACAGTGCCCCACCAGAACGTTCCCTGGCCCCTCCCCGGGGATGTCGGTCACCTCCTGCGTCGGGTGCACTGCGAAGTATGAATACATATTCGGGTTTTTCTTGTTCATCCATCTCAACCCCCTTCTGCTTGCGCAGGTAAAGATCCCATCTGTCATGGCACTCATGGTGGCCCACCACCAATAGTCGAATGTCCCCATATCCTCTGGGTATGAGTAGTTGTCGGTAGAGTATAAACTACGGAGCTCGGCGAGTTGTGCCAACTTCGGTTTGGTGATGATGGTGGAAAGCACGGTGTTAAATGTCAAAGAATTGGCGCTCGCAATATTGAGCATAAAAAAGGCGATTTCATCCCGGTTTGTCCCTGAAATGATGTCAATCCCTTCAGCAAAGTCGCCCTCTTCGAAGGACTGCCATGGTTGCTTTGTGAATTCCACCCCATCAATGACTGGGGCCCAGCTCAATGAATGCGCCATTTGAAACCCCGACGAAATGAGATACGAAACGTTCAGCAGCACCTCCATGGATAGGCCCTTCAGACACGCCGCATCGTCGCATTTCGCGTACCCAAGAAACGTTGCGTAATGCGACTCCGACAGCGCCAAGGAGTTGACGGTCCACGTCGGCGCCAACCCACTTTGCGCAATCATTTTGCGAAAATACTTCCTCGACTTCGGAGACGTCATATGCCCCGAAACAGACGACGCCCCAGCAGACTGACCGAAGATCGTCACCTTATCCGGATCACCCCCAAAGGACCTAATATACTTATTCACCCACAACATCGCCGCACGCTGGTCTTGAAACCCCCAGGTCCCCGTTGCCCCATCTTTACTCCTCAACTTATCAGACCCGAGGAAGCCAAAGGCGTTCAAACGGTAGTTGATCGTCACAACCAAGATGGTTCCGTCTGATCGATCCACCAAATTTTCTCCCCGATAGGTATTGCTGCAGCCGAATTGGTAGCCTCCGCCGTGGATGAAGAGCATGACTGGAAGGGAGGCGGTGCTGGGGATGCCTGAGGGGCGGTAGACGTTGAGGAAGAGGCATTGCTCTGCATCGGAGGTGGTGTTGTCGCTGTTGAAGCAGTACGACCCTGGGCAGGTCGCGCCGAAGTGAGTCGCCTGCTTCGTGCCTTCGAAGCTGCCCTCCGCTATGGGGCTTTCAAAGCGCTCTGCCGAGGCGTATTGCACACCAAGAAAGGCGTCGACTGTGCTGGATGTCAAGATCAGCTCTGTCCCGACGAAGGTGCCCAGCCCAGCGACAGAAACCTCGGGTGCGGCTGCAGTGGAGAGCAGCGCCAAGGAGGAGACGCAGAGGAGTCGTAGCATTGCTTTTGTTTTGGTGTATTGTCTTTCTTGGGAAAAGGGTAGATAAGGTGGAGGGGAGTGGGGGAGGGGGGAGGGAGGGGAAATACATCGTAACAGTGTAGATGTATATGAGCGGTGTAGTGGGGGGGTGGACAACCATGCAGTTCTACATCCATGTCGTGGTTCGCATCTGATGTGCTACTCCCGCTTCCATTCGTCGGTCAGAGGAAAGGATCATTGTGTGTGTGGAAAAGAACGTGGTGCTTTTTTTTATGTTTCAGGGATAAACCCCCAAGTGAAGCGCCAAAAGTCGATTCCCCCTGGAGTGTCCGGTTTTGTATCTGAGTATTGTATTGTAACTTCTTCGGATTCTATAGGCGACGTTGTTATGAGGCAGGCATCGTCTCCGTCGAGCGCAAAGCGTGCGTTTGGCGTGAAGGAGTGGTTCGCGAGGTCCAGCAGTGGCAGCAGTACCGGCTCCTTGTCAAGCACCACCGCCCTCGAGAGGACGTGCGAGAGCGCCCAGCGGGACCGTACAACAGACACGCCTGTTTCATGTGACAGCTGTTCTGCCAACTCCCGCCACCCCTTGCACAGCACTTTGTACTCCTCAGTCTCAAAGTGTTTGGGCAACAGCATCACCCCGTTGTGCGGCGCCTCACCAAGCGCATCGCAATAAACCTCTTCCCGCAACAACGCTGCAGCAAGACTCAGTTTGTGAAACTGCGACACATCCACTTCACCATCTGTGTGGCGCACCACATGAGAGTGGTGCACCTTCACCAGGGTTGTCCCTGACGGTACGGGGTGGGTGCAAATCACACCTGCACCAGATCCTATGATGGTGCTGAAGGTGACTGCAGGAGACACCCAGGCATGAGTAGCAATGCGAAGGGTGTTCAGCGCTGCAGAAATCGTATGGGGCATTGGGAGGGGGGGGGGGAAAGTCTCCAAAGTATCAGGCCCTTAGGATTGCTTTGAGTGAAATGAAAGTGAAGTAAATGCAAGCAAATGATATGGGTTCGTCCCAGCCTGGAGTCATCACGCCTTAAAGTCTTCTCCTCTTGCGTGAGCTCCTTAAAGGGAAAAACAGTCGGGAAGACACGGAAGCTGACCAATGTACGATGTCAGCGTCGTACAGAATAGACAAAAATCGTCAAGATATGAGGTGAGGTGAGGTGACAAAAGTGTTCAATTCGAAGGGGTACGTTTGGGTTATTTTTCTTTCCAAAAAATAAGTCAAAAAAAAAATATCTAAAGGCCATCAGACCTGTCTCCATTCCCGCTCCCCCAGAATTTTGTCTGATCCTTTTCTTCAAAATCCGCTACTCCGTGAAAACCCCACGCTTTGCCTTAGCTACCTTCGGTGCAGTGTTGGGCGATACGTACCCTTCCCTTGGCTGCCCGGTTGCCACAATGGAATATGTCGTCCCAAAATGCCACCGACGAGAGCGCAGCACCGAGAGCCCCGCTTCGTCAACCAGCGCTGCGATGGGCTTGTTCCAGACACACCCATAATGCTTGGCGTGATTTGCGGCCCCCATTGCGAGCCATCTGTTGATAAACCCCCAGGTCCCTTGGCCGTGCTCTAGCAATAGTATACGCCCCTCCGGCTTGCACACTCTCTGCATCTCAGACAAGGCACCCAACGGGTCCTCATATGAACACAACCCAAAGGTAGATACCACCGTGTCAAATGAATTGTCAGGAAATGCGAGTTTTGATGTGCTCATTTGCTTTACTTCGGCAGTAGGTGTGGAGCCGTAGAGGCGGGGCGACGGAAGGGGAAGCTTTGCCTCAATTTGGTCAAGCATTTCACGGGATTGGTCGGTGAAGGTGACGGAATCGCAGCGTTTATAATATGGCAGGTTGCGTCCGGTTCCTGCACCGACTTCTAGGGTGTTTCCTACAGCAGATCGGAGAAGCCATCTCCTGAGCAGCAGCATGCCCATGAAGAACTCATCCATGCCAATTTCCTTATCGTATTTCGGTGCTATCGTGTTGAAGGCCGACATCCGTGTGCGCTCGTCATAATGCACCCGAGTATGCTCAGTGGAACTCCCAATCTTCTCCGTCATCCCAAAAGAACTGCCAAAAAAATACCCCACTCCCATCACCATCACGGAGGTCAGCCCTCCGAAACCGATTCCAATTTTCTTCGCGATGGCGGCTCCATTGAAGGACATGATGGGGGGGGAGGGGGACTTCCTGTCGGCAAATTCATCCAAATGTATTAAGAAAAGCAAAGAAGCGAATGCAGAGAGGGGGAGGGAGAAATAAAGGGGGGGGGTAACAGATTCTTTTTCCTCCCCATTTTTGAGGGGGTTTTTTACGCCATCAGACGGAGTTTATAAAAGATTGGTTTTTGCGTCTCTCTCTCTCTCTCATCCCAAATATCTAATGACATGAAGAGCTGAGGTAGGAGGGCAGTGCATCGGTTTGAATCGTTTGTCTGCAACGACCTTTGTGAGGTATTCATGGTACGCGCTACGGTTCCCTCCGTCGCCACTGAGCTCGACATGCGCTGCTATGAGACACCCCTTCTTCACTTTACCCTTCGCGATGAGAGTCTGCAGATCATCAAAGAACAGAATCGGATTGTGGTCTAGAAGAATAAAGTCAAATACGATGGGCGCTTTATCCTTTGCAAAGGCGTCAACGCTACCCCAATGACACACAATGTTTTTCGTTTTCACGTTGTTAATAATCCCTTGACAGGTATTAGCTAAAATCGTCTTATTCTCTACGGCCACGATGATTGGATGATCCTTTAACGCAACTGACATAACGCAAGCAGAATATAGACCAACATAACTCCCACAATCCAAAATTGTGGTAGGTTTATGTGCCTGAAGCAGAGTGGTAAGGAAGGCAGTGCAAGGGGTAGGAAGACAAAGTGGGGTAAGGTTCTTTGGGGCCTTTTGCATGAGGCGGACAACGTCTGCTGTCGTAGTCACCTCTTTTGTGAGGTTATCCATGAATTGATGAAGGTCACGTTCAGCCTTTTCCATTCCACCTGCCGCCGTGCCCCCCTTTTCTTCCAGTGTTTTTGAGATAGATTTATCGACGCCTTGCAGAGACCTGACAACATTATGCGACGCATTGTGCAACATCGCATCGAGCGCTGCTGTATTGTTCATAGTCTTCCGCGTCCGCTCCGCCGCAGCAAGCGACTGCGCCACACCAACAGGAAGCATCCCCAACAGCCTGGCCCCGACACCCAGCCCCTCCTTCCCGGTGTGGCGCTGTTCGCCGTCGAACCTTTGCCAAGGGGTGTCCACAATGCGTTTCTTACGGAGGCCAACGTTCTCAAGGGTACGTGTAATCAGTGGTTTCATGCGCCGTCGCCACATTGTTGGAAGGTGATGTGGAAGGGGGAGAGGGTGAGGGGGTGAGGATGAGGGGAGAGGGGAGGGTGAAGCGCTGAGGGGATTTGTTGAGAGAGAGAGAAAAAACTGTAGTTGTACCTCTGACTGACCCACAGTACGATGCCAGCCATCCTGATGAAAACAAAATTAGTGCAAGTGCCCTTGTGGCCTACAACAGTTGATGTAAAAAGGAAACCTAATGACTTGCCCGTACCGTAAGAGAACGAGGGCGGTATACACCTCCTGTAGATTGTGAGCGTACAGGTACTCCGTTCGCTTCACCCAACTTTTAGTGAACGATGGTTGAGACAAGAGAGAGAGAGAGAGAAGTTTATCAGATGATCCTAGCCTCTCCTAAGCCTCTCGTGCTTACTACACGTATTTTAGAAGAAAAATTGGGTTTTCATATTCTTTGAAATCGACAAATGACGTTCTATTTAGAACGGAAAAAAGGGGGTGTGGGGGGGTTTTTTTTTTAATTCACCTTTTCTTTTAAATATAGCTTTGGAAATCATTGATATTCTTGCTTTGTGGGTTCCCCTGGAGGGGGGGGATGAGTTTTGGGAAGGGGACACAAAGAATAGCAACGCACTGTGAAACAATGCAGATACGCAAACAAATGTAAGAAAAAAAAAATGGGGATAAAAAAAAAAAGATGTAAAACTTAAAAGATGCATGTGGGGCCTCAGAATGGAGTGGGGGGGGCACAACACATCTTTCAAGGGGAAAAAAAACTGGAAAAAGAAACAGAAAAGCAAAGGAGAAAAAATACACAGATCATTTAAATTAAAAATGAGACCACCCCATTTCAGGCAAGCTTTTAAAACAAGGAAAGCCTGAACAAAAATGGCCTCCTTTAAAAAAAAATAAATCATTGTGTAGTGATGACTCAACCATTGACGACAAGAAAAACAAAATGAGAAAAAAAAAACGTTTTGTTTTTTTTGAAAAATTTGACAAACGCCTGTGGTACCACCTGTCTGGTATTACTGGTGTCGTATTTTAACAAGGATGTACGGGGGGGGGAGGGAAGAATGTTTTGAGGGAGAGATGACGAAATAAGTGGCAGCAATAGCTAAAAACTAGGGTAAGTACTGCCACAGTGTGGAATATTATTTGTTTTTTTTTTCCTGTTTCTTTTTTTTTTTTTTTTTGGAATAAAGTGGGAGGGCACACACTAGAAACGATGTGCTCCGCGCAGCTGAACTGTGATTGCACTGGTAAAAGAGTAGTGGCTGTGAAACATTTGCAGGTGATGCAGTTGCACGAGCTGCTACACTGATACCATTCTATCTATTAGTTCAACTGTAACAGGCAATTTAAAAAAAAAAAGTCAAAAAAAAAAACCTGTGAGACCACTTGGCGTGGTTGGCTCAAAATAGGTGGTCAAAATAAACTTGACTTTAAAAAAAAAAGGCAAAAAAAGTTTGATAAATATTTTTGTGCAAAGAAACGGACGTGATGTAGAACGTTTCCACACAAAATGCTACGGAAGGGCTGAAACAAAAAAGAAAAAAAAATAGTTTTCATACTTTCAAAAAAGAGAGAAAGCACATTATTGAAAACAACAAAAGAGAGAACGTTACGATACGATACGCCATTGCGTTTGCCTCTCAAGTATAAATAAAATGAACACCACACCCTTTAAAAAAAACCCCTTCCCTTTGAGAACTCAGTGCCGCATGCAGCAACCGGCAGGGGAGGGATGAGGGTGAACCCAGATATAACCAAAAAACCTTTATTTTCAGGTGGTAACAGGGAGAGAGGGAGGGAAAGTGTCAGAAGCGATCAGAGGACCCCAAAAAAAAGGCTAAAAACCTTTAGACAGGCGAGCCTCATTCGCTTAAGTCGCCCTCCCCCCCTACCTCCCCAATACCACCTTCAAAGAAGGCGTTTTTTACTTTTTACTGTTATTTTTTTTTTCTTTAGAACCAAATGTACAGTTAGAAACAGAAAAAAGCGGGAAAAAAAGGTCGAAAAAAAATGAGGCGGGGGAGGATCGGACCCACCAACGGAAATCGAGGAGAAAACACCCCCCGATTGTTTCCGTGGTGGAAAAAAAAAGCAAAAGAAGGGAGGAAAAAAAGTGGACAGGTATAGGGATCTCGTGATGATGTACAGAATTGATTTTGAAGAAAATGTTATATTTTATTTTTTAAAACCCCAAGTCTCGTTTTCTTCTTCTCTCTCACTCTCTTCTCCCTTATATCCATATGTGCATCCCCATAATTCATGTGAAAATGAGAACCAAGTGTTTAGGAGAGAAAGCTGAAAAAGATGCGGAAAACTTTTGGAAAAGGGGGAAACAAAAAAAAAAACAAAACAAAAAATTCGCTTCAAAATCAGATTTTCTGACAAAGGGGGAGAAACTATGCCTGGTGCTTCCTTCCTTTATTTTACCATTCCTTCTTTACTTTTTTCTCCATTATTCCCACCCCCACCCTTTTCCCTCTCAGGAGAGGGTCATTTCTTTTACGTTCCTTTTAAAAACGGTGTTTTTTTTGTTTCTCATTTGGAGAGTAATTGTTTTTTTTTTTTTTCTTTGTCTTCGATCTATTCATAAAAGACCCCAGATTGGAGGGGGTTAAAAAAGGACGTCTTTTTTTTTGTTTTGTTTTTGTGTTAGATTTCGATTCGATCGTTCTGAATGGGGATTTAAAAAAAAAAAAGTAATAATTTATAAGATGAACCCAAGCTTTTCTCTTCGCTGCTTTTATCACCTAGAAGAAGAGATTTAAAAATGGATTTGTGTGTGGGAAAAGGATTAGAGGGTCCATCATGATGTGGAAACCATAATAAAAAACTGCGTACCTCCACATTAGTTAATGGGAAGCATTTTTTTTAAGGATACCTTCAGAAAGGCAGCTCCAATTTTTTTTTTTCGCAGTTTTTTTTTTCAACAAACCAACACAAATCCCCCCAAAAAAATAAATCTATTGGGACTTCTTCTTCAGCTCGAGAGGTTTGTAGTACTGCACACCCTGCACGTCATCGACGTAGTGGCACTTCTTTGAGACCTCGAACATAGTGTGCATAAGCGGGCGGGTGTCGTAGCGGTAGAGGTGGGGGTAGCGCTCACGGAACACCTTTGTTGCGTTCTGCGCGAAGTAGAACGGCAACTGGAAGCTGATGTGGTGCAGAACGTGCGTCGACCCGATGTCGTGGTGCAGATAGTTGATGATCGCAGGGTAGTTTCTGTCACAGCTGCAGGTCGCTCCACGCATGTACGAGAACTGACCGTCCGAGAAGTGGGGGATCTCAGGGTCAGCGTGGTGCAGCCATGTGTACAGAACGAGCCATGAGTTGACCACCATGTACGCTCCCCAGAACCTGAGGGATGATTAAATGGAGGGGAGAGGGGAGAGGGGAGAGGGGAGGGGGTGGGTCTCATACCAGAAGAGGGAGGTGCCGAAGCCGAGCTCGTAGTCCAGGTAGAACATAGCGGCGACCCAGGCGACGCACGCCGTGGTGCCGGGGAGGATCATGGGGCGCTGGTTGTCCTCGAAGACCTGGCTGCCGGGCTTGAAGTGGCTCTTCGACTTCTTGCGGTCGATCTTCTTGCCCTGGGGGGTGCGGCGGCCTCCCGTTGCGTTGTTGATGAGGTACAGCGGCCAGCTGTGATGGATATGGAGTGTGGGTTTTGTAAGGTGAGGTACATTCAGGAGGGGATGCTTAGCATGTAGGTATCGAGTGAGCAGAAAAGAGAAAAGGTGTTGTCGCTGGGATGTGGAGACGTCAGTTTCCGGGTGGGGTGGGGGGGGGGGGGGGGGTTTTGTGGCGTAGGGGATGGTGTCATACCCAAAGACCAAGTGCTGCACAATGTTCCAGAAGACGAATCCCTCTTCCCCGGTGATCTTCATCGCCGCCTTGTCCAGACCGGTTCCTGTAGTTTGTTTTTAACCATGTTTCATCTTTTTTACATACCGTTCTTATGCGCGGGAACGTGAGTCTCACCGTCAAGAAGATGGTTGGTGAACATGTGGTGCTTGTGGTGCGAGAAGCGCCATGCCCAGAAGGGCACGAGGAGGGGTGTGTGTGTGATAACACCGACGACATCGTTGATCCAAGAGTTTGCACCGGTACCCGCGAAAGCACGGTGGCCGCATTCGTGACCGATAACCCAGATCCCTGTAAGGGTAGTACCGACCACGACGGAGTAGAGAGGCCAGAGGACGGTCCAGGTCAGGGTGTTGGAGAAGAAGGGCAGCACGAGGTATGTCAGGTACATGAGCGCCGCGTTGATCACCACGTCATGCGCCAGCCAGAGGAAGGAGTGCACCAGCGAGATGTCCCAGGTGTAGCCACGCTTGATCACCTCCTTCTTGATCTCCGCCACATCCGGGAGCATGTAGTTCAACGTCGCGAGGTCGCGCACACCGTCCACGGGAAGGCCGATTCTTCCGTTCTTGCTTGCAGGGCATCCAAAGTCCACGACAGTCTCGATCTTGGCACGCACCTCCTTATGCGCTGCCTCCATTGCAGCGTTCTCTTCGTAGTCGATGTGGAGGCAGAGGGAGGCAAGCTCTGTGGTCAGGTCTTTGCAGGCCCGAAGATCACCACGCCCATCGCAGCCGAGGACGGGGAGACGCAGAGCGGAGGCGGTGGGGAGCTTGATGCCCTTGGCGTGCCATTGCTCGGCAATCGCTTTGGCGGAGGATTCGGTCTTGGCGCCCGCG
The DNA here is from genome assembly GCA_964035575.1 of Rhynchopus sp. YZ270_cl-10. Classification (NCBI taxonomy): domain Eukaryota; phylum Euglenozoa; class Diplonemea; order Diplonemida; family Diplonemidae; genus Rhynchopus; species Rhynchopus sp. YZ270_cl-10. Next base: position 2,173,954 of record OZ037834.1, on the reverse strand, counting down.
ATGAGGGCGGCCTTGAGGAAGGAGTCGAGGTGGGTGAGCAGGGCAGCGGTGTCATTAGAGGCGGCAACAAGGACGGCCGCGAACATACCCGGACGGTCTCCTGTTGTCGCAAGGAAGTCGGTCGGGACAGCCTCCAAAGAGTACTGCGTCAAGAACCCCGCCAGCTGCGACACCAACTTCACCGCCACAGAGTTCGCCCCCTCCTCATCAGTCTCCTCCGACGCTGTCCACGCCTCCTTCTCTAGCTCCTTCAGCAGGTCCAGACTCGCGCCACTGTTCTTCAGCGTGTCAGCTGCACGCTGAACAAGCCCCGCCACCTGAGGATGCGATTGGCATGCCTTAAGGTTCCGGAATGCAGCCCGTGTAGGCCCTGCGAACAGTGCAACCTTCCCGCTCATCTTAAAGAGTACTCAAGTTTAAAAAGATAAAAGGTACCTAAAAAAAGGTAGGTATATTGTGTGTGATGAAGCTGGATAGAGAGGGGTAAGAGGAAAGAGGAAAAGTTGGGTAGGTTTTGGGGGGAGGGGAAACTATGGAGGGGGCGGGGGGAAGTTCTTTGTGATAACAATATTGCGTGGTTTGCTCTTCGATAGAAAAGAGCTTTGAGTGTGTGTGTGTGTTTTTTTTGACTGATTCCATGAGTTTTACCCGTTTTTGCATTTTTCTTTGCATCGTTTTTTTTGTTTGACCCGCGATGATGCTCGCCACAATAAAAGGCTAGGGTGCCGGCACAGTTTTTGGCATACAAAAAATAAAATGGCCAGTTTTTTCGGAAGACCGGTCTGACGTCCATCACCCATCACCCCATATTTTGCCGTTCAGAGAAGAGAGAAAAAAAAAAGCTATGCTGAAGGAACCCCCCCATATCTGGCTACTGCTCTACAGTTCTGCGCCGTTTGGGGCCTTTTGAACCGCTCGGCTTCTTCCCGTCCTTATCGTCGCTGTTGTGCTTTCTCTTCTTGTGACTGTTTTAATTGGGAATGAAAAATTGTTGAACTTGGACATAAACACAGAAAAGAAACGTTGAAAAGATGAATCAGCCTTCTACAGGTCTTAGAAATACATTCGTATACTTACTATTTATAACACAAACAGTAAGCACTAAAGGGTGTAGCCTCTTAGAAAGCAAACCTACACATACTGTTTGTTCCTGTTCTCCGCATCCTTGACCCGGCGCATTGCAGAGATCGCCTCCCTCCGTACCGGCATGATCTTCGCCTGCTCTGCCCGCTTCTGGTGCGCAGCCTTCTCAGCCTCCAGCTCTTCCTCTGTCTTCACAGGCTTTCCTTCACCTTCACCCTCACCCTCACCTTCTTCACCCCCCTCCTCGCCACGGAACTTCCGCTTCTTCACTTTGCCGTAACGTTTTGAGAGCAGGAGCATCCATTCTGGGACATCGCCGCCGGAGGATTTGATGATGTGCGCGACACCTCGGAGGTAGGGGCGGTCTTCGTCTGTCCAGAGAGTGATGGCGAGACCTTCTCTCCCGGCACGGCCGGTACGTCCGACACGATGGACGTACGATTGGATGGTGGTGGGGAAGTCGTAGTTGAGTACTGTGGCGACACCCTTGAAGTCGACTCCACGCGCCATCAGTTCTGTGCAGATGAGAACGTTCACCTTACCCATACGGAATTCACGTACCGTGCGGTCACGTTGTTCCGTAGTGCGGTCAGAGTGAATGGCAGCGACGCGGAGATCCAACAAAGAGAGCTCACCGTACAGATCCTTGGCACGGTCGATGCTTTGCACGAACATCAGCACCGGGGGTGCCAGGCCGCGTTGCAGAATCTGCTTGACAGCCTCCTTCTTCCCGGTCTCCTTCCCACAGTACTCCAGCCGTTGCACAACGTTCTTCGACGCAGACGCGCGGGTTCCGATCATCACTCTAAGAGGGTTTTGAAGGAATGTTCTGATGATACCTTCGCACTTCTCTGGGAGAGTCGCGCAGAGGACAGCAATCTGTTTGGTGGGGAGGGTGCAGCGGTCGAGAACCGATTTCATGACGTTGAAGAAGCTGTCGTGCGAAATGTCGAACAGTTGATCCGCCTCGTCAAAGACGATGTACTCCACTGCGGCCAGAGACAGAGCCTGCTCCTTGATGAAGGACTCCAGACGCCCTGGGGTGGTACACAGAATGTCTCTCTTGTTTACTCCCGTCTTGCTTGAGGTCATGGTTTGCACCCCCCAGTTGCGCCCTTTGCAGAGATACCGCAGTTCGCGTTCACTTTGTGCAGCCAGCTCCTTTGAATGGGACAGAACCAACGCTCTCAACCCGGTCGTCTTCGGGCTCGCAAGCCTTGCCAACATAGGAAGCAAAAAGGTCAGTGTCTTTCCGCTTCCAGTAGGCGCAACCCCAATAAAATCCCGCTTTTCCAACAAAGACGGCAGACCCTGCATTTGAATCGGGGTTGGGGTGACAAACCCACGGGAGAGAAGGTTGCGGGAAAGCTGGTCGTGGATGTTGTACCAAGAAATGGCCTGTTGGAAGTTCGCGCACGGTGGTGGCAGGTCCGCTCCGGATGCTTTGATGTGGTTTTCCTTGCGGAGGTCGAGGGACTTCTGTTTGCCTGGCTTTGGGAGGGGTGTCGCTGGGGAGGGCTTTGCTGTAGGAGCACCATCGTCCCCTGCCTCGCTGTCCATGTCTGTCGATGCGACGCTGGGTGCGTTGTTCGACGCTGTCTCCAAAAAGTCTACCCCCTTATGCCCCCGTAGCGGTGCCGTTGCAGCGTGGATGGTGGGGCTCTTCGCCTGAGGGGTGAACTTCGCAATGTCTGCGCTGAAGCGTTTCCGTTGGAACCGTGCCCCCACCATAAGCTCGGAGAACGCATCCCGCCGTTCCATTGTAATGTGTTTTGTGTATCTCTGAAAAAAGTTGGTGTGAAAATACAAAAAAAAAAACCCCGTGAGTGCAATGACCAAGAGTGCATAGAAGAGGGGAATGCAGGGGTAGGATGTTTAAGATAAATGTCAAGAAAATATGTGTAAAAAAGGAGGGTGTTTTGTTATGTTTTTTTTTTCCACCCGTTTTTGGGCAATCTAATACGCCTTCCCTGCTGGGATTCTATTGTGTGACCTTGGTGCACGGGGGAGGGGGATGAAAAAGAAGGGGGGGGAAAAAAAAAAGGAAAAGTTCATGAAATGAACCTAAGCCTCTCGTGCTTAGTCACCAAAAAAAAATGTGATAACTCACGGAAAAACCACACCGAAAGGTATGAAGAGGGTCCACGTCTTGGTTATTTTTTTTGTGGAAATGAAAGGGGAAAAAAAAACTTTTTAAAAAAATGCAAACTGTCTCAGAACCTCTGAACGGATGCAAATTCTGAAAATCATGAAAGATAACTCGAAGATAAGGTTCTCCGATGACCCGAAGTCTCTCTCTACTTCGTCACCTTAACCTTAAGATTAGACACCGCAGCAACGCATAGCAGGCCACCATATAAAACCTGGGCAATCACCCCCTAAAGGGTGCCGCAAAATATTTGACTTGAAATACAAAGTAGTCTCGGAACAGTGTTACCTCACCTTCAAACGTGACCGCGCCATGGTGTACCCCAACCAGTCAGTCGTACATCTATTTCGAGAAACCATTCTTCGTCTTGTTGGGGTTTTTTTTTTAAAGGAGAGATTTACACTTCGCTGCATCATTTGTGTCTCTAATGAGTTCCAGATTTGTCCCTTTTTTTGGAGCGTTTTGGCTTCTTCTCGACAGGGCGGTCGTCACCACTGGATACTTGGTCATCTGCTTCAAGGTCTTGCTTTGTGACAGACACGATTTCGAATAGTTTGTCCAACAGATCGCTGTGTGGGAAAATGGAAAAATGGAAAAAAAAAAAAATGTGTGGGGCGAGCGGGAGGATGGAAGAGGAGAGGGAGAGACATACCCACTGTTCGCTTCTGAACCTTCAATCAGACGGATCTCAACCTTAACGTGCGTTTCAGTGGAGCTTATCTTTGTGACTTTGATCGATTTTTCCTGATATTTTTTGTTTTTTTTTTTTTTTTTGTTTTTCTTCAAATTTTTCATACCGAAATTTGCAGCTGCTTTGCGATGCTAGCAATAAAGGATTTTTTGAATGCACTGTCAAACGCGGACTCACGCATCTCAAGGTTAAACACAAGGTGAGATGTACCGTGCCGTTCTGCACGCCTTGCCTCCTCCGCCTCTCTCCGCAACACATCCTCCCGCGCAAGCCGGGTCTCATGCTCGAGGTTCGCCTGCTCCCGCTCTTGCTGCCTTGCCGCCTCCATCTCCTCTGCACGCTGTCTTCTGTACTCTTGGTTCACCGCCCGCCTCCTCTCCATCTCACTCGGATCTATCAACAACGACGTTGCTGGAGCACCCTGACCCTCCCCCACACTTGCGTATCCCTGATGCGGCACCGTACTCTCAGAACTCTGCGTCTGAGGGACATTCGAGCTACGCTGCGGATAGGCCACACTCTCATGCTGGGAACTATGCCGACCACTCTGCAGACCGCCCTCTGGACGCAGACTCTCCATATTCTGCCGATACGGTGTCTGCTGGCCCGGACTATACCCCAAGCTATGCGCCTCCGCAGCTGGATGCGGTATCGTCTTATGCCCTGTCTCTGGAAGGTTGTGCTGCGGGTTTACCACCTCCCCATTGTGCTGTGCCTTCCGCCTTGGTGTCCCCAACACCGAATGCGGCTGAAGCACATCAGGTATACCATCTTGCGGAGGCTGCGAGATCGACACCATAGGTACCGGAAGTGTCTCCCCAGATCGATGTGCCACATTGGGAACATGCTCTGCGCTGTGCGGCACCGCATAGCGTGGGTTCTTATAGGTATGCACCCCTGTTGCTACTGGGATGTCCTCTGCGATTCGATTCCCCATCTGCGACTTAAAAAAATCTTTGTGAGAAAATTGGTTCTGTCTGGGCCCGACGTTTTTTAACAACACCTTCCCACCTCCGTCATCCCCCTGCTTACTAAAAAGCAACGGCGTCTTTATCCCCCGCTTCAACGCCCTCGCCTTCCTCTCCTCCACTGTATGATGATGCGACAAAGGCTCTGGGGTCAATGGCTCTGCAGGATACACCACCCAATGCTGGTCCCTCTTCCCCGATGGAGGTGCCAACCGCGTCACTTCCCCATACGCCTCCAACGCCAACCCAGAAAAGAAATTGACAAACACAAAATGCCCATTACACCCTTTCCTGGCCCTCCATTGGTACCGTGCTGGCTGCGTCGAAGTTGGAAGTCCAAAATGGACCGGGAGAATCCCATTGTCATACTCCTCTGCATCATCCCGCACCGTCAGCACAATGCTCAGGGAGCTGCTCTGGATCATGACACCTTCTCCGGAAGGGTGCGGGAAGATCTTCCAGAGCTGTCTTTCCCTCATGGCGCGGGTGGATTTGGTGTCCCATGGGTTTGCTGTTGACTCGTCTTCGTCTCTTCGCAGCTCTGGTGCTACGTTGACCAATCCATCCTGCTTCGCAGACGCCTGCAACACCAAAGGAATCTTCCTGCTTCCAAAAGCCCGAATCACATAAGGCGTCCCTTCTTCAATCAAATCTCCCCTCAAAGTCATAATACTCATAGCTGGAGATTCAATTGGCCCTGCAATATTCCCTGAACGATACCGTGTCAAAGAAGCGCTTGAAGTGGTAATATAACTATTAAAACAACACATTTCAGGAATAATCCTGGACCTCCCGCGGACATTGATTTCAACATTCCGATCGGAAGTTCCCATATTAAGGATGATCACAACAAACGCCAAAGAATCCTCATCAAGAAAAGCTGCATCAAGCACCGAATAGATATTGTCTCTAAAATGCGCCAAATCCCCTCGAGTAGTCTCCATCCTCCGAAACCCTGGTTTGATGAAAAACGAGAAGTGACCCAGCGCCCATAATGTTTTTGAGACGCGAACGGAGTGTTTTGGCGTTCTGGTGTCAATTGAAACGAGACCTCCCCCTGTCACCTCTGTGCCTACTGCGTGCCCCCAATTCCACGAGGCGGCATTGCAAAGGACGAGGTCTGCTAGGATAACCCTTGCGGTATGCAATGCGAGGTCCAGGTCTGCGTGGGTGTCCCCTGCGGCACTGTCAGCTTGGAGTTTGTTGATTCGCTTCGCAGCCCGGTCTGGCACACGGTGGTCACGTTGTGGGACGTTCACGATGTACTCTGACACCCAGTATTCTGCAATATTCGTGCCCTGCGCATACTTTTGCATCGCATTGCGGAACTGCTCTCTGCAAAGCGCCAACCTCCCTTCCTCCGCCCAACAAGAAAGTGTAGACGCCCCGCTCACAACACAAAACGACTCCGGAAAGCGAAAGGTGTCCACATGGTCTCCCGTCTCCTGCGCGCGGTAGAACTTCAAAAACTCCGAACACCGTTCGTGCCCCGGCAACTTACTGCTCAAAAAGTCTATCGAAGCTGAATCAGGACCTACCAGCCTTACATGCAACCCTAACCTCTCAAACTCTGCACTGATGATATGCAATGTACTGACAAGCTCTTCGTTAGAGTACATACATCCTTCTACCACACCACCACCGGAGTGTGTTGTGTGCACCGGAGAGAGTGAGGTGAAGAGCACACCTTGCGTTTTAAAGTGCTTGAGGCAGCGGGCAAGATAGGATGCATATTCATGCAGCCGCATCGCTGAATTATCTGGAAGCCAGAGGGAACAGCGTTCTGGGTTGGTTGCAGCCCCGGTTAGCGTGTACGGAGGTGCGGAGACCGTTGCGGTGAACATTGCAACACCATACCGCTTCGCCGCGTCAAGAAAGTATCGTCGTCCCGGAGACGCTGTGAAATCGTAGGAGCGCTCATCGGCAACCCCAGAGGAGGCCCAATCTTCATTGAGAAATGTTTCGTAGCGGTGGTGTGGGTCGCATTCTCCGGTGTGTACAGACCCTGCGCCGAAGCGGAACCTCCACCCCGACAGTCCGATCCCCCTAGGCTGCCCGACATCATCCAAATCGCCGTCAAATAGAAGCTGTGTGATGCGGTCTCGTATGCTCCCGCCCCAGCGTCCCAAGACTTCGGTACCGAAGGAGTCGTTGCTGCCGATGGAATGGATCTCTTGGTGCAGCTTGTCGGCGTGTAGTGTGACGGTCACGACGTCGCCTGAAGGGATGTGCTCAGGTTGGGAGGGGGTCTTATGCTTCAATGAGGATTTGCGTGGTGAGGACTGTTGGGTTGGTGCCTCATTGCGTTCAGGTTGTGCAAACTGTGCGTGACGTTGCGACGACTCTCGGGAGAGGTCCATGCTGTTCTTTTGGGGGAAGAAAGATTACGATATAATTTTCAATCGAAAGATGGAGTTTTATCCACCAGCTTCGTGGGGGAAGAAAGAAAAGAAAAAAGAAAAAAAGAAAAGAGAGAAAAAAAAGATAGAGAAAAACTACAAAAAACAACGCCTGACTCTACTCTGTCGGACGTAGTGGTAAGATGAGGGACGAGATGGAGGGTTTTGGTGCTATCCCTCTCTGCGGTGAGATGTGCTTTTTGTGGAGGGAAGGGTGAAAAGGGGGAAGGGTTTGCTATTGGAAAGCAGATGAGTTTTGGTTATTTGTACTTTTTTTTTGTTTTTTTGCTCTTGGGGTTACTTTTTAAAACTTATATTTTTTGTTTTTTGGGTTTTTTTTGTTGGGTGGTCAGGGTTTTATCCAGGATTCTGGGTTTTTGGGCCTCAGGGGGTACATTTCCCCCAAAAAAAAAAAATGAAATTTTTACTAGTGCTTGATGTAATGAAGAAATTTTTTTTCCCCTGCGGGGAAAAAACTACGCTGATCTTCTCAAATTGTTCTCGCACGGCTTCGTATGAGCCGTCCCGAAGTTGGTTCTCCGATTTGCCCGTCTCATGAACCTATCGATCCTACTATTGGCATAACTTCAACTGCCACGGCTACGTACGGGAGTGTTTCTCACACGCAAACTTCAGTACGGAAGAGAAATCATTATCGCTGTAACTTGTTATCGCTGTTTTCGCAGTCCTGGCTGATAAGAGACAAGAGCTGAGGTATCTGCACGTTCACTTTGTTCTTAGACCGTCTGACCACAGCCTTGGTGTAACTTTGTCGGGTAAACCTGTTACACCAATTGTCTGCTTAGAGTACCAGTCGCAAAAAACTTTGAGTAACTAGACGTCATATTTGTTGTCGTGGAGGGGTAGCATGGGGACACTGTCTTTTTTTTTTTTTAACCCCAACTTTTTTTTTTTTTTTTTTTTGGCTTCTTTTGACCGAGCGAGCCAATTGCTCTCCACGGTGGGGTCACATGTGATATAGGACCGTCCCTCCTATGTACTCCCAAAAGACAAAATGTACCCCCTGACAGGGGGTACATTTTTCAAAAAAAAATCTGGAAAAATCCTCAGGGGGTACAATGTACCCCCTATACCCCCCCTGGATAAAACCCTGCAGTGGTTTTTCCTTTTTTTGTAAATCTAATAAAAGAGGGCCAAATCTGCATGCCCCACCGAGGGCAGCCCCATATTTTTCTTTCATCTCCTCATTTCGTCCAAATCACCTTTATTGTTTATCGACAAGCTCGTCCGCCACGGGGACGGTATGTACTCAGATGCTACTGAAGACAGGGGGTCAGGACGTGCACAGAACAGCGCCGGTTCAGCTTTAGCTTTTTTGACCACCAGACACGTCGGCAACACAAAAAGAGGAAACCTCTTTGAGGCCAAAAGAGACGCTTGAAAAAAGTGCAAAAAAAAACTCCGCGCCGAAGAACAACCTTCGACACGAATGCACTCAAAAACAGATCCTGTGTAGAGTACAGTCTTGCCCTTGTTTGTTCCACCTATCGGCTGCACAGATGTCCGCAGGGAAGCACGTTGGTGGTGGTAGTTTTGGTGTGTTAACTTTACGTGGTGTCTTTATGTTTCTACCCAGGAACACCGGGCAGACGCTGGCACTGGAAAAAAAAAAGTTTGACTTGAAATGCAGCCCTCTCGCGACAGTGTACCTTTGGTACATGACTGGTGTGCGTTAACCATTCAGTCCTACATCCATTTCGTGGACGATCTGAGAAAAAAAGTCAGATCAAAAACACGCTGATCGCTGATCAAAAAAAAAATGGTCAGATGAATCCCTAAAGACAGCAGTACCCACCTTAGTGCCTTCCGTACACATACACATCTTAAAAAGCGAAAGAGTGCACACACACACGAGATGGGCCATTATTCTGCGCAAGAATTACCCAGACGGAGGTGGTGACACTCATCTTTTCTATTGTCGGCAAATTTTCAGAAAACAACACAAAAAAAAATCTTGGGTGAGCGGCTGAGGCTCAAAAACCTACTTTTGCACAGCATCTTGAAACGGGGGGCAAAATAATGAGAGAAAAAAATATATTCTGCAAAAAAATAAACAAAAAAAATAAAACCAGAAAAGTTTTTTGGCAAGAAACCTAAGCTCCCCCATTGAGGCACCTAAATGTGTTATAAAAGCCCTCTCTGATTCACTTCATTCACTCGAGACTAAAATACTGCAACCTAGTGTTCTACAGAGAGCGAAAAACGTTTTGATTTTTTGTGTTTTTTGCTCAAAAAACGTTTTCTGTATGAGCGTGGGCCCAATTCAAACGGGGGATTCTCTAGGTTTCATTTTGTTTTTTGTGACGGCTGCTGATAAAAAAAGGGGGCCTTGTCTACATTCACTCTTGCCATCTGATTTAGGGACTTCATTTGACCAGAAAGACAACCAACTGCATATTTTTTGCAACACTTTTGAGAATAAATAAAACCACTCCAAAAAAAAAAATAGGAAAACAATATAAAGCCATACCCCCCCATCTCCCGTTTCCTTTTTTCTTTTCTTTTTTTTCCTTTTGCCCAGTCTATTTCGTCTTTTTGCTCTCGGCCGCTTGCTTGAGACGCAAGGTCTTCTTTGCGTCGCTCTTCTTCTTTGTACCTGATGTATGTTGTATGTTGTGTGGGTGTGGATGCCTAGCGAGGGTAATTCTTGCACAGAATATGGCCCTTTGTGTTGTGTGTTATCGGTGAATATCAATTTTTCCTCAGTGAATGAATACAGTAAAATAGCAAAAGTCCCTGTCCCTAGCAAAAAGGGGGATCGCAAAGTCGATGGCAGTTCTTTTTTGTTAGGGTGGGACTTTTCTGAAGCGGGTAATTTTTGATGTGCGTGACTTTTTGCTACGTACTGTAGTTCTCAATACGTCGTTTATTCATTAATAGACGCAAAGTGTGTCTTCTCCCTCAACAGTTCAACTACCTTCCCGTAATAAGAAGCGAATGGTCGGTCGCACAGGGGCAGAGCGATGAAGAGGTGATAAAAAAAATTGCAGGCAATACCAGTTTTTGTGCCTTGCACGGCACAAATAGTAGATCAACAACAAAAATAAAGAAAAGTTTATAAGATGAACCTAAGCCTCTCGTGCTTAGTCACATTCAAAAAATATGGACAAAAGAAAACGTGAACATGACGCAAGGTGAGAGTATCTCTCCACAGGGTGTAGTCACCACTCTTTTTGTGCAGGTGTCATTTCACAATTACGCAATTTGGGAACTTGGAACATTATTTTTGGTTCCAGTGTTTTTTTTGCCAGAGTTTTTCACTGATATTTTTTTGTGATATCTCTCCTCTCCCTCAACAGTTCAACTACCTTCCCGTAATAAGAAGCGAATGGTCGGTCGCACAGGGGCAGAGCGATGAAGAGGTGATGATACATTCTCGGAGAATTTTTGATAATCTAAGCTAACTATGAGCTTTCACTACCCATTTTTTTTTTTTTGAGCAACATTGCGAGCAATATTTTTGTACGTTTGCGCACAACACACGCACCTAGCACTAAGACACAAGAAGAAGACTTGATATGAAATAGGCAGAGTGCATTTTGCTTTTGTTTTGTTTCGTTTGAAAAAGGAGAAACTTAAGGCAAGACGAACCTGAGGGCCACCTTTTTTGTCAAAAGAACAGTGTACGTCTCTCCCTCAACAGTTCAACTACCTTCCCGTAATAAGAAGCGAATGGTCGGTCGCACAGGGGCAGAGCGATGAAGAGGTGACTATTTCTATTATTTTCTTTTCTTTTGACAAAACCCTTCTCTCTCTCGCCTTCAAGAATTCATTTGAAAACACTTCATTTCTAATTTATCCCAAAAAACATACCTTCGTAGATCTTATCCATATCGAAATAGCGCGCAATCTGCGCCGGGGTGTACTCGTGAAGGTAGGACACCTCGGTTTTCCCTTTCTCGGGAAGGCGTTTGACCTCTTTGCCGTTTTTGAAAAGGATCATGGAGGGCATGTGTTTTGACAGTGCAGAATCGTCAATTTGGAGCTTCTGGATGACGGGCTGGGCGAAGGCACGCCCTGCGTCGATCTTCGTAAACTTGCAGAACTCATTTGTGTACTTCGCACTGAACTCTGCGAACACCGGGTTGAAGTGCTTGCTCGCCCCGCTCTTCTGCCAGCTCGCCCACACATTGATAAACCAATACACATCCGCCTGCTCCTTGCTTGGATCGACGCTGGTGAACACAATGTCGAACATCTTCTTTTTGTCCATCTTAACGAATTTACGGTGCGGAGTCTCCAGGCTGGGCTCGGATGTCTGTATATTATTTTTTTTGGATTTTTGGGAGGGAGGTCAACATACAATAAAAAAGAGTACAATCCAGATTGCCAAGAAGTAGAACGGCCAGGTCCAGTCGGCGATGAAAAGGGTAACGCAGATGCAGGCCTTGGAGAACCCAAGGGCAGTTCCGATGACTTCGTGGAGCGATTTGGCGCGGAAGGTGCGGGAGAGACAGATCATCCCAAGACAGCCCCAGATTTGGAGCTCACGGGGAATCCCCGTGAGGTCGTTCCCGACAAGCTCGTTGTACCACTTCTGCTCCTCAAGGGAGCGCATCGGACGGTCGCGGATCTCCGTGCGTGCATACAAAAAGAACGCAAAGGCCGCATAATGCAGCAAATAGTACAGCTTCGTGTAGTGCGACACAAAGCCCACAATCTCACTAGTCATCGTCATTTTTTTATACTCCCCCACCCCAGAATCCCCCCTCTACCCACCTCTGTGAAGTGTTGCATTTTTTTTTTTTTTTGGGAAAATTTGAGAGTTGACTTAAAATACAGATCATGTTGGGGTAGTGTACCTTGACCGTGGTGTTCTAAGATTTTTCTTTTCAGGTCCATGGATAGAAATTTGAAAACAACACTGCACCGACCAGCTGCCACGCAACCAGATAGGTTGCGGTGTTGACCCGCAGTCCACGAGACTGCTTTTGATGGAGCATGCTCCCAAGCTCTGTGTAGATTAGTGGTGAAGCTGCGAGAAGACGCGGCAGGATCTGCACATGCGACACCAGGACACCCACTGCGAGGAGCACGGCAAGGTGCACTGCCATCACCACCTGCAGGTCTTCCACAAAGGCACCTTGCGTACACAGGCTGCCCAACGCACGCCAACGCCCATTTCCAAGACTACTATGCAATGCGCGAAACGCCACCCACACCATCGGCATCGCCAACCCAAAATTCGGTGCCTGCTTCAAGGTGAAATACCGCAACAGCCCTACCCCCCAATACTCCTCCTGAATATGCGAATACAACCCAAGCGCACCAACACCACCACAAAGACTCACATCTTCTCCGCAAAACCTCCCCCAAACAGCGTTCTGCCAGCTCCAGAAAACCCCCACCATGCACAGCAACGGTATCAGATGCGCGACATCCCTCTTCCGCAGTGCCAGCCACACGCAATACCCGCCTGCAAGAATTCCATTCGCCCGGGTCATTGTTAACAACGATCCTATCAGTGACATATACACTACACCACGTAGGCCCCCATTTTCTTGCATTACACAAAGAATAAATGCAAAGCTGAGAAAACAGAACAACGGTTCTGAGTACAACGCGCTCAGGAACACCCCTACAGGGGACAACGCAAAGGCAACCCCAACAGCACGCGATTTCGCTCCCAGCTGAACCGCAATCCTCTCAAGCAGCACTGCAGACAGAACACACAGCACGTTGTTCACAACCACTCCTGCCGTCACGACGTCACACTTACCAACCTCTGTCACAGTACCAAACACAACATTCAGCGCAGCTCGGTACACCATCCCGGCCACTCTAAATAAAACCGCTGCCATCGGCTGAAAGGCATTGAAGTGCAGATACCTATACCCGCCCTCTACAGCCACTTCACGGAAATAGACGCCATCCCAATGCGCCAGGTGTTGAAGCATACATGGCGATGCGGCGTCACTCTCGTCGTAATCATCCACAATAACATCAAAGAGAACTGTCGCGAGAACAACCAAAGCGCGGATGGTAGCAGCAATGCGCACGACAGAAGGCATGATATCAATGGTGTTGCTTCCTATTCGTTCATGGTGTTAAGGATTGGCCCCTTTGTTGTGTTGTGGGTACTGTGGGGTGATTTTTGTGAGTTTTACGAAGTTTTTTCGTGGGTAGGTAGGTACTAAAGCGGTTGGTACAAAAAAATGGCTATAATGTGGGAGGAGTTCTGGCGCTACTCCAGGGGAGGACGGAGTTCGCCAACGCGGAGATCAACGTCGAGAAGTCCACACTGACACCACAACAGTATGTGACGTACATCGGTGTTCAGTGGTGTCTGATCGACAACACCTTCAGATTCCCTGAGGAGCAGCGCAGGGGGAAACTGAGGCGCGTCTTCCACGCAGGCAGGACCCACTCCGTCCTTGACGTGTGGCAGGTGCTTGGTATATTTTTTTCGTGTGACGCATGATGGCAAAGACGCTGTGCTACTTCCCTACGGTTCTGGCCTGCATGAGCACCTGGGCACGACAGATCTCACGTGGAGAGAGGACGTGGACGTCTACGGTAGATACTCCTGACGAGCTGCACGTGCAGATCCACGAGGCCGCCAAACGCGGCGCTGTCAACTAACACATGGTTCTCACTCCCTGTGCATCCGAAATGCTTCAGAACGGTCGTCTAGACCGATACGTCGACGACGGGCTGGGGCAGAAGTGGGGGGTTGGGTTGGAGAAAAAAAAATCGTTATTTTTTGCTGTAACGTTTTTCATTCATTTTTTTTAAAAGCCCAACTTGCCTGGGAGTGGACCCGACAAGAGGCTTCTAAAAATTCGCCGTCACAAAATCATAAAAGGTGCGCGTCTTTTGGTAGGATAGATTTACTAAGAGACTCAAAAGAGAGGCCATCCATGGCTAACTGCCAGGAGACCTGCGAAGGAGAGAATAAAAAGAGACGTTTGTCAGATGAACATAACCGGACTAACACATGGAGCTGAAACTAAAAAGGAAACTGTTCAGACAGACAAAAAATGAATACGGAATTGATGCAGGCACCCTACTGATTCACCGTACAAAAGCCAGCCATCCGGATGAAAGCATTAAAAACAACCTCATCACACCACACACCCCTTTTTTATAGTTACATCAGCAACAGGGTGCACTATTTTTTTTTTTCCACCCCCACACACACTTCAAACCACAACAGAAAGCATTGCTAGACATTGAAAAACAAAAGAAAGCTTATCAAGATGACCCTGAACCGTACTTAGCCACCTTTATCACATTCTTAAACAAAAAAGACAAAAAAAAAAAAATCTGCATTACGCACAATGCAATCCTACATCCAATTTGTGGATCTGAAAGAATATTTTCATCATATGCAATCAATAAATCGATATATGGTGAGGGATCAACAAAAATGTTCTCATCTTTCTTTTTTATGGTGTATGCTTTTTTCAAAACGTAGAAAAGAAGAAAAATAGCTTCATTTATGCGCTCTTCACTGTTTCAAACATCAGGTCGAGGTGCACCCTGCAAGGGATGCTGTCGCTCCTCGAGTCCACCGGCTTGCAGAAGGAATGCAGGGGGGCCTGCGGGTCCAGCACGTACCCCTTCTCCTCTTGCAGGCGGAGGGAACCCTTCACCTGCTTGCTGTCGCCCTTTTGCGCTTCCTCAATGAGTATTTTAGTGGTCTGTCTGAGTGACGCCATTCCATTTATCCTTTTGTGGAATGTCGCGCCGTTAGGCATACGGGTAAAGCAATGCACCTTCTTGCACAATGGTGGCTCGCAGTCAAGCGCCGGGTGGATGTCGTGAATGCCTTGCGTCTGGATCGTCGCCGCCACCCCAAGCAGGCCCACCCCTGCAATGCAACCATAGACAAACTTCCGTGGGAACGTCTTGAGAGCAGAGGTGTACGCAGTAGTTGCCGCAGACTCGATCACCCCTGCAACCATCGTAAAGAGTTTGGGGGCAATTTTTGTAGAAATCTGTAGTTTTGTTGAGAAGTGTGAAATATTGCGAAAAAAATACGTTGACCTGAAATACAAAAGCCCTCTCACAACGAGGTGTACCTTGGTACAATGACCGGCGGGTGTACCGGGGGTGGACCCCAATCAGGCAGCCCTACAATACATTTCGTGGTTTATATCTGATATGTTCGCTACTCCCGCTTCCACTCATCAGCCAGATGAAGGGGGATCATTGCGACCACAGGGACATGAATCCTGTGAATGTAGGGTCCTCTGATCTTCTGTGGGAGAAAGCTTCAGGAGTGCGATGGTGGGGTGGATCTCGATTCCAACCAACAATACAGTGAAAAAGTGAGGGGAATTGGCTTTGTTTTCAAAAAAAAAAAAATAAACTTGGCAGAATTTACCACGAATCGTTTTTTACTCCCCAACCAAACCCATATGCTCTCTCTCTCCCCCCTCAACCTTTTTTCCCATTTTCTTTTCTTTTTGATAACAATTCAGTGCGCAAAAACCGACCCTCTTCTGGGGTCGCAATGCACGGCACCGAACAGCGCGAACTTCACTGCATGCCCTTGGTCGAAGTTTCTTCCAAGCACACAACGCGTCGCTAGCAGATGACGCACATCTGCGGGGGCAGCGACGAGAAGGTCCGACACTGTAGTGAGGAGACTGGGGTGCTGGATCAGACATTTACAGAGTGTACGGGTGGCGCTTGAGACTACCCAAGGGTCTTCTGTCTGCTGCAGGCTCTTCTGGTGTAGGTATGAACGTACAAACGGCGCAAACTTTGCGTTCAAACGCAACCCAATCGCCATCGGTCCTAACACATTCCCCAATGCCGTCCCCTCCCCTCCCTCTAGCCTCAACAACACCTCCTCCGCCTCCTTCGCTGTTTTCAACGCCTTCCACAGCCTCCACCACATCGGGTCGACATCTGTCTTCTGCAACACCCCAGACCTCACCTCACTCAGCAACCCCGCGACACGCTGGCCCTCTGTAAAGACCTCAGACTCACCTGATTGGGCAGAGAGCATCAACCCTGCGGCACCCCCTTTGAGGGTGGAGACTGCGGTGGGGTGCACTTTAATTAAATACTGTACATAGACCTGCAGGGCAACGTCTCTGGGCAAGCATTCTCCCTCTTCCCCTTTCAATGATTTGACAGATGAAATGTACTTCGCAACCATCTGCAAAACGGTCGATACTTTTTGGGCATCAGCACAGCTTTTTTGGATGTGGCAAAGATAGAGTCTCTCACCATTTGGAAGCTCCGCAGCACAACGTGGAAACCTTCCTTCCAGCATAGACAAATACAACGAAAAGAGATTGAGGTTGGAGACCACGGCAGACCCTCTCTCATCCATGCGCTGCAAAATGCTGAGCAGAAATGCTTCGCACATAGCATAATCCTTGAGACGGCACATTAAGAGACAAATCGCTCCGACAGACGCAAAGTAATTTGGTGCATTAGGTGAACATCTACAAAGCTCCGATTTAACCCGCAGAACCGCCCTTTCTACAGCATATCTCTCGACTAACGCGGCAGGTTCTGTTGCCAGCTGCAACAGATTTTTTTCATAGTCTGCAAGGAAGAGTTGTTTGCGTAGTGTTTCATCGCTTCCTTCCGTCAACTCTGCGGAACGTCGGCACATTTCTTTGTATTGAGTATCCAATTCAGGGTCAACCAAGCAAGGTCCAGATGTCAACGCTTCCTTCGTTGTAGAAAGTGCCACTTCCGCCTCTGCCGCAGCAAAGAAGGACGCTGTCTCAAACCGCGGCGCCATATTGGACCCTGCTCTGTCATTCTGGAGGGTGGCCTTCACAGAGGCAAGGGTGTTGCTGAGGGTTGTGAAGGAGTGGCGCGCCTTCTTGGTTGGAGGTGGGGTCGAGGTGGTGGTGGCTGTGGTCTGATCTGCTGTTGTATTTTCTGGCGGCTGTTGTGAGGATTCTTCGGACTCAGAGTCGGATTCATCCGATCGGGCGCGCTTTCCTGGAAGCTTTTTGGATTGTTTTCGTTGACTCCATTGGGCCTGCCGGGCAATAGAACCTTCTGTCTGGATTTCAAGAAAAACACCATCATTTGCATGAAGATGAAACAACCGTGCCATGCGAGGAACCAATGCGATGGATCCAAATAAATCCCTGATTCTTCCTGTGTCATGGAGGAGCGCGTTTTTCACTGCATTTTGCGCCTTTGGGGGGAGCCGTGCGATTGCTGAAGCGAGGCAGGAGCGGACTGCCTCAGGGCTTGCGTTGGCGAATGCTTTGACAACCTTCTTGGGGTTGGCGCTGCTCAGATCGATGGCGTCGGTTCTTGCTATCATATCTTGAAATTCAAAGCGCCAGAGTTCATACGCAACACGCTCTGCAGGGGGGATCAAGCCTTCGTTGAGATCATCTGCGGAACGGCTTTCAAACGTTTCAAAATCAAGCAAATTAGGGTAAATAGGCTGCGCCTCGCACAAAGCAAGCGCCTTTTCCAACGCCTCACCTTGCGCACGACGTACCGCAGTACCACGCAGCCCCTTTTGTAAATGCGCCCACGTTGCCTTGACACGGTCGGACACAACAGATGTGCTGTTCTCTGCCTGAGGGAAGAGCTGTGTGGAGAGGTTTGAGCTTGCATCTTCGCCGTCGACATCAAATTGACAGACCCAACGTGCTTTGGGTTGTCCATAATGGGGGAGAAGAAAGATTTGTGGTGCAAAGATAAACGGAGTGTCGTCCGTAAAGTCTCGTGGAGAGTAGGCACGGTGCAACGCAGAGCCTTGCAGTGAAAGCGCTGCAGCCGCCGCAGCGTATTCGGTAGAGCTGACCACGTGTTGTCCGTCGTCACCACGTGCCGCTTCGATGCCTTCGCTCAGAGACGCCTTCTCGCGTTGTAAAGCCTCAAGCTCCTGTTGCAGCTGTTGCAGCTCGTTGATTGCACTGTGCGCGTCGGGGGGGAGTTGGGCGTTCCATAGAATAACGTCGTTGCGGAGATGGTAGCGGCCGGAATGCTCTGTGTCACACATAAGGGGGAGGGGGGAGGTGATGGAGGTGCTGGTGATGGTGGAAATGGTGAAGATGGTGTTGGCAGAGGGAGGGGACAAGGGGGGAGAGACAGACAGGGCCTGCTGCAGCTGGCCCGCACAGTCTCTCCGGGACCGCAAGCAGCGGGCCAAAAAAAGGGAATACGGCTGCAGAAGTACAGAGAAGAAGGTCCGTGAAGGGGCGGCGGCTGGGCGGCTGGGGTGAATGCCAACCTGAAGCCAGACACGAAGGAGAGACTTTCTCCGATGAATTCTTGGGACGCAATGTGGGAGAGGGGGAAAATATACCTTTTTTTTCATTCACCGACGTGATCTCCCCAAGCCTTTTTTTTTCCCCCCCACCCCATTTTTTCGAGCGAGGAAAAAAAAAAAAAATGGAGGTCCATTTTTGAGGATCTTTTTTTTGAGGCATTCCTTTGACATTTTTCTTTTCCCCCCAACCCTCAATCATTTCCCTCCCTGACTTTTATTTTCTTTTTTTTTTTTGAAGTTCTCCATCATTTTGTTTTATCTTTTTTTTTTTTTGGTTTTATTTTTTTTACATTCAGTTCCTGCTGCGGCGGGACTGCCTGTTCTTGGCGACGGCGGCAATGCGCTGCTCACGCTCCTGGATGAGGGGGACACGGATACCCTTGGCCTTGGGGAGGTCGACAAGGGTGTCGGCGGCACGGCGGCCCACAATGAAGAGGTTGTGCTGGCGGGTGGCGAAGGTGTTGTTGTTCGCGTCCTTAACGTGCACAATGTTGAAGGAGCCCGGGTGGCGCTCCACGTCCTCAACGGTACCGACACGGCCGGTGTTTGCTCCTCCGGTCACCATCACGAGGGAGCCCGGCTTGAACTTCACGAAGTCCACGATGGTGTTCTTCTCAAGGTCAAACACAACAGTGTCTCCCGACGAGATGAGCGGGTCGGGGTAACGCAGGGTGCGTCCGTCGTGGGTCGACAGCACCGGCACGCCGTTGACGGCGGTGTACACCTTCTTCACCTTCAGAAGCTTCTTCGAGGCGTCGGTGATCTTCTGGGTGACGAAACGTCCCTTCACGTCGTACATGATGCGGAACTTGTCGCCAGTCTTCTCCATGGTCAGGATGTCCATGAACCCGATGGGGGTCTTGGGGTCGCAACGGACACGGCCATCGACCTTGACAAGACGCTGCTTGGTGATCATCATTGCCTCACCGCGGGTCAGGGCGTACCTCAAACGGTTTCTAATGATGAGGATCAGGGGCAGGGAGTCGCTTCCCTTGTGTGCTCCCGGGCGCGACTTCGGCGCGTAGACTCCGCTGAGCTTGTCAACCATCCAGTGCTTGGGCGCAGCAAGGCGCTTCATGTGCTTCTTAGGTCCACGAACCATTTTGTAGTAGGTTTTGTTTTGTTGTGTTGTGGCAAACCTATTGGAGAGATGGGGATATGGGGGATAATGGGGATATGGGAGAGAGGAGAGGAGAGAGGAGAGAGGAGGGGGTTTGTTGTCATGGTGCTAAAGAGGTGAGCAAAGATGGGATTGGTGTGCGTAGCAATCGTCTCAACCAACAAAGTGAAAAAAATCGGTCAAAAAATACACTAGGCTCCAATTTCTAAGGTAAATTTGACAAAAATAATAAAACCCGGCGTTTTTTAAGTCTATGCAAAGTACTATGTGACCACACCATTTCAAACGAAAAAGGAGCTTTTTTGGGGGGTGCTATTTTTATTGTAGGGGTGAAAGAGATGTGAAGAAAGCCTGGCAAAATAAAAGCTGAGGGGATATTTGTCCTTTTCCGGCAGGGAACAGACGGAGATAAGGCAGAAAAGGTTGGTATAAGGATGGCATGAAGTCTCTCGATAGGGTTTGCCTACCTAAGAAGCTCGCCAAATAAGAAGAAAAACGGTTAAAAGACAACAACGCAAACTCCGCAATGCTGCAGAAACAAGAACCCCGCCCACTGTGTAAGTGAAAGAAAGAAGGAAAAAAAAACGGCTTGAAAGAAAACTTGAAAAATGGCTACACCTCAGGCTACACATATTTTAAGGGTATGTGAGTCCTGCTTTTTGTGGCAATGTTTTTTTTTTACCTGACAGAGCAATATCATAAGCATACAAAGCACTAAACAAAACCACATGCCTCGCGGCACATGGCACATCCATATCTTAACAGAATTGATAAAAAAAAAAGACAGTAGCTTGCACACATGGTCAGGTGCCAACTACACTATTCCAACAAAACAGCCTTTCTGTCTCCTCTTAAGAAATGAAATAGAACACCAGACTGTCTCTTTCACCTCATCCGCCTCTCTACACGCACTGCCTCTGCCACAGCACCCTCTAGCAGCGAGGCTTGGATACGTGCCTCAAACCTGCCTTGCTCACCTTCGAGCGCTGTCGACACCAACCTCGCCACTACCTCAGGCGCCAACAGCACAGGGAACTGTGGTGCCTTCCGACCCACCGCCACATCCCCTTGAGTCTGCTGCACCTCATGCAGAGCAAGCTGTGCCAGATACATCCTTTTGTGTCTCAGGTACGCTCCCTCCACAATGTTGTCTACCTGCGCATCACTCAGCGTCGGCACGGAAACGACCTTTTGCAGGAGTAGCGTGTTGTGTGCGAGCGCTCGTTTATCGGTGCGTTGCGAGGCGCGGACAACCGACCGATATTCTGCAAACTGCGTCTCGTTCTGGGCTTCCTGGGGAATAACATAGTGTTTCGCCGCCCTCCGGATCTGTAGCGTCCACAACTTCTTTCGGGCCTGTCTGACATTCAAAAACCGTCTTACAGTGTTTCTCACCCTTGCACACAACATTAGATGCCGTCTCAACGCATTTTTCACACCAAACGCAGTGTTCTTCTGAACTGCTTGCAAAAACCCTGCGATCACCCCGATGTGTTGCGTCCTGACGACGTTAACACTGTGCTTCGCAACCGAAAGCGGGGTTGGGTGTGAAAGGAAGCTGTGTACACCTGCAGAGGCGTTAGGTTGGTACTGTCGTTGCAGGATTGTGTCTACAGCCTTGCCGAATAGAGAGACAGAGAGGGCGGTACAAAGGACTTCTGCCCAGAGCGAGGCCTGGGTATGAGTGGTATGGGGTTGTGCACGCATCGTGTTAGGTTGGGTAGAGACACCACGGTGCAAACGGTCTGCAGACACAGCAACCCGGCTCGCAATTCTCCTGCCCTCCGCGGAGTTGCACGACGTCGTGGACACACAGCGTGTCTGGTGGCAGCTCTCCTTCGATTGCACCCCTTCCACCTCGGTGTTCGACACAATTTCACCCACCCTGCCAAACCTTCTACCTTCTGAATGCGACATTGAAGACACACAACGTTGATTAATCTCCTTCCCCTCTCTTGGTGGTTGCACTCTGCTGTAGGGGGTTGTGTATACGCTTTTTGAAGGTTCTGGTGTATGGGATGTGCGGTGTTCTTGGGTGGGATCATCTTTGTGTGGATTTTGCAAACCATTTTGATGTGTCGGCGACTGTGCAGGCTGGGAGTGACGTTCTGGAGCTGGTTTGCGTGAGGGCTTCTTCTGTGTGTTTGTGTATTTTCCGTCACGGAGATGACCCGCATTTCTCTCCGCGAGCCCCGCAATCTGTGTCTGCAAACGCGCAAGCTGCGCCAGCTTCCTTCCCCGCAGGGACTGTACCGATACTGTGGAGGACGTACTACCACTTCGTGCAGAACGATGCGAGGTAGAGCTCCGTGTATCAGCAGAGCGCTGGGATGACCCATCCAGAGTGACCGCAGTCGACGGAGAACGTGACAAACAACTGCCCTCTGTTCCACTCACCGCGTCGAAGAGCGGGGGTGTAGTCGAAAGCGCGGTGTGCACTGTGCATCTGTGTGCTGCTCCTACCCTTGAGAGCTGTAGGACGGCAAGGTCGATTTCTTCCTTGAGTTTGTCGTGTGCGTCGGTTGGGTAGGTTGGCTCTATCATAGTCTTTTTTGAAATATTCTGTCATTTGTGGGAAGTATTCGCGGGGACAGAAGAGAGGGTAAATAAGCTAAAAGAGAGGGAGAGAGAGAGGGAGAATTGACATTGATTATTGTTGAGACTGTTGTTGAGACGTAGCTGTTTTGTTCCCGAGGGGTGTGCAGCCTAGTGTAAATTTCCTAAGAAGATACCCGTAACGCTCGTGTGTTTTTTTCAAAGAATGTAACCTAATCGGTGCGTTTTCTCCCTTCGAGAGTATTGGTTTTTTTGTTGAGATTTACAGAAAACAAAAACAAAAAAACGGCTTTGCTCCACCCGGGCTTCAGTCCACCCTTTTTCCCCTCCCTCCCCCACAAGCCGTTGATCTGTAAAGGCATCGACAGCTGCTGGGGATGCGAATGGCATAGGTGGTAGGGGACACGGGGGGGGGGAGGAGGAAAACTAAATTCATTTTCCTCATTCAGAAGCCGGGTTTCTGTTGGCATCGTTTCGTTCGATAAAACTTGGGGGGCGCGGGAAGGGGGGTACAGTAAGCATAAAAGGGTAGGCGATGCAGGCACGCACCTCCGACTGACCCACTGTACGCTGCCAGCCCCGGATGAAAGCAAAAGTACCCTACAGCCAACAAAGAGCCGACACGCATAAAAGGGTGCACGAAGTACTCCCTAACATTGCAAGACGGCAACATGAAAAAAGAATAAAAGTTGACGTGATATACAACAGCCCTCTCATGAACCATGTACCTTCTCGGTACAATCGCCGGCTGTACCGGAGGTGGACCCCCAACCATGCAGTCCTACACTCCATTTCGAGGTTTACATCTGATATGCTCTACTCCCGCTTTCCCGTACGGATCATTGCAGACACAGGGTAATTAGGCCTGTGTGATGTAGGGTCCGGTTGGGGGAAAAAAGTCGAAAGTGCAAAACGCCTCCAGGAATCCGCGAACGCAGGCATCATCGCAAAAAAAAATACATACGGGACAATATTTTAAAAACCGCCCCATAGTGGGTGGAGACGATACAGAACTGAAAGAAGAAAAAAAATGCAGAAAGAACATACAGAAAGGGGTTAAGCGAGGGGCGGGTCTAGCGACCGCGGCAGTGCGTAGCGCAGTATGGTTTCTTTTTTCCTTTTTCTTTTTTGAAAACTTGGTTGTATTAGTGTAGACACCCGAGGATGAACTCCACTTTTTTTTTTCTATTACCAAGGGCCAGGGGACATTGGTAGTTTGAGATTTTGAAAAAAAAGCCGGTGTGAGCCAAAAAAGCCGGTGTGAGGCAATTTTTTTTTCCCCACGCATTTTTGGCAGAGACCTCCACAACTCTTTCCCCTCCGCGCCCTTGTCTAACCATATAACATCAAAACTTTTCTGGCGAAGCCACGGTACGCAACATTTCAAAAATTGTGACATAAAATCGCACGCTTTTATAGCCAAACTATGGTAAAGGTAGCTGTGACTATGGCATAGGGTAGAGCTGTGGGCTACCGCTCGTCATTTTTAGCTGCGCCGCAGGCGCACGGTACGCTACTTTTTTATGAGAGTTGCGAACATCTATTTCTTTTGATTGAACGGACCGATTGGTCTTTATGGTGGGGTCACATGCACATAAGAAACCGCTACAGATGTGGTTGTAGCCTTGTATGAGGAGATAAAATTCAGAAAAAAATTCAAAAATCCGCTTTTTTCTTTTTTTTTTTTTTTTCCTCAAAATCCCACACCGGCTTAGCCGGTGTGGCCACACCGGCACACCGGCATACTAATGTCCCCTGGCAAGGGCGGCTCTGTTTGTTTATTTGGTTCACAAAATATGCACACCGTTCACAACTGCGTTCGCAAAGAAGAAAAGAGAGGGACGTTGGAAGTGCAATACAATGAGTTCCATACACTTTACAATCAAAGAATAATCACAACATAAGTGAAGTTGATAGTCAGAAGGCTAAAACAAAATACCGACACCGCATCGGAAGGGCCACACCCCCCTTTCGTGTAAGAAGATCTCCCAACGGCAGAGCTTAGCCGAGCCGTGTATTACATCCTACAAAGGGGTGCTGCTATCTGAAGACGGAATCATTATGTAGAGTAGCGTAAGTATCGAAACCCAAACACAGGGGGGCCTCTTTCGGTTCTGGACATTACCTTAAAAAGCGGGGCAAAAGAAAAGAGCAAAATCCATAAATCCGACGTTTTTTTGACCCTGTATTGTTGGGTTCCTAAACAAAAAAACCACAAAGGGGGGATGTGTTAACACCTTGTAGAGTCAACTTTGAAGGGAGTCAGAGGAAGAGGAACACGACGGTGAAGTAAATGACTTGACTTTGTGGTGTTCACCATTTACTTCACTGTCGTGAATGCAGGATGAGCAAGGGGGGGGGGGGGGGGGGGGGGGGGGGGGGGGGGGGGTAGGGGGGGTCACACACGGCGGGGTCCACACACCCGAGGGTCCGTAAATTTTACGGACCCTCATTACGGACCCTCAAGTGCGGACCCGGGTCCGTAATTACGTACCCTAGGGTCCGTAATTACGGACCCTAGGGTACGTAATTACGTGGTCTAAGGTGGGAAATCACTGTTTGGATGTGTGACTGCTGGTCGAAAAGCCCTGGGAGCAAACCGAGTGGTACACAGGTACCACATGATAGACCATGATCATGTGGGCCTATCCCAAGTTACATACCGAAAAAAGTCGTGAGCTCGGTTAGTTGTCAAAGACGTCTTCCACCATGCACTGAGGAGATAATGATCCAACAATTTACAAGAAAGATTACTTAACCTACTGCTGGAGTTGCCAGGTCGTAGTAACACACAAAGTGTGCCTCCGTTCGGGAAGACCGGATATTCTAGAGACCAAAAAGGCCTCAAGAATATCTTCCGGTAGTCAAGGTATAACCGAGTGAACGGCCCAAGACCCCCGTGGAGAAGTTAAATGTTGTAATGCTATCAAGTACAAACTGCGAACACTGTCTTACCCTCCTCAATACATGGTGGAATATGTCTTTGACAACAAACCGAGCTCAAGAGTTTTTAAACTTCCCTGAGGGAATGCGAGACGCAAAATTTACCACCAGACCCTGTCTTCGTGCACCTTCGGTGCAACGCTGCAGACAGGCCAAACTGCGTTGGACTCAGAGGAATGCCTGCTGTGCAGTGTATCAATGAGAACCAAGTCCCAGCAACAAGGGGCGCCTTTTGGCGGGCGTTGTTGAGGGTGTTTGGGGTGCAAAGTTTTCCACAATTTTGATGCGCGGGTACAGAAGTGTTGTCTTGTTCTTTCATCTTTAGGAATGTAAATGTCAATCGCGTTTAACTACCACTAGGGCTTGTTCAGTGAACCCACAAGGGGTCGAAGGGGGTTGGTTATCCCATAGCTATCAAAGGTTGTGTCGACCAGGCTAATCCACTATGTTACGCTGTACGTTGTTAAATCCGAAGAAATAACACTTTAGCAGCCGCAGGAAGTTTGCTAAAAAGAGTGCCTCACGCTACACAAACCACCACCCGCGATTGACTTAGATGTTATAACAAAGAGAATTCAGAACAAAACAACACCCTGCCCCATACACACTAAATTGTCATGCTTCAAGAGCATGCCTGGGCCAAAATTACTGTTGACCAAAAAGGCAACAAGACCACCCACAAGGAGTGTAAATTGTGCACTGGTTTTCTGGGGGAACGCAATATTTTCTTGTGTCTAGTCCTCCGCAAGCAGAGGACAGACTTTCCGGAAGGTTTCCAAAGTCGAATTTCTTGCACTAGCTATGCTCCCTTGGTTAATGGCTATAGCAGTGACTGACTAAGTGTACCCACCCCCCTCCACCCAGATCTTCGTCCGCAAACTCAGAATAGATTGATGCGGGTAGATTTTGAGTTGTTGAATGTCGGACCGCGGTGAAGCTTCTCATCGCAATCGCGGGTGCAGTTCAGACTTCACGATCCTGTGATAAGTGTAAATGTGGGGTGTGATTAAGTTATGGTATACAAACGTAGTAGTCGGGAAAGGTGAGGTTAATAAAAAAGGCTATTTATTGCCGTGAAATAAGATAGATTTTTTCCAGTTCGAGAGAGTGACCTGCTGCACAAATGGTTCGAGTGAAGCGAGGTGAATTATGTGAAGCAGGTAACGAGCGCCTGTGGAACCAAATAGAAACGTAACACTCATCACACGATAAAACCCATGGGAGAGGTTGTGGTGAAACGCACACACCTCGACCTGAGGAGTGGCTCTGCAGCGCGGTTCGTCCCCAGAACCGCAAGTGTGTTCAAAATGCTTTGTTTCTATTTCCTCCTTCATGTCATGAGGTGACACAAAATGATTGGTGCGTAAAAAAATAGCTATTTAATAGTGTGAACATTACGCGTTTATTTCGAGTTGAAAACACGAACAAGTTGAAATATGCGGCATTTTTTTGTTCAATCTTCACTAGTAACTGAAAGTTAAACATAATTACATACCTTGTCTTCCCCGTAACCTGCGCCTTCGCTGCTTTTAAGGTGCTTTCTCTGGGTGCCCAGTACCCAGTACCCAGTACCCAGTACCCAGTACCCAGTACCCAGTACCCAGTACCCAGTACCCAGTACCCAGTACCCAGTACCCAGTACCCAGTACCCAGTACCCAGTACCCAGTACCCAGTACCCAGTACCCAGTACCCAGTACCCAGTACCCAGTACCCAGTACCCAGTACCCAGTACCCAGTACCCAGTACCCAGTACCCAGTACCCAGTACCCAGTACCCAGTACCCAGTACCCAGTACCCAGTACCCAGTACCCAGTACCCAGTACCCAGTACCCAGTGTCTTCGAGAACCTAAAAATGCATTTTGTTGAAATTTTCTGGCTTTTTCTGAACTTTTCCCAGCTACTTTTCTGGTCGAGTAGCTATTTTCACTTTTCTGGTGTATGAGTAGGTTTTCTGGGTGGGAGACTGGATTCTGGGTACAGTGGTGTGTCTGGGCACCCAGGCACCTGGGTACTGGTGTATTTTCGGCCCAGTACCCCGGTACACGATACACTGGTGTACAAGGAAAAAAGTCGTGAAAAAGCAACCACAGCTCCACATGACAAACACAAAAGTGTCCAGTCACGTGGGGCATTCATGCACTGAGGAGATAATGATCCAACAATTTACAAGAAAGATTACTTAACCTACTGCTGGAAATTGCCAGGTCGTAGTAACACACAAAGTGCGCCTCCGTTCGGGAATACCGGATATTCTAGAGACCAAAAAGGCCTCTTCCGCTGGTCAAGGTATAACCGAGTGAACGGCCCAAGACCCCCGTGGAGAAGTTAAATGTTGTAATGCTATCAAGTACAAACTGCGACCACTGTCTTACCCTCCTCAATGCATGGTGGAAGATGTCTTTCACAACAAATAAGCTGTACACAGGTACACAGGTAAAACCCGTTAAAATTGTGTGTGAAAGTTAAAAATAGCTATATTTGCATTTTTCGCCCAGCATTGAGGACACATAGTCCCACCAAGGGCAATTTTGTGATGTCAAAAAAAATTTTTTTTCGGACCAAAAATTGACTTGTTTTCGGTAAAACCCACTAAAAATTGTGGTACTCTAAACTGCGTTTTAGACCCCCACAGATGCTCAAAAGTGCCAAATTTTGCTTTTAATGGCCTCAAATCGTCGAAATTAGCCCTAAACGGGGGCAAAAAAAATTTTTCGAGAGTCCCTTTCCCTGGGAGGCTCCGTAATTACGGACCCTAGGGTCCGTAATTACGTACCCTAGGGTACGTAATGACACTCCGTAAAGAGGGACCCTCCTAACATGCCGTTTTACGGACCCTCGGGGTGTGCGGACCCCGCCGTGCAAGGGGAGAACAGTGCACTTTTTCAGGGTTTTTTAATTCTACGCGCAGAGCAGTGTCCGACCCCACAAGTCACTACCCAAGACCCCCCGGAAAACGTCCTGGAGGCCCGAAAATACCAAAAATAGTGACCAGAAGTGACCAGAAAATGAAAATTCCGAAAAAAAAAGGGGTCGTGGGACAGGGTTTGTACCTTGCCTATTCCTATTTTTAGCACATAAACGAGATATGGCCATGGCAACAGCCCATGACTCATATTTTAGGAAGTAAATGACACATCTCGACTAATATCATCTTATTGCGTTTGAATACAGCCAAAACAAGACAAGACGGTCACCTGGCATCTGTATTTTGTGGGTCGTAGTGACCAATGCATACACGTGCTTAGGTACCCACACCATTAATAGGCCAGGGAGTGATTAATTTAGGGAGGAAAATTAGTCAGGTGTAAATTATAGAGCAGATCTGCCGTCACTGCCTCACCCGGTCCCTCAGGGTATCTTCCCTTTTAAAAGAAACACCTCGTATGACTTTCCAGATATTGCAATGACCAATTCCCCCCCTTGGTTTTGCAGTTCAGTCTGCAATTGCCCTGTACTAGGCACGTAGATGGATGTCCAGTCGCAGACTCGACTAAAGCACCGCCCCGCATCTGCCTTATCTTCTTTATCTTCTTCAGACCCCACGCTCAGATTACTGTGGGAGGAATGAGACATCCCTTGTGAAGACGGACAGGCACGCCACGAAATACAGCAGCAAGAACGGGGTGTCCACAAAGCTCACAAGGGCAAGGAACGCCGTATTGGGAACTTACGCACACTGCTCCAATGACAATACTGCTTGACGACAAGCCGTACGCAATGACCGGCAGAGAGGAGTACGTGTGGGAGGCTCAATACACCACACACGTCATTTCCCGACCCTTTTCGCGTGTTTTCCTAAACCCAATCTCCCCAGGCCTTGCAGAATCGCCTCTGAGGACACCTTCAGCAGGCCCATTCCACAGTGGATACGGCGCTTTGCCTTTACTGCCATTCCACTGCGCCTACACAAGGATTTTAGAGCGGACTTGGCGCAGAACCGCCTATACAGTGTCCCCGACACTTTTCCCGCCCTCTCAATGCGTCCCAGCGGTGTTTTTAATGGGTTTTGATTGCACCCCGATTTGCAAGGTGCCAAAGTACAAACCCTGTCCCAGGCCGTTTTTTTTATTTTGAAAAATTCGAATTAGACCCCCACAAGTGCTCAGAAGTGTCCAAAACCAGGCGGAATTGAATTGTAGGTCACCTGGGGACCATATTTTCTGGTTTTTCAGGGTGATGTCCATTTTTTTCTCAAAAAAAAATTTTTTTGGTCACTGTTCTCACTTTTTACATGGGATGTGACCCCCCCTAGGCATACTTGTCCCCCCATTATGGGGAGGGGTAAAATATGGGGAAAATATGGGGGAAATATGGGGGATTTTCCCCCCCATATTCCCCCATATTTTCCCCATATTTCCCCCATATTTTTAATGGGGGAATAGATGTACTGGTGTACTGGTGTACTGGTGTACTGGTGTACTGGTGTACTGGTGTACTGGTGTACTGGTGTACTGGTGGTGTACTGGTGTACTGGTGTACTGCTTCTGTACGTTACTTACCTACCCACCCCTCCAACACAATTTTCGACGTTTATCTGACGCATGAGGATTACATGGTTGTAAGTCCCTATAAGAAGGGCAAACCTGCTGACGTTTTGGTATGGGCAGAAAGAAGGGTAACATTATGAGTTCCTGTCAGACTCCCCTGTTTTGCCACCGGTGTCAGGCATCAACAGGCCTAACCGCCCAGATGGTTTCAACACAAAGCTTCACGACATCGAGCCTTCCGGTGCCATCGATAAGGCCCTCGACACAGACGGGTTAGCATTGCCCCTGCGTTTGACCTATAGCCCACTTACTAGCACACTAGTACACTAGTACACTAGTACACTAGTACACTAGTACACTAGTACACTAGTACACTAGTACACTAGTACACTAGTACACTAGTACACTAGTACACTAGTACACTAGTACACTAGTACACTAGTACACTAGTACACTAGTACACTAGTACACTAGTACACTAGTACACTAGTACACTAGTACACTAGTACACTAGTACACTAGTACACTAGTACACTAGTACACTAGTACCACTAGTACACTAGTACACCAGTACACTATAGTACACTAGGAAAACAATAGGAAAACACCCCCATATTTCCCCCATATTCCCCCATATTCCCCCATAATCCCCCATATTCCCCCATATTTGTGCAGTATTCCTGCTGTATTCCCCCCATATTTCCCCCATATTTGCCACAAAAGTGTAGGGTACCAAAATATGGGGGAATAGGGCCTCCCCATATTGGGGGGACAAGTATGCCTAGGGGGGGGGGGGTATAGGGGGGTCCACGTAGAAGGAATTCCTTAAGGATTTGCTGTCCCAAACCCATTTTTTTGAAATTTAGGTGAAGAAACCCACTAAAAAGGTCGTACCTGGCCGCAAATCGCCCTGGGGATCACGAAAATATCCCATTAAACCACCTGACAACCTCTACAGAGACTTTCCTGATTAAAAAAAATCGGTTTTTTGTGAAAAATCTCCAAAAATAGCGTCATCAAATCGTCATCAACATGGGCCAAAATGCAACACTTACCAAAAAAATTCTCCAATCAGACAAAAATCCTTCTAAACACCCGAAAAACACCCCAGTCCACATCCGGTGGGGTCCCAGGGTGGAAATATATAGTTTTTACAGCTTTTAGGGGTCCTGTGTGAGTACCAGATGCATTTTGCAGTGGGTGTGTGTGCCCCAAACGCTTAAAAGTACCCTTTTTATAGTCACTTTTTTGACTTTTTTTGTACCTGAAAACCCCCAAAAAAGTGCCAAGGTAGTCGGAATGGTTTCCAAACACCCAGGAAAATGTCCCCCAGACCCCATGTAGGGTGAAAAATAGCATTTTGGGCACTTGGGAGGGTTTTATAGGCCATGCAACACTTATGCAACACTTAAGCAACGGCTATGCAACGCCTAGCAGAAGACCATTTATTTACCAAAAAAAAATAATACCAATTCATTCAAAACACCAAAAAACCACCTCGGCCCACCTCCAATGAGGTCCCGAGGTGGAAATGTGTGGATTTTGCAGCTTTTTGGGGTCCCTAGGGGGTTTTTGAGGGTGTTTTTGTGTCTGCAACGCTTAAAATAACGGTATTTCCCCCCATCCTTTTGACGTATTTCGCACCCAAAATAAAAACCCTAAAAGGCGTGTTCAGGCAGTCGCAGAAGTGTCTAAATCCCTCTGAATTGCCTGACAGACCTCCCGAGCTGTGGAAAATCGTACTTGCAACACTTGCCAGGGCTTTTTGGTCCCTGAAAATGACAACGTACCCTGTGCCTAAGTGCAGTAAAGCCTTCCTTGCCTCCTCCTATGACCAATGATTCTTGCGAATCCGTTGTCGGTGTCCTTGACCAAGTTGCAAGCCACCACGGAAGGAGCCAGCACCCCGACAACACCGACTCACTGTCGCTGGAACCTAGACATCCTCTACAGTCTAGGTTGGGTTCCGTCTTTCTCAAGGGAAGAACTTGCCGCAGGATACACCAAGCGCACCACAAAGGCAGGTCCATGCAAAGTACCCAGAAGTAGCAACTTGAAAAGTACAACACTAAATTGCTTCATCTTTTCACAAAGACAGAGTTGCGGGAATTTGCGGCAGATTGTGCACCCCTTGACGATGAAGACACCGGTACGATGAATAAGGAGCCTCTGGTCGCTATGCTGTCTCAGTGAGCAGTACAGGGATTCTATAGGCATATTAGGGGGTATAATTACATGGAAAAAGGCGGAAAAAGCGGAAAAAAACACCAAAAAATCAGAAAAAAGTACGAAATAGTGCTCAAAAGTGTGTTTTTCGTGGTTTTGGGTGATTTTTTGGGGGTTTGGGGGTCTTTTGGGGTGTTTTTTCGGGTTTTTCGCGGGTTTTTACAAAAAAAAGTGGTTTGGGACAGCAAAAACGGCCGGACGGACCCCCCTAGGCATAGGTGCCCGGCGAGTTAAAACAACTCGGCAACTCGCCCAAATTCGGCCAACAACTCGCCCATTTTTTTTGGGCGAGTTGTTTTTTTTTTGGGATTTTTTATGGCTACAAAAACACAGGTACACAGGTACACAGGTACACAGGTACACAGGTACACAGGTACACAGGTACACAGGTACACAGGTACACAGGTACACAGGTACACAGGTACACCACATCACGTTTTATCTTGTGCATCCCACGCTTCACAGCTGGTCTGTGAATGTGCGCTTTGTGTGGTTTTGTGTATCCCAAAGGAAGTCGTCGCCCAAAGCATTTTGACTAAACGTGTGAACATTATGAACCTGGAATCGATAGCAGACAGGAAAAGAGGATGGGCAGGCAGCGCCTGCCCGACCTGTGTGAAGTGAATCAGTGATTGCCTGACAGATGTCTGGGGAACCGTGTGTTCTGTGTGGGTATCCATGTACGGAGTATATCCCATTCCCCCCAGCAATTACCAAAAACCGTGAGTGTGCACGGTGGCCCATGGACCACCACGACCTAGTTACCACCTATGACTAGTCATATGACAAGGTGCATGTAATGAGTGGCGTTTGGCCTTAGCCCTGGTTGTTTTTCTTGAGATTATGTGTTGTACCAACGTTACATGTGTGTAACCTTACAACGTCACCTCCCATCCCTGTATGTTTTTGCCTGTAAAAATGGGCGAGTTGTGGCCGAGTTGTGGCCGAGTTGTGCCGAGTATAGGGCGAGTTGTGCCGAGTATAGGGCGAGTTGTGGCCGAGTTGTCCGAGTTTTTGGGCGAGTTGTTAGGTGAAATCGTAAAGTTCCGACAACTCGCCCAAAAACGACTCGGCGGGCACCTATGCCTAGGGGGGGGGTAGGGGGTATCTTAAGCTGTCAAAAAACGTGAAGTAGGCAATAAATTGGGAAACTCCCCCTGAGGTCAAAAAAACCACACCATAGGCCCATTTGGACCCCAAAAATCGAATTCCGCCCGGTTTTGAGCACTTTTGACCACTTCTGAGCGACTTTTTTGCATTTTTTAAAAAGTGACCACCAACTTGTACCTGCCCACCCCCCGGTCACTGTACTCGATATGCAATTTTTCCGATTTTGATCATCAGAACCTCAGAAGTCCCCGAAAACCATACCAAACCACCTAGGGGACCCAAAAAACGCACCAGCGCCCCAGTTTTGACACAGAAACACTCATATGATGCCTGAAATGCAATTTTAAAAAAGCGCCTACAGTACTTGTACCTGCCCACCCCCCGTAGGTTGAGCAACTCACATATCCATCACGCCTCAGTGTGAGCCAGGGGCCAGAAAAGCCCCCAAAGCCACATATTTCCACCCCAGAACCTATCCCGAGGGGTACCCAGGTGGTTTCGGGGTGTTTAGGGGACTTCGTGGAACTTAGAACCATGTTTCAAAAAGTGTCCAGCAACTCGTACCAAGGGCTTGCCCTCCCAAGGGACCACGTCCTTGTACCCTTTTTGAAACATGGTTCTAAGTTCCACGAAGTCCCCTAAACACCCCGAAACCACCTGGGTACCCCTCGGGATAGGTTCTGGGGTGGAAATATGTGGCTTTGGGGGCTTTTCTGGCCCCTGGCTAACACTGAGGCTGATGGATATGTGAGTTGCTCTACCTACGGGGGGGTGGGCAGGTACAAGTTGGTGGTCACTTTTTAAAAAATGCAAAAAAGTCGGTCAGAAGTGGTCAAAAGTGCTCAAAACCGGGCGGAATTCGATTTTTGGGGTCTCAAGGGACATATTTTCTGGTTTGGTGCCTTTTTTGGCACCCAGGCGAAAAAGTTCGATTTTTTGGCCATTTCACCCCCTTACACGACGCGGTCCAGGACCAATTTCACTTGTCATGGTGACAAGTGAAATGACAAGTGAAATGTATGACAAGTGGTCACTTGTCATGACAAGTGACTCACTTGTCATGACAAGTGAACCACTTGTCATGACAAGTGAATCACTTGTCATGACAAGTGATTTACCTGAGGAATGCCTGTGAGCTCATGATTTCATTTATTCCTACATGAAATGAAGTAAAAAAATGTAAAATGATGTACTTTTTATCTCTTTCTTTTTTAGCCTGATGTGGGTAGTGGCGGCTATCTGATGGTTTTCTTTTATTGATTAGGGAGTGGGTTGTGCAGGCAACGTAAGGAAATGGGGTGGGGACTGGGGAACGGTAAAGAAAAGTATGGTTAAAGTGACGTAAGGACTTTTGCGAAGGGCTCTCACTCACGGACTGACGCTTCATTTTTTAAAAAAATTTGAAATGTAAAAGACAACAAAAGGTGATGTTTTATTTTTCCTTCCTTCAAAACTTCACACACAACGCTTTTTTGGTTTTTGGGAGACACACAAGGTGCCAGGTTCTATGGTAAGCACGGAACCACCCTGCACCTGTTTGTCATGTTGTTTCCCGTGCAATACATGGAGAAACGTTTCGCACTCGAAACAAAGCTTTTTTAATAAAAAATGAACGAAGCACAAAAACAAGCGTGTGTGGAAGAAAAAAGAAAAGGGAAAATATTTTTTCTGATTCACAGTGGTGTTTATGTTTTGGGTACGGGGCGGAGAATAAAACCTGTTCGATAAAAGAAACGCAAGCTTTTTGTTTTATCTTGTTCATTTTTAAAAGCAAAAATAACTATTTATTCAACGCCTTTTAGCGTGGTTTTTTTTTGCGATAACTTCACGCATTTTTTTCCCAGGCGAGTGGTAGTTAATTTGCCGAGCGAAGCGAGGCAAATTGAATCCACGAGCCTGGGAAAAAAATAAGTGAAGTATCGCAAAAAAATTCGCTAAAAGGCGTTGAATACGTAATTTTATTTCACGTTAAATAAAGTATACGAAAGGATTTGGCACTTTTAGCGTGACTCATTTATTGTGCAATAACTAACGAGTATGTGTCCCTCCAGGTAGCTTTCCTTACCCTCCCGCCAGCGCTACCGGGAATCCCACGGACCCCTAGCTAGGATAGCGGGACTCCCGCTGGGGGGGCTGGCAAACCTGAGGGGGCTGGAGGGAGGCTAAAAAAGGCTGAAGGGTCCCTCCAGACCTGTTACCCTCCTGCGGGGAAACCTGCAAAAACCCGATAAACTGGGCCTACCCTTATATGTGGGGTGGGATACACGTTTTCGGGGTGTCATAACCATGTGTGAGCCACACAGGGTGGTGCACAGGTGACCCCATGCAGTACACGCAACCCACGTTTTGATACACAACAGCATTTTGCGTGTAGCGCATACAGCGTGTAGCCTATTTAGCCCACGCATAGCGTGTAGCGTGTGGTCGGGTTCTGAAAGCTGCCTCAAAGGTACACAAAGCTACATCCCGACGTCTCCCCACCCTCAGGGTCCCCTCGGGTGCTAGCGGAGGTCGGGAAATGGCTATCGTGCAAGAGCGAGACATTCAGAAGATCCCCGCCCATCACAGAATATCATGCCAGCCACCGCCTTCCTCACAATGAAGTAAGGGGGTGGTGTGTCCTCCGCCTTCATAGGTAATGAAGGAGTCGATTTCTTGTTTCGTAAGTGCGGAGTGCCTTGGACTGTCGTGTCGGTAGCCGGTCTGGTTTTGTTTCAAGAGACACACGAGCCTGCGCAAACTGGTCTTGCAGTTGCACCCCATACTTCCTCGCCAATATGCTGCTCAGCTTACTGAACGCTGTCCATTACGACGACGATTTGTACGTGAGATCGTCACGGAGATGCACTATGCACAAAACAAAGTCGGCTTCCGTGGGCTTACCGTTGGGCTTGCCAATGAATTCCTTAAAAAGCGGTCCCATTCACGGATGTACGGTGTCGACGATGCCAGTCCTTCAGCAAAACCACTGTAGCGCTCGTCCATCTCTTGTCGGAGGACCGTTTGCGTCTTAGATCCTTCGGCATGTTGCGTGTGTCAAAAAAAAATGGGAAAAGTGCAAAAAAAATTCGAAATTTTCAATTTTTAGGCGGGTGGTGGTGCAGGATATACCAAAATTTAGCGTGAAGTTATCGCCAAAAAAAACCCCTGTTTTGGCGTGAAAAAAACAAAAATAAAATCACGCTCCTAAGGAATTGCAGTGAAAAAAAGTGAAAACGCGTGAAATAAAGTTCAATTAGCGTGGTTTTTATTTGTGAAAAAAACACGGCGTGAAATTATCATTAAAAAGAATCACGCTAAAAGTGCCAAATCCTTCGTATACTTTATTTAACTGTGGAATAAAATCAAAAAATCAAAAAATCTGTCGGTGGATAGGTGGTGCACAGGGTATAGTTTCATATTCAATGAAAAGGAAATCAAGTTGGTCGCACCCGAAGACGCGAGGCAGAACGACGCCTCGGAAGAAGAGGATGACGACGAAGACGACGAAGGCGACGACGCTGTGACAATTGAATGAGAGCAATGCTATCATAATCAAAAAAAAAAAATCGTTTGATGCCTCAAACGGGATGGTTATAACCCTGGTAATATGGGTAGGGGGTATTAACAGGGTTAGTGAACCGCATAGTCGTGTCCTTACGTCACTTTAAACAATACTTTTCTTTTTTTTTTTTTTCTTTTCTTTTCCTTTTTTTCCCCCACTCCCCACCCCATTGCCTTACTTTGCTTGCGCAACCCACTCCCTAATCAAAAAATAACAATAAAAAGAATCCAGGGTTAACAGGGACCCTAAGGATTCACTTGTCATGACAAGTGGTTCACTTGTCATGACAAGTGATTTACATGTCATTTCACTTGTCACTTTTATGACATGTCATTTCACTTGTCAGGTGCCTCTGGACCGCGTCGTGTAAGATACCCCCTAAGGGGGGGGGGGGGGGGGTAGGGGGTACGACTCCAGCCATTTTTTGCGCACGGAAAATTCATTTGGCATTATCTGGTCATCTCCAAGGCAACTGCGGGTGAAAAACACCCTCAGAGTGGGTCACAGGGGGCCTGTGGGTCGAAAAACGACCCAGAAGCCACCCCAGAATACAAAAAAATGGAAAAAAATAGTGAAAAAACGGCTTTTTTCACGTTTTGGCCACTTTGGGCAAAATAGCGATTTTTCGAGAAAAAAATCAAAAACCGGGATATTTTTTGACATCACAAAGCCTCCTTTGGCACAAATATACCCCAAAAGTGGCCTGTGAGTCCATTCCAACCTGTTTTGGACATATTTGACACTTTTGGAAGTGTTTTTTTGGTGTTTTTAGGTCAAAAAAATGCCCAAGACGTCCCCAAGACATCCCCAAGACACTTTGCACACCCCCTGTTACGGTCATATTTTTTTCGTTTTTTTTGCCTGAAACCCCCAAAATACCCCTCCCGGACCCCACATAGTCCCGAATATCCATCACACACCCACTCAGAGTGAGTAGAAGCACCCCAAAAAAAATATTTTTTAAAGCCCTAAAATTGTGCTTCAGTTTCGGCAGCATCCATGTTGAAGTTGAAGGGCTTTAAAAAATATTTTTTTTGGGGTGCTTCTACTCACTCTGAGTGGGTGTGTGATGGATATTCGGGACTATGTGGGGTCCGGGAGGGGTATTTTGGGGGTTTCAGGCAAAAAAACGAAAAAAATATGACCGTAACAGGGGGTGTGCAAAGTGTCTTGGGGATGTCTTGGGGACGTCTTGGGCATTTTTTTGACCTAAAAACACCAAAAAAACACTTCCAAAAGTGTCAAATATGTCCAAAACAGGTTGGAATGGACTCACAGGCCACTTTTGGGGTATATTTGTGCCAAAGGAGGCTTTGTGATGTCAAAAAATATCCCGGTTTTTGATTTTTTTCTCGAAAAATCGCTATTTTGCCCAAAGTGGCCAAAACGTGAAAAAAGCCGTTTTTTCACTATTTTTTTCCATTTTTTTGTATTCTGGGGTGGCTTCTGGGTCGTTTTTCGACCCACAGGCCCCCTGTGACCCACTCTGAGGGTGTTTTTCACCCGCAGTTGCCTTGGAGATGGCCAGATAATGCCAAATGAATTTTCCGTGCGTTTGGTCCAAGCCAAAATGGCTGGAGTCGTATCCCCTAAGCATACCTAGAAAGCGAATATGATATTCGGCCTATATTCGGATCCGAATATGCGTATTCGCCCTATATTCGGATCCGAATATAGGCGAATATAGGCCGAATATGACCCGAATACACGTATCACCAACAGGAATGTATCATATTTTTGAAATAGACCCCACCACGTTCCGCAATTGGCTCGGAAAATCCAAAAATGGGGGGGAAGGGGAAAAAAAGAGAAAAAAAAGTCCAAAAAAAAAGAAGAAAGAAAGTCACTTTTGTATTTCGAAGCCCCGCGGGCTTTCCATGAATTTTCACCGAAAATTATCGCGTTTAGGTTTGCACAATATATGACGTGCTTCGGTGAATTCTTTTCGGTGCACCCCTACACTATCAACAGGAATTTATCAGTTTAAACGCTAAAAAAAATATCATCAATGGGCCCAAAAAGCAGAAAGAGGAAGGTCGACGAGACGACCATTGTCTCGAGCAACACGGACGCGAGCGATTCCTCTTCCACCAGGGCACAAACAAAGAAAAGAGTGAAAAAATCAGCGAAGAAGGCAACGAATAAGCCTTCTACAAAGACTGCAAGCAAGCCACCAGCCAAGAAAGGCGGCGCGATAGAGAAGACCCCGGCGGAGAAGCGCAAAGAGACCATAGAGTCTCGGAAGAAGCTGAAGGAGGTGTCGGCGGAGGCGAAGGCGGGATCGTCGGTAACCGCGCAGGGTCGTTTAACCGCGCTGGAGAAGTACGACCGATCAATTGCAGAGTGTTATGAAGTATGTATCGCTAAAAATGTATTAAAAAACCGGTCAGTATAGAACAAAATGAGGGGCCACACTGCTACGGCGGCGCTAAAGTGACTAGGGTGAATACAAAGTAATAAAAAATAAAAAAAATGTAACAAATAACAAAAAAATCTCAGGTAATGGAGGTTGATGAGCTCCCCTTCGAGGAAAAGGCAGCAGCGAAGAAAACAGGGCGAAAGGGAGACGACACAGTTCTTTTTTGTGTACATTGCCGTGGAGTGGTGCAACACGGTGAAAGTAGTACCGCCAAGGTACACGTCCAAAGCGACCGCCACAAAAATAATGAGCGTAGGGAGAAGAAGAAGAAGAAGAAGGCTGCAGCTCCAGTTGGTGACACGAAGGAGAAGCGGCAGCAGGTGTTGACGCCGGTGATGGGGTTGGCGGCGTTTGTCACAACATGGGCATTGGCTGTGCTGGTCTGCGGACTCACAGAACGCCAAGCCGACATTATGTCGCTGCCAGTGCGTCCCCTCTTCGGAGAGGACTTCCCAACCGGGAAAACGGTCCTGGGCCGCTCCACGAAGTTCGTGAAGGAGATCGAGGGTGTGCTACTGAAGTTGGTTGAAGGGAAACCAATCCCTCTCGGGATAGATGGATCGGGTATGCTAATAAACAAATGACCACTATCCCAAAATTTTTATTGCAGGACAGAGACACCTGGGTTTTTCGACATTGTGCATTGTAGCGTTCGTTGCAGGCCAAGCCCTCCTCATTCATATGGACGTAAAAGATACTGGAGAAGTCCACTGTGGTCGAGATGTGAAGGATGCTATCAACACAGCTCGAAAAAAATTTAATATCGCGCATTCTCCCGTGGTTGCTGATTATGGATCGATAAATGTGGTAGGGTTGTCTGACGAGGAAGCCAGTTGGTGTTTTGGCCACGTGACAAATTCGGCACTGAAAGCACACGTAAAAATTAACTACCAGCTGTCATATGTTTTTTGTACAGCGTTTAGTCAGCTTTTCTCTTGTAAAAGCCGACGAGTGCGCTGGCTCAATTTCCAGGAATCTTCTGTCAGCAACGCGCGTGAGTCGGCGGCGGACACACAAGACACCAGGATTCGTTTGAAAGTCGCTGTGGAGAAAAAAAGTGTCAGGGGCATGCAACGTTTGCTTCCGGGGCCGAAAATAGATGATATTGAAGAGCTTCTGGCCAAAGCAAAGGAGGTGTTGAGCGAAACGATCGATGTTGACGTTGAGAATGTTGATACGGCATCGCCGAAGACACCATCACTCACCAGCGACACCCGGTGGTTAGCCATGGCCGACCTTGCTATACACATTAGAGACAGACATCAACCCCTGGTATCTTTCCTCGATAGTGAAATGGGGAGAAAGAAAAAGAACCAGTCTCTCCTCTCCCTCGTTGAACTTGTCAAAACGGACAGGTGGCAGGATCATGTACGCGAAGTGTCGGCATTTGCAAACGATATCGAACCTCTTCTTCCATTCCTCAGAAAGGTGCAAAATCCCGGCACCAAAATTGCAGCGAGCTGGTGGTTTCCAGAGATTCAGAGGGTACTCACCAACAGCGACTACTCTGCGAATATGCGCGAGTGTTTATCAGCAGCATGGGCCGAGTACAAGTCGAGAGACCGGTTTGAGAAGTTAATATTCTTTGACTGCAATGTCATCCTCTCCGGGGACTATGATGATGATGACCTGCCGACAGGGGAGCCACAGTGTCAGGACGCAGAGATGCAGAAATGGGGTGCTATTTTCTATGCTTTGCGCGAACCGACCGTGTGGAACGAATTCATCCTGTACCTCAACGCCGAAGCCCTTTTGTTTCAGGATGTTACTGACCTGTTCGAGTTCTGGAGTCCAAGAGGCAGTGGAGGGTTACGCTTCCCGAATTTAGCGCCACACGTCCATGGATGGCTTTCAACCCCGATCAGCGTAACCTCAGTTGATGGATTATTTTCTTCCTTAAGTGCAATGAAAAATAAACGCTCCTCGAATTTATCTAAGGAAAAGTTTATTGAGAAGCTGATGCTGCGGAAGAACGGCAAGCTCCTTGGATTGCTTCAGGACAAGAAGGGGCTCCTCGGCGAGGCGGTGGAGCAGTCGGAATCGTCAGATTCCGACTGTGAGCCTCTCGCCGAGGAGCTCGAGATGATACCAGTGTTCTAAATGCTGGTATCATCTCGAGCTGCTTTTTCATGAGCAAACAAAAAAAAAAAACAAAAAAAAACCCCTCTTTGTTTGCACTACTCCTACTACTACTTCAATCTTAAGTCCACACCCACGTGGCGGACGCTTTGGCATGCGTCTGTAAGGACAGCCTTGATACTTTCTGTATTGCCTCTTTTCCATCAACAGTGCTTTTTGTGCTTTCAACTTCTCTTGTTTTTGCAAAGACACCGATCATCAAAAGACCCCCACACCCACCCCCCAATACACGCGTTTCGCTACCTCATGTCCCCACCCACCCCCATCCAAACTCACTCACACCCTTTCTGCAGTCTAGATTCTGTGTATTCGGATCCGAATATAGGGCGAATATGATATTCGGCCTATATTCGGATCCGAATATAGGCCGAATATGCATATTCGGCCTATATTCGGATCCGAATACGATATTCGGATCCGAATATAGGCCGAATATGGCCCAAGAATTTTGGATCCGAATATAGGCCGAATATCATATTCGCTTTCTAGGTATGCCTAAGGGGGGGGGGGGGGGGGGGAAATGGGGGCTGTGGTGCCTTCTGCCTGCTGCCCGCGGCAGGGGCGCTGTCTACATGACCACAGCAGGTAACGCCTCGCCACAACAACTCATTGTGGCACATCTGCTTCTTTCAGGCTTTGTTTTGTGTTTAGATTTAGAGAGCATGAAAGGGAGGGGAGGGGAGGGAAGAAAAGGGGAGCGAATTAATACAGCAAAAAGAAGAAGTGGAAAAAATGGTTGCTCACAATTTCTTTTTTATTTTGGCGTGGGGCCAAAGAAAATACCACAAAAAATGTAAAAAGGATTTTCGTTTTCATGTCATTTCTAAAGAGAAGTTGAAATGTGCAAAATGCCTCACCCCTCATCGGACGCACTGAAACAAAAAGAATATCTACAGAGAAAATATAGTAGTTGGGCATCAATGTTTCAGTCGCTGTATGCGTTTAGGAACAGAAGGGGGGGAGGCAGAGAAGGATTCATTCATCACCCCCCTCCCCATCCTCACCAACAACGTTCCTCCGAAGAGCCTGATGTGGAGAGACGTGCCAGATCACCACTGCTGAGCTCTGTCTCCAACGAGGTTGAGTCTAGGAGGTAGATACACCGTTGCCGGTTCACGACCATGGTACGCAGCGCTTTAGACACGAGGCTGCGGCCGCGACCTTCCGTTGCGTCTTCTGTGCACAGACGCTCATGCGCAGCACGCCACTCACATCGCATGACGGCAGCCCATATACTGTTAACGTTGTGCGCCACATCGTTGTCTTCAAGGTGCTGGACCTGGTACATCCACTCCTCATCCTTGGGTGCGTCGAGACACTCTGTGAAGATGGAGACCAGCACCGCCTTGTGGTGCCGCTTTGCCGAATACACTGCCGCCACGTAGCGCTGTCGCATATCAAGCCCGCCTTCCAGCGCGAATTGGTCCACCACTCCTCCCCAGCGTTCGGTGCAGTTCAGCCGCTCTAACGCAGCGCCAAACGCGATGGCAGTCGCAAACACCCCATTCTGCCGCAACGTGGAACACCCCATCCTCCCAACAGAGGCTGGTCCAGAGCAGACCGAAAAGGAGACCTCACAGGGAAGGTCCTTTTTCGCTCTGGTTACACTGGTGAACGCGGCGAGGCGGTGTTGTGTACAAGAAACAAATGCGTTGTAAACACTTAGCATATGATCCCCGGCAAGAAGGTCAAATAGCCCACCACAAGATGTCGTTGCCATGGCGAGGGTAGACATTATATCGAGAAGCTCTGCTTGAAATTCGGTTGGAGCAGCGGCATGGCGTTTGTGAGAAGAGCATACGTTGAACCATATCGTCGTCACCGTCTTCGTCTTCCAGGGAGCTGCGATGTGCGATGTAAGACTTCCCGAAGACAGTGAACAGGCCGACAGCTTCGCAGAGGAAAGAGACGGCTTCAAATGCTCTCTGCTCCTTTCCCTCAAAAACCCGCCTCTCCCACTTCCCTGCCGATGCGGTGGAGGAGCCTCCGGGACACTCAAAGTCGTACCCCCTCCGTGCACCACCTCCTCCTCATCATCCTCCTCTCCCTCACTTTCCACCAAAGACGTATAAGGCACACACCCTTTATACTGTAACAGCCTATTATATAATGCCACATGCATAGATTGAAGCATTTCTACAGGATTGCATCTATTATCCACATCGATCCCTTCTATTTGGAGGACCTCGTGGACACGGAGAACATGAGATTGTATTGAAAAGAGAATTGCTGTGATAATGGAAAGGAGAAGAAGAAGAAATACCGCAGTTAAGCAGAGGATGGAGGTGAAGAGAAGGGTGTCATCTTCATCTTCATCTTTGTCATTAGATTTGACGGGGTTGAGGTAGGATATTAAACGGAATGTGGTATTGTGTTCCATGTGGATGCGTTCTTCGAAAATAGGGAGTGTTTTGTTCGTACTGTGCACATCAGAAGAATTCCCCACGACAGTCCCATCTGCGAGAAGAACGCACCGCAGCAACGCACCGCAACGTTCCCTCAACCGCTCTGCCACTGCCGTCAGATTCACCTGCCCAAACACCACCCCCTTTCCCACCACCGCCAGCACACCCACTCCCCCTCCTACCTGCACAATCGAAGTTTCCCCTAACGGCTTTTCCCCTACCATTTGACAGACCCTTCCTAAGGTAACATCATATGCACAGAGACAGCTGGTAACGGAAACCTTAAGAGGACAATAGGGTGTGTCACTGCAGGTAGCGTTGCATGTGTCCATGTGTGATTTGGTATCAAAAAACCGCCAGATTCGCGCTTCAACAATAGAAAATGCGGAGGAAATATCAAGGGTGGTGGCTTCCAATGCGAGGGGTGTATGTGGGGTGGTGGTGGTGGTGGAGGAGCCATCTGGTACACTCAGGTGCAATCCAATGAGCAGAGCACCTCCAATCACCCCGAGCACAGCAAGCATCCCAAGGGCGGGTGTTGGGCGAGGCATTTTTTTTGTATCTTCTCCCCCCTCTACCTCTTTTATTTATCCCAACAGAATGACCCTACGAAAGCATTTTTCTTTTTTGTGTTCTGGCCTTTTTTTTTATTTTGCCAATTTCTTTTTGCTGTGTTGAGATATTGAGGGAATATGTCTTCAATTTTTAAAAATCCTGCCTTTTTTTTTTTTGCTCTTTTCAAAAAAACCACCCCCAGATTAATGGACAACCCTCCCTCCTTCCCTACACCACCGACCCAGGGGTGACATGCCCCTTTGCATCCTCAAGCCTTGACACAAGCTGTGCCATGAGTTGCCGAATCCGGTGCGACGAGGGGATGTGCGCGTCTGGGTCGGACACCACCTCCTCCCGCTCTTGGTCTAACCGCTCGACCCGCGCGAGAC
The DNA here is from genome assembly GCA_964035575.1 of Rhynchopus sp. YZ270_cl-10. Taxonomy (NCBI): domain Eukaryota; phylum Euglenozoa; class Diplonemea; order Diplonemida; family Diplonemidae; genus Rhynchopus; species Rhynchopus sp. YZ270_cl-10. The sequence continues at coordinate 2,129,539 of OZ037834.1, read as the reverse complement.
GGGTAATGCGCTCTTGCAGTGTTTCGTCTGTCTTCTTTAACGCTACTCCTTGGGCAAGATTTTGCGCTACTGTCGCGGGCTCCACTGCATACAATGGATTTGTCTGATCTGCTTCTACCATAAGCCGCTCTATTACCGGCACCAACACATCTTTTGCCTTTGCTGATAGATCTACTGGAGGTGTCGGCGTGCTTGCAGAGCGGGGCGGTGGTGGTGGGGGTGGTGGTTGCTCCCCTTTTTGAGGCGACCGCCATGATTGGAGATACCACGGCTCTTCTTTGGGTTTTTCTGCTGATTTTAGGGGTGGCGTTACGTTGCCTGGTGGGTTGCGTTCACGGAGCCAGGCTTCCTCGGGTTTGGGGGACGTCTGTGGGGTGGGTTGTGCCGGAATCCCACCACCACCACCACCGAGACGCTGCGGCGGAGGCGGTGTAGGATGCCTGACCGCAGACACACTACGTTGCTCTGCGTACGAAACGGAACGATGCTGCATGGTAAGACTCTCTGGCCCGCTATCTATACCCACCTCTGCACGGAAGACTGATGAGGTTGCATATGCATCGAATGGACTTCTCACATGGAGTGGTGCGAGATGGCTGGTTGGTGATGAAACTGCTGGAGAATCGAACACGGAGACTTCATTCCTCGGAGCCTGAGGCGGAAATCGTGGTACGGTTGACACCGAAGAAACCGATCCGGATCCTGCACGGTAATGTGCCAGCTTCATGCGAACCCCTTCGTTCTTCGACCCCACAGCGGCAGCTTCGAAAAGTCTTCTCGCCTTTATTGACTCTGTAGTGTCGTATCCAGTGCACCGGAGCCTCTTTTTGACCCTGCCATTTTCTCCAGGCGCGATGGAGACATCTTCTGAAGCAACATACGCAACGGTCCGACCATGGGTTCCATCAACTCGGTGAGAGCTTCCTGGTTAAACGAACAAACACCCCTAAACTCTGCTGCAGAGTCTCGTTGTGTCGAAAACAGGATCCCAAAGCACATGAACCCTATGCTATTTTCCAGCTCCTGCATAGCAGGATTCTTAAATATTTTCACTCCGACCTTGTCGTCTACTCCGTCTTGCCCTGTGAACTTGACCTGCACCCCAGCACACCACACAGTGTCGGAATCCACACGAAAAGGAAAGATACACTCCACCCCTGCTTCGTTTCGCTTACGAGAAACTATAATACAACCGTCGTTGAGCGCAGTTTTGCAACTCTGCGTATCGTCGAAGCTCTCCATATATTTGATTTCGCCCCTCGGTAATGCCAGCAGCCGTGTCTCTATCCCCAAACACTCATGGAACGTCCCTCCAGGGTAGTGCTCAGAAAGCGTTGTCTGGCGGCCAGATGGAAAGCTCAGCCGCCTTGCTTGCTCGAAGTAGATGAATACCTTCTCTGCGACAACTTCGAATCCTCCTTGACATTCGTCATCAGCAAAGAACATCTTCCTGAGAACGACGCGTATGTCTTTGGTGTCGTCCCCCTGTGTTCCTGCGGCCCACGCCCTAATAACCATCGGGTGCAGAACGTATTTGCTCCCCCATCTTAACAACCATCCCATATCTGAGAGGGATGTCTCTTGTGCATCAGTTAGGCATTCCCGCTGTAACATGTTCAGGACAGTGCCGTTGACAAGCTTGTGATGGTCGTCGTTATATCCTTGGGTAGAGCTGCAGTCAAGTACAACTTTCACGAATACTAAGAGTTCACCGGATGAGACGTCCCCCAGTGATTTCTTGTCTTTTAACGCTTTTGGCAAACCCTCCAGTGCGTGCCGAGGTGTGGGTGCACAGAGCTGGAAGAGCAACTCAAATACGGGCGATCCTTCGAAGTGTTTCAAATGAGGATGTGTAGCGAACAAGAGCTGTCGTAACTCAGTCTTGCCAATATTGGGAAGTGTGGCTGCTACTGGCCGGCGACTCGATGCCTTCGCAGCCTCAGTAAGCATTGATTCGGTGACGGAAGAAAATAGGAAAACAAGAGGTTGCTCAGAGTTCCGAGTATGGTCTTGCATCGCTAGAAGATCCCGGATCAGTCCCCCGAGCGTTTCCAAGTGCGCACTGTAAGATATTGCACGGGGCGTGTATTTCATGCTCGCCAATTCGTCGACGCACACAACGAGGGCGGTGCCATCTTGCATCTCCAGCTTCGTGCGGATGTAACCTACGGCAGCAGCAGCAGTGGGTACCTTCGCAGCCTCTGCATCATCGAGGGCATGGAAGTTCAGCAGGTGCTGCATAAAAGTCACCGGTTCTGATGATCCCCGCAGCTTTTCTGAGACATAGTACTGCTCGTTGTACGTGATTCTGATGAACTTCACCGGCTTCTTTGCCTCCGCCATTGCAGCTACGACACCCTTCCCGACTTCTGATTCGCTTGAGCACAGTTCGTTGTGCAGACGCGTCTTCCCCATGCCCATCAGCCCCTTGTGGCAGAAGATCTTTGACCGTATGCCGCCCCTGCCCTTAAGGTCTGTAGTGGCGAACATGCAGTCCTCTTCACTGCCAACACCCAGCACCCCCTTAAGGTACTGAAGAGTCGCAGTCTTGGCAACCTCAGCTCCGATGTACGTATACTCCTCGAGAATTTTTTCATTGAGTCTGTCGTTCCACACCCACTTGGTCAGGTCCGGATCAGTTTGCATCTCCGTCGTACTCAGTTCCTGTTTGTGGAAAATGAATGTCCAAAACTACAATACCTCTCCCGCCAATAATTATAGCTATTTATTAAATGAAAATCAGATCGCTTGATTTTCACGCGTGGGTGACTTTTTCACGAGTTATTTTACTTCACGAGCGAAGCGAGTGAAGTAATAGAAACGAGTGAAAAAGTCACCCACAAGTGAAAATCTGCCTGATTTTCATTTGATACAATATTTTATTTAACATGGTATAAAGTTGAAGTGGAAAAAATGGATGGATGTGCAGAGGCATGGCAATTTAGAGCATAAAAAGGGCAGACGGCTGCAGAAGTGTATTTGGCGAAGCCCCAGATGGTCAAAATACCTGATTTTTGCGTTTTTTTTTTGCATTTTTTGGTTCCCAAAGACCCAACTCAGGGGTCGAAATTTCCACGAAAAAATGTTATCTTCGTTTTTTGAGATTTTTCGAATTTTTGCTAAGGCGCTGGCCATACACAGAATGTACAGGTAGATTTTTTTTTGTACAGAAAATGACCGGGTAATAAATATGTGATGCTCAAAACAGCCCAATTCTTGCTTTTTTTGCGAAGAGACGCAAGGCAAGGTGGTCCACAGGAAGGAGAGGGGAGGGTGGTGGGCGCCGCAGGCGAAAAAAAATTGTACTATTCGCAGTTTTGCCAGTTTTGCCAGTTTTGTCTGATTAGATTATTCTTTGGTTTCTCTCGTGCTTAGTCACCTTGATCACATTCGTTATCGCATAGCAACTAAAAAAAAAGACGGGGAATATCCCCCAGAGGTGGTGGGAGGTACATACCGGGTTGTGTGGCTTGCCTGTCGCACCACAGAACTTGCTGCTCCCCTTCTCATACAAGCAGTCGTGGCACAGCGTATCCTCAGCGGACGGCATTGCCCCCTTCCTCCTCCCCTCTCTTTCTCTCTTTCTCTCACGCCTTCCCTCCTTCCAGAAGCAAGGCCACAAAGATACCCTCCACCAGCCTAAAGGGGAGGGGAAGAGAGAGAAAAAAACCCCTGGTTGGAAATAACTCAGGGGGAGAAAGGGGATGATGGGGGGGGGGGGGGGGGTAGGGGAGGGTCACTGTACTCGATAAATGCGATTTTTCCGATTTTGATCCTCAGAACCGCAGAAGTCCCCGAAAACTATACCAAACCACCTAGGGGACCCAAAAAACGCACCAGCGCCCCAGTTTTGACACAGAAACACTCAGATGATGCCTGAAATGCAATTTTTAAAAAATGCCTACAGAACTTGTACCTGCCCACCCCTGTAGATAGAGCAAATCACACATTCATCACGCCTCAGTGTGGGCCAGGGGCCAGAAAAGCCCCCAAAGCCACATATTTTCACCCCAGAACCTATCCCGAGGGGTACCCAGGCTGTTTCGGGGTGTTTAGAGGGACTTGGTGGAACTTAGAACCATGTTTCAAAAAGGGTACAAGTGCTGTGCCAAGGGTTTTCCCACCCTAAGGTATCTGAAGCCGTCAAAAAGCGTGAAGTAGGCAATAAATCAAAAAATACCCCCTGAGGTCAAAAAAAACCACACCATAGGCCCATTTGGACCCCAAAAATCGAATTCCGCCCGGTTTTGGGCACTTTTGACCACTTCTGAGCGACTTTTTTGCGTTTTTTAAAAGTGACCACCAACTTGTACCTGCCCACCCCCCCTGTAGATAGAGCAACTCACACATCCATCACGCCTCAGTGTGAGCCAGGGGCCAGAAAAGCCCCCAAAGCCACATATTTTCACCCCAGAACCTATCCCGAGGGGTACCCAGGCTGTTTCGGGGTGTTTAGAGGGACTTGGTGGAACTTAGAACCATGTTTCAAAAAGGGTACAAGTACTTGGTCCCTTGAGAGGGCAAACCCTTGGCACAGTACTTGTACCCTTTTTGAAACATGGTTCTAAGTTCCACCAAGTCCCTCTAAACACCCCGAAACAGCCTGGGTACCCCTCGGGATAGGTTCTGGGGTGAAAATATGTGGCTTTGGGGGCTTTTCTGGCCCCTGGCACACACTGAGGCGTGATGGATGTGTGAGTTGCTCTATCTACAGGGGTGGGCAGGTACAAGTTCTGTAGGCACTCTTTTAAAATTGCATTTCAGGCATCATCTGAGTGTTTCTGTGTCAAAACTGGGGCGCTGGTGCGTTTTTTGGGTCCCCTAGGTGGTTTGGTATAGTTTTCGGGGACTTCTGCGGTTCTGAGGATCAAAATCGGAAAAATCGCATTTATCGAGAGATTTAACGTGCAGTGACCCTCCCCTAGGGCAGTGCGCCTAGGAAACGGTCAACGTTTCCCAAAAGGAAACGTTGACGTTTCCCAGATTCTTGGGAAACGTTGAGGAAACGCTAAAGAAACGTTGCAAGGGGTTTTCTTTAGTTAACACATAGTATTTGACAAAACGCTCAAGACCCTCGCGAAAAGTCGCACGTCTGTGTATCCCCTCCCCGCTTGTTTTCTCCTCTCTCTTTTCTCCCCCGTTCTCCGACGCTTTCTGCACTTCAGACAAACACATTTATACCGTAGATTTGCATAATGCCCAAAAGGAAGGCGGATGACGCGTGGGACTACGTGAAGGTTGTGGAAGGTGCAGGGACAAAGCTCCGGAAGGTGGAGTGCACCTTTTGTGATAAGAAATTCTCAGTGTCGTCTGCGGGGAGGATCAAAGAACACCTCCTTGGGAAGGGGTCGTCAGTGACTGCGTGCTCCCCAAAAGACGACAAGAAGGATGAGTTTGAAATAGCAAAAGCGAAGTTGCAGAACACAGAGGCGAAGGTAACGCAGCAGAAGGACAACAAACAAACGTCGCTAGACCCCTTTCTCACACGCGTAACCACCAAGATCGAAGCCATGCAGAGTATTAGGGACTTCTTCTACGAAGAGTGCATTCCCTTCCGGAAAGCAAAGAGCCGCTCATTCATGACGTTAGTCATGATGTTGTCGCGGATGTCTCAATCTGAGGCATCCGAGTTCAAGCCGCCATCCCCCGACGACCTTGCAGGCGAACTACTGCAGGAGTACGTCGCAGAGATGGACAAACTCTGCGAAAAGGGCATGCTTGCCGAAGCAAAGTTCGGGCTGTCGTTATTGTCGGACGGCTGGACTGATTGCAACGACAGGTCCATCTTTAACGGGATCGTGAGTACGTCCACATCGACGTACTATGTAGATAACAAGACGAGCAAGAGAAAAACTATGGCCGCGATCGCAGACTATATCTGCTCCCTTCCTGTGCTTATCCCCGAGGAGGTAAGGTCGAAGCTGATACACATTTGTGTTGATGGGGCATGCAAGGAGGCCCTCCCCTTAATTCGAGCCCGGGTTGAGAAGGTGTTAACGTCTGTTTGTGTTCTCCACACCTATGATCTTCTTTTAGAAGATCTAGGTGACTCCTCCAAAGCGAGCACAAAGGAAGAATTCAAATTCTTCAATGAAGTCGTGCACAAAGCTACGGCGTTGGCGAAGTGGGTGAAGACACGCCAGCGCTTGGTCACACTTCTTGAGGAGAGGTCCGACAAGAGGCTGCTGCTACCTGTGGACACTCGCTTTGGAAGCTTTTTTATCATGATGCAACGGTTGCTGGACTTGAAAGGGCCGCTGCGTGAGATGTTTGCTGGTGAAGGCTTTGGCGAGTGGAAGGCTCAGCTAAGGAGTGCGGATGCGAAGGCCACAGCTACCGAATGGGCGTCGGTTGTGCTCCAGGACGCCTTCTGGAAGAAGCTGGAGGGGGCGTGGCACATTGGAGATGTGATCTTCACCGTGTTGAAGCGTTACGACAACGACGACGCGTCGGGGAACAGCGCTTCCGTGGAGTACGTGAAGGAGGGTTTCGCCGAGCTGAAGAAGAACATCGAAGCGCTACCCATAACTCAATTCCTCACGGCAGCACGTAAGCAAAAAATTGCAGACAGGGTGAACACCAGATGGAAATACGTTGCAGCCCCCATCCACAACGCGGCACATGCACTGTCACCAACATTCCGCTCACTTCATCTGTTGGTGCGGCTGAGAGAGGTTGGAGCTGCTACGGCGACGTAAAAACCAGGAAGCGCAATGGGTTGTCAGCCAGCACGGCTGACAAACTTACACGCATTCTGTACAACAAGAGGAACACGTCCACCACCCACGTCGTGGCCGGTTACTGGGAGCTTGACGAGGTGGTGCTAGGAGACGACAGTGTGGATGGAATCGAAGGATGATTTTTTTTTTGTTTTTTTTTGTTTTTTTTTACGTTCTTTGTTTTCATTGTGTTTTTTTCCTGTTGAAACTGCGCATTTTCAACACCTACTTTTTTGTCTTTGTTGGTATCCAATAAAGAACCCCAGGTAGGTTGACCTCAAAAAAAAATCTCAGCGACTTGTTTTTTCTTGGGTGGGGTTGTAACAATCTCAGCTTGGGCGGAGTGCAGTATCTGTCCTCAGATCAGTTTGGAAGCCATCCCGACATCTTTTATGATGTCCCAACTGAGTATTGTCACCACTCATGTACAATTTTTTGTGATGTTGTTCCTGTTGTGACGCTGTGGTGATAAAGACATCGTCGCGGGGGGTTTTTTTTTGTTTTCCCCGTTTCCCTTCACGTTTCCCAAAACCACGTTTCGTAACGTTTCCAACAAAGAAACGCCAACGTTTCCCGTTTCCCAACGTTTCCGTTTCCCAGTTTTTTGGGAAACGTGCGTTTCCCCACGTTTCCTAAAAGCACTGCCCTAGGGGGGGGGGGAGAGTGGGCAAAATAAATGCAGGGTTGAGTCTGTGTGTGATAGAGATGAGAGAGGAGAGATGGGGGGAGGGGGTTAGGGGGTAGCAAAAGCCCGAGGCAAACACGTATTTGTTCACTTTTTTTTATTGTTCACTTTGTCAAAATCTCTTTGTTTTTCTCTTTGTCTATTTTTCCTGCATTTTTTATTCTCTTCTTTTGTACTTTCTTTTGTTTTGGTTGTTGTTAGATAAGCTCAATCGCCTATCGAGTTCTGTGAATAGCACGGAACTCCTTTTCATGTGTATCCATGGAAAACAGTATCATATGTGATACCGGGGGGGAAAAAATTTGAAAAAAGGTGTCGTTTGAGAAAAACAAACAACCGGACGCGCTGTGTGAAAAACGAGTCTTTCTCTGCGCGTGATATTTTGTGGGGAAGAATAAAATATTATGAAAAAAGCTCGTTGCGTTCCCACTATCGTTTCCGCTGCGCTCTCACTACGTTCCCACTCCGTTCGGTTTTCTCTTACTTATAAAAAACGCCCTATGCTAGTCATTCGTTTACCATGCACAGTGTGTCCCAGAATTAATGTCACCTGGCGACATTTTTGTAAAATATGCAAAAGTGCACAAATTTCGTGACAGTTTTCATCTTGTCGTGATTAAAAAGTGTATGGAAAATCCTAAAAAAAAAAATGGGATTTGGCAAAATCCTTTTATGTCTGACCGAGTTGCAGGGTAGTCCACGGGAGAAACTCGGGTCAGGGTTTTAACTTTAACATTCTCCTGTGATTCACTGTGACCATTTGGACAGAGCTCGTAGAACCCAACGAGGAGCGAGCCAGGAAAAAGTAGCGTACTGTGCGCCTGCGCAGCATCCCACCCTTCCCCTGACATAGTTTGGCTGTAAATAAAGCGCCATGGTATGCGCAATATTTGAAATGTTGCGTACCGTGGCTTCGCCAGGGACCTTTGTTGTTGTAAATGTACTGAGCTTACTGATAAGACAGGTGCGATACCCACTACGGATTGTGGGTCACCAGTGGCTACAATGCTTGTATTGAAATACACCAAAACCTGTATACACCCCTGAGAGCTTCTCTCCTGTGTGATGCTGCACCCGCGCGCGCGAAGCGCGCGCGGGCGGGGAGGCCAATTTTTTTTTTACTTCGACAAAACTGTGGACAGACTTTGTCGATGGTTGAAGGCCCTGGCCCAAACCAGTAAACCAGCTCGTTCTGGTTTTGAAACCAGCAAAAGTACCCAAGCTATTTCCCTGAACAAATCACCCCAGATTAATGGACAATCCTCCTTCCCTACACCACCGACCCAGGGGTGACATGCCCCTTTGCATCCTCAAGCCTTGACACCAGCTGCGCCATGAGTTGCCGAATCCGGTGCGACGAGGGGATGTGCGCGTCTGGGTCGGACACCACCTCCTCCCGCTCTTGGTCTAACCGCTCGACCCGCGCGAGACGGGTAATGCGCTCTTGCAGTGTTTCGTCTGTCTTCTTTAACGCTACTCCTTGGGCAAGATTTTGCGCTACTGTCGCGGGCTCCACTGCATACAATGGATTTGTCTGATCTGCTTCTACCATAAGCCGCTCTATTACCGGCACCAACACATCTTTTGCCTTTGCTGACAGATCTACTGGAGATGCCGGCGTCAACGAACTCCTTGGCGCCGCTGCAGCCGCCAACGCTGCCGCACTGACACTCTGCTTTTTCCGTCCTTGAGATGAATGGGTCGCTGCGGGGGCAGACCGCTCTTCCATCTCCCCTACCGACTCATTGAAGAACCATTCCCTGTGATGTCTCTGATTCAGTCGATACACAGCAGCCTCACCTCTCCTTGCCTTGAGGGCATTAAGATACCGTAGTCTCTCATTCATCTTTTTCGGTGGAGGTTGTGGTCTCATTCCCTTAGGGGAGATTGTATCAGTGAAAGGGGTCATTCGTGTTACTCCGATCTGGCAGTTTCGTGGTTTTGTCTTTTGGATCTCCTTTTCTTGTCGTTTGGAAAAGGAGGCGACGGTGTCTGAGTAGAAACTGCCACGGCCGGCTTTTTCGTGGGGCATCATGAGCGATTCTGTGTCTTGCGTGCTTGCTTCGATTGGAGTGCTTCGAGGGGTTGTGGAGGAGGGGCGGTGGATTTCAAGGGCAGGATTGCGTTGTCGTTGAAATGGATTGTGTGCGGCACCAAAGCGCGGTTTTCGCATCATAGTATTCCCTGGTGTACTAGGTTCTCTCATATCTGATGCAAGCTTTTCTATGGAGTATACGGCATCAGGGGTGTCTTCGTTTTGAAAGAATTTTTCCTTCAAATTCCCTCCCATCCGTTTTTTTAATGTGTCCTCCGGCGCAGACTCAGCAACCTTCCCCGCAGAGGACGCCGATTCGGTTTCGACAGAGGTCTCCGCATTGCTTTGCTTTGCCTCCTTTTGATCACTCTCTTTTACAGTGCTCTTCTCCTCTTCCTCCTCCTCCCCTTTCACCTCCTTCTTTTCCTTGCCTAGCCAAAGCGACATTATATTCGATAATCTTCTGACCGGAGCGGGTGGACATTGAACCGACTCCCATCCGTGGCATTCCGGAGGAGGCGGGCTGACCCCTACCACCAAGGGTTGATATATTTTTTGTTTTTTCGAAGCAAGCCGTGTTGTCAAAGCAGGTACTAAAGGACGCCGGGAATACGCGCCTTGCAGCGGCATATCTAAAGTGTTTATATGATATGCCGCCCATCTGTCCGTTTCGAGGTAGTGGCAAGCATAGAACCCTTCTTGAAGGAGACGAGACCGTTCTTCTTGCCCGGCGATGCTCGCAATGCATAACACAGCAGCAGTCATGACCCCAGGCTGCCCACGCCACCCCCCCTTCACGGCAACCAAGGTGATGCCAGAAAACGGCATCCCCCCTACCTCGTCTCCAGAGCTGGGAGCAACAGGGCTTGCCAAACTGCAGACGGAGCCTCCAGCAGAGGGGTAAATAAGTTGAGACATATTTGGTGCTTTCGGAAGTCGGTCAACGACCTGTCAGCGACGTGCCACGACCTGTCGGAATATCAGGGGGGGTGTGTGTAAAGTCCTTGTGGCAGCGACCTGTCAGCGACCTGTCAATATCGACCCCTACAGCACCAATATTGTGATCGGATTTTTAAAAAAGAGAGAGAGAGAGAATTGTTTTCATATACTAACTATTCTACTGAATAGAAGGTATAATAGGGTGCACTAAATGTACCCAAACTTTAGAGAGAAGGAACGAAAAAACGAAATAGAAGAGAAGAGGGAAGTTACGTTACAAGAAGCAATGGATTTAACGAGCAATTCATTTTTTATTTTCTGTGTAAATGTGGATGAGGGGACTCAGGGAGGGAGGAAGAAGAGAGGGTTGGAATTGCCTGTGTGGATTTGAGGGTGGGATGCAGGGGGGAAAAGTGAAAATGAGAAGGGAATAAAAAAAAATGGATGAAAACGGCGGGAGTGGGTGGAAGACTTGAGATATATAGAGTGAACTTGAAGATGTAAAAACTTTCTACTAAAAGGAAAATCACACAAAAGGTTTGAAAAAAAATGGGTGATTAAAAAAAAAAAATGGAATCACCTCTGCCCCGAGAGGTCTGACAGAATTTTAAAGCGAGATAAATCGAATAAAGGAATACCTCATCTGACGACGCATGGGGGGTTTATGTTGTGGTCAATAGCGACATATGGTATCGTTTCCAAGGGAATCGAATCAATAGCGACCATAATCTTGTTTTTCCCCCCCCCCCCCACAACCTTCCTTCAACACCCTTGTTGGGGTAAGGTATATGAAATCGATGTAGGGGCGGGTGGAGTTCCAGGAGAGCAGGTCCCCCTATATAGACAGCACACCCCCAACTTTTCCCCGATAGCAATTACTTAATTTTTGTGTTATTTCTTTTTTTTTTTTTGAAAAATTGGTAATCGAATCAACACTGTTCTTGTGAAGATAAAAAACGAGACTACACACTCAACAAGGTCCCCCTCCCCCCCTCCCATATCTAGATGGCGGGAAGGGAGAAAGGGGCTAGAGGGGGTTTTATTAAAAGAGTACAAAAGACACCCACCCCTTTTCTTTTTTTGATAGGGAAGCCTCTTTTTTACTTTCAACGGATGTCATCCGGGGGGGGGGGGGGGGGTCTCCGGGGGGGTGAGCGGAAAAGTTTGGTAATTTGGCAACGGGGGGGTCTAGTACAAAACCGTGGTCACATGGATTTTATGAATTTTCTTCAAAAAAAAAAAAAAAATTCGAATTTTATTTATTTGGAAAGATCGGTTACGAAAACGTTCAATTCCGGGGTCGCACGATTTTTTTTATGCCTGTGTGGATGGTTAGGTGATTTTTGGCTGTGGTACCCCCTTTGGGAACGTTTCTACGCAGGTTTCTTAAGGAATTCCTTAAGAAAACCTCCTCTTTGGGTCGCAGCACAGTGGCGTCTCTAAGTTGGATTTCTTTTGAAGAAGGTTTTCGATTTTTTTCCTTTGGATTTATTTTTTACGAATCTTTCAATTCCGACCATTTTTTTTTATTCAGGAACACACTCCACGGTACGCAACTTTTGGTGGAGCCGACCCCCCTTTATGCACTGAAATCCCTATACGTTACTGTATAAAGACCCATGGAGCCTTTAAATTGACTTCACTGTACTGTGTACTGTGTACTGTGTACTGTGTACTGTGTACTGTGTACTGTGTACTGTGTACTGTGTACTGTGTACTGTGTACTGTGTACTGTGTACTGTGTACTGTGTACTGGAGCCACTTTAAATTAACTTCCACTCCACTAAAGTGGTCGATTTTTTTTGTGGTGAAAAGCGGGGAGCTCGGAAATCCACTTCCGCTGGTTTTCGAATTTTTTTACGTCTGTCCAAAAGCCGAAAACTTCAGGTTGCCAAATTTACAATCTTCTCCGGGGGGGGGAGGGGGGGGGGTTTCTCAAAATCGGACGGATGACATCCGTTGAAAGTAAAAAAGAGGCTTCCCATACTAAATGAAAAAACAAACAATCTATATTTCTTTTATGTCCTCATAAAAAAGGAAAATCTATAAAGGGTGTGCAAAGGTGTATTTTGTGTAAAATTGCCAGATTTATTTCACCCAGCATAATACCAAAATCCACATGATTTTTCAAAAAAAAAAAAAAGTAACAAAAAAAGTGAAAACTTTGCACACCCTCCTGTGGAAGAAGAAAACAAAACAATACCAACTACACTTCTTACAACAACAAAAAATGCCTAAAAATCGCCATTTTTTTTTAACTCAATTCTCGGTGCTTGCGAATCTAAAACAGAGTGTTGTTTTGTCTTCACACGCGGCCTGGATTTCTCTCAAAGTATTTGTCTTGGTTCCATTGATATGAGTCACCTTACGTCCAATGAACTCCGTGAGACCTGCCCTGTCTGCAGCAAACCCTTCCTTCACCGTCGCCAGCACCGCATGCTCCACTGTTATACCCAGCCGTTCCCCTGCTGTGGACAAGACTATCACGGCTTCATCTCCTCCCCCTCCTCCGCCTCCCCCACCTCCTCCACTTCCACCTCCACCTGCACGCTTCTTCTCTGTCTCTGCCTTCCAGACCTCTCTGCGAAGATCGTGCGCAGACTGTCTTTTCCCTTTCTCAGAAAATGCGGAGGTGGTTTGTTCAGGGCTGTTGTTGTTGTTGTTGTTGTCAACAGCATGCCCTCTACTGTTGTGGAGGGCGTCCCATTTTTGTTTGAGCGCCGGGTTTGCGTTGTTGTTGTCGTTGGTCGAGAGACGTTGGCTGCGACGTTCTGCAAGGGAGGTACGTTGTGAGCCTTCTGGTGGCGGCATCTTCGGAGATGCCAGGGGAACCATAGAGCTGGAGTCTCCACCTCCTCCTCCCCCCACGAAGCTGCCCGGAGGGACGACAGTGGGGTGGTTGCTGGCCTCCGCCCGTTGTGATGCCGCAGACGGCGGGGGCCCCTGCTGGGAGGTCTGCGCACCAGACTCCAAAGGCTGTGACGGCAACGACCGCGGCCCCACCGACAGCCCGCCAGAAGGGGGCGACTTCACATACTGCATCCCAGGGGATTTCGGAGGTGCCTTGTAGCTTTGGGTTGGGCTTTTTGAGGATTTGACTGAAGGGTGTCCGATGGGTTGATGAGTAGGTGGTGGGAAGGAGGTCTTCACGCTGTAGAAAAAAGGATTTTTTTTTTTGAAAATGACGCAAATAGAAAGAGAGAGGGGGAATGCATACGCAGGGCCTAGGGTAAGCTTTGAGTCGTAGAAATCCGCTGCGCTTGGGTTGGATCCCTTCTCCACCCAGCCGTCGCGGTCTGCTAAGGCATCGAAGGCGGATGTTGTGTCACCTCCACCTCCACCACCTCCTCCACCGCCACCTCTGGGGCCTGCACGCACCTCCACCGCTGCACCTGGTGCACGACGCGGCTCGTCTGGGAGAGAGCGTCGTCGTGGACGCTCGCTTTGCACCGCCGGGGTGTGTGTGGGCGTGCCGCTGGTGGAGGTGTACGCTGTCGTGGTGTACGGCGCCGTGGTGGTGCCTGTTGTCGCTGTGTAGCTCCCCGCCCTCTCCACACTAGCCTCCTGGGACCGCAGCTGCCACGCCCCTGCCGCCTCTTGCGGATAGTGTGCATTCCTCTGAGACGGACCAGGAAGGGGGTCAGGCTTGCCGTGCACCTGCCATCCAGAGCCGTCCTTCTTCTTCGTCTGCATTAAATTTTTTTTTCCGAAATTTTCACAATAAAACATACCTCCGACCTACTCCGATGCCTCGGTGCCGGTGCAGAGTGACCCCTCCGACCTCCTGGTCCAACCTGCCGTCCTCTGCTGTCTGTGTCCTCTCTATCTGATGCACGCCGATGCCTTCCACCATCATCACCCTCCACATCCACACTGCTTGCGTCATATGAGGTGGAGTTCATGCTGGTCACCCTTTTGATGGGCATGTCTTCCAACACCTGCGCCTCCACACCTACCCCGTCATATGCACTATGCTGCGGTGCTCCTCCAGTCTGTGCATTCCTCTGTCCACCCACAAAAACATTCCCTTCTACCCTGCTCTCATGATGCGCGCTGCTTCCCCCACTCATCCGTCTTGCCGGAGCATGTACAGATCTGCTCCCCGGATATGGCGTGCCAAACGTTCTGTTTATCATCATACTGTTGCTCTCAGGTAATGGAGTAGGGTCGTAGGTTCCTCTTGGCGCTGTCGCAGACACGGAGGCAGACACAGAGCGGTTGTGGTGCGAACTATGATGTTCCTCCGTTCTCTGATTCCTCTTCGGGGTTTTCCGCCCCTCTGAGGAGGAGCTTCGAGAAGGGGAGCGTCGGTGGTGGTGGTGGTGGCTCCTCCGGGCCTCCTTCCTGCCCCCCCTCCGCCTCCGCCGCGGGGAGGAGGAAACAGAGGAGGACCGGGAGGAGAAGGAGGAGGGCGAAGGACTGCGTTTCCGCCGATGCCTGCTGTGGCCGCTTTCCCTTCTGGGGTTGCGGTGGTGGTGGTGGTGGTGGCGGTCGGAGGAAGCCGGTGTATCAGCTGGGGTGCGGTCGTAGTGTTGATGTGTTGGTTGGCTTTGTGGAGGAGGAGGAACACCATCATGCGCTATCCAACCTTGGTCTTGAGGGAATTGTTGTCTCCATTCGGATTCATTGTTAGGAGCAGAAGGAGTCTGTATGGCCTTCTTGTCGTTATTTTCCTTTTCTTTTTCCTTTTCTTTTAGAGGTTGTAGTTGCGGTTGAAGGTGTTTCGGAGGGGGTCCTGAATTGTCCTCGTGTCTCTCAGATTTTTTGTGAGAAGAAGAGTGTGGATCGACAGACCTCCGTTCGTCCCACTGCGCCTTGGTTTGCTCCCACTCTCGCTTTTCTTTCTCAAACGCTTCTTTTTCGAGCTGAAGCCGTACCTCCGCCGCGTCCTCGCGAACCGCCCCCCGCTTTGCTGGGGAGATATACTCTATCCCGTTTTTCCCTACAATCGCAATGCTTTTATTCCCTTCCTCCTCAAATGCACTCTGCTTGCGGCTGCTCGACCTCAAAATCGACCTTGGTGTTAACACCTCCTCCTCTCTGTACTCCTTCTCCTTTTCCTTCCGCTGTTCTGGCGTTCCTTCGCTGCCCCCTCCTCCCCTCCCTTCCGCTGTCGCCACAGTTTGCTGTACCGAACTGTCATATGAAGTAGCGACCCTCCGGGATGGAGTATAGGTATGAGATTGACCCTGATATTTATGTTGATCAACACCGGAAGGAGCCATAGAGAATCCCGAAGACGACGCAGTAAACCCAGACTCTGTATCATAGTGTTGGCTTCGTGCAGGTGAAACCGTTGAAGATGCCCTTCTTTCTTTTGTTGTTTGCGGTGCGACAGCGCTGCCGACACTGCTCTCCCCTTCCACCGCATCGCGTGGGTCTCTCGAAGGGAGACGGTGATTTCCATAGTATTCTTGATATCCTTCTTCGAAGGAGTTGCTGCCTCTACCTTCATGCCGTTCGGGGTCTTCTACAATTGAAACGCTTTTGAGGACAGAGCGGCGGGGGAGGAGCGGGGTGGAGGTGTCTTCTCTCTTCTCGGGGTGTTCGGAGGTGGTGGTGGTGTTTGGTTGTTCTGAAGGGCGTGAATCCCTCGCCGCGATCTGTTCCTGAATCATATCAAGTTGCTCCTTCATCTGCACCATTTGTTGATACCGTGACGGCGAAAGAGGAGACAAAGGGAGAGGTGATGTCGCAGCTTCCACCTTCCCCTTTGGAGAAGCCAATGCAGGGGAAGGTAATGCAGGAGGCGCGATGTTGACGTCTCTGCGGTACGGACTGCTGCTCCGAAGCGGTTGTTTGGAAGGGGAAGAACTGCTCTCCTTCTGCCCCACCCCAGACCCCGTCCATTTGTCGGTAAGCAGCTCCTTTTTGAAGCTATTCAGCTGACTATGAATCTGCCCAATCTGCTCAAATCGCTCTGGAGAAAATGGGATTGGAGGTGAAAACGCTTTTTCTTTGCTTGCAGAGCGGGGCGGTGGTGGTGGTGGTTGCTCCCCCTTTTGAGGCGACCGCCATGATTGGAGATACCACGGCTCTTCTTTGGGTTTTTCTGCTGATTTTAGGGGTGGCGTTACGTTGCCTGGTGGGTTGCGTTCACGGAGCCAGGCTTCCTCGGGTTTGGGGGACGTCTGTGGGGTGGGTTGTGCCGGAATCCCACCACCACCACCACCGAGACGCTGCGGCGGAGGCGGTGTAGGATGCCTGACCGCAGACACACTACGTTGCTCTGCGTACGAAACGGAACGATGCTGCATGGTAAGACTCTCTGGCCCGCTATCTATACCCACCTCTGCACGGAAGACTGATGAGGTTGCATATGCATCAAATGGACTTCTCACATGGAGTGGTGCGAGATGGCTGGTTGGTGATGAAACTGCTGGAGAATCGAACACGGAGACTTCATTCCTCGGAGCCTGAGGGGGAAATCGTGGTACGGTTGACACCGAAGAAACCGATCCTGATCCTGCACGGTAATGTGCCAGCTTCATGCGAACCCCTTCGTTCTTCGACCCCACAGCAGCAGCTTCTACTGCAGGCAGAGGTTCGAACAGCGCTACCAACACCTCAACGAATGAATCCCAGTATACGTACCCGTCCTTCAACGTGCTCATCGCATTCCATATACGCTGCGCAGTATCGACATCCTGTGAACACAACGCCACCGGGTCATCAAAAAACCGCATAAACGCCAACCCATTAATGAGTTGGTGATACATCAGCTTGCCTCCCGCAAGCTCTAAAGGGGTTGGGGTATATGCGATGGGCGCACAGTGTTTGAAGCTCTCTGCAGGCGCAAGATTGAAGTCCGGGGATGTAAGAAACTGTACAAAAACCTGGGCAAGCTCCCTCCGCCTCTGAGCCTCCAATGAAAGAAGCCCCCCTTGTGGTGTGCTGCCCTTTGCTTCAGCAGGTGTCCACGACAACCGAGCTGGAGTCTGATACAAAGGAGAAGCAGTGCCCTGTCTCGGGGGATCCAAGGACAACCGTTCATTCCGTGTCGCGCGGACCAGAACCGGGGTCACCGTGTTCGCAGCCGCAGTGACACGTGGCAGTTCCGTCCCCTGGCCCCTCCACTGTTGCCGGAGTTCATGCCACGCAGTTCGGTCTTCCGCAGTCGAAGCTGGGGTGACTACCATTTTTTTTTACAACAATTTATTTTTGGATCTGCGTCAAAGAAAAACGACGCACCCTGTGGGAGAGAAAGAGTTTGGGGTAGGAGGAGGAGGAGAAGGAGGGGGGATGAAGGAAAATAGGGGAGAGGTAGTCGTTATGACCATCAGGTCTTCTCATTTTTTTTTTGTTTTGTTTGAGCATCGATCAAAAAACCCATTGAGGTTTTTTTCCCCAAGGATGAGCTCCCACACGATACTATTACGTTTTTAATTTTTTTTTTTTTGCTTCTTTTTGTTTTAGCGACAATTGCGCGAAATCGACTCAATGAAACTCCCCCTACATGGCTAGCTAAAGGAAAGCATTTTTAGCACCCTCATTTATTTTTTTTCCTCCATCTTTTCTGCTTCATCTTTCCCTTCTATTTTATCACCTTCTCCTTCCCCCTTTAGCTCCACCTTACGTGGAAACGGATTAGTAGGGCCAACATCTGTGTAGCTCTTTGCTGGTGCAAAGACGTGCGCTAACTTCACTAGGTCAAACAGCATCCGTTCTGTTCCCTGCATTTTGAGGATCGTGGTGCGCTCGCCTTCTTCGAGAAGGATGTCTTCGAGATGCCTTTTCATGGACACAAGAAACGGCATTACTGACGATACGTTGTTACACAGTCTGAGCTGATACATATCTTTCCTCCCCCCGGGCGAGGTGAATTCTAGTATACGCCACAAGCCGTCATCTGATATTCCAATACGAGAAATGTTTTCGAGCGCATACAGCCTGGTACTCCTTGTTGTGTAGAAGATGTAGGGTTGGGTAATTATCTCAATTTTTGCGCCGATTGGGGTGCCGGTCACGGAAGGGACGATACGCATTGAGATGGCGGTTTGGGAGATACGGTTGGAGAGGTGGATGGTGGAGGCAAGCGCGGCTGTGGTGACGACACCGCCGGTGACGAGTTCTGACCAGCAGGGGGCAAATAGAAGGTATAGGTAGGTAGGCGCAGTGAGCCCAGTGCTCAACGCTACGACCGCTGCAGCACGCAGCATGAGGCCCCGCAAGCGCGCGTCAGTCCCCTGCGCAACGTCGACCAGAGCATCCCGGTGCACCTTGTAGGCCCGCCCCGCAGCTGCCTCCGCATCCCACGCCCCATACACCTCGGACACCATCGACGGCGTTTTGCTAAACGCAGCCCGCTCAGCAGCAACACCACGGCGTACAGCCCGCACGGTGTTCCCTGAGATGAAGCAAAGAGGCGCGTTACGCCGCAGTGCGCCTATAAGAGGCATTGTTGTTAGTGTTGTGCTGTGGGTTTTTTGTAAGAGAGGGGGAGGGAAGGGAGGAGAGGGGAGGGGGCAGCCTGAGTAATAAAAAAGGGGGGTTTTCGGCCCAAAAAGCCCAGACCCCAGACCCCCGGCCACAACCTAGTGCGTAATAAGGGGATGAGGTAGTACTGCACCCAAAACCCCGTTTTTCGGCGTTTCCGGAGTCCACCCAGAAAGTGGTGGGGCCATTCTGAAAAAATGGACAAGTTTTTCGGTGTTTAAATTTTCACGACTTTCCTTGGGTACAGTTTTACTGTGTGCTTTTCCGGGGCCCCATCTCGAAAAGGGTCACACGGGGTATAACTCAGTAGTCCCGGCCCTGGCCCTGGCCCTGGCCCCGGCCCCGGCCCCGGCCCCGGCCCCGGCCCCGGCCCCGGCCCCGGCCCCGGCCCCGGCCCCGGCCCCGGCCCCGGCCCCGGCCCCGGCCCCGGCCCCGGCCCCGGCCCCGGCCCCGGCCCCGGCCCCGGCCCCGGCCCCGGCCCCGCAGAAAGTACCCGAAAACACTGGCATTTGTATTTTCGGAATCCGTCCGTTCTGTGGTGGGGTCAATTTGCTGAAATGGACAAGTTTTTGATTTTGGTCAAAATCCATGTAGGGTAAAGAGGGCCAAGGTAAATACCACAACCCAGATTTTCTCACCCTGATGCTGAAAACATGAAAATGCCCGAAAACATCGGCATTTGCATTTCCGGAATCCGCCCGTTCTGTGGTGGGGGATATACAGAAAAATGGACAAAATTTTAATGACTAAAATTTTCACAAAATATGAACCCAATACAAGGGTAAATGACAAAAATTACCATAAAAACCCCCCAAAACCCAAAAGCCCAGACCCCAGACCCCAGGCCACCTTCCTTATTACGCACCCTGAGAGGGGGACCGAATTAAAATACAAAAATATGAAAAAAAAATCCTGTGAGAAATCTCTGATTCGCGTTTATTTTTTTTGTGGAAAAAGATGCCATTTTTTCGGCAATAAAATAAAAATGGAGCAGAAACAAACCTGAAACAAAAATAAAATACATCAAATGAAAAGGGAATGAAGGTCGTTACAGGGTGATTTTTTTTATGCGGACCTTTTCCTCCCCTCTCTCGTACGTTGGTTGCACTATAAGACCTGAGCATATACACACGAAAAAAGCTTCAAGGAAACGTTTGCAAGATGAACCTAAGCCGAGTCACCACTTCGAAGATGAATGCCTTCCCCGCACGGTGGTTGAAACACCTCACAGTTCTAATGAAAACAGTGGCGGCAGCACACCCTAAGAAAAGGTGAATTGATAAAATAGACGAGCATGGCTTGGAACACCAAACTAATGGCAGTTGAAGTGCAAACACCTCTGTGGACGCAGGCACGGAAGGGAAAAAAAAAAAGCCACATTCCACACAGGAAGGACCCAATATACCTGATTTCCTCACAACACACACATCAAAAAAAAAAGCAAAATTCATACGCTAACAAACAAAATCTGAATCCCATTAGCCTCAAAAAAAAAACGCCTAATAATTATCCAATCCATCATTTGCTCACCAACAATAAACTAGATCTATACAACGATACATGGATGTACGAGATAATCTCCTAACCCTCCTCCTCCTCCTCTTCATCCTCCTCCTCCCCCTTCCCCTCGAACAACACAAACTGCTCCGCCACCCATTTATCCACATCCGCCGGGCACTGCCGATACCGTTGCACACAGAGGTTCTCTGCCACGGCCTCCTCCATCAGATTGTTGATGATCTCCAGCGCCGCTAGGCGCCCTTGCACCTTTGCGATGGTTTCATTCTTCTTGATGAATGCACCAAGCATGCCGTCGTCCTTGATACGGTCGAATAAGCCATTTGGCACCTTTTCCCCTTTCAGCGCAACGATCTTATCATAGTAACGTTCCGTGAGCAGCACCCCAACCCTGACACTGATGTTGCTATGCTGCAGAGGTGAAAGGTTGAGGTCCAGAAGCCGCTCCACTTCTTGCAAACGCCGTCCATTTTCGACGTTTCTAATAAATTTCGCGCCTCGGGTAATCACAATCGCTACCAGCTGCCCTACTAAAGGAACCAACGAAGTGAGCTGCCTGGCATAAAAGAAGATGGACTCATAGCGGTCGCCTCGTTTGCTAATTTCTCCACTGTGGAGTGCGACCGAAGCGGAAAAGGCTGCGGCAAGCTCGGAGGAGACCGCACCATAGAAATGCCGAAGATCCGCATTTGCATTGAAATCCTCTACTTTGCGGAGGGTCTCTTCAGCTTCGAGACGGTGAGCGTCACGTAACACCAAATCTGTTAATGTGTGCTCTGCGTCCTCGACAGCCTGCTGCATCGTGTCTTGTGTCCATCGTAACCCTAACAGCTCTCCTTCAAAAACTGCCTGCGCTACTTCGGTTGCCGTCACTCTTTCTTCTACTGCGCAAATTCGCTCTTCATTGTACTTTACAGTCTTCTGTGTCGCTTCTAAGAGGTCCTCCAACACCGCAACCCTCTCCTTTAGTGCAGCATTGCTTGTTGGTTCCCCTGCATGGTATTTTTCATTGATGCTCATACTATGAAACGTTCCGGACAAATCAACGTGGAGTGCCTTCGCTGCCGCTGCCATGCGAAGAACGTACGTTGCGTTGTAATCCGTTGGCCGCAGCTTTTCCTTCGCAATTAATGCGCTGGTCAGCTCCTCTTCCAACCATAAGGTGTCTACAGGAACTTCTTCCAAAGCTTCCATCTTGCTTATCAATGCATCTGCATACCCACTGTCCTTTTCTAACGCAGTGTTAAAGCAGGACACCGCATCTTGGATTCTCCCTAATTTAAATAAAGCCATCCCTTTTGTATGATAAGGGACCTTAAAAGAAGTATCCGCAAGGATCGCTTTGTCTGCATGGGAAAGAGCTTCGGAGTAGCGTTGGAGACGAATCATCAGTTCTGCAGTGCGGTTGTGTTCTACAGGAAGCCTCGGGTGGAGTGGAACCCATTCGCGGAGGTGAATTGACAACGCAGCGAGGTGATTGGTCAACGCAGAGGCGATATTACCACAGCGTTCTTCGTGTCTGCTCTTTGCTTCGTAGGACTCCGCCATGTCTTCTCCATGTGGTCCACACCCTGCTCGAATTGATAAAGCATTTTCATTCATTTCATGCGCCCCATCAAAGTCCCCTTTTCCTTCTAACTGCCAAGCTATATTGTGGTATACCTTCGCCAATTCCAGTCCTTTGACTCCATTCTCCAGAATACTTTGCGCTTTTTGATAATTTGATAATGCACCATCGGAATCCCCCATTCCATCGTAGATAGACGCAATGTGTTGGTACAGATTTGATCGAAGAGGGTCGTCTTTTTGTTTGTCCAGCGCCTTTTCATATAAGGATAACGCTTTAGTGAGATCCCCACTGTCATGATAAAGCGATGCTGTCTTGGTATAGGTTTCTGCAAGAAGAGGACTGGAGATGTCTTCCTGAATGAGAATCGCTTTGTCATATAAAACCAAAGCAGAAGCTGTATCACCAAGAGAGCAATGCACGGAAGCTAACGTTAAGTAAGTGTTTGCAAGATCATCATTCTTTGAGGATTGTTCCTGCAAACTGCGGGCCGCTTCAAGCAGTGTGCGAGCACCGTGGTAATCCCCCCCATCCTTCTTCTCCACACCACGACAGTAGCACATCAGCGCAGTGTCCTCTCCACTCTCCCTTGGAGACGTCCCCTCATTCCCCCTATTAGGAGTACACGGCGTAGCGGGGGATTGTGGAGGGGCTGAGTGGCGTGACTCTGTACACCCCATTTTTTGATAGTTTCTTTTAGAGTCGGGGGTATTTTGAATGGGTTTTTATGAAGTTTTTTGGTTTGCTTTGTGCTCTTGTTTTTTTTGTTAGAGTCGGGGGTATGATGGCAGAGCAAGAGGTTAACAGAATGCAAGGTAAAAGAGGAAAATGAAAATTGAGGTGTAGAGTGGTGTGTGTGTGTGTCGTTTCTGAGGTAGGGTGTGAGGTTGCAAACATAGAGGTTGTGGGGGGTGAATGATTTTTGAAGCTAAGAACGCTTCTTATCTACGCCAAAAGAGGTGTCAAAAATGTTGTGAAAATGTGGTTCGTAAAAAAAGGAGAGAGAGGGAGAGAGGGGGGTTTGTGTGTTTTTGCTGGTCTCTGCGTCAAAAAAAATAAAGGCCAATGAAAATTGTTTTAATGGAACCTCGAAGAGAGAAAATCGAGCAAAAAAGGAGGGGGAGAAAAAATCGGTAGACTGCGATTGCTGTGGTCTGGATTTAAAGCAGTTCAGAGCACAACGTATCACAGTGGAATGGGGAAAGCAAAGGGATGAATGGGGGGGAAAGGTGCTCGAAAAAGAGAAACGAGCTGTGTTTGTATGCCGTTTTGCAGGTACAGTTTTTTAGTAGTCACTTATAAAGAAGGAAAACACCGCACATCCGAAGATCGCTACTCTACGTTTCCGTAGGCAGGTCCATGGCCGGAAGAGGGTGTGGCGTAATATAGATTTGTGTTGTTGGTTTTTATGTTCATGCACAAGACAGAATCGATCCGTGTGGTCTCGTTCTCATTGGGGAACTTAAGGGAAGGGACCGTCTGACGGGGAACGTGTCACAAGCCCCTTCCACGGGCACTCGGTGCACGGCGGCGGTGGGCCGTACCTGCCCTGGCAGTTGTTGTTCTTGCACGAAGATCCGTCCCAGGTGCAGCGTCCGCCAATCACAGGGCATGCACCAACAGTGAGGTGCTGCGTGCAGTCCACAGCGTCCTTGTCAATACCAAAGGCAACAAACTCTGCGTTGGCAGGCAGCGTGAACGTCGTCGACGCACCCGGCGCAAGCTGCTTCCTGAAGCTTCCCATCGGGTGCACGAACGAGGCTCCGGGTGCGCCTGTTGTGAAGCGTGGTGCGCACTGCGTCCTCTCCCATCCTGGGGTCACTGCAAGCAGTCCTGGGAGGCCGCCCTGGTACGTGCGCACACAGCTCTGCGGGCATGCGTAGAAGAACACCCATGCGTCGCACACATCAATCAGGGAAGGCTCGTTCGGGCACGAATACGTCACCTCCGTCCCTGCAGGAAGGTCCCAGTTCGACAGCGTTGTTGGGAGCAGGCGCAGGTGTGCTGGTGGGTCCTGCAGACGTGCACCGGGCACCACTGTCGGTGCGCTGATGTCTGGCCAGGCAGGGTTGCCTGCTGAGGACAGGAACTCGAGGTGGATCGGGAGGGACGCAGAGACCCCATTCGGCACGATCCCCTGCTGAGCAGGCCCCTCCACACGCACGCTTGCCTCTCCTGCTGCGTTGCTGAGGGCCACAAGCGACGCCAGCACGAGGCCCTTCTGCAAAAGCGGCATCCTAATAGTGTAAAGTGTAAAGTGAGATGCACGAGGTATCTGTGGGGTGGCTTTCAGTTGAACATGGGTAAAATCATAAAGAGCAACACACTGCAAAACATTTTCCTTTTTTAGTACATTCTAATCTATCTATATCCCCCACACACCCTTCTACCCATCTACAATCACCGCTTCCCACTCAACGCCATGAACATATGCGACACCAACGCAGCCAGACGGTCGTTCACATTCCTGCACACAGGGCTCTTCGCGTACTTGAAGTCCCCAAGACGGAGCAACAAATCCAGAAACGAGAGCTCCGTGAGATGCACCCCATCGGGCGCTGTGATGCAGCCCGCCACTGCACTCATACGGTACATCTTACGCAGCAGCGCGGTCGGCGCGAGGTCAAGATCCTTCATAGTCTCAAAGCTGCCCGCACCACATGACTCATACAATGCGCCCACCGAAGGCGGCAACGGCAGCAGTTCTGACGCCACCTCGAACTCGCCCACCTCCGTGGCGATAGTATACACACCTCCCAAGGAGGGTGCAGTCCGCTTCACAGCAGGGCAGCACCACACCACCTCACGCATGAAGGCGTACACCGCCACCCCCTCCATGGCGTGCGACTTAGCACGCCACACCTGAGCAATATGGCATATAATGCGCTCGAATGCACCAAACCCGATTTCTTTCCCTTCACGCTCTGCAGCGAATCGCCATACCGCGAAGTCACTGTACCCTCCTTTTCCTGGACGACAAAGATCAGAATGGAGCTGTTTGAGTTGCATTTGAGTCACCGCGGGACGGACGTTTTCGCTGTTTCGATATCCTGCGTATGCCGCAAAAATGCGCAGCAATGCTGAACGGAGCGACGCATAAGACAGCTCTGTGCTGAGAGCGACCGACCCACCGCCATCCTTGCTTGAGACAGGCATGCTTCGCGCAGAGCTGGATGCAACGCGAGACCGCCCTCCCCACCCACCCCCCGCAGAGCTACTCCCACTACGCCTCGACAACGACGCAGAGCGCCCCCCCATACGCTCCACATCCACATCGCTGCTGTGCCCCGCCTTCCGCAAAAACGATTCCAAGTGGGCTCTCGGCAGCACTTCACCCAACTGATCAAAAATCTTGAGCTCCTCCAAAATCCTCTTTAGTTCACTCAACACCCCATCCACATAGCCCTCAGGAGTGGATTTCTCTGTCAAAATGCGAGTTGTGGCAAGGATTGACAATGTGTCGATGAAGTCTTGGAGGTTGAGCTCTGAGTGGAGGGTGTGTGGTGAAGACATGATGGCGGAAAAGCTGTGGTGCGACCCAAGGCAGGAGGAGTCGACCTCTGTATTAGGTGCTATAGAGAAGAAGGAGAGAAGCCTTGCGAAGTGTTCCGCTCTGAGACCATCGTGTCTGTGCTGCGCGAGCAGCTTCTCCCCCTGAAGAATCGATAAATCAGAACGATGCCAGAACTTCGCAAACACCGCCTGCACCCTCTCCAAGCACTCCCCAGAAAACACCTTCACTACCACCGCTTTCCCTCCACACTCCAACCCCAAGCTCCTTTTCACCACCTCTTCGATAAACTCGCATTTTTGGCTTTCATTTGCTCCATAAAACTGACATTTCATTTTCGCAATGAAGGCGTTCACGAACAGCCACCTCTCCGCTTGGATATCCTGAAACGACAGCGTCGAAGGGTTTACATAATACCGCGGTATATTCTGCAGGTCATTGTACAGAGCCAGGGTTGCGATGAAATGCGAGATAAACGTAACATAGTGGAGCTCTGAGGTGTCTGGTGGGAGAACAGGGTTTTGGAGGTCCCAGGAGAATCGGTCGTGAACTTCTAGGTTGGCTGTGTTTAAAGCAGAGAGCGTGCAGGTATTGTCGCAGACGACGCGTCGAATGAACTTCGCGAAGAGTGTTTGCGACATTGCGTATCCCTCTACCACCTCCGCTACACTCCGCTCCGTCACTTCCTCCACTCCTAATACATCAGCAAGATCACGCACCTCATCACAACACGCGCCTTCACAGATCCTCACAAACAACTCCTGCAATAGCCCATTCAACCCCGGATCCAACATCGTTGAGTAACAATGTTCAGAGATGCATTTTGAGGTAACACTCGAACTCCCCCCTGAGGCAGAACGTCGCGATAATGAACTCCGTTTCACCCGATTTTCATCGCATTCCGATAATGGGCGGGATGAAGACGAAGTGAGGGAGGATTTGCTTGGTTGTCTCGGCCGGTTGTGAACCTGATGCGCTATAGGGGTGATGTCTGTCAATCCTGAGCGTGAGCGAGACGAAATGCCTGCAGAAGGAGACCGTTGTGTATGAGATGATCGAGGAGGAGGAGGAGGGGGGTGGCGATGCGATGGTGGCAGCGGTGCGGTCCCTACTGCAAAACAATGCCGGCGGAGGTCCGCTGTGACCACAACACTGTCGTTGGCGTGACCATCGCTTGGCAGAGGGGCTGCCTTTTCCACCCCTTTCTGCGGGTTTTTATGCCTAGCAACTCTTACAGGGAGCATCTTCTTTGTGTACTGTGGTGAAGGGGTAGGGTTAAAAAATTATGTTGGTAATACAAGCCAAGGTTATTTTTGAAAAGCTGTATCTATTTTCAGAGGGTTAAAAAAAGAAACGTTCGCTTGAAATAATAGCCCCGCTCGTGAACAGCGCTGAAGGTGTCGCAGAACAAACTGGCAGGACCGGACGATTATCTGAGGCTGCAGGGGGGAAGGGTGGGTCAGGCAAGTCGTATGTGATCCGTCCGCTTCATGAAAGAAGCTTCTGCAACGTCGCCGGGATGCGTTCCCAGGCATGCGCCTTCTCCAATAGTAGCGCAAATGGGGTACATGGCATGACGCTCAACAAGCTGCTGAAGGGACACGCGACGTTGTGTCGAAGGACGAGACGAACCTGAACAATCCGTGGTGTACTGGAGGAACCTTGACGCGGACAATCCACGGTGGTTGAGGAGTTCGGGTACCTTGGTACAATGACCGGGTGTACCGGGGGAGTCGACCCCAACCATGCAGTCCAACGTCCATTTTGCGTAATTTTTACATCTCAGAAGAAAATGAGATTGGGAGGCGCAATCCGCAAAAGGAAAAAGGAAAAAAGAAGAAGACGCTGTACCTTGCCATTCAGATAGTCCTTCACTGTGTGATTTGAATCGCTCTAAAAAGCGATGGGGAGAATCGTGCGATGTGTCTTTGAGTTTGGAAATTGTGGGGAAAACTTTTTTTTTTTTTTTTTGAAAACTTGGTTAGTAATAGAGAAGACTGCAACAGCCCACATCGCCAGGATGCGTTTCCCTACTACTGAATACCCACCCCACCGCCACTACCCCCCCGCACCGCCAAACAAAAAACAAAAACAAAAAAAAAAAAAAATTCAGGAAAACACTTTGTCAGCGATATCATGTCTGATTTGTTGGTCTACCTCAAATTTTTTTTTTTTTGAAAGATGAGTATGTCTCGCGTACATGCACATCTTATAAAATGTTCGTTCATCTTCGTACCACCCCACGAGAGGCTCCATGGCCCCCCCCAACTTGTTTTCGTTTCCCCCCCCACAAATTTACAAAAAAGAAAAAAACAATATACGTACCCACGTCACCACATTGTGTTGCATGTTTATTTGCTTTTTTTGAGGGGGGAAAAAATGGTTATTATTTTAACCTTGTTGTTGTTGTTGATGCTGTATTAAAAAAAGACAAAAAGAAAACGAAAACTTCCCATGAAACAAAACACCACAGCACCCCCTAAATCCCCATTTTTTCCCCTAACCTACCCGAAACCCCAAAAAAGAAGAACAAGCCCGGACACAAAAGAAAAAAAAGAGCAATTTTCTTTTGTGTTTTGCTGATTCTTTTTTAAATTATGCGGGATCTGACATTTTCAACAGAGTTGCTTACTTGGACGCAACTGGGGGGTTCTTGACGACCAGGATCACGTTGTCTCCTCGCACGAATATTTTTGGGATGAAGCGGAACCTGGGGAAAAAAAAAAGGGTGGTGGAAGCGTTGTGAGATGCGGAAAATGCATGAACCTCTCAATCATGGCAATCCTTACATTTGTCCTGACCTACTAAAATCCATTTCATTTTGAATAATTGAAAACGTGTGGACACCTCGCTTTTTTTTCTTCTCGCGTGAGCTCCACGCTTTTTATGCGAAAAAGAGAGAAAAATGGTAGTTATTGATGCAGGTACACCTCCGATGCCAGCCATCCGGAGGAAAGCACCCAAGTACCCCGCTCTAAGTAGAAAATAGTGAAAATATTCCCCAATATTGGTTGGTTACACACCTGTTCTGCGGCACTGCCTTCTCCCCTGCCTTGGTCTTAGGCACCTCTGTCCACAGCTCGTTGACGTCCTCAAGCACCATGTTCATGTGGCGGTCAAACGCCTTCACCTTTGCGAGGAGCTTTTTGCTGTTGCGGCAATTTATCAGCACCTTATTTTCGGATCTGATTGCGTGCTTCAGGATAGACATTGGGCCCTGTGTGGTGGGGTGGGTTTTAGTTGTGATGTGGGGGGTTATTTGAATATACAATGTGAATCACGACGTACTCAAATTTTCAATTTGCCTTGAAATACCAAAGCCCTCTCGTGACAGTGAAATACCTTGGTACACCGTTTTTCTATTAAAAAAAAATTCACATACATTCTCAAATTCAGCCTCCTCCTTCACCCGCTCCTCCTCCTCGTCCAGCTCCTCGCGTTTCCTCTTCTCTCCTGCAACTTTTTCGGACATCTTTTACTTTAGAAAAAAAAGGGTTTTGCTGATGGGGACCACAGCCTAGTGTGAGGGAACGCTTTTTTTTTTTCCTGAAATGTGTAGTCTGTGGTATGTGAGAGGTCATCGCAAAAGAGAGATTTTCGGGTATGCGGCCAACAATAAACCACCAGGTGGTCGCTGAGGATAGAGGCAAGAAACTTCCACTTCAGGACAACTAAGCTAAGGAGAGATGAGACACAAAGACACCCAAAGCTGCCTTGCAGCAGACAGTAGACAAGCAGTGTGGGGAACGAAGGGGGTACGCTTATTCTGGAAGATAAAGTCTTCTTGTTCTGTTCATTTGGATTGTTCTGTATGGGATAAAGCCGAACAGATGACCGGAAAAGTGAAGTTTTATAGTATGCGCAGACGCCCCATGGGGTGTGTGGGTTTTTTGGTAATAGATATCTCCCCCGCATTGACTAGGGATAGGCAGATGTGTGTCTATCCTTCCCTTGCCTTAGTTGCGGTGTTGTGTTGTGTTGTTGACTGAGGAACAGAAGCATGCGCGCAGAACGGAACAGAAAAGGTATCTCCCCCGCATTGACTAGGGATAGGCAGATGTATGTCTATCCTTCCCTTGCCTTAGTTGCGGTGTTGTGTTGTGTTGTTGACTGAGGAACAGAAGCATGCGAGCAGAACGGAACATAAAGGATATCTCCCCCGCATTGACTAGGGATAGGCAGATATATGTCTATCCTTCCCTTGCCTTAGTTGCGGTGTTGTGTTGTTGACTGAGGAACAGAAGCATGCGAGCAGAACGGAACAGAAAAGATATCTCCCTCCACATTTCCTAGGAATAAGAATCCGTGCACATGCCCCTTCCCACGAGCCGTCTGACCCACTGTACGATGCCGGCCTCAGATAAAAGCACAAAAGGAAGAAAAATCCTAGGGTCTAAATTAAAAAAATCCTTTTTTTTTTGTGACTCATCACAACATAGATGTCCAAACACATAACCCACCCCCCCCCCCCGTTCAACAGAACAAAAGATCCCCCCCTACCCCTGATTCTTTTTTTCAGAGAGAAAAAAAAAAAAGAAAGAAAAATATCAAAAAAGAGAGAGTAAAAAAAAGGTAAGATGATCCAAAGCCTTCACTTTGTCACTTTGTCACTTATATGAAAATAATTTGGGGAAAAAAAGGGGGGTTTTGTTCGTTACTGAATTCAATGAGGTTCTTCTCTT
The DNA here is from genome assembly GCA_964035575.1 of Rhynchopus sp. YZ270_cl-10. Lineage (NCBI taxonomy): Eukaryota > Euglenozoa > Diplonemea > Diplonemida > Diplonemidae > Rhynchopus > Rhynchopus sp. YZ270_cl-10. The sequence goes on along the minus strand of OZ037834.1, from coordinate 2,099,447 downwards.
TGGGGGAGCGGTTTTTTCTTTTCTTTTCCATGGGTGAAAGTCAAATGTACATATTTTCACAGGGATATGGTCAGATCTATACACACAAAAATAGTCAAATTTATACCTTGTATAGATCTGACTAATAACTCTGTTGAAAAAATGTGGACATTTTGACCCCCCCCCTTTTCGTTTTCATTTTAAAAAAAAATATCATGAGGCAATGGTGTTGCATGCAACTCACGACTTCGCAGCGTTATGTAAAGTGCATGGCTCCTCATTTGTGTTTCATTTTTTTTTTTTTTTTTTTTTTTTTTTTTTTTTTTGTGTGTTCTTCAGGCTCTCCGCTAGGATTTCCGATTTTGAAAATATTCTGTTGATGGTCCACGTTGGTGGGGTACATGCTTGCGCCGCAGGCGCACGGTACGCAACTTTTTTTTTTACCAACGCCCGATTTTGACTTTTTTGGGACGTTTGAGCACTCACCTCTCCATATCTTCTTCTCCTGAGCTTTTTTGACAGGTAGAACGGGTCTGAACCACTTAGCAGAACTTTTTTTTTTTTCTTTTTTTCCCCATTTTCAAAAAGTTCTGTTGACAATCAACAGAACTTTAGTACCTAGCGGAGTGCCTGGTGTTCTTCTCCTTTGCCTTTGTTCCGTCTGCTGGCTGGCAGAGCGGGGAGATGGGGGATTGTTAACGAAGCTTTAAAAGCCTGCAAAAGCGCATCTCCCAAAAAAAATGAAACAGAACGCGAAAAAAAAGAGGGGAAAAAAAAAGAAGAAAATCCCCCGTTTCTGCCCTGCAAACCACGCTCCCATCCTGTGATCATGCTGCTCGACAGGGAAGGTGAATTGTATTTTTTTTTTTTTTGGATGTTTGGTGTCGAAAAATCAAACTAAACAACACAAAAAAAAAAGGGAGAAACCGAGGGGGAGTAAAATCTTATATAATTTGCCGGAACCTTTTGTTTGATTAGGTCCCAAGCCGGAGGGGGGTATGCATTGAGAGACAACGTAAAAAAAGAGGGGGAAAAAAAACAATTGAAAACGTGCTTGACACCTCTGGATGTCAACTAAAAAAAATGAGAGCCAAAAAAGGTTTAAGATGACTCTAAGCCTCGCTTAGTCACCTTAAAGGAGGGGAAATTTTGAAAGTTGATAACACTTTCCCCAAAAAAATAAAAACGGTTTGACTCTTTTGGAATATGGCTAAAAGGGGGGTAAAGCTGAAAGTTGGAGGGGAAAAAAAAAGTCTCCTTCTCTCTGAATAAAAGCGCGAGGTTCGGTTTTTTTTGAAAACCATCTGAAAAAAAAAGAAAATTTGAAAGGTAAATAATATGTGTTTCTCGACGTACAGAGAGACACCTGAAAAAAGAGGAAAGTTTTTTTCTGGACTGGGGCTAAACATCGACGCACCGTGGGGGATAATCGATACCCAAGAAAGCATTTCATCATATGCAATCAATAAATTGATAGTATATGGTGAGGGATCAACAAAAATGTTCCCATCTTTCTTCCAAGAAAGAAGTACAAACACCGACACCTTTCTGAGGCTCTTTACGATGAGAATATTAATCAAAAACCCCACACCAAGTGTGACTCTCACTCACACCGTCTGGTGGGAGCACTTCAGCGACGCGCCTCTAAGGGCCGCCCTGATTGATCTTCCCAGTAACCAGCGAATAAAAAAAAGTCGTAAAATGCCACCTAACAGACTAAGGGCTCGATTTGTGCCTAGTCAACCTTTTGCTTACAAAAAAATGAAGCAAGCTTTTTGCAGTTCTATATCCGTACCTTACCTCAAGGGTATTCCTACGTATCCACCTACACCCCCTTTGTTTTCCCCCATTTCTGTCGCTTCCACCGTCTCTCTTCCTCAGCCGTCCAACCCAATACAAAACATCCACCTTTTATCTGACGCACAGTGGCCAGGGATGCCATCCCCCACTCCAGGCCACAAATGCAACTTCTGCAACCTACGTCTGTAGGTGAGGAGGAGGTGGAAGAAGAGAAAGGGGTTTGAAAATTAGCAAATGAATGGAGAGAGACGTGAGCTACACTAAGCACCTTCTCCCACACACATACACACACACATTGGGGCCATATTCTGAGCAAGAATTACCCCTACTAGTTATCAAATACACCCCGCGGGGTTTCGGGTTTGTTTTTTTTTTTTGTTGTGTCGACAAATCGCCGAAGGACCCGCTTGGGAAACCTCGGGTCTGTACTCAATGTTTTTGTTTTGTTTTGTAGTTTCGACAATCTATCCGAGGACGGGTTCTGTACACAAGGTCGCCTGAAGGCTAATGAATTTCAAAGGTATTTTTTTTTTTGAAAACATTGGTCGTATTAGTGTAGCCACCCTAGAGTGTGCTCCACTATATTTTTTGTTATTTTTTTTACGGAAGAGGTGAAGGGGGTAAAACACTGGGGGGGTGTGGGAAGGTTTGATTTTACGTAAAAAGGGTGAAAAATGCGTATTTCGTATTATTTTTGTGCACTTTGCCAAATAAATAAATTCAGCAGAGCACACACCGCGTTCAGGGCAAAAGAGGGGGATTTTTTATGTTTTTTGAGAAAAGATGTTGTAAATTGTATTTTTTTTTTATTTTGCGGCGTCACTGAAAAAACACAGACCCAAAAATTTTGAAATCCTGGGGCTTTTTTGTCGTGGACAGTACTCCATTATTCACCCCATTTATTTTTTTGTAATACTGTTGTAGTTAATGTCTGCCGATCCTACAGTTATTCACTGTTTTTTTTTCTTGATAAATTGTTGGATGTAGTGTAGTTGCCTCGGTTGTGTTGCCACAGTTGGTGCAATCTCCACTGTAGCTTTTTTTGTTGTTGTTTTGTTCCCCCTTTTTTTTTGAAAACTTAATTTGTATTAGTGTAGACACCTTTGAGGATGAAATGCACTATATTTTTTGTTTTTTGAAAACTTGGTTGTATTAGTGTAGACCACCCCAGAGTGTGCTCCACTAGTTTTTTTTGTACTAACTACAAGGGGCGGAAAGTAGGCATGTGGGAACTTTGTAGGTGTGTATTTGTTTTTTTTTTAAAGACAAACATTCTCCGAGTTTCCCGTTTTTTGCCTCCCTTTCCTTACCTTTCTTCCAATTTTTTTAACCCTATAAGAGCCAAGCCATATTTTCAAGCCACTTTTGAGTTTTGGTTTTTGGGGCTCTGCAACCGGTAAAGGGACCCCAGATGCAAATTTTTGATCGTACCTGGCCGCAATTGAAAGATTTTGAACACGGCTTTCAATTCCATTTTTTTAAGTTTTTTTTCGAAAAAAAATGTTATCCCCAAAATGAGGTGATCATAAAATCCACTTTTTGGTTTTTTACTAATTCGGCCGGCCGAGGAAAAACACGTAAATTATTTCTGTCCGAAAATGGCGTTATTTGAAAGATTGATCACAAAATCTTTTCAAAGAAAAAAAAATCGAGCAAAAAGTCCTAGTAGAACCCAACTTATATGAGTGCAGCTCTGTTAGTAGCCATGTCTAAAACTGATTTCCTTAACGATTTACACTGAAACATGGCTAAAAACGTAAAAAAGGGGCGATTTTTCACAATTTGGGCATCTCCTGAGGTCGAAAGCCCCCAGAATGGGTCGGAACGACCCTGTGACCCGAAAATCCATGAAAAAAGCACCCCGAAATACGAAAAAACAGTGAAAATTCGGCTTACTGTGTGCTCTGCATAGGTCGTGTGTGTGGGGTGTTTTTGTGGTTTTGGTGGCAACTCGCTCCAGCATCCAAATGGCAAACAGATGCACAAAGGTTTTCGATTATTGCTTATTTTAAAAGATTTGAGTCAAATAGTTTCCCCATAAACCAAAGGATTTTTACGAAAACAAGCAGAACCAGTATCAGATCATGATGACCCTTAGCCATAACCATGTCCTTCGGGTCGAAAGGGTGCCTCTTGGGTGGGTAGCAGTCCACAGATCCAAAGTGCAATCAGATGCGTAAAAGTTTTCGATTTTTGTTTCTTTTGAAAGATTCGTGTCAAAATCTTTGAAATATATAAAAATATTTTAACGAAAACGAGTAGAACCTCATACAGAGCATGGGGTGCCATTGAGGAACCAGAATAGGGGGTGCTCGTCCAAAGGGCTTTGAAAAGTGGCACGACTCCCCCCAGCATCGAAAGTAATATCCGATGCATAAAAGTTTTCGATTCTTGCTTCTTTTGAAAGATCGGTGCAAATTCTTTCCACATTAAAAAAATGTTTTTACGAAAATGAGTAGACCCTATGTCAGAGCACGTTGTCCTACAGATTTTAGAATGTGGGGGGGGTCACAGGGGTGCCCACACCCCCACCCCGCCTCCCCCCAGCATCGAAAGTAATATCCGATGCATAAAAGTTTTCGATTCTTGCTTCTTTTGAAAGATCGGCGAAAAATCTTTCGAAATATATAAAAATATGTGTTCACAAAAATGGGTAGAACCCGACTAAGGGCTTGGCGGCATTGGGTATCGCGAAAGGTACATATTTGGGGTGTGGGTGAAAAAACGTCACTTTTGGTGAAAGTAGCACCCCAGCCCCCAGCACCGAAAGTAATATCAGATGCACAAAAGTTTTCGACTCTTGCTTCTTTTGAAAGATCGGTGCAAATTCTTTCCACATTAAAAAAATGTTTTTTACGAAAATGAGTTGAACCTGTCTAAAATCATGGCGTCATTTCGAAAGCCATTAAAGTGGCTCTTGGCTCTTATAGGGTTAATAAAACTATTGTAGCATCAAAGCAAGATTTCTCTGATGAATATGCCGGTCGTTGCATACACATCTTTTGTTGAAAGAACGCTAAAAAAGCGGCAAAAATAGGGGCTTCTGAGTACCGGAAAAAAAAAATCACGGTACTTTTCAGACGAGACTGTATACATAACTCATAGGGAAAAAAAAACAAAAACGAAACAGAGAAAATTTTGGAGAAATAATCCCGGGCACCTTGTCGAGATTTCCCCACCCAGACCCCAATACATATAGGATATGCCCTGCCAAATGCGATCCATTACGACAGGGGCATTTTTTTTGAAGGAGAGAGAAAGATTATGTTTTGCTACCGCTGCTCATACGTGAGAAAAAAAGGGAGTATATGGGGGAGTTTTTTTTTTGAAGGAGCTCTATATAAAAAGATTGACTTGAAATACAAAAGCCCTCTCGTGAACAGTGTACCTTTGGTATGACCGGCTGTACCGGGAAGGGTGGACACCCTACCATGCATTTCGTGGTTACATCTGATATAGTATTTGTGTAGGCGCCGTGCCAGAACAAGGTTTCACCTTATTTTTGTTAGGGCACGGTAATTTTTTTTCTTGGTAAGCGTCAGACCACTTCTCAAAAAAAAGTACGCAGATGGTAGAATTGTCATGATCCTGGCAATGAGCGAAGACGCAACCTTGGATAGTCTGGAAGGAAGTGAAGTGAGATGATCCGGCGATCAGTTCGGGGATGTTTGGCCAATCGGTGTCTTGGCACCTCAACTCGCTTCGGGCGGGGAAACGCACTGCCATAATTTTTTGTTTGTGCGTAAAGTGTGTAATAAATATTCTGTGGTGATATTTTCATTACTGCAATACGCTCCCACTGACTACCTGGCAGTGAAGAGGAAACCTCTTTAAGGCCAAAAAAAATTATGCAGTAAAAAAAATTATGAGTGGTGAAAAAAATTATAGGGGAAAATTACAGTGGGGGAAATACAGGTACCAAAAATATTTTCCCACCAATTTTTGCCCGCAAAAAATCGGGGGAAATTTTTTTTGATTTCGGCTCTCGGGAGTCTGTGTGTGCTGTGATGGGGTCAATTTGCGCTGAAAAATGTACATTTTTTACCTAAAATACATAGTTGAGTTATTGAGGACCCCCTTTATAATTTTTTTTTCTACATAATTTTTTTCCCTGGAATCTCAAAAAAAAAGTACGCACGCAGACGCTTACCAAAAATAAAAATTACCGTGCCCTTACCTTTTTTTTTGCGGTGTTCAGGGTGAAGGGTACGCATTTTCCACCCAATACCTTTCGTTTGGAGTGGTGTTACCTTGGTTGCCCCCTTCGGCTTGGAAAGGCAACTATGTGGTACAAAAATGGACAGATGTGTACATTGTTCACGTGCCTCTCTGCACCCTTCAGGGTTGTGCTAGAGTTGGCGCCCGAAGAAGAATGGTTCGAATAAGTGTCGTTGCCGTCCTTTTTCCATTTTGGGGAAAAGAAAAAACGTTTGAATAAGATGAAGAAAACCTTTCGTGCTCAGTTACTAAGCGGGAAAAAAAAATGAAGTTGGATCGTGCACGTCTCTGGGACGAAGGAAGGCACTGACTCTCCACATTTAAAACAAAAAAAAAACTAAAAAAGAGAGGGTCCACGTCTCCACGTGCAAAATATAATATATTTTTGGAAGAAAACTTATAAGATGACACCTGCCTTCTCTTTGTACAGAGAAAGTGAAGTTTTTTTTTGGGGGGCAAATATTAGTTTATAAAATAGAAGTTGAAAGTGCAAACACCTCACCGTTCATCGTACTTACTCTTCACATTTAAAAACTAAAACTAAACAGGTGAAAGAGTAGGAAGACACACACCCTTTTCTCTTTTTCATAGAAAAATACAAGAAAATACGCCGGAAATATCCTCCCGGGGGGGTTTTTTTTTTTATTCTACGGGTTGACTAAACAACCTACTTGCAGTGACAAAAAAAAATAATCGCCAGCAGATGCACATAATAAACCTAGACCTCCAAAATTGCAGCAAATCTCCTTCTCGATCGATCCCCCCCCCCACCATCAGAAAAGAAGAGGGAGAAAAAAATAGAAGTTGAACAACGTACTCGGTACAAAAAAAAAAAATCTCATTTTTTTTTTGTACTCTCTCTTCGCAGGAGGATGAAGGAAGAAGAAGAAGAAAAAAAACACAATAAAAGGTTGAATAGTAAGATGATCCTAAGCCTCGCGGTTTAGTCACCTTCTCAAGAAACTGTGGTGTTTCCTGCACGGTAGACTCTGGAAAAAGGGCGACTTTATTCCGGAGTTCCGAAAAATGGGGGGGAGGAGTTGGTACTCCCTTCTCCCGTTCGACCTCTTTTTAAGTTTCCCTTAGAGAGTTTACCGTGTGTGTACCGTAGGAACCGGGGGGGAGGCGATATAATAAAACCATTCCTGTTCCTAACTGTGCAACCCAAAAAAAAAAAAAGTTTATAAGATGAACCTAAGACATGCTTAGTCACCTTAAAAGAGAGAGAGAGAAAAATGGGAATAAGACGATCAACGAGAACAGATTCGCATCCTGTGGGATCATGCACTCTTTTACGCATGACAACACAGCTCCACTTCTCCACTTCGGCCTTCAATGTTCTCCATTGAATATTCGCTACTACAACCAAGATCTGCACAATCACCCTACGCTCCAGAGAGGCTCACGCCAACTCCTTCGCGGCGTGGGTCACGCACTCCTACGCATGCCACGGCTTTTCAATACCGGAGCACGGCCGACTATGGGTGGGTCGCTTGAGCACCATCCATTTTTCGGGATAACTTCATTCGGCAGGTGCTTTGTTACACACTCATTTATCGGATGCCGACTTCCATGGCCACCGTCCTGCTGGATGAACCTACACCCTTTGTGGGATCTGAGCGAACCACGAAAGACTCTCGTACTAAATCACCTTATAAGAAAACTTGATGAAAATGTGCTTCTTGTGCACTAATAAAACTCATCGAAAACTGCGAAAATAAAAAACTGAAACGTCCGGCGGGATATTTTCAAAAAAAAACAAAACAAAAAATCATGAATCATACAGGAAAGAAGTAAGGTAAGTCAAAGAACGACCAAAGATACCTTTGAAAAGAATTACAAAAAAAAAGAAACCGGAAAGGATTTGGCGATATTTCTATTCCTCTTCCAACAAAAGCAAAGCAAGAGAAAAAAAAAATACTTTATAAGATGACCCTGAAGCTCTAGTACGGCACCTTAAAGGGGGAGTTTGAAAATGTTTTTGTTATAGCTTGTACTCTTTGTTTTTGCTATTTTGTATTTGCGTTTGTTTAGCTTTTTAGATCCTTAACCAAAGCGATGTACGAACCTTAAAGGGGGGAGAATGAATAAAGAATGCACGTTTGCACACCATCATAAAAAAAATAGAAACTTAACACTCATCACACAAAAAACCAAAGGAGAGAGGGTTGTGGTGAAACGCACACACCTCGACCTGTTTGGTGAGGCGTGGTTCAGCGGGGTCCCCAGAACCACAAAGTGTGTTCAAAAAAAAAAAATGCTTTTCTATTTTCCTCCTTCAAACACAAAGAAAAAAAATTGATGAACCTAAGCCTCTGCTTAGTCACCAAAAACTTTGCAATACAAAAGCCCTCTCGTGAACGGTGTACCTTTGGTATGACCGGCTGTACCGGGGGGGGGGGGGTGGACACCCAACCACACGACGGTGATGTACAGTACATTACAAGTGAAGTTACTTGTAACGTTACAAGTGAAAAACCGTTACAAGTGAGTTACAAGTGGGATACATGAATTACAGGCAAAATCAGGTTGTAACTGGTGGGTTACAAGTGAGTTACAAGTGAGTTACATGTAACAAAAGTTACATGTAACTCACTTGTAACTCCACTTGTAACACCCGTTACATCACCGTCGTGCATGCGGTGGTGCATCCGTTCACCAAGGTTATAAACTACCTAAATCCCTCTGGACGTCAGGAGGGTGACGGAAAGATTAGCCCTCCTCACCTTAATAGTAAAATGGTCGCTAACGCAGACACCCCCGCCAACAAATAGCTGTGGACGACTCTAGAATATGTTTTAATAAAAAGAGAAGTTGAAAAGTGCAAACGCCTCACCGTTCATCAGGCGGACGCAGGGGCACTGGTTCCCCGCGGGATATTGAAACCCCCAGAGAGAGCACTTCATTGGGTATGCAACACGGTTACCACGAGGGGAGGGTGGAAGCAGGAACATAAGCATTGCTTCAACCAGAAAGGGAGGGAGGGGTATTTTATCACGCAAAGAAGTCAAAAAAAAAAAAAAAAAGCCTTGTGTCCTGGCAGGACAGCGCAGGGTGTCTACTATTTGCCAGGGCTGGGGTCCCCAAAAAAAAACAAAAAAACAAAAAAAGAAGAATTTTGTGCCATAATCTGTTCATAACCTAACAATTTCACCCCTTTCTGTTGGAAAAAAAAAACTTTTTTGGAAACCATGAGCAGTTCGTTTAAAAACCTCACTCACCTTTCCCCCCCCTTTTTTTTCTTACGTTCTCAAATTTTCTTCGGAAAAGGTTGTCCCACTTTTCCATTTCTTTTATTTTTTCTTCTGTTTTTCGCTCTCTCTCTCTCTCTACAATATTTTCACCATATTAAGAAAACGTTTTTTTTTCTCTTCTTTTTTACTTACAGCATGAAAGACTGCGGAGGGGAGGATGCGGGAGAAGGGCCTGGGGTGGTTGCTAGGGAGTAGGGCGACATGGGTGTGTCGTCGTCGATGTCTTCTTCGAGGTCGAGGAGGTCCTTCATAGCGAGGCGGTTGTTCTGCTTCTTCGTGTGCATGAAGACGGCCGCGCCGAGGGCGCCACAGAGGAGCAGAGCCGCAGCGAGGATCACCATCCAGAACCACACCTCCTCCGTCACTGCAGTGTCCTCCTCCTCGCTCGCTGCGTTCCCCACATCGCCGCACACCGCCGGAGACCCTGTTGAATTGACAGCAGCATTCTCCACACAGCTGCACACATAGTCCTTAACCGCATTCCCGTTAGGGTCCCTGCAGAGTTGTTCGCCGCAAGGGTTGACCGGTGTGCACTCATCCAGCTGGCTCACGGAGTCGGGGCATTTGTTCGAAGTGGCAGCAAGGTCGCAACACAGAACATCGTTAAGGCTAGTGTTGCTGGTGTTCGGGTCCGTGCAGAAGAGGCTCCCGCAAGGGGAGGGGGTAGTGGCGCATTCGTCCAGGCCGCAGACAGCAAGCCTGCCTGTAGCGGAGGCTCCGCCGGGGCAGGTGCATGTGAAGCTGTTGGAGGTGGCGGTGCACGTCTGTTCCGTGCCGCATGGTGGGGGTGTGACAGAGCATGCGCCGCAGGTCGCAGGGCCGTTCTGCTGTGTGATATCAGAGCCTGGGCAGGAGCAGATGAAGTCGTGTTGGACAGTAGGGCGTGTGTCAGGGTCGTTGCAGGTCTGGCCAGCGTCGCAAGGGTTGGAGGCACATTCGTCAAGGGCGCAGGTAGCGTTCTCAGCTTTGGCAGAAACGCCGTTGGAGCAGTTGCAGTAGAAGTCCTGGAGGCTTTCGATGCTTGTGTTGGTGTCGGTGCAGGTCTGTCCAGTAATGCATGAGTATTGTGTGCATTCGTCGAGGGTGCATTGTGCGGGGCCGTTTTGCTGGGTTCTGACAAGGTCGTCTTCGCAGGTGCAGATGAAGTCGTGTTGGACAGTAGGGCGTGTGTCAGGGTCGTTGCAGGTCTGGCCAGCGCCGCAAGGGTTGGAGGCACATTCGTCAAGGGCGCAGGTAGCGTTCTCAGCTTTGGCAGATACGCCGTTGGAGCAGTTGCAGTAAAAGTCCTGGAGGCTTTCGATGCTTGTGTTGGTGTCGGTGCAGGTCTGTCCAGTAATGCATGTGTACAGTGTGCATTCATCGAGGGTGCATTGCGCTGAGCCGTTTTGCTGTGTCCTCTTTTCATCGTTCTCGCAGGTGCAGATGAAGTCCTGCTGTGCGTTGTAGTTGACATCCGGGTCCTGGCACTTCTGGCCTGGTCCGCATGGGTTGGGTGTACACTCGTCCAGCAGACAGGTGGCAGCACCGCCCCGCACGGAGACACCGTTAGCATCGCAGGTGCAGCGGAAGTCTCCGAGAATAGTCTTAGACGTCTCGGTGCATGTCTGTCCAGCAGTGCACGGGTTGGCGAGGCATTCGTCCGTCTCGCACACAGCAGGCTTCGCAGTGTTCTGCCCGGTTGCGGGCGCACGACAGCTGCACACATAGTCAGTGCTGCCAGCCTGCTTGTTGCTGTCAAGGCAGTCCTGCCCGTTGCCGCAAGGGTCCGCTGCACACTCGTCCACGACACACGTAGCAGGCTTCCCAACAACGGTCCCGGTGCCCACTTGGCAGGTGCAGACGTAGTCATCAGACTTCCCCGCAACAAGTGTGGGGTCCGTGCACGTCTGCCCCGCCCCACAGGGGGAGGGGTTAGCGGCACACTCGTCCACAGTGCCCACTTCGCACACCGCAACAACGCCGACTGCCTTGGCAAGTGTGCCTGTGGTGCATGTGCACTCAAAGTCACCTGACTTGCTTGCAGCCTTGTCGGGGTCCGCGCAGGTCTGTCCCGCACACGGCTGCACAGCGCATTCGTCAATGACGCACACAGCCTTGGCACCAGTCTTCGACGTCGCTGTGTCGGTTTTGCACACACACTCGTAGTCAAACGTGGACAGCGCCTTCGTGTTCTTGTCGGTGCACGTCTGGTCGGTACCGCAAGGGTCTGCTGTGCACTCATCAATGACGCACACTGCGGGAGCGCCTGTGGCCCGCACATTGGCATCGTCTGTGCATTTGCACTCGAAGTCGTTCACTGCTGATGGGGAGGTGTTTGCATCTGTGCAGGTCTGCTTGTCTCCACAAGGGTTTGTTCCCGCACACTCGTCGTTCACACAGGTTGGCTGACCGTTGGTCCTCTTGATGGTTGGGTCAGCAGTGCAAGCACATTCGTAATCCAGCTGAACACTGAACTTCTGGTCAGGGTCTGTGCATGTCTGATCTGCTCCACAAGGTTTCTGCAAGCATTCGTCCAGAGTACACACAGCAGGTTTGCCAGTTGTGCTGGTTGTTGGGTCGCTGATACAGACACAGTTGAAGTCGTTTACTGACGTAGGAGACGTGTTGGGGTCTGTGCAGGTCTGCTTGTCTCCACAAGGGTTTGTTCCTGCACATTCATCTACGACACAAGTTGGCTGACCGTTGGTCCTCTTGATGGTTGGGTCAGCAGTGCAAGCACATTCGTAATCCAGCTGAACACTGAACTTCTGGTCAGGGTCTGTGCAGGTCTGATCTGCTCCACATGGTTTCTGCAAGCATTCATCTAGAGTACACACAGCAACTTTGCCAGTTGTGCTGGTTGTTGGGTCACTGATGCAGACACAGTTGAAGTCGTTTACTGACGTAGGAGACGTGTTGGGGTCTGTGCAGGTCTGCTTGTCTCCACAAGGGCTTGTTCCTGCACATTCATCGACCACGCACGTTGGCTGACCGTTGGTCCTCTTGATGGTTGTGTCAGCAGTGCAAGCACACTCGTAGGTCATCTGAGCACTGAACCTCTGGTCAGCATCCGTGCAGGTCTGATCTGCTCCACAAGGTTTCTGCAAGCATTCGTCCAGAGTGCACACAGCAGGTTTGCCAGTGGTAACAGTTGTTGGGTCGCTGATGCAAGCGCATGTGTAGTCCTTCAGCGATGTGGGGGAAGAATTTGGGTCTGTGCAAGTCTGCTTGTCTCCGCAAGGGCTTGTTCCAGAGCATTCGTCATCCGCGCAGGTTGGCTGGGCGCCCGTTTTCTTATTCGTTGGATCAGCAGTGCAAGCGCACACATAGTCCGAAGTAACACTGAACTTCTGGTCAGGGTCTGTGCACGTCTGATCACCGCCGCAAGGAGTCTTCAAGCATTCGTCCAGAGTGCAAACTGCAGGTTCGCCAGTTTTCACAGTTACTGGGTCACTAATGCAAGTGCACGTGTAGTCCTTCAGCGATGTTGGAGCGGTGTTTGGGTCTGCACAGTTCTGCTGATCACCACAGGGGTTGGTTCCTGAGCATTCATCCTTTGGACAGGTTGGTTGGGCAGCAATCTGTGTTTTCGTTGGATCGTTGATGCAAGCGCAAACGTAGCCAGAGGTGGCACTGAACTTCTGGTCAGGGTCTGTGCAGGTCTGATCTGCTCCACATGGTTTCTGCAAGCATTCGTCCAGAGTGCACACAGCAGGTTCGCCAGTTTTCACAGTGACTGGGTCACTAATGCAAGTGCATGTGTAGTCCTTCAGTGATGATCCAGCGGTGTTTGGGTCTGCACACTTCTGTTGATCACCACAGGGGTTCGTCCCTGCACACTCATCAAGCACATCAGCGCACGTTTCACGTGGCGGGATGTAAATATTGCGGTCGCACACACCCATCGTGCGGCTCATGTGGCATGTGTCACCAACAGGGCACACCTGGTCGCACACACCCTTGCCAGGGTCGTTCAGGAGCTCCCACTCATCCGTCTTCTTCCAGCAGTAGTAGTTCATGTCGTTCTTCGCAACGCCATTAGGCGGGCAGACTGTGTACAGACGGCACCACCCATCCGAGAAGCCCCACGAGAATCCAGTGAACTCTGCACCGGCATTGGAGAAAGCAAGACAGTCGTCGTAAGACACACCTCTGCCCTTGTCTGTAGTCGGTGCACACTCTTTGTAACCGATGCACCTGCCGTGGCGCACGAACTGGTACCCCTTCGGCTCCTGCAGCTGGAACGACTGCGGTGTGTCGATGTACGCTGGGAGGCCGGCGTACTTAGCCCTGTCGACCACTGCACAGCGCACCTTGTAGTTGAGCCCGTCCTTCAGTGCACCCGCCTTCTCCTGTGTCAGCACCATCGACGCAACGTCGTTCACAACAAACGCAGACTTCACAACATCCTTCAAGCTTGCATCCGCCTTCATCTGCTCAGCAGACTCAGGCAGCTCGTCACGTGTATCGTCCAAGTAACGCACACCACACACAACCTCAGCACCTTCCATCATCCCGTTCGTCTGCACGTTGATCGGGATCCCGTCCTTCGTCCCCTGACGCGGGAAGCGGTCCACAATCTCAATCGTGCGGGTCGTTTCCTTCATGTAGGTCGAGGCACCGTACCCGTCGAAGCACGATTCGTAGGCACACCCAGCCACCTTGTCCACCTTCGCAATGCTGCACGCTGCGAACAGGTCACACCTCTTTTCCTTGTTCCAGAAGGTGAACGCCTTGCAGTTCGCGTCCTCGTCGCACGCAGTCGCACAGCAGTCGACAGAGGCAACCACCTTCTGGCTCGTCGCTGTCTGTGCTCCACATGTGTGGTAGCCGAACGGGTTTGCTTTGAAGACGTAACCAATGACCATAGGTGCCATGGTTGCACGTGTGCACAGCCACGTGTCAAACAGGTTGTCCATGTTCCGCACTGACATGCTGCCAACCTCCAGAAGCTCGTTGCGTTCACCTGAGTCAATACGCATCATTCTGCACATCTTCAGCAGACGCAGGTCTCCAGCATTCCACAGCAGACTCTTCTGCCAGTAGAACCCAATGCACAGCACGTCCATGTCGCAGATCGACTTGCACGTCTCAAAGTTCTGGAACTGTCCAAGTGGGCGCTCGATGTAGTTGATACCCTCTGTGTACACACCCCACTGCTGACCAGGGGTGAAGGTCACTTTGTTCTGGTACCTGCGCCACCTTGTGCACTTGGGACGTTCAAGGCCAGTGGGTGGTGCAGTGGCCTCGTCTGCCGATGGACACACAGCGGGACCTGACACACGCACTGTGTAGTGCACTTTGTGGATTGCTTGGGATTCCATCCAGCATGTGTTCGAGTTCGGCCCACCTGTTGGGTACGCCCATGTGAAGATCCTGCAGGGGCCCTTCTCTCCGCTGTACTCCCTGCACCGCTTTGCGCACTCAGCAGCACTTGGGCAGTCACCCTGCACACCCAAAGGTGCGTCGTCAATGTTGATTAGATCCTGTCCTCCCACCAAGCCAGACTCGGCACATGCGTAACCCAGCTCAGCTTCGTAGTCGGAAATCGCCAGCACTGGCCCGATGTGGTCGCTCTGGTGGCGTGTGACAGGCTTTTCGCCGTTCTCGTTCACAGACACAACCATCAAGTAATGTGGGTTGCACTTGTCTGTTGCACTCGTGAAGATGTCCTTTCTGTCGTAACTGATGTCACACAACGCCCAGTCCTGTGCCTTGGTGTTCATTGGGATCTCGAACTGGATATCACACCCAGTCTTAGGGAATTCCTTGAACAGTTTTGAGGAGTCCATCCACTTCCACGTCTCCCACCCAACAGGCTGGCGAAGGATGCACGAAGGCGCCTTGCGTGTGACCATGGCAAACCCCCAGTAGACACGGTAGTGTGTGATGTCAGACTCGTCGATGGCACGCAGGATGGTTGCCTTTCCACCAAATTCGTAGCGCTCTGGATCTTTGTCATTGAAGAGCATGCCGACAGCGTTCTGCCCGGGCACCTTCTTCACAGTGGGCTCTTCACAACACGTCTGCTGGTCACAGCCGAAGTAGCACGACACCTCTGCTGCATCGCTACGAAGTGTCCAGCCGTCACCACAGGTGATGTCAGTGCATACACCACCTGTGCAGCACTCACCATCGAAGCATTCGCCAGCAGACCAGTCGTCGTTGTATATTCTGCACACAAGACCTGCTGCGTCGTGACGCAGGACACGCCCTGCACCACAGGTGTGGTACGGCTTGTCCTGGGGTGGGATGATCTCAGTCATCCATGCATACTTCGTGTCAGGGTCGTTCGGCTTACGTCCACAATACGGCCACTTCGGGTACTCAACATTGTTCAGCGGGTGCGGGCACCACTGCTCCTTGCAGTCCCCACCGAGCACAGTCCCGGTGTATCCATCGCACAGCGCTGCTGCGTCTACATGGGACACATACGTCAGCACGATGCACACCACGACGGTGTAGGCACCCAAGGCATACATGATATTAGCCCCTTCTGTACAAGTAAGTGTTAAATGCAGTGCAGTGACGGGACTAAGGGAGGGCAGGGGAGGGGTGAGGACCTCTACGAACCTGACGCGGGAATCGCGCCACAGCTGCCCGATTTTCACATAGGTTAACAGACGCCTCGCTAACCCTAAAGAATTACCCCAAGCCAACTCCACACAGTGAACAACGACAACAACCTATGTGGCCTGCGCTCCAGGTGGAGGTTGCTGACTACCGAAGGAGGCAGTCCTTTGTGTCACGAAGTGAGGCGATACCGACCATGAGGATGGGCCAAGAACAGAGCATCGCATCTAGCCTTGGAAACTCATTTAGATCTGAGACAAAGGACATCTCACTGCGTCGAAATGATGGGTGTGGGGGCACCGTGAGCTTCTCACTTACAGATAAGCGCAAAGACTTATCAAATGATGGACGTTAAACACACTAAAACTAAAGAACGGCAGGCAGGAGCGACATCTACCAAAGAGGATAACTAATAATGGACCGGAGGTAAGCAAAGTGAGGGAATGAGGAGAAGGTGAAAAAGTGCGAAATACAAAGATACCTTAAAAGTGATGAAAACGCTATACCATTCATAGGCGGACGCAGGGTAGGTTCTGAATAAAATGACCCGATGAACCTGATGGAAACATAAAAAAAGGCGGGTGGGGCGTTGTTGTTGTTGTACATCTTGACGTTTCTCAAAAAAGCAGGGTGAGGAAATACAAAAAGTTTTGTAAGATTAACCTGAGCCTCACTCAGTCACCTTCACAAAAAATCCTTCCGTTTTTTCTACTGTAAAACGAAAAGGATTCTACGCCACGATAAAAAATCTCCATTTTTTTGTGTGTGTTTGTTTGTGTGTCTGTAAACATAGACCCGCTTTGATGCAGGTTTTTTAAAGTAGAAAGATAAGTTGCCAAGATGCTAAGCTAAGCTTAGTCACCTATAATAGAATTGTGGCGCAACACGTGTCTAATGTCCCCGCCAGTTCGTTTTGAATTGCAAAGCACTATTGTGCACAGTGATCCAAGCAACATCGGAGAGAGGGGGGTACTAACCCTTCACGGTGCGCTGGTCACAGGTGTGACTAGTCACACGTGGTCACGAATGTGACCAGGTCAAACAAATACCTGGTCTATTGCCTGGTCACGTGACCAGGTATCCTGAGACCACCGCACCGCGTTCTTAGAGTTTCTTGGATCACTGTAAATCCTATTTTTTCAAGGATTGAAAACACCCCATGTATCTACTATACTAAAAATACATAAAAAAGACAGAAGAGAGGAGAAGGGACAAATGGGGGCGCAGGGCGAAGGGTCCTAAGGGTGGTATGATGGCTCGCAAGAAGGGAAAAAGATGAAGTTGGTAGTGCAAAACGCCTCTGGGACGCAGGCACTGACACTCCCGGGGGGGGGGGGAAAGAAGGAATTTTTGAAAGATGCAACTTGTCTTGTGTGCACACGCATCTACAAAAAAAAAGAAAAAGAAAAATTGAAAGTGCAAACGCCTCATCGTTCATCGGCGGACGCTGGGGGCACTGGATAAAATACACGCTGATAATAGAAATAGAATCTGACTTCAGGATAAAGAAATTTTTTGTCTTATTTTTCGACTACTATAGTAGCTATCTCGGAGGGGGTAGCAGGCCACGATTGACAAATTGAATAAAAATGAAGGAAAAAACAACGTTTTTCGTTTATTGCTCTGCAAATTTGTTGTGTTTTTTTTTCGCTGTATGAGTGAGCGGTGGGTGAAACAAATACTGGAATAAAAAAACAATTTGCAGGCACGCTCCTTCCGTCGATTCTATTTCCTCTTTTGCCAAATGCTTGGTATATAAAAAAGAAAGCAGGGCAAAAAAAAAAAAAAAAATTAAAGAAGAGTTGGAAAGATGAACTTGCCTCACGTGCGTACGCACCTAAAGAAAATATTCATCAATTTCTGAATTTGCTTTAAATTTGAGATGAAAGAATTGTGCCTCTCTGTGCACATAAAAAAAGGGGGTTATTTTGAGTTATCGACAAAATGTGTACGGCGGAAAAACTGAGGGAATGATCATATAAATAAAAAGATGGCGGGGAAATGTTGGAGGGCTGGACACTGTCGTTTTTTTTGTTTTTGTTTTTAACTTGTTACTAGCCTGTTGTTCTGTGCGGGCTTGCCGGGTCGTACGATCCGTCCTTTTTGACTCAGCACAGGATACGAGTACCGCCACCCCCAGGTACTGGCGCCTTGTGAGTCTTGCACTGTACCCAGCTTTAGCTTTTTGAGTCATAACGAGGACCTTTTTCACGCAAGGGGAGGTGTCGCTGCTCACCTGTCCAAGATGTGAACCGCTGCCCCCACGGTTTTTTTTTTGGAAATCTGGTGCTATCCGGGGGGCGGCGTTTCACAAAGTTTCACAAAGTTTCACAAAGTTTCACAAAATTTCAATCAAAATCACAACTTTTCACAACTTTTCACAACTATTCACAACTTTTCACAACTTTTCACAATTTTCAATCAAAATCACAACTTTTCACAACTATTCACAACTTTTCACAAAATTCCACAAAATTTCACAAAATTTCAATCAAAATCACAACTTTTCACAACTCTTCACAACGAGTGTGTAGCCCGTCCATCAGCAGCAGGGGAGACAGCAAACGTCTACTAGGACGCCAGGGCAAACGACCCTTCGTCGTCAATGCTTGAACATCAGCTCTGTGAAGGTGCTGTGCATCTCCTACTTCCAGCGAGTCCGCCGGCTCCATCGCCTCCAGCAGCTTCAGTCTCTGCATCTTCTTCTGGTACATCCAAAAGAACAGTAGGCAGATTCGCGGACACGAAACCTGTAAGAGGTGGTGGTTGTTTAAAAGATTATCCAAATAATGTAATCAATTGGTGTGCAATTCCCCGTGGTTCTACCGTGTTTCTACCAGTTGTCACTCCGTAAAGGGGGGGTAGAGATGCTGGAATTTTAATTCTGCTACTTGAGTTTAATAAATTTGTACACAGTGACCCTACCCGTAAACCCAAAAAACTTCCCAAAAAACTCGCCTACTCGCCCAAAACTCGCCCATTTTTGGGGGGCGAGTTTTGGCGAGTTTTTTTTTTTTTTGGTACCGACCCTCCCCCGTGAAATTGTCCCCCCCCAAAAACCGGTATTTTGCCCCGACGGACAATTTCAAGGCAGGGGGGGACAATTTCACGGGAGTCGCGGGGACAACCTTTGCTCTCCTTCTTCACACCAAAACGGCCACCCCCCTACAGTACGAGAAATTGTCCCCCCTTTTTGCCGTACGTGATATTGTCCCCCCCCCCACTTTTTCCCCCAGGGGGGACAATTTCAAGGGGGTTGGAGGGGGGGACAATTTCACGGGGGAGGGTCGGTAGGGATTTTACCTTGGGAAAAGTGTACAAACAAAACTATGAGGGAAATTTGAGTTTTGAAGAGAGAATTTTTTTCGTTCCGCTTGAACAAGACCTCTACAGTTTGCTTTGTAGGCTTCCACAACCCGTAAACCCGGCTTCAGCGTGTTCCGGAACCTTCACCACGTCCAGCTGTAGGTTCTGCAGATCCATGAAGCTTGCACAGATGGGTGCGATGTAGTCGTGGGGGAATACCGCCAAGGGGTGGCCTGCAGTGTTGCCATTTACCGGCATGGCGAGGGCATTGTTGTATAGCGAGTGTAGCCTCGGTTCATCCATGTCTTCGTCATCCTCCGGATTGTAGCACGTCTTGTCCCCCGGTATCTGTATGGCACAGCCACTGTTACATTCCTAGAGATGAAAGAACAAGACAACACTTCTGTACCCACGCATCAAAATTGTGGAAAACTTTGCACCCCAAAACACCCTCAACAACGCCCGCCAAAAGGCGCCCCTTGTTGCTGGGAGTTGGTTTTCATGGTTGATACCTGCACAGCAGGCATTCCTCTGAGTCCAATGCTGTTGGCCTGTCTGCGGCGTTGCACCGAAGGTGCAGGAAGACAGGGTCTGTGGTAATTTTTGCGGTGTCGCATTCCCTCATGCGTGGGTCACTCACACTTGAGGTCATGTGACACTGCGTGGGTCTGGGTACCTGGGTACGTGGGTACATGTGACCACGTGTGACTTGTCACACCTGTGCGCAAAAAATCGCAAAAACCCGAAACGCGAATCGCAAAAAATCGCAAAAAATCGCATTGCGAATTTTTCGCATTTTTTTCCGATTTTTCCTGGTTTGCGAATTTCGTAGCAGAATACAACCCGGATCACCCCACTTTCAGGTGATTTCTGCACTTTTGGGGTCAATGCGTGCACAAACTGGCTTCTGGAACCCTAAAACCAAAAACCCCAAAAAATACCCACAAAGTAAAAATGAAGCCCACCCCCATTTTGCGTACTTGTTGCGCAGTTGTTGCGTACTTGGTATTCTTTATTTCTGGGGTACCAATATTAATAAGACACGGTATAGATTTGATGAGGTTGGCGCTTTGATAGCCATTTGAGTTGTTTTGGGGAAGTACATACCATAAATCACACATTGTCGCGGAAGGGCTCAGCCGTGTTCAGTCAAAATCGGTGCGTCCTGTGGTTACAATAAGCTCTGTCGTGTTCCCACCGTGACCACTACCCATGCCCCAACCCCCCCTCAGAAAGCCCCTATAAAAATAAAAAAACGGGCTCACAAAATTTCAATCAAAATCACAACTTTTCACAACTATTCACAACTTTTCACAACTTTTCACAAAGTTTCGCAAAATTTCAATCAAAATCACAACTTTTCACAACTATTCACAACTATTCACAACTTTCACAACTTTTCACAATTTTCAAACAAAATCACAACTTTTCACAAAATTTCAAACAAAATCACAACTTTTCACAACGTTTCACAACTTTTCACAACATATAGTTGTGAAAAGTTGTGAAACGTTGTGAAAAGTTGTGAAACGTTGTGAAACGTTGCGACACGTTGTGCATAGGATTGAAATTGTGTGATATTTTGTGAAAATTTGTGAAACTTTGTGAAACGCCGCCCCCCGGATAGCACCAAAATCGAGCATTTTTGGGTGGGTTTCGGCAATTGCGGGTTCCTCGTGGAGGGCAGAGCGACGACATCCTCATGTGATAACAACCAAGGTACCCTTGGATAACTGGGGGGGTCAAGTACAGAAGTACCATCGCCCCCAGCTAGTTCACCTGCTGGCCGTCTTTTTTTAGTAATCGACTTCTCGCAAAGAGGGTATTCTTTTTTAGTGTCGTTGCTGTTCTGTCTGATGCATTCGGCATCAGATTCGCGTCTAAGTTTCGTTCGCTTCCTTTTCGTTTGATTTGATACGTTTTGCTTTTTTTTGAAAACTTGATTTGTCTTAGTGCACACCCGAGGATACGCGCTAACTTTTTTGTTTTGTATTTTTTTGTTATTGACAATCGCCTAACGGGTGGGTTCTGTGCTCACCCAGAGCGGCTACGATAATCACAGACAGCACACTTCTCCATGGTGTGGCAGATGAGATTTTGGGGATTCTGGTCTGACTTATTTTTTTGTTCGGGTTGCGTCATTTTCATTTACATCATGAGCAGAGTGGCGGTGGTGAGGGTGAGCAGCATCCAGCTGACGTAGTGCTGTGCTGCTGCTTCGCCGTCGGGGCAGTCGTCAGCTGGCTTTCCGGTTGCATTCTTGGTGGTGTCTTCGGTACACACACAGAGGTAGTCGGATCTGCTCGCTTTGCTGATGTCGTTGTCCGTGCATGTCTGTCTCGAGCCGCATGGCGATGCATCGCATTCGTTCAAAGTGTTCATCTCAGCAGGCTGCCCAATAGCACGCGATGCAGGGTCATCCGTCACCCAACACACAAAGTCACGGCTTCTCCCCGACTCAGTGTTCGGGTCGTAGCACGTCTGTCCCGAACCACAAGGGTTGGAAGCACATTCGTTCGCAACGTCAGTGCACGACTGACGCCGCGGGATGTAAATATTGCGGTCGCACACACCCATCGTGCGGCTCATCTGGCATGTGTCACCAACAGGGCACACCTGGTCGCACACACCGTTGCCAGGGTTGTTGAGGGTCTCCCACTCATCCGTCTTCTTCCAGCAGTAGTAGTTCATGTCGTTCTTCGCAACACCATTAGGCGGGCAGTCCGTGTACAGACGGCACCACCCATCCGAGAAGCCCCACGAGAATCCAGTGTAGATAGCGCTGCTGTCGGAGAAAGCAAGACAGGCCTCATAAGTGACGTCCTTGCCCTTATCTTCGATGAGGGCACACTCTTTGTAACCGATGCACCTGCCGTGGCGCACGAACTGGTACCCCTTCGGCTCCTGCAGCTGGAACGACTGCGGTGTGTCGATGTACGCTGGGAGGCCGGCGTACTTAGCCCTGTCGACTACTGCACAGCGCACCTTGTAGTTGAGCCCGTCCTTCAGTGCACCCGCCTTCTCCTGTGTCAGCACCATCGACGCAACGTCGTTCACAACAAACGCAGACTTCACAACATCCTTCAAGCTTGCATCCGCCTTCATTTGCTCAGCAGACTCGGGCAGCTCGTCACGTGTATCGTCCAAGTAACGCACACCGCACACAACCTCAGCACCTTCCATCATCCCGTTCGTCTGCACGTTGATCGGGATCCCGTCCTTCGTCCCCTGACGCGGGAAGCGGTCCACAATCTCAATCGTGCGGGTCGTTTCCTTCATGTAGGTCGAGGCACCGTACCCATCAAAGCACGATTCGTACGCACACCCAGCCACCTTGTCCACCTTCGCAATGCTGCACGCTGCGAACAGGTCACACCTCTTGTCCACGTTCCAGAAGGTGAACGCCTTGCAGTTCGCGTCCTCGTCGCACGCAGTCGCACAGCAGTCGACAGAGGCAACCACCTTCTGGCTCGTCGCTGTCTGTGCTCCACATGTGTGGTAGCCGAACGGGTTTGCTTTGAAGACGTACCCAATGACCATAGGTGCCATGGTTGCACGTGTGCACAGCCACGTGTCAAACAGGTTGTCCATGTTCCGCACTGACATGGTGCCAACCTCCAGAAGCTCGTTGCGCTCACCTGAGTCAATACGCATCATTCTGCACATCTTCAGCAGACGCAGGTCTCCAGCATTCCACAGCAGACTCTTCTGCCAGTAGAACCCAATGCACAGCACGTCCATGTCGCAGATCGACTTGCACGTCTCAAAGTTCTGGAACTGTCCAAGTGGGCGCTCCACATAGTTGATGCCACCCACGTTCGTCGCCCACTGCTGGCCAGGGGTGAAGGTCACTTTGTTCTGGTACCTGCGCCACCTTGTGCACTTGGGACGTTCAAGGCCAGTGGGTGGTGCAGTGGCCTCGTCTGCCGATGGACACACAGCGGGACCTGACACACGCACTGTGTAGTGCACTTTTGATACCGCCTGGGATTCCATCCAGCATGTGTTCGAGTTCGGCCCACCTGTTGGGTACGCCCATGTGAAGATCCTGCAGGGACCCTTCTCTCCGCTGTACTCCCTGCACCGCTTTGCGCACTCAGCAGCACTTGGGCAGTCACCTTGCACACCTAACGGAACATCGTCAATATTGACCAGATCCTGTCCTCCCACCAAGCCAGACTCAGCGCACGCATAATTCAAATCAGCTTCGTAGTCGGAAATCGCCAGCACTGGTCCAATGTTGTCCGTTTGGTGGCGTGTGACAGGCTTTTCGCCGTTCTCGTTCACAGACACAACCATCAAGTAATGTGGGTTGCACTTGTCTGTTGCACCCGTGAAGATGTCCTTTCTGTCGTAACTGATGTCACACAACGCCCAGTCCTGTGCCTTGGTGTTCATTGGGATCTCGAACTGGATATCACACCCGGACACTGCAAACTCCTTGTACAGCTTTGTGGAGTCCATCCACTTCCACGTCTCCCACCCAACAGGCTGGCGAAGGATGCACGAAGGCGCCTTGCGTGTGACCATGGCAAACCCCCAGTAGACACGGTAGTGTGTGATGTCAGACTCGTCGATGGCACGCAGGATGGTTGCCGTCCCACCAAATTCAAAGCGCTCTGGATCTTTGTCGACGAAGAGCATACCTACGGGGTTCTGCCCGGGCACCTTCTTCACAGTGGGCTCGTCACAACAGGTCTGCTGGTCACAGCCGAAGTAGCACGACACCTCTGCTGCATCGCTACGAAGTGTCCAGCCGTCACCACAGGTCATGTCAGTGCATACACCACCTGTGCAGCACTCACCATCGAAGCATTCGCCAGCAGACCAGTCGTCGTTGTATATTCTGCACACAAGACCTGCTGCGTCGTGACGCAGGACACGCCCTGCACCACAGGTGTGGTACGGCCTGTCCTGGGGTGGGATCACCTCAGCCATCCACGCATACTTCGTGTCAGGGTCGTTCGGCTTACGTCCACAATACGGCCACTTCGGGTATTCAACATTGTTCAGCGGGTGCGGGCACCACTGCTCCTTGCAGTCCCCACCGAGCACAGTCCCGGTGTATCCTTGGCACAGTGCTGCGTCCACATGGGACACATACGTCAGCACGGCCACAGCTAATGAGATGCAAAGACGTTTGACCATTGTGCGCCCAGCCATGCTGCGCAAGATAAGGGAGAGGAGAAGGTCTTCTGTGTGGTGGTTAAGGAAAACACACGCCGTTGATACAAAAGGGGTATGTGTGGGTGCGCTTTTTTTTGTTCCCTTTCCCTGCCTTTTTTCTTTTTTCGAAAACACTGAACAGAACCAAAAAAGAAAGTGGGGGAGAAAAAAATCTGAATTCTGTTTACTTCGTTTCGGGCAATTTTTGGGGGGGTTAGGGGGTATCCAAAAGGCAAGGTGAGAAACTACGTGGATACTGATGGTTTTTTTTTTTCTTTTCGGGACATAAAAAAGAGAAGTAGAACGTACCAACGCTTCACCGTTCATCGGCGGACGCAGGCACTAAAAAATATGTTGGTCAGATGTGATTAAGCTCCTCACCTCCTCACTGCTTAAGTCACCTTGAAAAAGGGGGGAAGGTCAGGTGCGAGGGGGATGCGGGGAAACAGGGGAGTGCATACGTGCACTCTCCACATTTTGATATGTGGAAGCGGGTTGGAATGGGGTGGGAGTGTTGCTTTTCTGAGTAACGTTTAAAAAAAAAAAAGTGAAGTTTTGACAGTGCAAACACCTCTGGGACGCTAGGTATTGGCACTCTAAAAAAAAAAATCAAAGAAAACTTGAATAGATGACTGTGCACAGTATAGTTTTTTATCCCCGCTTGAGACCATGAATTTCACGCCCCTTCACAAAATCGTGAAGGAGGTGCGTGAATTTATTTTCCGGTATTTCACGCTCAAAAAATAAATTCACGCTCATGGTGTGATTTTTCTAAAAAAAAGGTGTAAAAAAGGTCCTTCTAAGGTCCTTCTAAGGTATGGTGGTTTTCCTTAGGGCATTTCCTTACTAGTAAGCAAAACGTGACTTTTTCCCGAGCTTTCTCTGTGGTGGAGTGGACTTGTTTTCGATCAAAAAACTGTGTACCCAGTACCCAGTACCCAGTACCCAGTACCCAGTACCCAGTACCCAGTACCCAGTACCCAGTACCCAGTACCCAGTACCCAGTACCCAGTACCCAGTACCCAGTACCCAGTACCCAGTACCCAGTACCCAGTACCCAGTACCCAGTACCCAGTACCCAGTACCCAGTACCCAGTACCAAAGGGCCGATGGAGGGTTCCGAGATGGCGATAGCCTGCGACACTATGTCATGGGAAGGTGGGATACTAGCTTGCGCCGCAGGCGCACGGTACGCTACTTTTATTGTTTCGGCGTATCCTTTTTTCTCACTCTTCGTTGGGTTCCACGAGCTCCGCCCGTCAAATGGTGGGGTGTAAAATGCGCATCTACGCAAACTGCCCCACGTTCCTTTTGTACTTTTCCTTCAGAAGTCAAATACTGACCATATTTTGCACACAGAACCTGAAAATGGCCTGTAAAACCTGACACATGCATTTTAGGTCAAAAATACTCATTTCTGAGCGCAAAGTGACCCCATCACAGCACGTACAGGCTCCGCTGCACCGAAAACAAAAATTTTTTTTTTGATTTTTTGTGGGTAAAAATTTCTGGGGAAAATTTATGGCCACAAAAAACCACCAAAAAAGATGTACACAAAATAATTTTAGCACCCCCCAAAAAAAAAGGTGTAAAAAAGGTCCTTCTAAGGTCCTTCTAAGGTATACCACTACCCTTGTATAGGTCACACCAGCTCAGAAAAATAAATTCACGCTCAGAAAATCGTAGAACTGAACTCTCGAAAATTTTTTTGGAGTCCTTTGGAGGCCCAATTTTGCAATTAAAGCCAGAAAAGAGGCATTTTGAGCCATTCTAGGGGTCTCAAACGCATTTTTCAGTTAATTTTCTGTAGCACACAAACCAAGGATACACACCGTTTTTTTTTCCCAATATTCTTCCAAAATCCCAAATGACACCTCAAAAACGTACGAGGGCACCTGTGGAGAGTGAGTCCGACACGAACACAAGTGACTCATCGTCATCGTCTTCCTCATCTTCATCAGAAGTACAGCCGCGTAAGCGCCACAAACCCGCTGCACCAGTTCTGGCTCAAGGCGCTGTCCAGCGCTAAGAGTTCCACATAAAAAAACTGAATCAAAAATCATCATAAAAATAACCATCCCACCCTCTTCTCTTTGTACGTGAAAACGGGTTGTGAAATTCATGGTCTCATTTGGAGATAAAATAATATATTTTCGTGAATTTATACCAGTATTTCACTTACAGGTGGAAACAGCCCTCGGGGAAGCATTTTTCCCCTCAGGCTTCGCCCTCGGGAAAAAATGCTTCCCCGAGGGCTGTTTCCACCTGTGCGTGAAATACTGGAAAATAAATTCACGATAATAATATATATTATAGCTTTTGTTTTGTGCGTAAAGTGCGTAATAAATATTCTGAGGTGATATTTTTTTATTACTGCAATACGCTCCCAACTGACTACCTGGCCTGTGAAGAGGAAAACCTCTTTGAGTCCGGTGCGGCCGAGCCCAAAAAAAAAAGGTCCCTTTTGTGGACCTCTAGGTACACTTCTCGGAAAAATAGCTGGTTTCAGCGACGCCAGTAGTACAGATATGTTTTGGTATCCAATAAAAAAGGGGCGCCAAATTTACCAAAAAATACCCCAAATCCCCAAAACTTATTAGGACGCCAAGTTTGGACTATTGTCACATTTCCAAAAAGAAAAAAAAATATGGGGAGAGAGAGAGAGAAGAGTAGGAATGGTGCCGGTTTTAGACCATCCTGTAGCAAGAAATGTTAGATTTGTATCACAGTGTGGGGGGTGGTTTTTTTTTTTTGTAGAGTACGCAAAGTTGACGTATTCTTGTAAACTTCCCTTTTTCCCTCCTAACGGAAAAGGTAAAGTGAACATTGAAAAATTGAAAAGGAAAATGGTGGTTGTTGATGCAGGCACCTCCGACCGACTTACGTATGTATGCCAGCCATCCGGATGAAAGCACAAAATACTGGGAAAAAAAAGATTATGAAATTCTATCAGGGAGCTTTAGTTTTTTTTGTTCCCAGTGGGGGGGGAGATCAATACGAGTATCTCATGAGGGTATCATCATTACAAAACTTACACAAAAAATAAAGAAAAAAAATTTATAAGATGAACCTAAGCCTCTCGTGCTTAGTCACCCTAATAAAATGGATCACATATAAAAGATGCTATGCACCTTAGAAGAAAAATCAATGTTTTTTTTTTTTGACTAAATCTCGCCAGGATTTTTGCACAAAACCCCGGATTTCTTTTTTTAAAATATTTGTTGGTAAATTGTTGGGATAGCACACACACCCGATTTCAATACTATACCTTCTCACCGTGGGTTGTGACCCTATAGGAGTTGAAGGAAGGTTGTGGGGAAGGTCCACTGGTATGCATACGAGAAAGGGTAGAACAAAGCAAAAACTCTTCGGTCATGATTTTTTTTATATTTTGAGTTTTTGAAATTTTCCATTTTCCAATTATTTTTTTGATAAATTGTTGTAGTGTAGTTGCCTCGGTTGTGTTGCCACAGTTTGTGCAATCTCCACTGTTTTTTTTTTGGGGGGGGGGAGAAAAAAAGGGGCGGGGGGAAGGGGGATGGATGGGGGTTTTTTTTTTGCTTGAAAACTTTGACAACGTGTACCCCCGCGAACGGGCAATCCACGTCGTTTTCTTTTTTCGGTAGGTTAGAGACGAGACTTAGAGACAGACACATGCCATACTGACAGAGGGAACGACGCCCCTGCCCACACACCCATACCTATTAAAAATGGGCATTTTGAGTGCACTTTTTGTTGCACCGCAAATATTTTGCATTTTTTATACTTTTATTTTTTGACAAAAATAGAAAGAAGAAGCGAACACATCTAAAAAAAAAAAAAAAAATGAGACTTTTTATCACCACCCCAAAAACCCTAACACGGGGTAGGTACCGCGTATCCAGGACCACGACGGTCGAACTGCGAATAGGATCGGATCTTTGCGTTCCGGGTGGGGTCGGAGGAGAAGGCCTCTGCCGAGGACCGTTTGAGTGGCATGGACACTTGCGGCTGGGGGAGGGGAGCTGGGGGCGCCTGGGCTGGGGGCTGTTCCATCACACGCAGTGCTTCGTAGGTATCCGCCTCCACCTGCCGTTGGTCCTCTTGGAGAAACCCTACTAGCGCCCCCGACGACACGTTCCCTTCCTCATTCACGTTTTGTACGACCCACTCCCTTGCCCGCGCCCCATAGTTAATCGGCAGCATCGTTCTTGCCATTTGCGTTTCCGATATTTCATTCTGAGTAAATAAGAAGAAGAATGTGAGAGATGTCCGGAGTGGAGGGGTGGGGGAGAGGGGAGGAGACATACCCTCAAAATCTCGAGTTGTTTGGAGAGGTCTGCACATCGTCTGTTCGCCTCTGCTTTTACCTGTAGGTGGGGGTATAAAAAAGGTGATAAAAATAAGTTTCATTTTTTAGTCAAGAAGAGAGTTCATAAGATGAACTGTACTTCACCTTGATCGAGGGGGGGAGATGCACACCTGATCGGTTCTACACTGCCAGATCCGTGTCCGTGCGTCCATCTGCGCCTGGTGTGTCGCCTCACGCTGCTCAGGGCTGAGGTGCTGCCATGACGGGCACAGCGACGAAGGCGGCATCATGCGGTCCATTGCAGGCCTCTCGCCGCTTCCCCTCTCCACTGTGTGTATGTCCCCCTCCCGCCGCGCTCCACGGAACGCTGTGTCTTGTGTATGGGCAGCGCTTTAGGCCCGCCTTTCTCGGGTATATGATTTGTGTTGTGTTTTTTTTACCCTGTTTGTGTAGTATGATGTGAAGGGGGGGCACAACAACTGCTTACCTTTGATGGAGTCTTCGCGGCCCACCCTTCTGCTGAACAGCAGTCGCTGCCAAAGAAAAGGCTGAAAGTGGAGAACCCCCCGAGGACACAACAGAAGCGCAGAGGAAGCGCACAATCGCTAAGGCGAGGCCTCCCTAGCCGAGTGACTATGTCCTGCACACCTAGCGACCGACTTGCCCCTGCAGACTCGAACTGCTCGATGATATCACCACGATGACGACGCGGATCAGAAACACAAGGGGTACTACCCGTTGATCAAATATGACGACACTGTCAAGCAACTCCGAAAGCCGTGCGGGTCCTACATCCATTTCGAGATTGACATCTGAAAAAAAGGGGGGGAGGGAGAGAGTGTTGTGTCTCTGCAACTCTGTTTTAAAACCCCCAAAGGGGCGAAAAAACGAAACCAGCGTGGCATAACATAAAAGCAAATTCATATACTTGCTACTTTGGGATAAATGGCAAGCTTTAAAGGGGTGTACTATGTACTCCCCCCTGGAAACAAAAAGGCAAACATTGCTAGATGCATATCCCATTCTTTGCACACACATCTAAACAATAGGGGTGAAAAGTGCTGTAACAAGACAGCAACAAAACAAAAAAAAAAAAAAGCAAAAACAATAAAATTGGTTCGAAGACCGAGACACTATCATCCCCACGAACCCGCTTGCTTGGAGAGAAAAAATACAACTGATCTGCTATTCGCGTGGTCAGTGCTTTTTTAATAGCAAAGCGGTATCAGAGTAGGGTATGGGCCTAGCCATGGTTCATGTGTTCTGTTGCCTGACAAGGGGGCAAAAAATGTATAGCAAAGTTCTTTGTAAGATGCATGTGTCTGTAGTGCACACACACACACACATATTTAGTCAAGGTCTTAGTACAGGCAGGTTTAAAAAAAAGTCATGTAAACCCCCCGAAGGTGAAAGGTGCAAACGGTCCTACTTACCCGACGGGACCTCCCCGAACCGAAGGCACCAGACATGTTGTTGATATGGGGTTTTGATTGAATAACACGAAGAAGACAAGTAAAAAGGAAGATGAGTATACCGCAAATGCCACCTGATTTTACCTCCACACACATATCACACTAAGCTCCATAAAAATTCAGGCAATCAGGTGGAAATGCGCACACCTCCTCCACAAGCGGAAAGCGACAGGATGGAGAGCGACAGTTCCTGAAGCCCTTTTTGCAACGGTGTGTGCTAAAAAGGGAGAAAGGTTGTAGGGAAATGGAAAACCCCCAATTGCAAAATAAAATGCAAGGGGGGAAACAAACTGTGTACAAAGCAAGACAAAAAAGCAAACGTTCCTGCGGTGAAGACAAATGCAGAGAGTCGCTTTAGACAAAACAATGTACATCAGTTTGTATTGGTTCAGTGTTCATAAAAATGGACGATCTGCTGCAGTTTACAATACTGCAGCAGACCTTGGGGAAATACAACAACAAAAAGACAAAACGTTGAATGATGACTCAACGCATGTCTTAGGTAAAATCTCAACAAAATTCGAAGGTGCCAAATGATCGACACAATAGGATGTTGATGACTGTGAGTTGATTGCAAGTGTACACATAAAAGAGGCATGGAAAGAGTGTACGCTATCTATTCTGATTTGATGCAATACCAGGCACAGAAGGACGTCTACTCCGTCGGTGGCTGCGGGACAACGTCGCCAGCTGCCGACCTGTAGGACACGCAGGAGCCGTGCACCTGTGGGTAGGCGTCGTCAAAGGCAGAGCTGGGGACGCTGTTGTCGCAGTAGTCAGTGCCGTCGGCAGTGCACGGGTCGACGCTGCCTGTCCCGTCTGCGTTGTTCGCAGCGATGTAGTACCTGTCCATCATCCCTGTGTCCTCGTGCCAAAGGAAGTGGCAGTGCACCATCACGTTCCCGCCGTGCTCGTCGAGTGCGTGACGCACGCGCAGCTGTCCACCCAGGGTAGGGATGGTGTCGCGCCAGTCGCCCACCTCACCCCAGTCCGCAAGCGTCGCTGGGTTCCCAGAATAGGACGCTACCTGGAAGTGGTTCACGTGGAAGTGCATCGGGTGCGGCGAGGCCCCACCCCCGCTGATGACAACATCCTCCACGTCGCACAGACGCCCCACGTGGCGGTAGTGGTAGTTCTCCAGGTGGCGCGACGAGTCGTCAGACTCGGGGTAGCCAAACGCAAGGAACGGGCAGTCGTCGGTGGAGGTGGCGCAGTCTGCGCCCACACCGAGCCAGTTGGAGCCGCCCTCAACAGTGGCGCCTGCCAGGCGTGTGGCCATGTGCCACTCCGACACAGGCGTCGTGTCCAGCATGTTCTGCAGGTAGTTCGGGCGGTTCACGTCTGCCTCTGCAAGCACAGGTGCGTCCGTGGTCCCGTCATCCCCGCCGTCTGCACTCACAACCAGCGTGACGAGGTTCTGCAGGAAGGCAACGTCGTACGCAGACGCACGCTCCGTCGGGTTGCTCTGCAGGTAGAACTCACCTGCAGTGCTGCAGCGCACCGCAATGCCTGCACGGGTCGCGGGCATCATCAGCACGTGCGAGATCGACCGTGCACCGCTGTGCGGGAACACACCGTCCAGCGACAGCAGCATCATCTCGCACGCAGTCGCACCACCGCCCCCAAGCGCCACAGCCGTCCGCAGCTCAATCTCCAAGTACACGTCCCCCACCGCGTTCAGCAGCTCAAACCGGTTCCACACACCGACACGCATCTCGCGCACAGGCTGGCGCTGCCCGTTCACAAGCAGCACCTGCTGCGTCTGCGTCCCGTCCGAGTTCTCCACCAGCTCAGCCCCAAGCGGGATGTTGTCGCCAGTCACCTCCCGCAACGTCGAGTAGCTGTGCAGGCTGAACCCCGCCCCGGTTGGGTTGCACGAGCACAGCGCGTGATGTGTGATCGACATGAGCGACACAGGCATCCCTGCCCACTGCGTGCGTGCAGACTCCGTCGCAAACGTCTCCACCTCCGTCGGCGGCGACTCCTCAAAGTCCGGCACGTCCACCACAATCATCCCCACCATGCCTCCCTACACCTGCAGCGAGCTCGACCCGTGGTGGTGCGAGTGGTACCAGTGTGTTCCGGGCAGGTGGTTCGCAGGGATCTCGTATGTGTACGTCTTTGACCCACCCCCAGGCGCCACACCGATGATCACGTTGTCCGCAGAAGGGTCGACGTGCAGGCCGTGTGTGTGCATGTTTGTGATGTTCGCCTGACGCATCGCGTTCAGCCCCTCCCCGTCCGACGTCTCCTGTTCGGGCTCCACGTCCAGCAGGTTGTTCACCAGCGTCAGCACCACAGTGTCCCCGGGGAACACACGCAGCGTCGGCCCGGGCACAGAGCACACCCCCTCGTAGCAGTAGGCACGCACGTTCTTCTTGAATGCGCCTGCGTCGAGCTGGTGCTGCTCCACAGTCAGCGTCACCTCAAGACGTCCTGCCGTCGACGTGAGTGTGGTCTGGTGCGCAAATATGGGTGCAATCAGCGACGGCACAATGTGTGTGTCCATGCAGGGCTCAAGCAGCGAGTTCCCATCCAGCGGTGCGTCTGTGCAGGTCAGGTCTGCCTCCTCTACGGGCGTGCCTGCACTCTCACCCTCAGGCACTGCTGTCTCGGGTACATCTGTTTCTGGCGCGTCAGTCTGTGGCACGTCGGTCTCAGGTACTGCTGTCTCGGGCACGTCTGTTTCTGGCACATCTGTTTCTGGCGCGTCAGTCTCAGGTACATCTGTCTCAGGTGCCGACGTCGTCTCCACGTCACCGCACCCCGTGCTCCCATCCCCCACGCACAGGTCTGGGCAACGGTTCGTCCCTGCACACACACCGCACACCGTCAGCCCTGAGCTCGCACTCACAAAGCTGCACGCGGATCCATCAGCAGCACCCACACACGGCTCCGTCTGTGTATCAGGCCGGTTGCAGGACCGCTGTGCACCCACCACTGCCACATGCAGCAGCAGCGCACACACCACCACACTAGCCTTCATGTTTGCGCGGTGTTTCGTTGTAAAAAGTGAGGTAATTATCTGTACGGGGAGAGAGTGGCGGGGTGTAGGGTTGGGAGCCCTGACTGCGGCAAGACTAATGAAGCAAGAAAACCCGGCATGCTTTATAGTTGTCGCTCTGTTTTGGATTTACCAACGCTTGGTACTACCAACTGTCACGCGATAAGACCACGTTCAGCCCAGTCCGGAAAGATATAAAAATTCAAAAAAAACAACAACCCCCATGCTGAAGGACGACGACAAGGTATGGTTGTGAGCTTACAGGAGCTTTATGCTCGCTGCACCCAACGCTTGATGCACGATAGTCGACAAAGAGAGCAGGGGGAACACAACGAGACAAAATAAAATGAAAATTTGAGACTATGCTCCACATCACTCTCTCTTCTTCAAAAGCCAGGATTTCCCTGCCCCTTTTCCATGTGTAGTTAGACGGCGCCATGGGGAATGCCCGCACATTAGTGTCGGTATCCCCGATTGAACAACAAAAGGGGAAACAAAAGGAACCACAACACCTTCCTATACTACCTTCACCCTGCCATCCTTTCTCCCCACGAGGCCCGCATCTTCCCCCCAGGTAGCTTTGAGGTACAGCCCTATCTCGTCCTTCTCTTTGCTCCCATTGCTGAACGAGGTAAGCCGATTGAGCATGTAGGGGCCGGGGCGGAGGTTGTGATGCGACAATGTGGCGTTGGTGATTAACAATACATCTCTCAGGGTTTTTGCGTGTCTGAGGATTTGACGGACTTGAGTAGGTTTGAGGAAGACCCCACGCTTTGCGGCCATAACCATGGCACGAGCCGCAAGGGGTGCATTCTCGCATTGTGTATAGCAGGTTGCCAGCTCGCACCAGAAGGGCTTGGTGGTTTTCAGGTCGAAGGCGCACACCTCAGTTTGGAGCGGCCGTATAAGCGCTTCAGCCTCTTCAGCAGAGAGCGTGCCTGACACCACTGCGGCAGTTGCAGTGCGGAAGGCGAAGGTGGACCACACTACCCCACTGCCTCCTTCGGCAAGACTCATTGCGGTGGTGCGGAGACGGAGCACTTCAGGGACGTCGCAACGTCGTAGGGCAGCCTTGGCAGCTGTGGGAGGGGAGAGGGGGGTGAGAAGGGGGGTTGAAAGTTTTGAATACGTACCCTTCACATCGGCATGGGTCATAGCTAGCGGACCACGGAACTTCTCGGAAAGGGCAAATTTATACTCCGGGAGGGCACAGTCCTCAGGGGGAGATGCTGGGGCACCGTCTGCAGTGTGCTTGCGGTACTTTGCTTTGATAGCTGCAAAGTCCCATTCATCAATTTCCTCTTCGGGGGAAGTGGACACATCTCGCGGGAAGGGAGCAGATTCGCGCCGAGACACCGTGTCTTTCTGCGATCGCATGGTATCGGTGTGTGTGACGGGGTGTATACTATTGTCTTTGTTTTTGCCAGCACTCACATTTGTCGTCACAAACCCCTTAACAGGAATATACGACCCTTTCCTTCTCTGAATAGTGTAAGGCTTAATGCGAAAAAGAGATCTCATATTTACTTCATTTTGGGTAGGTAAAAGAATGTGAGAGAAAGAGGGTGTGTTGTGTGCTGTAGTTGATTTTTTTTTAGAGGGGAGTGTGGTGGAGGTTAGTGAGAATGAAAACCTTTTATTTAATTTGAGAATTTAAGAAACGTTTTCATTTGTTGTTTTTATGGCATTCAAACTTCGTCACGGCTTTCTAGAATTAATACAGCAGGGAGGGTATTGAAGGTTATGCTGACTGGGTCCAGATCTGCTGGCTCCATGACCGACACTTCACCCCACGTCGCTAGA
This sequence comes from Rhynchopus sp. YZ270_cl-10, assembly GCA_964035575.1. Lineage (NCBI taxonomy): Eukaryota > Euglenozoa > Diplonemea > Diplonemida > Diplonemidae > Rhynchopus > Rhynchopus sp. YZ270_cl-10. The sequence goes on along the minus strand of OZ037834.1, from coordinate 2,064,602 downwards.
CCAACCGCTGCACGGATACATGCCTGCGTATCGCGGGGTGTTGCTGGATATACTTCGCATATATGACTCACACCATCTAAGCTCACTGTACAATACTTTGGCGTCAATGTGGCGACTAAATCGGTACCACCTGCAGAACGACCACTTGAAGACGTACGCTTGGATCGGGTGCTGCGAACGGATGCCTTGGTTGGAACAAGACAGTAGGCGCTTCCATCTTGAACGTATCCTGGACCGGTCAGCTCGTAGCTTCCACGACCCACCCCGGTAATGCCGAAGATACGCATGGCCTCTTCCTGGACCTCGGCGAGGATGGTGGTAGCGTCGCGTGTCAAGGCTGCAGTGTCCTCGACGTCGCAGCCGATGCGCACACACTTCGCAGACTTCGCGCTGAAGACGGTGACAAAAATCTGTCGGAGGTACAGCTTCGGGAGGGTCCGACCCTCTGCGGCAGCGGGGTGTTCGGTGGCGGGCGTCGTGGGGGAGGTGGGGGAGGTGGGAGAGGTGACATCCGCACGCAGACGGAGTTCAAGCTTTTTGCAGCGGAGGCAGAGGCGTTCGCCGTGGACCAGCGCGACTTCTTGGTTGTCCGCGTCAGAGATTAGCGTGTATTTTGCTGTTGTATTTTTTAAAAAATCGATAAAAAGAGTTGAAATGCTGGTCCGTACCGTAGAAACGAGGCGGTTTTGCACCCCGGCTAGGCCACACAACCTCTCCCTAAAAAACGGACCAAAAAAACAAAAAAAAAAGGAACCATACCTGTCAACGCCTGTTCGTCTACCTCAGATTCATTGAGGATCTGCTTCTCAACGAGCGTCTGCACAACGGAGGCCAGATTCGCTCCGTGGGTGCTCATTTGGGTTACCTCAAATGCAAGCACCGGACAGGGCAGGCCCCCTTCTGTGTTGCGGTTGTGGTACACCACTGCTGTGATGGCACCGTAGAGGAGACGGTACTCCGACTGCCCGGTCGGCAGATCCGAATAACACAGCCGCGTCAACTCATCCCCTTCCGAGTCTGGAGAAGGGGTCAGCGCGTTCGACACCTTCGACACCCTTGAATCCAATGACTCCGATTCCGACGCAGCATCGGGAGCTGTAGCACCATGAACCTCCGCAAGCGGATCCGACGAGCTCTTCTGATGCCTCCTCACCCTCCCATCCGTCAAATGCGACGATGATTTCGAAAGAAACGACGCCAACGCGGGGCCTCCATCCAGACGCTGAAACCTTCTCGTAACATTGGGAAGAACATTACCTATGCGTCTCGCATGATCGAATTCGGTTGCATCCTGATCCAACGGATTTTCCGGCATCCCTACCCTCCTTTTAGACGACCTCAATAACGCATCGCTCTTCCGAAAGACCTCTTGAGCCACCCCATGCGTCGCAGTGCTATAGTTATGACTCGGAATTGACAGCCGAATCGAATTTCCCCACAAATCGTTTACAGTTACCCTCTTTTCTCTACTCTCTGACGATGTTTTTAACACAAAATGGTCCATTTCGTTGACCTCATCGTATTCTAAGGCGCACCATAAAACTAATGGCGATTCTTTTCCGTCCATAAAATAGGACGGAGACAACGCAGCAGGAAGCTCGATATGCGCCGGATCATCTAAAGGGGGTGCCTTCAAAAGATAAAACCGGACCGAAGATGCGTCGACCTTGGCACCTTCTTTTAATGCAATGAAGTTGCGGGAGATGTCCTTCGCAGTGAGTGTCTGGTGTGGATGCAAGGTCACCTCCCTAGTAAGCTCGAGGTGAGAGGCAGCTTCGTTCGCAGATCGTGCAGCTCTGCCACTATACGTGATTGAAATGGTTTTGACACGAGACACAATTTTGACCCGATCGCCGGTTCTCGGGACGTACAACGTCTTGTCACCCATGGCGCTAGAGTTTCCATAGATATCTGTCTGTTCTCCAGCAAAGGCGTCTTTATGAAACACTACATCCTCGCCTACAGTGAACGAAGAAGACCCGCGCTCTCCAGGGGTCACGACACCGCCCTGGCAGAGCACCATGCATTGGTCGTCAGAGCTGGGCATTTTATTTGTGTGTACTGTTTTTTGGGTTTTCATTGACAAATCAGGTTTGGGTATACAGGAAAAATGATCCGGAAAAGAGAAGTTGGGGTGGAGAAAAAAAAGCTTCCGTTTCGTATCGACAATCTACCTATCGCAGATTAGGAACACAATGGTTTTGAGGTTTTTTTTTTTTGCTTTTTTGTCCCACAGATGAGAACCCGACCTAGTCGGTCCGACCTTTTTGGCCTCACCAGTTTTCGACTTTGCCGATTATTTTAAAGTTGAAAACAGCATTTACCCGGCCGTATCTCTAAAATCTAGACCTCCGCAAACTTCCGCTTCCGTCCCGCACATGACGGAACCCCACGCCATGTTGTCAGCAGCTCTGCTTTGAACCCTTCTAAGGCGTCTTTACCTATGCGCTCCTGCCATGCTGCATTCCCCATGATGAAGACAAGCGTGTCTCGGAGGAAGGGGGGTGAGGGTGCACCGGAGAGACCATCTCGGTAGGCATGCTCACCCTTGGGCACTGCGATGTCCTGCAGGAGCGTGCCGCCGACGTTCTTCCGGATGGAGACGATGCCCGACGCATCGCCCCAGTCAGGGACCACCACGACGTAGCCCAACGGCGCCTCCGTTGCCGCAAGCGTCTCCGCCATGTGTGTGTACGTTGCGTGGAAGACGGCTTCTGTGAAGGGAGGGTTCACTTCGATGGTGCCGCTTGATGGCTGCAGGTCGAAGGCTGACCCGAGACTGCCGAACACTGCATCGCATTCAGGCATGAGGGAGCAGAAGAGGGTTGGTAGTGTTGTCGTGGTGGTGGTGGTGGAGGGTGCGCACTTCGCACAGTTCAAAGGGGACGAGAAGAGCTCGGTACGGACCCCACAGCGGCGGTGGAGAAGCGTCATGACCTCGCTTGGTATGCAGTCTTGCAGGCCTCCTGAAGGGGGCGGGGTTGGGATAAAAAGATAAGTTGAAAGTGCAAAACGCCTCACCGTTCATCGCGCGGACGCAGGCTAAAAATGCAATATTTTTTTTTCCCATACCTCTCCCCCCTGTCAACACCATATACTTCATCCGCATCCACGTTGCGTACTCTGTGAATAACGTCTCCAGCTCCTCATCATCCAGGTCAGGCTCCGCAAGAGGAACAAACGCATGAAACCGCGTTCGCAAATCCTTCCATATGGGACGTGCCACTGCCACTTTGGTCTTGCGCCCTGTTAGAAGGATGGACACGTTGTCTGCTTCCTCATCGTCACCTGCTACCTCAATCTCAACAGGACCATCAGCAGTATCAGCTATGGGTAAGGTATCATAGGTGAGAGCACGTAGCTTCAGAACAGCAGCAGCCAGGTCTGCAACGACGGTCTCTGCCTTCGTGCTTTGGACGCCGGACTTAATGAGCTCGACAGAGAGCTGCTGTGTGTCGTCTGTGATCAGGAAGCGGTTGATAGCCTTCTCTGCGCGGGCGAATTGATTTTTGTATCCATCAGCATGCGAGACCCAACCAAAGAAGGTGCGTCGCAAGTCCTGAAAACCACGCAATTTCGATTCCTCCACAGTAATCTCCTCCAATAAACACAAATGCCCCGCGCGGCTCTCCTTTATCAATGAAATTATCTTTGAAACGGCAGGTTCCACGCCATCAGTTGTCTTGAGGGTAAGATCTGGTATTTTGTCCATTTTTTTCTTGTGTAAAATAATGTCTGGGAGATAATAATATTATGGGGATTTGAGTTAGACTATAGCGCGAAACTAAAACTGAGGAATATAAAAGGGGGAGAAGAATTTCTGTTCTGATCGAGAGGGTAAAACCTCGGTAATGTGGCTGGGGGGAGAGAATTGAGAGCATCAGGGCGGAGACTGGGTGAAGGAGGAGAGGTGGGGTTTGAAAAAAGCAGGTGTGGGTGGTCCCTGAGGGCGAAACATTTGCCACGTTGTCTGTGTGGGGTCGCAAAAAAAATAAAGTTTATAAGATGAGTCACCTTGAAACAAAGAGCTTTCCCAAATCCCTCTCATTGCTTCCAGTTTCTTTCGATTGTCCACCTCAATACTGTGAAAGCCACTCTCCGACCCGAGGGAAACCTATCTGCACAGGCCTTGTTCCAGCCTCTGACATCGTTTTGATGCTTTTGCGGGTTTGCAACTCTCCGGCGGGTTATCAAAATAAATGTTTCCCCAACAACCCCTTCCTATGCGTAGAAGGCTACAAGACATACCTGCAAATATAATATAATTCTCGTTCAAAAAAAAGAAGAAACGAAAGTTGATAAGATGACCGTTCTTCTGCTGCGTCACAAAGAGTAGTTGAAAACGTACTAAAACGCATCTCATGGCGAACTCATGCAAAGGGGTGGGGGCACGACGGGACCCAATGACAAGTGACAAGTGAATCACTTGTCATTTCACTTGTCATAATATGTCAAAAAAGTCACTTGTCATGACAAGTGACTTTCTATGGGGATACAGGCTATTTACTTGTCATTCACTTGTCATTTTCACTTGTCACTTGTCACTTGTCATTGGGTCCCGTCGTGGGGGCGTGAGTGGTCCCACCCCCACCTCCCTCCCAAACACACCGTACAACACACGGTGACAATGACTCTGCGGAAGCAGAGACAATTTTGCGCATTATTTCCCCGCCCCCACAAAGAAAAGAAAAGAAAAAAAGTTGCAGGGGAGGGCAACAGCTGCAACAAAGCAAGTCTCTAATGAGACGTGGCTGGGGTCATATCAGTCTTCATACGGTCCCCGTAGCTTGGAAAAGCAGGGGAACGGGACAGGGGGGGATAGTTTTGTTGTTGTTGTTGTGGGAAACCGAGCAGTTGCAGAAAACGTGGTTTGGTTTTCTTTACTGGGGTTTTCCACACTGTCTGTTTTTGTTTTTTTTTTTTTTTGTTTTTTTGCAGGTGCATCTTCAATATACCAGCGAAATACACCAAATTTGATATACAACTAAAAATAGTGAATGGATTTGTCTCTCATGCACAGAAAAAAAAAGGTGAAGTTATTAATGCAGGCACCTCCGACTGACCCACGTACGATGCCAGCCATCCGGATGAAAGCACAACAAAAAAAAAAAAAAAGGCGGATCTTTACGGAAATGAAAGATCAAAAACAGAGGGAACCAGAGGGAGTTTTTTTCTCTCTTTTTTTTCTTGATAATTTTGGAGTAGTGTAGTTGCCATAGTTGTGCAATATCCACTTTCTTTTTGATTTTTTTTTTTTTTGCATTTTTGTTAGTTAAAACAAGAGTAGCAGGCAAAGATCGGGGATAGGGGGAATTTTTGGGAATTGAATGAATGAACATAAAGGGGTAAGGAAGAGACAAATATAAAAAATGGGCCTGATGCATATCACCTCTCTTTGAGTTTCCTTTGAAAAATAGGAAAATTATACAACGAGGCTAAGTGGGCCTCGCTTGGTGCCGGATAAAATACTCAGCCACGCCTCAGGTGTTGTGACGGTTTATACCTGAAGTTCGATACCCCGGCCAAATCAGGTGGATTGTGTGGAAGATATTCCTATTTGTGTTGTATTCAATATGGGAGCGTCCGCGAAAGACCCCCCCCTAAAGCTAACATCCATGCTTATTGGTATTTCACTAATTAAAATTTTAGTATTTTATAAGATTTTTTTTTACAATGAACTCAGAGTTAAGTTTCTGAGTTCATTAAAAAAAAAATCGGTGAAAAATTCCGAGTAGGTATTAATTTAGATAGGAAAAGCTATGTCAGCAGCTATGTGTCCCCTTATTTTACCTGTAAATACTAAGGATATAGGAAGGAATTCACTAATATCTGTCTCTAAACCCATTATCAAAAAGGGGGGGGAGGAAAGGGGGGTGGAGGCTTGTCGCCCCCTCCGAACACTCCAAAAAGAGCGCGAAAGAGCTTCACGCTCCGGGTCGTCTGCGGCGACGTCGACTTTCTCGCAGAAACCCCCCTTTTTTGAGTGACCCTATTGACCTCCGTGATGAGTCTCTCCAAGAGTTACAGACAATTGTCCGCCTGTTCCTCCTCTTCCTCCTCCGTCTCGCTGTCACTGTCCTGAGGGTGTCGCTGATGCAACTACAGGAGTAGTAAACGGCGGACACCCCTTTTCTCCTGGTGGTTGTCTTCTGCATATGGAGGGACATATGCTTCGAGCTACACACCTCGCGCATCCAGCTCCTCGCGCCCCACCCTTTGCCCCCCTGCCAGTGGACCCCTGCATACACCTGCAGCTCGGCGAAGTTTTTTAGGCCTCGGAAAGGCCGGGTTTTCAGCTCCTGAGCGAATGCTTTGGCTGCTGATTACATTTCCCCCTGTTGTGTTGTTCTATGGGTGGTTATATGGGTGTTTGTGAGGATTTCCTTGTATATCCTTAGTATTTACAGGTAAAATAAGGGGACACATAGCTGTTGACATAGCTTTTCCTATCTAAATTAATACCTACTCGGAATTTTTCACCGATTTTTTTTTTAATGAGCTCAGAAACTTAACTCTGAGTTCATTGTAAAAAAAAATCTTATAAAATACCAAAATTTTAATTAGTGAAATACCAATAAGCATGGATGTTAGCTTTAGGGGGGGGTCTTTCGCGGAGGCTGCCATATATTTGTTTGATTGCTGATTTGAGAGAAAATTTTTTGTTATGTTTTCCCCTCAAAACGGTGGGGCGCCACAACGCAGCGGGCGGATCTCAGGGAGGACAGTCGACGGTGTCTGATGATGTTTATTTTTTAGTTTTTGTTGAGATACTGTTAGACTAGTTGACGTCACGGACATTTGGGTATGGGAGTGAGTGTAGTCTATAGAGTCATATTAGACGGCTTCTTTTTTATGAGAAAGGGGTTTTTATGAAAAGCGAACAATTTTTAAACCTTTTGTGGGGAGTTAATAAATTAACTCCCCACAAAAGGTGGGACTTTCCATACCGACTCAATGTACGGATACGGCCCCAACGCATGTCTCCCCCTACACAAGGCGCGCCCTTCAGCCCCCAGCACCGGGGGCAGCACCGAAGTGCTGAACACCGCCGCCTCCTCCCCCTCCTCCTTGCCTTCGCACCGTGCCTTTGCATCACCACCTCCTCCACTGCCACTTGCCCTCTTCTCCCTGCGCTCCTCTTTTGCCCTCCGCTTTTCCTTTTTCGATGAGGACCTCACCTCCTTCACCTCCTCCACAGACGCAGGCCGTTCTGTTCCCCCCACCGCCACTACATTCTTCAACGGCGGGAGTGCCGTGTCTGGGTAGGGCCGTGCCGGGGGTGCTTCGTCCTCTTCAGGATTTTCTTCGGGATTTGTTTGGCTGAAGATGGGTTGCGCGCAGAGGGCGGAAAGCCGCCTTTGAAGGAGTAGCTGGATGTCTTGATATTTATCAAAAAGCTTGCGATAGGCGAGGTCTGTGGTCTCTAGTTTGCGGTGGTCTTCACGCTGTTCAAGGAGCAGGTTGGAGAGGGTGTCATGTGGTGGCAGTTCGTTTGGTTCTTTAGGTTTTTTCAAACTGCGTTCCCGTTGCCTTTTTACCCACCACTTTTCGGAAACAAAAGAATGCGGTCTCGGATTGCGAAGTAACCCCACAAACTTTTTCTTCGCCTTATTCACCCCCAAGGTCGTCGCCACCGCTCGAAAAAAGTCCTGATTATGGAACATCGACCCTCGGAGCTCCTCTATCTCCGTGAGCACCTCTTTTTCCAAGAACTGTGTATTTCCCTGAAGCGCCTCGAGGTACCGTTCCATCTCTTCCCGGAGGGTTGTGGGGTCCAGGTCTTCTTGGTCGGCGCCAGGCTGGGCTTGGGGTTGGGGGGTGGCCACTTCCATGATTCCTTTTTTACCTTTTTTGCTTGAAAGAGAACGACAAATAAGAATGGAATGGGAGGAGAAGGAGAAGGAGAAGGAGAAGGGAGGTTGTGTGTGCCTGTGTGATGTGTGATGTAGGAGGAGGGGGAAAAAAAGTGAAGTTGATAGTGCAAAACGCCCTCTGGGACGCAGGGCACTGACACTCCGTGGGGTTATCGAATCCCCAAAAAAAAAAAAAAACGAAACTAAAGTTGTGTGATGCAGGCACCTCCGACTGACTCACTGTACGATGCCAGCCTGAAAGTATAAGAACTCTGCGGCCTACAACAGTAGATGTAAAAAAGGAAAACCTAATTTGCCGTACCGTAAAAGAAAGGTTGAAATTGACGAATATGCCTCGTATATGAGTACAAATCAACAAAAATTGAGGTACTGCGAGCAGATTTCGAAGGTGTTGAAGGGAGGGAAAACAAGGTGGGGTTGGGGGGGTTGGGTAGCCATTTTGTTGTTAGCGAAGAAAGCTGTGAGAGACTCTCCTCTGTTGGAGAAGGGGGGAAAATGTTGGGGGGGAAAAAAACCCCTCCCGTTCCGTTGGTTGGGGTCAACTGAGATGATAGGGGAACATGGAAATGAAGCCCTCATTGGGAAACGGGAAGGGGGTTTTTAGAGTGGGGTTGGATGAATATTATGAGCAGGGGGGGGTAGGGGTCAGAAAGTGAAAATGTTGATGGAAGAAAGAAAGAAGAGAAAATACAAAAAATATCGGTTTAGCCTCCCGCTTTGCTGGTGGGAGTCCCTTTTTTTTCTTAGGCCATATGACGCAGGGTATTAGGGTGAAAATCCAAAATCCCGGAAAAAACTGGTTTTTCTGGTTTTCTCTCCTGGGCGGCAAAAACTAGTGTTTCTGGCGAAAACCTCCACCGTTGACGGACACAGTCACCTTTTTCGGGTTTTTTGGGGGTGGGGTCAGTGTCTTATCCAGGAATCCAGATTCAAAATATTTTTCGGCGCTGCTGACCCAGGGTAGACATTGGGAACAGAGGGACTGTATTTTCTTTTTTGCGGGGCAAAAAAATAATATAAAATGGCGCCGCAGGCGAAAAATTTTGAGGGTACGGTGTAAAAATCTAGCTTTTTACACCACAGAGCCACTCAAACGAACCCTTTTTTGCGGAGCAAAAAATGAAAAATGGCGCCGCAGGCAAAAAAAAATCAAGGAACAGCCATTTCCCAAATGGCACTCCCGTGGTTCAACCACGGTTCTACCAGGCGGGGGGAAAATGCGGGGAAAAAAATCGAGTCCGCCCTAATCTGGGGACGACATTTACAGAAAGGCCTGGTGAAAAGTGTCGGTTTTTTTTTCCCCTCCAGATTTCTCTGTTTTTTTTTTTTTTTTGAAAACCAGTTTTTGGAAAAACTGGTTTTCAAAACCAGTTTTTTTAACCACCCTAATACCCTGATATGACGAGATCACGTCACCCTTTGTAAAAAGGTTGGCGACAATAAACGAGGTAACCTGATAAAATAACCAAAAAGTAGGGGAGCCTATGCACCGGCTATTCCTTCATTTGGCTCGGAAAATTTGGCGCCTTTCGGCAAAAAAACCCAAAAATAGATGAAACTACCCTATATACCTCACCAAAAATCACTTTCCGCCGGGTTTCAGGCACTTTTGAGCCTTTTTTCTTCAATTTTTTTTTTGAAAAAAATCTGCAAAAAAACTGAAAATGGCAAAGGCAAATCCAGCGTAAAATGACAATTTTCAACAAAATGTGCGTTTAAATGTGCCAACGGGCAGCATTTTGTTTAAATTTTTGCTCATTTGAGTCCACAGAGTCCCAAAAAATGCATTGCCGGGGTCGTAGGTCAAAAAAGACTTAGAAATTTTAATTTAAAATCAAAAGGAGCCAAAATTACCGGTATAGGCTCCCCTACAAAAAGAAAAAAAAAAGTGAAGTTGATATAGTGCAAAAAAAACTCGTTGTGCTAACGTATGGCGGAAAAGAGTTTTGTGAGCTTACGGGTACTCCGGTTCGCTGCACCCGACGCTTGATGCACGATAGTCAAGAATAAAAACAACAACAACAAAAACACACAGAATACACCCATGTGACCCCCCCACCCCGGGCACCTCCCAAGAACGTACTAATTATTTCATTTTTTGCATGAACCGAGGAGGCGCTCCACTACATTTTCTTTTTTCGTTTTTTTTTCCCCAAAAAATCGACAACCACCTTTGTGTGAACTCCACGCAACTTTTTTTTTTTCCTTTATTCCCCCAAACACCAAGCACAGCAGTGCTCTGTGCAAAAAAAAAAAACCCCCCCCCACACCCTCCCTTCCTCCCTTCCTTTTTTTTTACCTCACAACCTTCATTATTTTCACCCCCCCATTTCCCCTCTACTCCGGAGGCTCCACCTGCGTACTACCAGGCTCGTCTTCATTGGTCAAGATCAAGGCTGGAGAGACGAGAGGATTGCTGCTTCGTTTTCCGCCCTCTTCTTGGTTGCGTATGACTAGAGAGCGAAGACGGCCTATAGACGGACGTGGGGAAGATCCGCCGTTGACGGAGCTACGGGGGGACTCATTGGCGGAGAGGGAACGGCATTTGCCACGGAGACTGCGGGCAAGCGACGGTGGCGAACACGGCGACCCACCGACAGGCTTGACAGGCGTCATGAACCCACGTCTTTCGTGCTGTGCAGACGTCTTCGTCCAGTTCACAAAGGCCTTCTGCGCGCTGACCACATCTTCGATCTTCATCAGCTTCTTCACCCCACTCTCCTCTTCCTGGCTTTGCTGGACCTTCTCCTGATGGGGGGTAGGATGGGGGGGAAAGAGGTGTACTGTGGACATACCCGAACACGCTTGCGCAAATCGTCACGGCTCGGATAGGTTGCGCGGACAAGGAACCCGCGGAAGACGGACTGCAACTTGATGGCGGCGACAATGGCAACAACACCGCGTTCGGTTTTGTTCTCCGACTTTTCTTTCTGTGAAAAGGTGAGGTTAATAATAAAGGAAGATAATTTTATTAAGATGAACCTAAGCCTCGTGCTCAGTCACCAAAATACCTCTCTCTAATGGTGTGGCTCAAATAAAGTCTTTTTTTTTTTGATAAATTGTTGGGTGTAGTGTAGTTGCCTCGGTTGTGTCGCCACAGTTGTGCAATCTCCACTGTTTTTTTTTGTGGTACAAAAGGGGGGCGTTGTGAGTCATCTAAAGAACAATAACAAAGTTGAAAAGATAAAACCCAAACCTTTGCTGTGCTTTAGTACAAACAAACAAAGAAAAACATACCTGCATCACCGGGAACACCGACCCCAGCTTTTCATTGACCAAGCTCTGTAGATGCGAGGGTAGCTCCACTTGGCTCATTTCAACGCCAAACTCTGTTGCAACCAGACCCTGCACGAGGCTGAGCAGCACCTCCTTTTGGTACACGCAGTTGCGGTACAGCGTTAGATGCTCAGAGATCTGCATTGCCTTAATGAACGGCGAGACGTTTGCCGCCTTGGACGACCCTAACGGCAGATCGATGGCTTCAATCAAACTAACCAAATTCTTTGTGTCGATAAACCCCGTCCGTCCTGGGTCGAACCGCTCCCATTCATAATGAAAATTCGTCAAATCGTCTGAGGTAAGCAGCCCAGCATCCTCTTCCGTTGCTGTCGAAAACTCTTTCAAGATGATTGCGACAATAAGGTTAAGCAGGATAAAGGTGCTTAGCACAATGAAGCTCAGAAAGTAGATGTACGCAAACACAGGATCACCACAGGCTCGAAGGTGTTGGTCGCACAGAGGAGGGCGTATGCGGCATTCGGACATAATTCCATGCCACCCTTCTCCAGTCAAAATGCGGAACAAAACCAATACTGCATTAATAAAACTCTCAAAATTCGCATGTCTAGAGACAAAGTTGCCTCTCGCGATTTTTCCGAAGAACCGCACCCCCAAAATCGCGTATAGACTGAAAAGGAGCGCCAGAAGCGCGCCAACGTTCACAAGACTCGCAACAGAGAGAAATAACGTTCGGAGCAGCATCCGCACCCCCTTTGTCATCCTCGCAACCCGAAGCAGACGTGCCAACCGCAGTACCCTCACAACCGAAATAAAAAACGGTGTAAACTTCACGGTCAACATCAACACCGACCCTGAAACGCTGATGACCACCACTGCAAAGTCAAAACGGTTCCAGGTATCTGCGAAGTACTGCCGGACACCCAACACCGCCAGCTTCAGAATCGCCTCTAAGAGAAACACCATGACAAACACCAGCCCGATGTAGGACTGAATATCGTCTGTGGTTGAAGATTGGTCCGCTGTTTCTAGGCTCATGACCACAACGTTTAACGCAATGCAAATGGATATCCCGGTTTCGAACGTTCTTGACGAAACGAACTGCGTCAATGCTGCACGGTTTTTTCCGATTGTTATGATATTGCGTGGAAGCGGTTTTGTATTGGAGACAACCAGGTCCAGGAGGAGACGCCATTCTTGTTGTGGATCTGTTAGTTCATTGGCGAATTCGTCGTTTTCTCCTGCCTGCTCATATTCCGCGAGAAGCACACCTACAAACAAATTAACCAAAAAGAAGGCAACAATAACGATAACCGCAATAAAATAAATCGCGATAATCGGATTATTATTTAACACCGGAGCGTGGTCCTGTGAGGTAGAGTCGACCCCAACCCTCATCACCTCAATCCACCCCTCCAACGTCGCAATTTCAAACAACGACACCAAAGCGCGGCCTAAATTGTTAAAATTCGTTCGAAATGATTGCCACCGATATCCCAACTGAAGGCATTCCTCTCTGGTAGCAATATATGGTGGTAAACAAGCGTTCGGTTCAAACCCAGCCTGCTCTAAAAAATCCGGTGTAACATACAACGCCTGATGCGGACAAACCTGCCCACGACTCACGTCACCCCAATCATGCAAAGTACAGCTATTAAATTTCCCGAGAAACAGCTGCATCCCTACGATCCCAAGAATGACAAAAATCATTACAGTGATGACCACTACATGGGTCAACCCTTTTACACTGTTTATCAGCGCATCCACCACCCGCTTCAAACCCTGCGATTTATTGATAAACCGGAGGGGTCTTAAGGTTCGCAGAATCCGAAGCAGTTCTAAGAGCTGTACATTATCGGGTTGGTTTTCGTATTGTGAGGAGACGATGAAGTCGGCAAGGCTTGCAAGAACGATGACAAAATCGAGGACATTCCATGAGTCACGACGAAGATATGAATCTGAGTGCAAAATAAAGCCATACGCCAAGCACCGCATTAAAGCCTCTGTCGCAAACAGAAACGCTAAGACCACCCCCAGCATTTCTAAGACGCGAGGTAGGGTTTCATCCGGCGCGGAAAGCGGCTTCTCTAAAGCAAGCGCTACGGTGCTGACCAAAATGATAATGGAGACTCCAATTTCAAAGTGCACCCACTCCACTACAAATCGCATCCATACTCGAAAGCGGTTTTCTGGGGTTAAAATGTACAGTGCATCAGGGTTTGCACAGATCGTCTCGGCGGCGTCGCACAGCGCTTCATACGCAGGGGCGAGGCTGGGGAAGAGGGTGGTGAGTTTGGTCTTCCGCCGCCGCTTCCGTTTCTTTATCGCAATGGGGTTGAGGGTCACCTCGGGAGGGTTGATTTCGTTTTCTTCAGCAGGCTTCGGATCGCCCCAGTATTTTTCGTCATCCGACTCAGAGGATTGAACGTCGACGCTATCCATGCTGTTACGTGACTTTTCTTTGACATTCTGTAATGCTCCACGCAGACCTCCTCGTTTACGTCGAGAGCTTTCCATGCTGCTTTCACGTGAAGGTGCCGCATCTAAGGTGCAACAACTGTCTGCTACCTCAACCACATCGTCGTCAGAGAGCTCTTCAGGATCGTGTTCTAAACCCTCAAATCTCGCTCGATTCGAAGTGGGTATCTTTGGTCCGGTTGGCGATTCACTTCCCGAGGTGCGAGAAGGAGAGAGGATAGAGCGAATCTTCGCATCACCGCCAAACCCGACCACATCGTCCTCCTTTTGACCGAGACTCACAGGAGGGGAGGAGGTGCAGGATTCGGTCCATTGCCCAGACTCTTCAGGGTTGTGGTAAGGGTCGAGCTCGTCTTCGTCCACATCTATGATGTTATGTGGTGTGAGGGGTGGGCCGTTTGTCAGGGAGCCTTCAGTTTGGATGGTGGTTGCGCCCACGGAGTTTACGTCTTGGATTTGGGTGTCGGTTTCATCCATGGTGATGTTGTCGAGGGCGGGCTTGGCGTTGGGTGAAGCGGAGACGGAGGCTGTGGTGCTGGTGGCAGTGGAGGAGTCGGCTTCGTCCCCAGCAGGGGTCGAGCCGGAGGACTGCATTTTCTCGTTCTTTTCGTTCTTCTCCAGCATCTCATGCACCGCGCGCACCTCATTCTGAAACTTATTCTTTTTGTTCTTCGCATTGAGCCGTGATATTATCGCTGCCGACTGCGATAACTTCTTCAACAATTGAGTCGCCCTAGCACTCTTTGCCTTTGCAGCCGCGGCCGCTGCCGCATTATTCTCTTTACTACCATGCTCAGATTTGCGCTTTGCAATGGTATGCGAGATCAGCTGATTCATCTGGTGCAGCGGGGAGGGCACACCATCGGTACCAGAATCCTCAACCTCTGGAGTATCAATCGAAAACTTTCTGACCAAATTCGAAAGACGGTGCTGGGCCATATCCCTCGGGTTTTGTATTCTGTGAACCGAATTTCTTTCTGGCCCCGCAGGTTCATCGAAAGATATCTTTGGAGACGAAGGGTCCTGTGCATGCAGAGGGGTCGCAACCGACATATGCAACGCGGGGATCTCTAACGGCGAGTTTGCCGGGCTCTCATCAAAGATTTTGACTCTAGTTGAGTCATCTGGGAGCTCTGGTTCCTCCTCCTCCTCTACAACCTCCCTACTGCCTTCCAATCCACCTAAGAGCACCGCAATGAACAGATTCAGCACAATATAGTTTCCTATCACAAAGAGACTCACAAAGTACAGTGCCGCAATCTCCGAGGTATTATACATCCCGTAGTATAACGAAAGGTTCCAGTCTTCCCCGCTGATGACTGCAAAGACCGCGATGACAGCGGACCATAAGGTATCGAAATGCTCTCTGGGCTGGCCTTTGCAGGTACTGGTGGGGAGGTCTGCGTATCCATCAGTCCGCCCGATGAGGGTGTTGCAGTATTTATTGCCGAATAGATTTAGTCCGAGAAGCGCGTAAATGAACATCACTATAGCGAGAAGAAGGGTGAGCACGGCGACTCCTTTCACAGAATTCGCGATGGCTTCAAAAAAGAGCCATAATTCCGGAAAAAACCGCGCCAAATGAAATATCCTTATCAGCCTCAGGGAGTTGAACATCCCATCCCCTCCGTTCACCAGGTCTACCAAGGCGGTGATTGCTATTAACATCTCTAGCACCCTCTCCGGCTCTGAGATGAACTGCAGTGGGGGATAGGCAAACAGCTTGAGAAGGCATTCTATTACGTAGACGCAGGTGAAGATGACACTGAAGACTTTGTTGGCGTCGGTCATCTCTTGGGGTTGGCCTTCAAATTGGCACCCAAGGAGAATGCCGTTGAGGAGAACCAACATCGTCATGGTCACCTCAAAGTATTTGTGGGTCAGCACCGAGCCCACCTCTTTGCGGTATCGATCCAGCAGGATACGCCACTTTGGTCGGGGGGATGTGGAAAGCTCCTCTTCATCGCTGTCATCAATGCACCGGGTAGTGTCCATCGCAGAGCCTCCTAATGCACTAAGCCGTGGAGAGGTCCGTGCCTCCTTCCTCTTCTTCTTTTCTTGTAATAGCTGCGCCTGTTGGTTGTGCACAATGCTTTCAAGCTGCCGTTCTTGAAGTGCCTGGACATTGCTCACAAACGCATTGTTGATGATAACCAACGAAAGGTTCACAATAAAGAACGACCCAAACGGAATGACAATGAGGAAGTACGCAACGGAGAGCATTGATGTGGTGTGGAAGGTTAAATACATGATGTCCGTCCAACCCTCCATCGTCACCACAGTGAAGAGCGTCAGAAATGAATACCAGATAGAATCAAACGATATCATCCCCATGCCTGGGTTCCCGGTACGCACGCATTCATAACCCCAGGGGCAGATGAACGCGCGGAAATGCTCGGAAAACCAGGAAGCATCCTGGACACACACCTCGCCACCCCCTTCCTTCGCCAAAAATCGTTCTATCTCTGATACATCGAGTGTCGACATAACAACCATATTTGGCTTGCAGGTGTACCCCAGCTTGCCCTTCCATATTTGAACCCCAACGATGCCCATAATAAGCAAGAAGAAGAAGTACAATATCGCGACATCAATGAGGTACGGCAGCGACTGCAGCAGGGAGTTGACAATAACCTGGATCTCCTTCACCTTGGTCACCGCACGCAGCGGTTTAAACAGACGAAAGGCACGCAGCACCGAAACACCCGCAACCCCTTCATCAGTAACAAGATCGAGAATCACCGTCGCCACACCAGTCACAACGATGACACAGTCCAGGCAGTTCCAAGGATCTCGCAAATATGCTACCCTAGGCATAATAAACCCCTGCCCCATAACCCGAAACGACATTTCCACCGCAAAAAGAAGCGTGAAACAGATTTCTGCAAACCGGCTTGCCTGGTTGATCGTTGAGTTTTTATCGCTGGTAGGGTCTTGGATGGAGAGAAAGACGCAGTTGAGGAGAATCAGTGCCAACACCACGTGGTCTACTACCTTCGATTTTGTCATCAAAGCGTGCAAACGTTGTCGCCAAGGCGCGAATTGGAGACGTTCTGCTATCATTGATTGAAGGTACATAACCGCTTCTTTGCGGAGTTCAGGATGGCTGTTTAGATGCCTTTGCAACAATGCGTCAAGTGGTAATAATGGGAGCTGGCTTGATCCTTCAGATATTGTGTCGTCCTGCGGTGAGAATCCGCTGAGCTCAATGTTCTGTCCGGTGTTCAGTATGATGGGGCTGTCTGTTCCTCCGGTGTCGGCCTTAAATGATGCTTGTCTTGAAGGACCTAGTCGGAGTGAATCGTCTCTCCCAAAATCGTTTATGTAGGATGGCATCTTCACCAATCCCGGTACATTGCCACCAACCACTGATCGGCGTGAGTCAACCGACATCCGATGCTTTCGTGTCGAATGGTTGCCAAACACATTTCGTTGGAACGACGCCCTGCGTTTGACAGGCTTCTTATCTGGGTCATCGTCGTCCAGGTCGTTCTCTACGTCGGATATGTCAGAATGGGATAAAAATGAGTTTTTTGTTTTCAATCCGGTTGGTGACGGTGCACCGCTTTGAAATGGCACGACCCCAGACCCTCCATTCGGGGACGGAGGAGTAGCTGTGGCAAGATGCGCACCACGGCCTCTCATGTTCCCTCTTAACCCACCACGATTTGCTCGAGGGGATGGATTCAGATCGGGGATAGGTACGTCATCATCAGGCGTAGAAGAGACATTAAACTCCATCGGCGATGCAGGTGATGGCGGTGACGGATTCGAAGCCCGAGAAGCATCCATGATAACAAAAAAAAAAAAAATGCAACCCACACACACACACACACCCTCCCAGGGTGTGTTACAACGTTACGTACACATTGTTAGAAAAAAAGGGGGTTTTTTTTGGGGGGGAAGAAAGAGTGATAGGCGAGCAGGGGTTAAATAAGGGGAATACGAGGAGGCGGGGTTAGTGTAGGTGTTGTTCTGTTTTGTTGTGTAGAGGAGGAGGAGGAGGGGGGTTTATAGAAAAAAAAAGTAGTTGAAAAGTGCGAAAACGCATCTCAGTCGATGCAAAAGGGTGGGATATGGGTGTTCCATACCGTAAGGATAAAGAGAAATACTACAGGTGTCAATAACTATCTTCGCCCACACAGGAAAAACGGGAAACGAAATAGGGGGAGAGTTTGTTAGTTGTACGCTTCCACCAAAAAAAAAAAAATGAACTCTGTTTTTTTTTTAAATTCGAATGTGTAGGGTAGACTTACCATTTATTGCACAAAAAAAACTTCAATTCCGCCTTTTTCCCCCCTCATATTTTCCATCCAAAGATAACTCTTATCAGGCCGCCCTTGTGCAGACTTTAAGGAAGAGAAGGGAATGGGGGTGGAAGGTGGGTCGCAAATTTAAGAAAAAAAAAAAAAAAACAGAGGAGCTTGCACACGGAGGCAACTACACTCTTCAAAAAAAAAGAAGAAGGAGAAACAATAAGATATCACCTTGAAACACACACACACCACTTCTCCTCCTACTGTCGAAGCTATAAATAGGTTTTGTACACAATCTACATGCATCTTTAGCTCACCATGCATACTTCGTGGTCAGCCTGAGTCCGCCAAAAAAAAAATCCCATCAAGACCCCGCCCGAGTTGAGATGGACTATGGCAGACTTTGAAAGTCCGTCTCAAGTCAGGGGCGGACTCCTGCGGACTCAGGCGGGACTGCGGAGTATGACCATTGTGCACACTTTTCTTTTTCTTTTTTTGAATTGCAGTCTACTAACAATAAATGGGGATTTTTTTGTGCCAAATACAGACGACTGTAATAATCTTCGGTGTTGCTCTTTTCACTACCTTTTTTTAGTTTTTTTTTTCTCCCGGTTTTCTAAGGACAAGGGGAAAAAAAACAAAGGGAAACGTTGTTGGGTAATATGCTAAGCCTCGCATACCCACCCTAAACAAAAGAAGTAAGCTGTGCAACAAAAGGTCATGAGGGAAAAGACGCAATAGAAAAGGGGCCGTCACTATGAAAAGAGGATGTTATTTGAGAGGGGGAAAAAAGGAGGAATTGATTGAAAGTGCAAAAAAAAGCAATAATAAAAAGATGGCAGATAAAACAAGGACGTGAAAGAAACGTTTATAAGCCTCTCGTTGCTTAGTTACCTTGAAATCAGAAACAATCCGAAATAATCCTTTTTTTCATAATACACCCTCCCTTTTTCTCCCCTCCCTAGCTAGAATCCCTCCTTTTTTTTTTTTTTTGGAAAAAACCCTCCCCCTCTTCTCAAATTATAACGTTATTACAACTCCTCATCGTCCATCACCGCTGCTGCTCCTGAATCTCTGCATTTGTCCTCGCAGGTGAAGGGCTCGCGGTTGCCCTTTGGGGAGTACTCCACTCTCACGGAGGAGCCGTCACGGCATTCACAGTTCCCTGGGTGGGGTTTGCGGACGTAGTTGTGGCAGCTTAGATCGTATGGGTAAAGCAGATGCGACCTGGAGCCATCCGTACCCTCCGCCCGCCATGCCAAACAATGGTAGGTCTGTGGGAATATTTCTGGGGTAAATTCTGGCGCAGACTTCCCCTTCCCTACACCATGCTCCTCAAGCAGGTTGAGCCAGAAGTCCATGGTTTCACGCCCTTTGAATCTGTACCCTACCTTCACATCCGAATAGTGCTCGTCCAGAAAGTAGAGAATAGGGTACTGCAGGCCCGCAGTGTTCTTCACCTCGACGCGAGGGTAGTCCCCAGCCAGCTCCTCCTTGAAGGTTTTGACGGTGGGGAACGCCTTCAGTCGTCACCCCATGCAGGCCTCGAGGCGTGCAGCGTAGTACTGCTCCTTCTCCGCAAGGGTGAGAGAAAGAAGCAGGGACAACGCGAACATTGTTGGAAGAGGGGGGGGAAATAAAATTCTCTCCTGAGTTGTAAAGTGTCGAGAGGAAAATAGTAGGATCGGGGTAGGTAAGGTAAAGTTGTTTTTCATTGATTGCACAAAATCCTCCTGTTTGAGGGATGATTTGGCGTACCCGGTAATACTATTTCTCCTTTAAAGCAAGCTTCGTAGGAATAAGAAAAAAAAAAAGTTGGTTTGAAATATAACAGCCCGCGAAGAAGAGTGTACCTTTGGTACAAATGACCGGCTGTGTACCGGAGTAGAATGCATTGCCTTTCGCTACGTGATAATGGTCACCCAGCATACCAGGACATCAACGAGGAGTCTTTGCACAGACTTTGTGAGGGTCTTCCCGAGGTGGCGCACATGAACCTCCCTACAGTGCTTGTTGGAGAGCAGCAGTCGCAATGCCCAAGACGTTTGTTTGACTTGCAGCCTTCGGAGTTGAAGGGGGTGGGATTTCCTTTTTGCAGTTGTAACTTTTTTTTGGTTATATTTGGTAATGTTCCGTGGAGAAGACCCACCCCCCCAACCATGCAGTCCTACATCCATTTCGTGGTTTTACATCAAAAGCGACGGAAATGCTTGCGTTTTTTTGAAAAAAAAACTTGGTGACTTTTTAGTGCAGACACTCTGAGGAGAGCTCTATAACATCAACTCTTTTTTTTTCGCCTTAAATATGCAGGGCTCTACCCCATGATGATGAAATTTTTTAGGGATCATAATCAAACGAAATTTTCCCCGCCGGGAAAATTCGATTTGTCGAGCGGAGAAATTCCAACATAACAGGGGTGTAGTCTGAGGTGTTGATCAAGCGGGGGCTGGTCTCCCAGAGGAAGTCTCGTCCTTTGACCTTTGTCAGACTGCGGAGGCCGGAGAGGTCCAGCTCCTCCAATGAAGCGCAGCAGCCAAGAAAGCAGATCCCCACCTCCTCTACGTTGCGCAGCCCCGACAGATTCACCTCCCGCAAGTTACCACAGCACATCAAAAAACGGTCCCCGATCGCCACAACGTTGCTCAACCCAGAGAAATCTGCGGTCTCTAAATTCGCACAGTCTGCCGCAAAATTATCCCCAATTTTGGTAATCGCAGACCCAGTTGAAGAGAGGTCAAGAGTAGTTATGCGAGACTTCCACTGAAATTTATCCGGAATCGCCCATGCCACTTCAGCATCGAGGAATAAAGTAGCCACCTTCAGATCCCGTATTGCCACCATTCTCCCTCCAGTCAGTTCGGTTTCACCTAATTCGTGGAGCGCTGCGATTGCGTCGTACTGCTTTGTTCTCTTCAACACGATGGAGTCTCCAGCGCTCAAACCACGTACGTCTTCCACCGCACCACCTCCACAGTGCATATGAAAGCTCTCCTCCGGTACCCCCACTGCAACGGCTATCTTGCAGCGGAGCACATTAGACGTATCCTCTGGACTCACCTCCACAGTACACGTTGTACCATCAAAGGCGTGTACGGTGATGTCCATTTGGTGTTGTCTGGAGGTAAATCGGCTTTGTGGAAGAATTCTGAATGTCCCGCTAATAGGTCTAGGCATAGTGTGCAGACGAACCAAAAGTTCGTCGTTTTGGTTCGTCGATGGTCGTCGACGAACATTGACGAACTTTTGGTTCGTCTGCACACTATGTCCAGGAGGAGAGGAGAAGACAAGAGGGGAGAGGGGAGGATATAAGAAGAAAAAAACTTGATTGACTTTTTTTTAGTGCAGACACCCCGAGGAGGTAGTCGCTATAATCTATACAACTCTTTTTTTCGCCTTAAATATGTGAATTCCAGAGAAGAGAAGACATCCCTCCTCTATTGAATATGCGAATTTTTTGAGCTGTTTTCTTTGGATGACTCAAATTCGTTTAGTCTTGCGGAGAAAGTCCAACACAACAGGGGTGTAGTCTGAGGTGTTGATCATTAGGGGGGTAATATCCCAGAGGAAGTCGTCGTTGACATTTGCCACACTGCAGAGGCCAGAGAGGTCCAGCTCCCCCAAGAAGAAGCAGCAGCCAAGAAAGGAGCTTCCGATCTCTTCTACATTGCGCAGCCCCGACAGATCCACCTCCCGCAAGTTACCACAGCACATCAAAAAAGAGTCCCCGATCTCCCTGACCCTGCTCAACCCAGAGAAATCTGCGGTCTCTAAATTAGGACACTCTGCCGCAAAATTATCCCCAATTTTGGTAATCCCAGACCCAGCAGAAAGGTCAAGGGTAGTTAGGCAAGAGTTCCACAAAAAATTATCCGGAATCGCCGTTGTCACTTCAGCCTCTAGGAAGAGAGAGGCCACCTTCAGGTCCCGTACTGAGGCCATTCTCTCTGCAGTCAGTTCGGTTTCACCTAATGCGTGGAGCGCTGCGATTGCGCGGTACCGCCTAGTTCTCTTCAACACGATGGAGTCTCCAGCGCTCAAACCTCGTACGTCTTCCACCGCACCACCTCCACAGTGCACATGAAAGCTGTCCTCCGGTACCCCCACTGCAACGGCTATCTTGCAGCGGAGCACATTAGACGTATCCTCTGGACTCACCTCCACAGTACACGCTGTACCATCAAAGGCGTGTACGGTGATGTCCATTTGGTGTTGCGCTTGGGTAAATCGGCTTTGTGGGAATTCTGAACGTCCCGCTAATAGGTCTAGGGAGGAGAGGAGAAGACAAGAGGGGAGAGGGGAGGATATTGAGGGAAATGAGCGGGGAGAAAACAAAAAAAAAAAAAAATTCCTCGTTTTTTTTGGATCTGCGCGGAACTTTTTTTAAAATGCGAGATTTGAGAAGAATAATACTGTTTAGCAAAATTTGCGGGTACAAAACAAAAATGCATTTCAGTCCATCTCATGCAGAAGGCGAAACCTGAAAAAGGTAGCTGAAGTGCAAAACACCCCTCTGTGGACGCAACCCCGATCCCCCCTATATAAAACTCGAAACACAACACACCCAATCGTGAACACTATGTACCTTGGTACAACCGGGTGTAATGGCATTTTTCGCAACACACAGATATCTCTCTATTCAACCGCATCTGCTGCAGCAGGAGGCTCGATGTGGGAGGGGATGCCCCTAGCCTCGCCGAGCTCTTCCATGATGGAGAAGATGATGTCACGCACACTCTTCGCCTCGGCAACGGAGTATGCACAGCCACACGCAAGCGGCGCGCAGTCGTGCATAGGGTGCTCTGTGAAGAAGATTCTGAAGTCCGTCATGATCGCTCTCTGCAGCGGCCAGAACGGTATCGACGCACCGCTGTCCCTTAACCCCTGCGTCATATCGGTTTCAATCACCCTACACGCCTTGCCACTGTACACCCTTGAGATAACCGTTGGTTTTGGAAATGCGCGGCCTTCGTTAATCTTCTTCACAGAAGGCTTTCCTTCCCATACCGACTCATAAGAAAGAAGCAATGCTGTCCCTAGAACTGCCCCTGAGGCTCCAACCTGGAGCACCGCGTTTACCATTTTCCCACTGCTTATCCCTCCCGCAGCGAGAACCGGAATGTCTAAATGTAGTTTCACCAAAGACGCCAACGACAACACCCCAATCGCCTGGTCCTGCGACGAAAGAAACGCTGGAGTGTCCCCTCCAGCTTCTACCCCAGAAGCTATTACTGCGGTTAACCCATGCTTTTCTATTGCAACCGCTTCCTCTAGGGAGCTTGCAGTGCCTATTGTTTTGATTCCATTTGAGTGTAGCTCGGATATCACCCAATCCGGTGGAATTCCATAGGTAAACGAAACAAACGCAACCTTTGTTTCAACACAAAGCAATGTGAGACGTTTAAAATCATTTTTCTTTGGTGCATCTTGACAAGGCGGTTCATCGGTTTCATCAGTTTCGGT
This sequence comes from Rhynchopus sp. YZ270_cl-10, assembly GCA_964035575.1. Classification (NCBI taxonomy): domain Eukaryota; phylum Euglenozoa; class Diplonemea; order Diplonemida; family Diplonemidae; genus Rhynchopus; species Rhynchopus sp. YZ270_cl-10. Next base: position 2,041,297 of record OZ037834.1, on the reverse strand, counting down.
TGTACCAAATAATTTTCGAAAGGGTGCGAGAAGGGAACGGATCGCAGGGAGGCGGGAGCCAGAACGTAGGGCGGGGGTAAGGGTGGTGTGTGTTTGGAGTGCCTCAGTATCGCCATCTGGGTCGTAGATTCGGAGGTTGACCCCAAAGGGTCGTGAGGTGAACATCTTGATGTCATCGATGGTGTCGTGGAGTGCTCTCATGCTTGCGTCATCGTGCGGTCCGTAGCCCAAAGGGTAACACCCCAACGCCCCTGCCTCGCACGCAGCCGCGACCATCTCCACGCTCGTCGCACCCAGCAAAGGTGCCTGCATCAAAGGTGCGGTCACCTTAAACTTCTTCGTAAACTCATTTTTCACAACCGCGACCGGAGCATGCTTGGTATACACCCCGCCTCGTGTAGGTGGCATAGGGGGAGGAATGAAGGGGGAAACCGAAAATGGTCAAGGTTTATGTAAAACAGCAGGGGGTTAAAAAAAGAGGATTGTGTAAATGAAAAGGGTTTGGAGGGGGGGTAGGTGCCTGGAGAGGGGAGTGGGGGGGATGGGGTGTGGTTGTGTTGCTAAAAAGGAGGGGTGAAAGAGAGAGGAGAAAAATGTTTTACGCTGAGATTGTATAACCCTGTTTAGGGTAGGTTGTTCATCTAATCGGTATTATATATTGGTGCTGGAATTACCGCGGGTGCTGGCACCAGACTTGTCCATCAATCGATACTCATTGATAGGCTTAGATATCATCCATTGCAAGCTCCATAACACGTAGTGCCAGAAGTTTACTATTTCTCTTCGCTGCCTCAGCAGTGTTGCTATTGGGCAATTTGCGCGCCTGCTGCCATCCTTAGATGTGGTAGCCCGTTTCTCAGGCTCCCTCTCCGGAATCGAACCCTAATTCCCCGTTACCCGTTACAGCCACGGTAGTCCACTACACTACCGTCAAAAGCTGATAGGGCAGATACTCCTGCGGGCTTGCACCAGATCAAGTCTGTGTGCTATCGCTCGGTTGACCTGTTTCATCCAAAGAACCACTGCTATTGCTAGCGTTAGTTTTCGTTTCGGTCAACTGCATCCCTCTCAGCCCACTCCTGCCCTATCCGCGGTAGTCCACTACAACAGCAGCTGGACGGATTTGGAAGGGGAGTCGGGGGGGATAATGTCATTTCAAATAAAAGGTTTAGGGAAGGATGGGAGAGAACTTTTTTTTCTTTTCTATTTTCCTTTTGGATACAGAACGCAACTGAGGTTCTACAGCTTTGACACCCCGAGGGTGAGCTTCATTATAACATTTTTTGACACAACGTCATCACTTTTTTTTTTTGCAAACACAACCAGGGCGTTCGCTATCGCCATCGTTTTTTCCTGATCGTGGCGAAATGCCAAAAAACCCGAAATTTTTGCTTTTTTACTAGTGCTTAAAATAGGTCAAAAAAAATTTTCCGCCGGAGAGAAGCTAGTTCGTGGGGGGTGAATCCCTGGTACTGAGTGGTCAAAAAAAATTTGCGATTTGCGCGTGATCCCTTCCCCAGCACAAGTGCTATTACAGCTGCACTTTCCTGACTAAAACCAGCAAAACGATGGAGAATTTCATCAATCCCCCCTCACTGAGGGTCTCTTTGTGTTGTTTAATCAAACAGATGTACAAGAGAGAGGCATCCGTCATATGAGACTTCATCCTTATTTTGATTATTTTCAATAAACTAAAACGTCTCTCTGCCGTTGAAGGTAGAGTTGACACGAGTAGTGACACCTTCTATAACAGGGGCTTCACCAGACTGCAGGATTGAGGAGCGGGAGTGCTGGGGAAACTTCCTCTCACGGCAGGCGGGTTTGCGGAACAGACACCCCTCTGCGACCCCCCCTCCGGGGGGTCGACAGGGTGGTGGGGAGAAATCTCTCTCTCTTTATTTTTTTTTCTCCCCTTTTTTTATTTATTTATTTATTTATTTATTTATACAGGGTTTCGCCCCGGTGGGGCGAAGCCCTGGGGCGAAATAAAATGTCATTTTTTCAGGAAAAATTTTTTTTAACGAAAAAAAATATTTTTCGCCCCGGGGCGAACGCCCTGAACACAACCCATATTTGGGTTGTGGCTGCCGAGCGGCTGGGTTACTCTGGGAGGTTGAGGAAGAGGAAAGCGGAGGGATGAATAGCGAAGCGTATTTGCGTAGTGACCGTAAAAAAAGAAAAGCAAAAAAAACGTTCTGGGAGATGATGTAAAAGAACTGTGCAGTTGTCCAAATATGTTTGGCGGCCAAAAAAAAGAAAAGAAGAAAAAAGAAAAAGCGCCAAACAGTGGCTCTGCGCTTAGTCACCAAGTGGAAAAAAATAGTAACTCTGATAGGTAAAAGGAAAAAAAAAGGTTTTTCCGTTGATTGCTCAATTACCCTTGGAGGGGGGTGATTGGCGACCGTATCGGAGGAAACTATTTCTCCTTTTAAGCTACGCTTTTGTAGGTATACTATTATATAGTGGAGTTCAAGTTTTCAAAAAAAAAAAAAAAAAGCACATGGTAGTTGTTCATGCAGGTACCTCCCCACTGACTGACTGACCCACTGTACGATGCCAGCCATCCTACTGATGAATCCCCTGCCGACAAAAAGGAAACCTAATGGCTTGCCCGTACTGTATGTGTGAACGGGGGAGGCGGTGTACAACAACCGCTTGTCGGCTGGCGGCCCACCTTCTGCTAAAAAGGGGAGGGTGAAAACAAGATGAATGCGCGTCCTGGCAACTCCATCTTCAGGAAAGAGAAGCAATAGTGGAAAAATCGTTTCATATACTATCTATTCTACTGAATAGAAGGTATAATAAGTGGAAAATGAAATAACATGGTTCACGTTCGTGTGGATATACGGGGGGGTACTATATACTTTGGGTGGGAGTTTGTGGAATAAAAAAAGAGAGAGAGAACAAAATAACTGAAAATTCCTTTCGGTAGTTTGAAAACCCGGTTAATAGCTCACATAGGATGTGCTGTACTGCTTTGTAGTTCTAGGGGGTTTTTTTTGTTCTTTTTGTACTTTTGCCAGGGGGGGAAAAATATACAAATAAGGTGTACAAGTGACAAGCCATTTATGGTGTTGTATGTGGCATGTATCCTGTACACAAAAATACAAACCGTGACGAAAAGGGTGTGGAAAGTAAGATGGTGTGGAAGCGAGGGGACGAACGTTGAACAGGCGGAGAAAAAATTTTTTTTTCGAAAAAAAAATTTTTTGTTGTACGTTAGAAACAAGAAGTGGTTGGTGTCCCACTACTTTCACTTTAAAAAAAGGGTGGATAAAGAAGAGAAAAAAGTTGGAAAGATGAAAATAAGCGTCAAGCTTAGTCGAGAAAGTAGGGAACGTAAAAAAAAAAGGAACTTAAGAGATCGAATGAGGCAGTTTAAAACTTTTAAAAATATTCTTTCAGAACGCCTTTCACACAGAAAACAATAGCAAACAAAGAAGAGTGGATTATTGTTGATTTGTTATTGCTGTGTTCTTACCACCTGATTTTTACCGCGTATAGGCGCGTACACGTGCGTTTTCGGTCCTATTCGGTCCTATACGCACCTATACGCGCCTATACGCACCTATACGCGGGGTAAAAATCAGGTGTTCTTAGCACTTTTGCAAAAAAGCTTTGCAAAGTCCTGACAAAGTTTTCTTGATGCATACTTCGGTTTCGACATCACCAAAAGTAGGAAAATAGAAAAGCATTGTAATAATGGCTGAATGATACACACTTAACCTATGCGTTTCCGAGACACAACGAGTGGATATGTTGTTTTATCGGTTGGAACGGTTAGTCTCCCCCTCCCGGCTTACAGAAAACTGGTTCAAAAGCGGGGAAAACAACAAAGGACGTTGGGTTGTACTTTCAAAAAAAAAAAAGTGCCCTAGTATTTTTGCAAACTTTGTTAAGCAGCAAACTTAGAAGATGCGAGGCAAAAAAATCAAACCAAAAATGGATACTGCCTCTCTGTGCACGCACCTTTATAATAAAAAGAAAAGTTTATAAGATGACCCTAAGCCTCTCGTGCTTAGTCACCTTACTTAAAAAGCAAAAAGAAGAAAACTTGAAAGATAAATGTGTCTCTCGTGCACACACACACATTGAGGCCATATTCTGCGCAAGAATTACCCTTATTAGTTATCAAACACACACAGACACACATCTTTGAAGAATGCAACGCGACTTTCGTTCAAAAAAAAAAGATTACCTTTCTTCACTTAGACAATCTGTGTGCGGAGAATAGAATCGCCATGGGGACAGAAAGTGAAAGGCAATTTTTTTCTTTCCTCTTTTGCAACATTCACCAAAGACCGCAGTGGGTGCACTCTGATGGCACCCAAAGGGCGCAGGGATACAACCCTATTGCCAAAAGTTTCTATTTTTTGATAAATTGTTGGAGTAGTGTTGTTGCCTCGGTTGTGTTGCCACAGTTGTGCAAATCTCCACTTTCCTTATTTTTAGTTTTGGCAAAACGCTTCCCCAATCTGCGTGGGGTGGGTAAAGGAGTAGTGTGCTTCCACCCCCCCCTTTCCCCCCAAAAAAAAAAATCCAAACACAAAACCCAAGGTTACAGATTTACAGTCCACACCTCAGAGGGAAGTCTCTGATGTTGAGATCCAATACACCTACGGCAGAGCAACAGGTTGGGTCCAGACAATACACTACATGAGCAGCACCAAAGGGTGAAGCATGTAATGTACCAAGGCCATGTCTGTCGCTTGGTCGTGGTGCGAGAGGGAGAACGTCTGGTTACATATAAAGAGAAAACATACAAAGAATTTCTTATTTTAGTTTGTCTGAGGAGGGGTGTCTTGAAGTTTAGTTCAAAGAATCCTCCCAAAAAAAATAACAAGAAAAAAGAAGAATAAAGAATAAAGAAACGAAGAAATATGGAAAAATATACCAAAAAAACATCCCATTTTTGTATCAATTTGGGGCGACAAGACCACAAGAAATCCACCTGATTTTACCCGAAAATTTGGTGGGGTTTTTTGGTGGTATTTAAACCCCACTGAAACTCCACAAAAATTTTCAGGCAAAATCAGGTAGGGAAACATCACAAAAAAAGATCCAACCCGAATGTTTTTTTTTTGAAAACTTGGTTGTATTAGTGTAGCCACCCTAGAGTGTGCTCCACTATTTTTTTCTTCTCTTGATAAATTGTTGGAGTAGTGTAGTTGCCTCGGGTTTGTGTTGCCCACAGTTGTGCAATCTCCACTTCGTCTTCTCCTTTTCATCTGTGGATCACCTGTGAGTGCTTCTGTGTTATCCGCCTAGCCACCCCAAGAGCACAAAGGAGAAGTGGAAAGTGCAAATGCCTCACCATCCATAGGACGTTGGGCACAGCAAAAAAAAAAAAAAACAGAACAAGAAAACGAAGGATAAAGAATGTCTCTTGTGCACGCAATTTTTTAGAAGGAAAATAAGATAATATTTTCAATCGAATCACGCAAAACAAAACAAAACAAAAAAACAGAAGTAATCACACACAGGGTCGCACGCCAGCTACGACAGCACTACCTACTGCTGTGGACTCATTATACAATGCTTCCTGCTTGGTTTAAAAAAAAAACTGACACGTCAACGATGTGAGACGACTTCCCTACCTGCACAGATGATCTCTACATTTTGATGTGTCCTTTTCTCTCCCAGGTTTAGGAACCACCGCTAAAAAAAACAAAAACGTTAATCTGAACCAAGGCCACCCCCCGTGTGGTTCGTCACCTCCTGGATTCGGGGCACGCATTCGGGGTGTTTACATAGACGGAACTTATCCTCAAATCAACAGTCGAAGATGAATATGCCAGAGGAAAAAGGCACCACCTCAAAAAGATAGTTATTGGTGTATACACACACACACACACACACAGGGGCAGCAGCTCCGGAATGCCAAGACTAGATCCCTTGGCATGATGATGGACCCAGGTGAGTGACGACACCTCCCCTTCAGCGAGTTGGGCATCGCAGGGTCCGCTCAGGACCCCGTGCCCCCGACGGTAAATGATGAAAACAAATAAATTACTTCTAAAGCGCGCACCACTCCTTGCAAGTGCGGCCTTGATTTAATTAACACGAAATACCCTAGGTAACTTGGTCTGAAACACACACACGCACATTGGGGCCATATTCTGAGCAAGAATTACCCCTACTAGTTATCAAACACACACACACCTCCGATTGACTCACTATGCCAGCCATCCGGATGAAAGCACAAAAAAATAGACTTTTTACAACAACGACCCCCCGCTGCGCGCCAGAGGGCTGAGCACGACAGGCTCTGCCGCAAGAAGGGGGAACTTCGCCGGGGACGATGCGAGCGTGTCGTCCGTACCTTGCCGCCCACCACCCCAGAGACTGCCCCCAGATGCCCCTGTTCCCCCTAACCCCACCCCTCCAGAATCCGAGGGCACAGTCCGCAACAAAGACGGCAGGCACAGCTCCGACGCCACCACCCCGCCCATCCCTGGCGCAATCACTTCGCACCGCTTCTTTTGCGACTCCATGGGTACCCCCTCGCCGTCCCCCTCACCCTCTCCTTCCTCTTGCATTTCCCAGAAGTCTTGCTCTAAATGCCTCCGTCGTCCACTCCATAGGAGATAGCTGCCGCAGAGCAAATCAAGAACGATTTTTGTGATGATGAGCACAGCACTGCCTTGGAGAAGATGAACTGCGACTTCATGGGGGAATGTAGTGTGCGTGTGGTAGGCAACGGAAAGGAGCGCTGTAGCGACGCAGTTTGCCGCATAAATCATGAAGGTGAGGATCGCGTCACGTGGTCGGGCATGTGGTTGCGCTGCTACCTCAGAGATAAGGCATAACGCGAAAAGAACACTCTGCGCGCTTCTGATATGCGCACATTCCACAGAAGTATCCACTCGAACAGAGCTCATCCCGCTTAACGCAAAGGACGATGCAAAATATATCGTCCCAAACCATACCCGCTTTTCCGTGAACGGCCGCACAACGCATCCCCACTGAGAAGCAACCTGCCGTTTTGGGTCTCTCGATATCCATTCCCCATCTCCAAACAAAACGGACGAGATCAACCCCGTTTCCGGTACATTCACAACAATCGCAGAAGATGGCACTTCATAGCGAATTACAAACAGAATGACCATTGGAAGCACCATGCAAACAAAAAGCGCTACCCCGCCAAGAACAATTTGCCTCTCCGAAAACCCATAAATGCAAAGCGAGAATGCTGCCAAGGTGCAGCCTTGGTAGCACCATTTTAACACAAAGATAGGGGCGGAAGGGAACCTTGCCAGCGCATACGGGTCTGGAGGGACAGAAAAGACGGCAGATGTATCGATCCTCGGCAAGACCACCCCGAGCACCATCCCCAGCACACGCCACACCACCACAGACCCTGCAAGCATGCCAAGCCCCAACAGCACTGCACCTGCCTCCGAAGATCTCCTCCCTTCCGGACCTACTGCAACTCCTGTTGGATGAAACACCTTTGGCAACGCGACTTGATACGGTGGAGGGACAGGAGGAGACACATGAGGGGCCGCAGTATCTCCTGGAGCCAACGTTTCTGGCGATTCCGTCTCTGGAGCATCGGAGGGAGGAACCTCAATGGGGGCCCGGTTGCACGCCGATGTAACAACAACCAGCTGATTTGCCTGCATCACCGCGCCATTAAAAGCTGCCCCAGCAACAAGCGCCGCCAACGACGCAAAATCCCTGCTCTCACCCAAAGGGTCGCACCACAACGGCATCACCTCCGCCTGCGAAAGACTGGGAGGAGCTGTGACGCTGCTGTTCTCCTCAACACCAAACGGTGTAGACGATACATGCCCTATTCCCACTAGAAAAATGCAAACTAAACACAACATCAAAAAGATAAGCCCACCAACCAAAACTGAAAAAAGAGAGAAAAAAAAAACCCCCCCCCCCCCCCTTATTCACGCATAGTGGAGAGTTGAGAGTTGAGAGGAAAAACACAGAAAGAAAAAAGGTTGAGAAGAAGTGATAAAGGTCGTTCGGGAGGTACTTGAAATATGAGTGGAAGGTGGTGTGGGGGTATGGGGGTCTGGGGGTATGGAGGGGGGCAAGAGAAAAAGAGAAACAATGGGGTGTGTATACGCTGTGTGTGTGTTTGTGAATGGGATTTCGGGAGAGAAGGGGGGAAAAGAGGGGGGTAAATGTATCACATTATCCCGAAGGCGGCCTCCGAGGAAAAGATTTGTTGGTGTGGCTTGGTTGTCGCGCGACCCTGTTCTCTCGAATGTGGTGACACGGCTGCGGAAGCGGAAGATGGACAGTCGACAAATCCATCGGCACGAAAGTCTTCTTCTTGACTCTGCAGAGGAGGCTCCTCCGGTGCTATTTTCTGCTATTTTCTGCTATTTTGGGGGTCGCCAGCCACACCATTTGTAACGACAATAAACAAAGTATCCGTTCTTTTTTTATTGTTCTTTTCAAAAGCGAGAATGGAAATGAATGAAACAAATAAGGGAAAAAAGCAGCCATCTTTCTCGTATCCAGCATCTTTAACAAAAAATGTACGTTGGATTCGCGACAACACCAAAAGAACGAAATTCCAAATACCAGAGCGCAGAGAAGTCTACAAGAAAAAGCTCTGCAAAAATGGAACCTAAGTACGACACCAACACAAAACCTCACTCTGGTAAAGGACGTTCTTCCAAAAGGCTGTCAAAAAAAGATGTCCGAGGAACAAACATATAAACGTTGATGATGCAATGGTGCCCAAGCCTCTCTCTGTGCTTTGCTCACCTAAAGGAATCGAAGTTCAAGGGTACAAACGCCTCTTGCGGGCGCAGCACACTGTGGGGGGAGGTGAAGGAGGGGAGGGAGGGGGGGGGATTAGGGGGTCCGACTGTGAGTAAAATTACCGTACAAAAAACTCATTATTAAACTTCTGGTCATTTCCAAGGCAACTGCGGGTGAAAAACACCCTCAGAGTGGGTCACAGGGGGCCTGTGGGCCGAAAAACGACCCAGAAGCCACCCCAGAATACAAAAAAATGGGAAAAAATAGTGAAAAAACGGCTTTTTGACGCTTTTGGCCATTTTGGGCAAAATAGCGTTTTTTCAAGAAAAAACCAAAAAAATGGTTATTTTTTGACATCACAAAACCTCCTTTGGCACAAATATACCCCAAAAGTGGCCCGTGAGTCCATTCCAACCTGTTTTGGACATATTTGACACTTTTGGAAGTGTTTTTTTGGTGTTTTTATGTCCAAAAAAATACCCTGGCAATACCCTGACCGCGCTCCGGCAGCATTCCAGCATGCTGTTTGACCCATATAGGGGTCAAGAAATGGCCAAAAACCCCCGAAAAAGGACCCTGGGAACCCAGATAGTTCCAAATTTCCACCACATCCCCACCCAAACACCGCAAAAACACGACAGAAAATCGTCTTAAAAAACACACTTTTTTCAAAAAGGTCATTATGGAGCCTGTGTGACGATAGCGATTTTTCAAAAAAAAAGCAAAAAAACGGCTATTTTTTGACATCACAAAACCTCCTTTGGCACAAATATACCCCAAAAGTGGCCTGTGAGTCCATTCCAACCTGTTTTGGACATATTTGACACTTTTGGAAGTGTTTTTTTGGTGTTTTTACATCAAAAAAAATGGTATGGCAATGGTATGGCAGCGCTCCGGCAGCACTCCGGCATGCTGTTTGACCCATATAGGGGTCAAGAAATGCCAAAAACCCCCGAAAAAGGACCCTGGGAGCCCAGATAGTTCCAAATTTCCACCACATCCCCACCCAAACACCGCAAAAACACGACAGAAAATCGTCTTAAAAAACACCCAAAATCATAATGGATGGTGCAAGAATAGAGGCACAGAAGCTTATGCGAAAGGTTGCCCTGCGCAAGGGAGACGTGTGTGGGTTAGATGCTACGAATTTCGAAACTCTGCGCATCCGTTACAACTGCAACACGACCCCAGATCTCCCCTTCAGTAAGGCACTAAATGAGTTAGGGTGTTGCAAGAGGAGGCCCTCCGTTAGTGGTCAGCGGGTGCAGGTTTGGTGTTTGACGTGCAGCCACTCCAATTATACGGGAGAAGAGGAGGACGAGGAGGAGGAGGAGGAGGAGGAAGAGGAGGAGACGACACCACAAAGGGCTAAACGGCGTAGTGAGCCTGGTGGCAGCACCCCCCGTAGCCCGGAGAAGCGACACAAGCCCAACCGTTCTCCATCACAGTGCGGTGTCGAACTCTTCCCCGACGCGGACTCGCCAGCATTGCACGTGACAGGTAGACCTGCCCACACCCACCAGCAGCGCAAAAAGAAGGTCGCAGCGCAGCATCAAAAAATATTGCGACAAGACGACCGAGTCGAGCTACTACAACAGGAGATCGAAACCTTAAAGCAGGAGATTGTTCGCCTTACCAACCTCACCATCCCCACTAAGACGCATGGCGCCTCCCCGCAGGGTGACCGATGGCATCTGCCCATCAAGATGCTGTGCATCCAACTGCGCAGCCACGGCATCGGCCTCGATTCGACCAGGTCGATCTTGGCATCACAGCTTGAGCTGTGGACGGGTGAGAAGATGGAGCCCCCCGCCGTCAGCACCATCGGAGAATGGGACTGGGTTTCTGGGCCCCTCTCTTTTGTTCCCTTCTGCGAAGCGATGAAGGTGCGGAACGCTGGGAAGAAGTGGGGGACGACGTGCTCGCAGGACTCGGCGAGCGGCTCGAGGGGGGCGAAGGGGTACACGCCGTCAGCCTTTGCGCTCAACGTGGCCGATTGGAAGACCCCCAACACCGTACGACAAGTCATCGGCCATGTCACAGTCGGGGAGAACGGGCGTGACGCGACGAAGGCGGCACAACTCGACGAGTTCCGCACAGCATGCAAAGACATGCACATCCCCGTGGCGCACTGGGTCAACTGTGTCGACCACGCGGCCACCGGCATCGGCGCTTCAGCTAAGGATGCTGTACCGTCGACAGGCTGCTCTAGCCATAAAATGAGCAACACCGTCGGCGGTATGCAGCAGGCTGCAAGTTTCTTCTTGCACAAGGCCAAGGGGATGAAGTCGATGAAGGAGATGAAGGAGGACCCCCTGGAGAAGGCTTTGCGCACCTTCGCCACAGCCAGCGACGCCTCTGCCACGGCCTCCACAACGAACACTGGCCTTATCAACCGGTCACGTGCAGCCGTTGAAGGTGGAGGTCGTGCGAAGAAGGGGTTCAAGGTGACTCGCGAGGTGGGGACCCGCTATGGGTGGGCCGCCACGAACGCGTACAACCTCTTCTCGCGGTTCGAGGAAGCGGAGGCACAGGTCCGCAGAGGGGAGATGCTGATCCCTGGGAGCGAGGCGCTCGACCTGCTGCTGAAGGACCCAACGATGTTACTGCAGATGAGCGCGTGTGTCCTTATCCACTCATGGATGAGTGCAGTCTTTGTCGCGACAAAGAAGGGTGGAGTGAAGAACGTGAAGACTGCGCGTTCAGGTTACGGTGGTCTTCGCGAGAAGATTGTTTCGCTGCAATGCGTTGCAACCTCCGACACCGACCCACTCACCTTCCCCAGCTGGGTGGAGACGACGAAGACCCGCCCGGCAGTCGCGAAGGCACTCAAAGTGGCAGGACGGACACAGGCGATCCGACGGAGGTTCCGCAAGATGATGGCTGCTGTTGTTGAGGAAGGGTGTGCGACATGGGATCGTTTTGTTGCAAAGGATGCTGACTTGAGTCACATTCCTGAGGAGTACCTCCTTGCAACTCCGGCGTCAAATGACTTCGTTGAGGGGTACCACGGTACCTTTTCAATGTTGTTTGATCGCCTGGGGTTACATACCACCCCCCCCCGTATTGCAATGCTTGCTATGTACAGGCATAACATTGGGACTCTAGAGAGTACGGGATTTTCTACCCAGTCTGTGACCCCTGAGATATGGGATGCCGCAGTGCGGTACAGTACTTTTTTTAAAGAAAAAAATGTTAAGGTGCAGGGGCGGGTTCATAGCACAGCCTCGGTATCCAAAATTTGTGCCAAACTCAAAGACACATGTTACCTTGATATTAAGGAACAGTGTGAGGAACGTGGCATCGTTTATACCACTAAAAGTGACACCATACCTGAGCTTGCACGATACCTCTATGATGAGGGAGACGTCCCCAAACCATCCTAGCCTCCCCCCCCCAAAGTATTCAATCACTCATGCTACATCAATACAACAAAAAAGCAACACCCATCTATCCCCCCTTCTTGTGATAATGGCCGTTTTACCGTCCTTGGGCACATAGCCACAAATAAGCCTATTTTTTCCATTTTTTCCATTTTCGGAAGGTGTTTCGGTCAGAAACCGGCCTCACTTGCCCCAGAAACCCATTCTGGGGGTGTTTATGACCTGCAGTTGCCCGGGAGATGGTCAGAACGTGAAAAAAAGGTTTTTTGTACGAAATTTTATACACAAGTCTATTAGGAGTCGGACCCCCTAGGGGGGGGGATAGGGGCGTCAGCCTAGGGGGTTTTTCTGTCACAAAACCATTTTTTTGAGTTTTAGGTTAAGAAATCCACTAAAATAGTCGTATTTGGCCCCAAAACCACCTCCCGATCACAGAAATATGTCAATAAAACCACAGACGACCTTAACAGAGGCTTTGTTACCAAAAAAAATCGGTGTTTTTATGAAAAAACACCCCAAAACCACGTCACGCTCGCGTCACGCTATTCACCGATTTTCGAACCCTTTTTGAAATATGGCTCTAAGTTCCACCAAGTCCCTCTAAACACCCCAAAACCGCCTGGGTACCCCTCGGGATAGGTTCTGGGGTGAAAATATGTGGTTTTGGGGGCTTTTCTGGTCCCCAGAGGCGTCTCAGAGCTATTTGACACACCCAAAAGCTCCATTTTTTATCAAAAAATGCTTGCTTTTTTACCTTGTCATGAGCATTAACACCCTCAATGAGACCCCCAGAACGTCTCTAAAGTCCAAAAATCACCCCGGAATTGATTCCCGGACCTCATCATAGGTGGAGTACCATGTTTCTGGGGTCAAAAATGCGTTGTGGTCCATTACTGTTCCCCCTGACAATGAGCGATAGAGTAGCGATAGAATAGAAATATGACCACCTCCAGGAAACCAAAATTTTGACAAATAACACAAAAAAATGCGTACTAAGGTGTATAAACACCCTACACCGCCTGGGTACCCCTCAGGATAGGTTCTGGGGTGAAAATATGTGGCTTTGGGGGCTTTTCCGGCCCCCAAAGACGTCTCAGAGATATTTTTCACACCCAAAAACTGCAGTTTAGCTCCCCCTTATACCCCTGTAGGATAAAACTGCAGTTTTTGGGTGTGAAAAATATCTCTGAGACGTCTTTGGGGGCCGGAAAAGCCCCCAAAGCCACATATTTTCACCCCAGAACCTATCCTGAGGGGTACCCAGGCGGTGTAGGGTGTTTATACACCTTAGTACGCATTTTTTTGTGTTATTTGTCAAAATTTTGGTTTCCTGGAGGTGGTCATATTTCTATTCTATCGCTACTCTATCGCTCATTGTCAGGGGGAACAGTAATGGACCACAACGCATTTTTGACCCCAGAAACATGGTACTCCACCTATGATGAGGTCCGGGAATCAATTCCGGGGTGATTTTTGGACTTTAGAGACGTTCTGGGGGTCTCATTGAGGGTGTTAATGCTCATGACAAGGTAAAAAAGCAAGCATTTTTTGATAAAAAATGGAGCTTTTGGGTGTGTCAAATAGCTCTGAGACGCCTCTGGGGACCAGAAAAGCCCCCAAAACCACATATTTTCACCCCAGAACCTATCCCGAGGGGTACCCAGGCGGTTTTGGGGTGTTTAGAGGGACTTGGTGGAACTTAGAGCCATATTTCAAAAAGGGTTCGAAAATCGGTGAATAGCGTGACGCGAGCGTGACGTGGTTTTGGGGTGTTTTTTCATAAAAACACCGATTTTTTTTGGTAACAAAGCCTCTGTTAAGGTCGTCTGTGGTTTTATTGACATATTTCTGTGATCGGGAGGTGGTTTTGGGGCCAAATACGACTATTTTAGTGGATTTCTTAACCTAAAACTCAAAAATATGGTTTTGTGACAAGGTTTCTTAAGGATTTCCTTAAGGGCTGACGCCCCTAAGGGGGGGGGAGGATTAAAATATTGTGTTCGTAAAAATGTTTGCCCGTAAAAAAAGGTCGAACTTCCAGAAAAAATCTTGAAAAGGTCGAACATTTAGTACGGTCGATAATTTGTACGAATGCGGTAATGGGAAGATGGGAAGGAACAGCATTGCCGCCGTCGCCCTCCCACCTCCCACGGGAAAAGGGGGAAAGAGTTGGAAATAGGGGAGAAGAGAGCAGGGGTGAGGGGGAAGGGGACCCCCCAGTGTTCCTAACGCTAGTTTTAAACTAAACGTTTTAAACGTTTTAAATTCTAAACGTTTTAAACTGTTTTAAACGTTTTAAACTCGAATAAAAAACGGTGGTGAATTTTGGCTTTTCAGGCAATTTTTTTTTTTTTTTTTTTTTTTTTTTTTGCAGGCAAAAAAAAATGTCTTTGCGAAAAAATGTGGTATTTTCCTCTTTGCTGAACTTTTCAGTGGCAGCAGGCACGGTGTAATTAGACACCGCATGGTGTCTAATTACAAGGTGCCACCAGCTCTGCCTGATAGGCCGAGCAGAGTGTGCCTGCGCCACTGGATGCTTGATGTGCCCCCTTTGGTGTAGTGGAGCCGTCGTTGTGATAGAAGATGGCCCCCACTCCTCCTTGGGGGTGCGCTGGTCTGGTGGTCAGTGAAGCGCGTGGTGTTCTGTTTACCGTGTGCAAGGATCCGTCTGTGTAGACGCGTACCGTGTGGGGTGGCAGAGCCGCAAGAGCCAGTTCCGTCCTTTGCCGGTTCTCTTTGCTCCTTGCAGAGTCACTCTTGCTGACACCCGGTATTTCTGGTGTGATCAGCACGTCTTTCAGCGTACGATCCCACTCCCACGGTGACACGGGGTCGTGGTCCAGTAAGGGTGCGCGTATGCTGTGGCGATAGGCTCCCGTCTCCTCCACAGTCTCTATCGCTCCGGCAAGCCAGCTGTCGCCTGCAGGTAGCTTGGTCGATGTCGCAGCAGCTCTACCAGGGGAGTCCTCCACCCGCATGAACTTCTCCAGGTCGTCCGCCGCTGCTGTTGTGAACAGAGAAGACACAGTGGTGTCCCATGGTGTCCCCATCACACACTAGCCCACTCAACTTATCTTTTTCTCATGCAGGTGCGTGCAGATCTCCTCCGCATTGTGCAAGTCCTCCTCCAAAACTTTTGTGCTTACAGGGCGGGCATCCGCACCCTCGCGACAAGGGTGAACACCTTCTCGTCGTTGTGCGCCTTCCAGCCATCAACGTATACCGAGATGTGCAGGCTCTTTGCTAGGGCTGCTCTCACAGGAACCATGACCCTGTCATACTCAGCCTTAAGTACCCTGTTACCCATCTGGAACCCGCTGGGAATTTTTGACACATCAAATGCTGGCACCAAGCGCTTGATCAGCCAGGTTTTGGCGCACTCATTAGGGTACCGTACAGGAAACAAGTTAGCAGGAGAAACCAAGAAAAACCAGGCTAAATTGACCCCAGATGCACCAAAACTATGATTTTTGATACAGAAAAAAAAATTCAAAAAATTCCCCCCACATTTTTTACGTTTTTTTGTGCAGAACTGTCACCCGTTTTTTATTCGAGTTTAAAACGTTTAAAACGTTTAAAACGCGTTTTAAATAATTTAAAACGTTTAAAACGTTTTAAACGTTTTAAACGCAAAATTAGGAACACTGGGACCCCCCCCACACACAAATCAGGGCAAAGACCTCAGTACTGTGGTAAGCTTCGTATTTTTCACCGCAACACTCATTCCCGAGGGGGGGCGAGAGCGCTTCGGAAAACGTAGCCATCAGGAGGCAAAGGTCTTCGGGATCTGAAAGGGGGGGGGCATGAGTAGGTATTCGGGGAATCTGCTTCGAGAAGGGCTGGGAGAACCACAGTGGTTGGTCTTTCTGGTGTGGCTCGCCTCACGCAGTCCTCCGAAGGGAGCAATGAATACTGACAAGAAGAAGAACAAAAGAGCAAGAATCAATCTGAATTTAGAACAAAAGGGAACAAAAAAGGTGTAAACGGTGTGTACATGAACGGCCACCAGAGCACGCACAAAAGACACCATACAGCCATCTCGTAAAACCACACACGGTCTTGCCATACCAAAAAGAAAAATTTTATAAGATGAACCCTAAGCCTCTTGCTTATCACCTTAAAAGAATAGAAAAATAGAATAGAAACCTCCTGCCCCGCCTGCCCTACCCAGCATCAAGCATGGAGGTAGAGGCGGAACGGTTGGTTTCGATTCCTTGGAGGCACGGTTAAGTTAAAGGCACATCCCCTGGGTGCAGTGAGACTGCCCCTTTTTGTTCTAGATCACACTGATAAACGAAGGAATATAATCAAAACTTGGAAGATGCATGTGCCGCTCTTTCGCTACGTCGTACACATTTCCAAGAATGAAGGTAAAAAGTTCGATGGATGAATGCACCACACATCAATAGATGGAGACACACTCATCAAGAAAAAATGAATAAAAATACAGAACAGCACATTTGGGGAGAATACAGCCCCGCAAAAGTATAGCGTAACAGATGAGCCCTTTGAAGGCCCTTTAAAAACACAACCCACACATCCGTCAGTTGTAACAATATGCAATACACAATCATTTAGAACAAAACATCCTCACATTCGCACACTCACAGTGCCTTGATGAGCTTCCCAAACCTCTGCCTCATGTGGTGTCTGAACTCGTTGTAAATGTTCGACACAAACTTCTCGTAGTTGACGTTGGTCTTGAAGGCAAAGTTGAAGCGGTGGCCCACAACCGTCATGTCTGCCTTCACCGACACAGCCGTGTCCGAGTTGGAGAGATCGCTTGAGAAGACAAGGGAGTGGATGCGGAGGGCGTCCTTGAGTGCGCCACCCACAGCGCGTGCAATGCTCTTGAACGCCTTCACGACAGCAGACGCAGCCCGCAGGACAGCCTTTGCCGCACCCAGCACCTTGTCTGCAGCCTTCACAGCCTTCTTCGCCACGCTGATCCCAGCCTTGACTGCACGCTCGGCCACGCTCAGCACCTTCTTTGCAGCGTAGTACGCAACCTTGACCGTCCCGTACCCGATCCAGCATTTAGGCACAGCCCCGCACTTCCACCACTTCCTCTTGCAGGTCTTCTCCTTCGATTTGCACGACTTCTTCTTCTTGTCGAGGCTCTTCTTCCACTTGTTGACAGTGCTCTTCGCCGAGCTGATCTTCTTCAGAGCCTTGTACTGCACCTTCTTCAGCTTCTTCGTGGCAGACCGCACCTTGCGCTGCGCAGACGACACCTTGCCCCCCGCAGACCGCAGGGCAGACGTCGCCTTCGTCCCAAGCTCCAGCAGGAAGCTCGTCGCACGCTCCGCCGCCTGCCGCACGATGTCGGACTTCACCGTCCCCGTCAGCGTGTTCGAGAACCCGCGCTTCCCGGGTGTGCCCACAGCCTCCAGCTCCACGTCAACAGACAGCCCAGACCCGAGCGACAGCGCCAGGTGCCCGTACTTGCGTGCGTCCGACAGCTCCAGCAGCAGCGCCACACTCTGCCCCAGCACCACTGCCCGCCCGTCAATGCGCACCTCCTGCTGCTTCGACGTCAGCGCCACCTCAAACGTCGGCCCCGACTTCCCGTCCACACTGGTGATCGAGACCGGGCCCCACTCCACCGGCTCCGCAAGCATCGCAATCTCAAGCGCCCCCTCCGACGCAGCAAAGTGCGCAGACACCACGTGCACCACACCCCACAGGCGCAGGTCCTCCACCTCGATCGACACCCCTGCAGGGACCGTCACAGACACGTCCGCAATCGTGATGGCCACGGCCTTCACTGGGTCCGGGTTGAACGAAACCGCAAAATGCTCGACAGACACGTCGCTCAGCACACTCGCCACACGCCCGAGGCAGTCATTACACTGCACAACGTCCGTAACGATCCCCTTCAGGTTGAACTTCTCCACCTCTGCTGTCAGCGCACACTTCGAGAAGTCCTGCAGGTCCACTCCGACCGCAACCGTCCCAGACGCACCCCCGATCTGCAGGCCCCCAATCAGCGCAAACTGCGACGGCAGCAGGGCAGGTGTGATGGTCATCTTCACTCCGAGCGGGAACAGCACCTTCACCCCCGCCACCCCGAACGGCCTCACCCACGGCGTGTCCGATTCCACTGACAGCGCCACCGACAGCGACCCTGCCGCAGACAGCCCGATGAACCCGCCTGCACTGAAGGTCTGCGCATCCGCCCCGCCCCCGACAGTGAAGTCCAGCACCACCTTGAACCCCATCTCAGGCACCCCGGTCTTCACCACAAACGCCAGCGCCACCTCGCGCAGCACGGCCCTGTCCCCCACCGCCACCTGCCCGGCCAGCATCACAAACACCGTCATCTCCGCCTCCGACACAATGTCCGCTACAACCGTCACACCCGCACCGCCGCCACCTGCAGCCGCCACCTGCTCCTCCAGCCCAGACGGGCACGCAGCCACCATCGCCTTCAGCGGCCCGTTGTCCTCACCCAGGAAGGCCGCAAGCGACAGCCCACGGCGCAGCGACACTCCCTGCACCACCAGCGCCGCCTTCGCCAGCGAGAACCGCACCCACGACGGCGACAGGGACTTCATCATCTGCCGCACAGACACAGGCAGGTCCTCGCTCTCAGACCCAGACAGAGACACGCTCCCAGGCTCGTCCGCCGTGAACGCCATTGCGTAGTTCCACACCGTCCCTGTCTTCACCACAGACACTGCCACCGCAAAGTCCAGCCCAAACGCCGTCCCGGTCGCCGTCAGCGATGCCGTGCCCCCAAAGTCCACCACCACCTCCGCCGACGACAGTGCCAGACCCTTCAGCCCCTTCACCATCCCCGGTGCCGCAGCCCCGAGTGAGTCTGCAAGCGGCGACGCCGACCCGGACCCCTGCCACGCAGTCGCAAACCCGTCCGGCGTCATGGCCGCACCGGCACGCACAGCCCCGCGCAGGCCCACGTCCTCCGCACGCAGCGGCAGTGGGAACGACAGGTCCAGCTCAAAGTCCTTGAGGAACGCACCCTGCACCGACACCGTCTTCGCCCCGCTTGCAGACGACGTCACCTCCACAGTCGCCGACGAGATCATCAGCGTCTTCCCGTAGAACGGGATCCGCACGTCCGCCAGCGATCCTTCCACACGCCACGACTGGTCTGCATCCGCCCCGCAGGCCTTTGTCAGCGACACGCCCAGCTCCATCGCAGGGATGTTGTGCGGCAGGTCCTTCACAATCAGCAGCCCCTCTCCAGTGCAGTCCGTCCCGTCCACCGTCGCCGTCACACGCACGTGGCTGTCCTCGTACTCCAGCGTCGACACCACAGCCCCAGGGTTGCTGCTGTTGAACTCCACAGACACCGACAGCCCCGCCGCCGTCGTTGCGTTCATCGTCCCCACCCACGTCCGCGTGCTCAGCATCGCCGCCCCGCCGTGCCCACCCGTGTGCAGCCACACAGACACCGCCTCCAGCTGTGCGCCGGGCCCGTCCCAGCGACCGTCGTACGTCCCGGTCAGCTCCATCGCCCCGCTGCACGGGTGGTACGCCACGTCCGTCACAACTGTCAGGTCTGCCGTCCCCGGCAGGCGCACCTTTGCAGACCCGTGCCCACGCGACGCCTCTGTGCAGCTGTTCACATACACAAAGTCCACTGCTGCCTGCAGCATCCCGTTCGGCGTCATGAACATTGTGTGCACCTCCGCTGCCTGCAGCTCCCCCTCCGCAAACACCACCTGCACGCTCGACGACCCCCCAAACAGGTGTCCCGTTGCTGCAAGGTGTCCGCTCCACGTCAGCGCAGACCCAGACCCAGACACCACACCAGTCGCCTCAAACGACGCCGCAGCCAGCTCCAATCCGTCCAGCTGCAGTGCCCCCGCTGCCGTCCCAGTCACAGCATACCGCACATCCCCCGCAGCACGCGCAGACTTGTTGTACAGCAGCGACGCCATGAACGTGTGCGACGTCGCCGTCAGCACAAGCTCCCCCTCCCCGGCAAGCAGCGCAAACTCGTCACGCGCGTTGTCTGCAGTGATCTCAATCGACCCGTTGAACACCAGGCCCTCACCCTCAACCACAACCGCCCCAACCAGCGACCCAAACCCCCCCTCCTCCACAGCAGCCGCCAGCGCCACAGACGTCCCCTCCAGCGACCCGGCCCCGGCCACAGACCCATTCCACGCCAGCTCCGGCACGTCCCCCGCCTTCTCGGGGTTCACGAAGGCCGCCGACAGCACCACAGACACAGAGTCCAGCATGAACCCGTGCACCGACAGCGACGATAGCGACCCACGCACGTCCCACACAGGCATGTGCGCGTTCTCGGGGCGGTACGTGCTCACGTGCACCACAGCTGCGGAGAAGGTCGGCACCAGCGGCACAGCATCTGCATCTGCACCAAACACAAAGGACCCGTTACCACGCATCACCCCGTCAGACACCTCAAGGGACACCGCACCACGCACAGGGCCGACGCTCACAGCACCCTGCACAGCAACGCTGATCAGCCCGACCACCCCGTCCACTGTGACCTCGGCCGTCCCTGTGCTCCCGGAGCCAAGCGCAACCGTCCCAGACACAGTGCCCGACCACCTCGGCGGCATCGCCACAGCAGCAGGGGCAGCAGGCCACGACTCAAGGTGCGCAGACGCACCCACCAGAGACACACCCGCCACCTCCAGCGCACCTGCGTCCGCTGCAAGCTCCACATCCACCACCCACAGCGGCTGCGGCTCTGTTGTCCCCACCCCCACACACCCGTCCTTCTGCACAAGCGTCCCGTTCCCTGCGAAGCCTCCTACCGACGGGATTGACAGCGACACAGCCCCACGGTTCGCACTGCTGCATCCGCCCGATACGTACTGCACATCCCCTACCAGGTGCAGACCCCCCGTCTCCATGTCCACAGCGACAGACAACGCCGACATCCCCTCGCTTGTGAACTGCGCCTCTGCCGCCGACACCACAGACCCGCCGAACACCTGCACCGTCCCGGCAACAGACCCAGTCCACGCCACGGCACCCGCAACGTCCGCATCCTGTGCCGCAGACAGCGCCGCCGTCAGCCCCTCAACCGGCACCCCGTTCACCTCCATGGGGCCTGACATCCCGGCCGCCACAGTCAGGAACGGCGTCTTCTTGTCCGCGTCAGACAGAAACGCACACAGGTCAAACTGCGCCTTCGTCAGCACCAGCGCCGCCTCCACACCCGGCACCGCCACCCCCAGGTCCGCACCCGCCACCACCACAGCGTCAAAGGGGCACGACTCCGCAACGTCGAGTGCACCTCCCTCAAAGAAGGGCAGGCCCTCCTGCGAGAACGACAGACGCGAAGGCAGGTCCAGCAGCCCGTCCGCCAGGTCCGAGATGTCCAAGTAGACCTCCGTCACCACCTCGCTTGTGTTCGAGGGGCGGTTCACACTGAAGCCCACGTCCACTGCCTCCGACCGGCCCACCGCCATCTCCCCGCTCATCAGCGTCCCATGCCAGTTCACTGCAAGCCCACCATTATCATCTGCGACAACAGTCAGCGACAGCCCCATCAGCGTCCCCTCCAGCAGCAGGTTCTCCTTGTGCACGTTTGCCTCCCCTGCCGCGTCCACCGCCACCACCGCAGCACCCGCCACGCACGACAGCGCCCCGGACCCTGCCTCCGACCGCACAAACGGCGTCCTCCCCTTCACCCCGCCCGTCACAGCCACCTCCTCCTCTGTCGCATCCGCCGCACCCGTCTCCAGGCAGGAGCGGATCCCTGCCTCCAGTGCAGGGTGCACCTCCACGCACACCTCCAGCATCCCGTGGCTTGAGCAGCCAAGCACCAGCAGATCCTCGTCTCTCTCTGTCTCTGTGCTCTCCATCTCCATCTCTGTCTCCGTGTCCACGTCAGAGTCAACGTCGTTGTCGCTCTCCGTGTCCGTGTCGGCGAAGGTGTCGTCCAGCAGCATGCTCTCGCGCCCTGTCAACAGCTCGTCCGCATGCGCCTCTGCAATCGCAGCATCAAGTGCAGCCACATCTGCGTTCTGTCCCACTGCAGCACCAAGCAGGGTTGCCAGCAGCACAGCTGCCAGGGTCATGCTCCGCATCGTTGGTTCTAGGGAGTGGGTGTCTTTAGATAAAGTAAAATCTGCGTGGTGGGTGGTGTTGTGTCTTGCGCTCTGGGTAATTTGTACCTCTGCAAGCGGCGCTATTCATGCAGCACCAGCAGGCTCTACGGAAGACATCCCTTGGCTGTTTTCTGAACAACACTAGGAGCACCTTCCTCAGGACAAAAAGTACAACATTCCTTCGTCAGATAAAGGGGGAGAGTAGTGATCATCAAAAAAAGGGGGGGATGCTGTTTTTCTTGCGTTTCAAAACTTTTGAACTAAAATTCTTAGAGAAGAAATACGGTGCCACGAAAAAGGCTCCCTAGTACATTATTTCCCGAGCGAAAAGATGGGAATATGAGTTACGAGGGTCCTTTTTTCATGCAAAAAAGTGTTCTCATTCACTGTTATTTCACAAGTGTAAAAACGTCTTTATGGTTGTAACTGGCTGGTCCGTCACATGCCAACTTGCGTACAGAACTAGACTGGCGTGGCCCTCCGTTACTACCTGTCGGTGGCGCCCTCAATACTGAGCGACTGTCTTTACGCAACAGAGTTTAAAATTCAGCCTTCTGGGACGAACACACTGTACACCTAACCTGGAATGGTAGATGCCGTACATGGGCGCGCTACTAGGCACTTCCCGTGACATGCTTTCCGTGGTCATCTGCAGAAGTGGCGGAACAAAGGAGGGCACCTCGTAGATCCAGATGCAGTCACACTTTGGCACCAATCCTCTTCTTGAAATAAAAGAAACATCATTTCACTCAAGCCAGGTACGACCATAAAACGTTTTTTTCACGTGCGCTATAAATAAGGTAGAGTTGAAATACAAAGCCCTCTCGTGACAGTGTACCTTGGTAAAAAAAATAAAAGCAGGGAGGTGGACGGAGGGGCAGGAATTTTGATAAAGAAATTTGGCGGGGAAATGGGAGGGGAAAGCGTTCAAACACAAATAAGAACACGCGATTCCGAAAGGGGAGGCTGGCAAAAGAATAGCAAACCCGAGTAAAACACTAGCAATTTAAAAAGAAAAAGAAAGAAATAAACGATTGAAAAGATGAACATTCCTATGGTGCATTCACATCTTTTCCAACAAGTTATGGTATCGAGGGTTCATGCTCCTGTTGCCGGGAGCTGCTTTTCCTTCTTTCACAGAAACTATGTTCCGAGGGGAACAAATAATTTCCTCATATACTATCAAAGAACAGAAAGGCATGTGGTAGCACGACAGCCACACATACCCCCCTCATTTTATCGGGTCTATTTGCCCCCTTCCAAATGGTGTGGCGCATCCCAAAAATAAAGTGTAATTTTTTTTTTGTACTTCTTTTGTGATTATTTTGTAAGTTGGGGGGAGCCACACCATTTTTTTTTGTCCTCAATTTTTTTGTGTATTTGATGTAATCGCTCAGCGGTATCTATGCGAGGCAGAAAATTTTGTTTTAATTATAGACTACTATCACTAGATATGCATAGTCAGCTACGATTTTTCTTCACAGGATCCTTAAAGGAGAGCAAATAGAAGTAAGGGACGCTTTGCGGAGGCAGAAAAAATAAAATAAAATAAAAAAACAAAATGGTGTGAAAATCTGTCAAGTACCTTTTGTCAGGGACCTGGCAATATCGGTACTTTTCAGAACACCAATAAACGAAAAGGGTTGAGACGAAGTTACGTCTCTCCCGGCAATAGTCATCTTATTAAAAAGGTAGGTACTTTACGGTGTGGCTGAGCCCAAAAAAGGTACACTTTTTGTGGACTTCTTCAAAGCTGGTTTCAGCCACATCACTTCAAGAAAAAAAAAGAAAAATTTTGAAGCAAACAAAAAAGGGGGGTAATTGGGACCCAGCGGCCGACATCAGAAAAGGAAAACTTTCAATAAAAAGTTTATAAAAAACTGATTCTAAGCCTTCGTCGCCATTTAAGATATGCCCTCTTGTAGTGCACCTCTCCCTAAAAAACATAAGCTTCATAAAAGTTTAACACAAAATCATCAACTCTTTAATGTTAAATTTCATGCTTTCAATTCACTACCTCATTTTTCTTTGGAATTTGATGGAATTTGATTTGACTAAACTTCACCAAATTTCAAGGCAAAAAAAATCAGATTTAAGAAAAAGAAAGCAATTTAAAGCGAGAAAAAAAAACATCTGATTTGACCAGATGAAAAGGGGTACACATTCAGAAAAGCGCTGTGAAGATACAGGCTTGATGCCAAGAGATGGTCTTCAGTGGGGGGGAAAGGTGGTGATATGGGTGATAATCGCAATAAAAACAAAAAAAAAGAAAAAAAGAGATTGAAAAAGGGCAGACACCTCACCCGAGGGGAACCCAGCAGACACAAAAGGCACTGCTCAAAAAAGAGAACCTCGGTGAGATGAACCTACGTCGTACTGTGAATCATCTTTAACACAAGGTAAGCTGAAGATAACGTAAAAGGGGTAAAGTTTTGCAAGCTAAGACGGCGGAACACAAAAAAAAGGGAAGATAATATACCACATGGATGTCCAAAGTACTTGAAGTACTTTTTTTGGATTTTTTATGGTACTTGAAGTACTTGACCCCCCCCCTTTTTTTTCCTCTCAAAATGACAGTCAAGTACTTGAAGATACGTATCAAGGATACTTCAAGTACTTTGGACATCCATGATACCACTGAAAACTGCCAAAAAAAAAAAAATATATCCAAACATATACCTTGTGGGACGCAAGGCAGTCTGCGTTTTAAAAGAAAACTTGTATATGCATGTGCTCATGCACGCACATCTTTTAAAAGGGAGTTGAAGCGAGTACAATATCATAGTTAATACCTGTTGGGATGACCCAAGCGGGTGTACAGCAACAAAAGAAAATGAACATTTTGAAAATGTTCGTACAAAAGACGCGCCTAAAGAAAAATAACAAAGAAAACTTGAGAGAGGAATCCTCACATTGAGCAAAAAAAAAAAGTCGAAAAGTCAAACAGAGTTTGCGATACACAAATGCTTTAAAAAAAGAAAACGTTCACAAATAAGCTATCACAGAAACAGGGTATTTTATCTTTTCCCATATTGTATTTTTGGTGCGACTAAGACCCAATGAAATGGGCTGTTCAGTCAACACCCACTATTTCTTCGTTGAAAAGAAATTAGTTTGGAGTATGCAGTTCTTAATACACACACGCAATGTACTGTATTCGTACAAAAAAAATTATCGTAAAAAAAGGTCGAACTTCCAGAAAAAATCCTGAAAAGGTCGAACATTATTACAGTTCATAATTTGTACGAATACCGTAAGGAGATCTGCACACGATCAAAAAAAAGAAGAAAAAAAAGCTTTTTTTTTTTTTCAAGAGAGAACACAAACATGGAGCTGCGTAAAACTAGTTACGGGCTGTGTGGGGGACCAGACGAAGAGACCTTCGCAACCCCGTTCACATCCAAGCCAATAAAGTGAAGTAAATTTTGATGCGCATGAACACGACTAATGGACACAGACACGGTATACACAAAAAAGAGAAGTTGAAAGTGCAAAAAAAACGCCGCTTCATCAAGCGGATTGCAGGCAAAATATGGAAAAAACTATAATAACTGAAGCCTCTGCTTTTCGTCACCTTAAAAGACAAAGGTAAGATGAACCTACAAAAAAGCTTAGTCAAGGAGGGGGGGGAATAGGAAAGGAGGAAAAACCTTCATCAAAAAGATGAAGTTCATATCGGACCACGCATCTTGCAGACGCGGTCACCAGAAAGAAAGATACTTTAACGGATGAATGTGCCATTTACATTGTGCACATACATCTTAGAAAGTGAGCGTAATATACGAATGCATCTAGATGCAGGGCAAGAAATTAGACTTAACAGAGAAGTTGTGCAAACAAGGAGAAAAAATAAGGAGGAAAAAAAAGGTCAGATCGGACCACACAGTTTGCAGACGCGGTCACCAGAAAGAAAGATACTTTAACGGACGAATGTGCCATTTACATTGCACACATACATCTTAGAAAGTGAGCGTAATATACGAATGCATCTAGATGCAGGGCAAGAAATTACATATTAGACTTAAAAGAGAAGTTGTGCAAAAAAAATAAGGAGAAAAAAGAACCTTCAACAAAAGTTGAAGATTCAGATCAGGACCGCGCATCTTGCAGACGCAGTCACCAAGGAAAAGTTGGTACTTACCCCAAGCCTCAAATTTAGTCACTTAATGGTATAATAGGGTGCACTAAATGTACAAATGAAACAAAAAAAAAGCCCCCCCCCCCCCCCCCCCCCCTCCATTCCCTCCAATGCACCTCAAAAAACACCACCACCAACACTGTCACGGCGCGATGCCGGATTCGCCAGCTATTGGCTGAGTGGCAGGCACACGAACAGACACAAGGTCAGGAACAGAAGCAGGCGGAGGCGGGGTCCTGGCGTAACAGAGGGGGGGAACCCCCCCTTTTTTTGCTAACAGAAACGAAGAACACAAAAGAATAATGGGGGAAACGTTTTTTGGCAGAGATACGAAAGGTGGCCCAGCGCCGCTTGTGCTGAGCTACCACTTCAGAGGAGAGAAAGGAGAACAAAAAAAAAACAAACAAATAAGATGGTGCTCCGGGAGGGGTCGATATTGGCAGGTCGCCGACAGGTTGACCGATTTCCGAAAAGCACCATAAGAGAATAAAAAAGACAGAAAAAAAGAGAGAGCGGCCACGATTTTGTATAAAAAAAGGAATGTATTCCTTCTTTCTTTTGCTGTGGAATATCGAACATAACTCATTCAAAGCACAAATTAAAAATGTTTTGTTACCCTGGAAAAGCTATACGGTTCGTGGTTCACATTCAAGTTTTGACTCTTGCACAACACGCCAATGTGCCTAAATAAAGAAGTAAGGTGACACAAATCACTCTGTTTAGTTCACCTGAACTTCGCTATGAAAAGACACCCAAAAAAAACCACCTCCAAAAAAAAAGGGGGGTTGCAGGTGTAGGTAGTTCCTCACACAGAGGTAAAACGCCTCGGGCTCTCAGTTGGGTTGTCCAAAAAAAAAAGAAAAAAAGAGGGGGATAAAAATACAGAACATGCGTATGATAATGGGGACCATTTGAGTCATTAGTGAAAGTGTAAAAAAGCACGGCGAAAAAAATCAAAAAAAAAAAAACTGTGTGGGCGTGAAATTATACGGAACAAAAATAAAACATAATTTTCTGTGGGTGTGGTTGCATTTAAAATGGGGGAAGGTGATGCTTCTGTACAAATCGAAATGTTCCCTTCTTTCTTATTTTGAGAAGGAAAAAAATATGAATCAAGGGATAAAAAGGGAACATCGTTTATACGTAATTTCTCTTTTTTGGTGTTTGTTTGTTTTTGGATAAATTGTTGGAATAGTGCAGTTGCCTCGGGTTTGTGTTGCCACAGTTGTGCAAATCTCCTTTTTAAAAACACAACCTAACTACGGGGGGCAGGGTGGCACTGCCAGTCCTGCCCCCTTTCCGGAAGGGAGGTTTCTCTCATTGTACAGACACTGTGTTTTTTTAGCACACGGAAAAGCGAGCCAAAAGCAGGTCATGCGATATACTCCTAAATACCCTTAGACTACACGCACAACATTCTTAAGTGGACCTGCGTGCATTTTTTTTTTTTTAAAAGCACGCAGAAGACCGAACCAATACCGGGTTTATGATTTCTCTGTGGTCACCCAAAGAGAATTTGGAAGTGCAAACGCCTCACCGTTCATCGACGGACCCGAGCACTAAATACCCTAGACCATACGCGCACTACACCGGCATAGGTCATACTGTTCAGTGGGAGCGTAACAAGGTGGAACTTTTTTTTTTGTGGGATTGTTTCATATTTCGTTATAACCGAAAGCGTTTGCGTCAAATTGGGGGATAAATAATGAGGGGAAAAGGAAAAAAGAAAAATTATAAGATGAACCCTAAGCCTCTCGTTGCTTGAAGTCACCTTACAGTTGTGAGTAAAAAAGGGAGGGTAGGAAAGATGTTTAGCTCCATGACAGAAAAAAAAAAAATCCACATTTTTCATTTTTCATTTGAAAAACATCGTTTTTTGTTTTTGGGACCTGGTTCTGCTGCAACATCTCCAAAAAAAAAAAAAGTTGGCTTGAAATACAACAGCCCGCTCGTGGCAGTGTACCTTGAAAAAACAAACATAGAGAGAGAGAGAAAAGAAAGGGAAAAAATAGAGAGAGAGGAGAGAGAAAGAAAAAAAACGAACAATTGCCCACTAAGACTGAGAGCAGGGGAGGGAAAATCATATTGAAAAAAAACAATGAATTGTCTCTCCCCCTCACTCGTAGAAACTATCGTTGAATTGAATATGAAAAAAAAGATCGGGTCTTTTGTTTGTGCGCTCAAAGCCGGGAAATAGAAACTTAACACTCATCACACGATAAAACCCATGGGAGAGGTTGTGGTGAAACGCACACACCTCGACCTGTTTGGTTGTAGGAGTGGCTCTGCAGCGCGGTTCGTCCCTAGAACCGCGAGTGTGTTCAAAATGCTTTGTTTCTATTTCCTCCTTCATTTCATGAGGTGACAAAAACAAAAAGGTGAAAAAATGTGTTAAACTGAAGTACGGTTGTTGTGGTTAATTGAGTACTCAAAGAAAACAAGCAAGCTTCTGTTTTTTTCAATCCGTTTTGTATGCCCTGCAGCGCTGCCTCCAATCTTTTTAGAATTGACAACAAGTTGTTTTATCAAAAAAAGGGGGGTGTTGTAACTGCTCATTTTCTGAAAAAAGCATTTGGCAATCGTACCCAAGAAACATTCTGGGCACATAAAAAAATGGTTCGATGTTTGAATTGAAGGCCCCCGAATTCTATTTTTTTTTTTTTGTTTTTTAATTTGATACACGATCGTTTTAAGAGGATATAATACCAACTACTGTTGCTAATGGCAGACATCCCTTCCACGCGAACGAGAAGAGAATTTGAAAGTGCACACACCTCACCGGACCACCCGGGCAGTCATAGGCACAGAGAAATACTGAAATACTTAGAATCATACAACAAACATAGGGGTAAAAACCCCACGTCAGAATTGTGAAATTCCAAAAACCCACCTTAGTTTTTACCCCACCTATGTTTGTTGTATGACTGTGGTCAGGATGTCGCGGCACTAAACATTTTTAAAAAAATCCGTTCTTTGGGAAAATCAATCATTGTCGAATGCAATGTGGTTCTTTGTGTCTTTTTTTTTTTTTTGAAAATTTTTAAAAATTTGACAACGTGCACACCACCTGTGTGAACGCGCTTTTGAAAGCTTGGTTTTTGTATTAGTGTAGGCACCCAAGGATATTAACTTTTTTTCTTTTTTGGAAACTTGGTGTAGCCACCCTAGAGTGTGCTCCACTATACTATACTAAAATCTTTTTTGCTTTTTTTTGAAAAATTGTTGGAATAGTGTCGTTGCCTCTTGTACAAGCTCCACTGTTTTTTTATTGAAATTGCTGGTGGGCTTTAGTGCGGACACCCGAACAGGAATGTTATTTCACTTTAAAAAGTGTTAACGCCTCACCGTTTATCCGCACGCAGAAAAAGACAAATTCTCGAGAGCGAAAAACAAAAAATCTGAGGAACCCTCAGTGAGCACGCATCTTTCAGATAACGAAAGAGAGCTTTTCTTCTTTTCTTCTTTCTTCCTTTTTATTGATAAATCTGTTGGCTTTCTCGCGTAGTCGCTATCCAGATAGTCTTTTTTAACTAATTTTTGGGGGTGAGAATGATACTGTAATTTTAATTTGGTGTCAAGAGAAAAAAATAAAATCCAAGATGAATGTACACTCTCGTACAACACACATCGACGAGAAAATTTGGTACAATATGAACTCAAATCGTTTCTCTGTGTAAGTAGTCACTAAGACTTCATATCCGATATAAAGGAGGCGTATGGCATGGATTACCCAGGCCACCCATCTTTGGTGGGTAACTGGGAGTCTATGTTGAAATGTCGGCCGAACACTTTTTTATTAAAAAAAAAACGGTCAAAAACACTATGCAAAAAAAGCACTCTGCACCGTGTACCTATACCATCCTTAGGGTTTTTTATCTGTCATTGTCGGCTCTTCCCAGCCTAACAAAAGCAGAATTCTCTAATGGTTGAATTGTTCACCCTAATAGGGCACATGAATTGGGTTTAGATCATCGTGAGACAGGTTGGCCTTTTTTAATATACTACACAGCACACAAAACGACTTTCTGCTTTTTTTGAAAACTTGGTTGCATTAGTGTAGCCACCCTAGAGTGTGCTCCACCTTTTTTTTTTTTGTTGTGTCGACAATCGCCTAAGAACCGCTAATAGGGTCTGTACCCAATGCTGTCCGAAGCCATTTGTACTACGGAAGGTACGTCATTCGTCCTGAACCCCTTATTTTTTTTTGCTGTAGCAACAATTGCCTAAGTACCCTTGGTTCGATCTAGGGTCTGTACTCAATTTAGACGTGGTACAAAGAAATTTCAAAAAAAAAAAACCCCCCCCTCCAATCAGTATTCATAATTAATCACATAGACAGTTCACACTTCTTCTTGCTTCTTCTATTGAGGGATGCAATAGGTAAATAAAAAGTTGTATTTGTGGGTGTGTGTATCTCGCACAAAAAGGTCCAGTGGTTTTTTTTTCACCCTGATCCATCAAACAGAAACAATACAAAAAGAGAGAAAAAAACTGAAAAAAGTGGAAATCTGTCACACAATTATGTCATTTCTGAGGGGCGGATGAGACTTGAGAAAAGAGAGAGAAAAAAAGTCTGGACGATGAGTCTCTGTGTGCTAATTTAGTCGCTTGGTTGGGGGGAAAAGGAATTAGAATCTGACTTCAGGATGTGACAAAACTGAATCAAAAGAAAATACCTCTTTTGGATGCGTTTGGTCGCTCTGCAAAAATTGCATTTTTTTTTGCTGTATGAGTTTGTATGAAATAGTGTAAAACAAATACTAGACGAAAAAGAAGAAGAAGAAGAAAAAAAACACTTTGCAGGCAACCTTCCGTCGATTCTATTTCCTCTTTTGCCAATATTTGGTCTATAAAAATAGCGGGAAAAAACTTGTATCGCGTGTCTGCACACAACACTGTTAAAAGAGAAATATGCTTTGCAAACGAAGGGCTCGCGCTAAATATTTGGGATTTCTCCGAAAAAAAACCGAAATCGGGTGCAAAAAAGTGTACCCTTAAACCTTTGAGGGGAGAGGGTTTGGGGGTCAAGAAAAGGCAGATAGTTGCATTTCCTGGCCAAACGAGGTGTATGGTAGGGTAAATAATAAAAAAAAAATGGAGAATTTTTGGTCCAAATTTTTTGCGCGAGCCCTGTTCGCAAGAGCTAGAGAAGTTTTTTTTCTTTTTTGAATTTTTTTTGAATTGGACAAAAAATATCAGTAACTCCGCTGAGTCGTCGCTGCTTTCAGTCCACAGGGGGTTGGGTCTCGGAAATAAAAAACTGTTTTCTCCCAAAAAATAATGGAAGATGAAAGATTTGCCTTGGGCACAATGTATAAAAGAGGGAAACAAAAACCCTAGGCAGGATAAAACCAAAAGGAAAAAGAAGAAAAAACAAAATTGATTTGAGTAGATTGGGAAGGGACGACGATGAGGGTCACCACTTGCGTGGTGTTCCCTGTTTATGTTTGTCACATTTGTTCAGGGTGATGAGGGGAAGGACACAAAACACAACAAATGGGGGTCAAAAAAAAAAATTCGATGATAAGAACAGAACACATGCACACACAAAAAAACAAAACCAAACCAAAGTCGAAAGATGCATAGGCCTCACGCAGCATGCACATCTAAACAAAAATATAAAGTGAAGTTGATAGTGCAAACGCCCTCTGGGACGCAGGGCACTGACACTCCGCGGGTTATCGAACCCCCCGGAAATAAAATCACCCCTCCTCCCCCTGTTGGAAAGAAAGTGAAGGTTGATAACAAATTATTTAAAAAAAAAATCACTTAGAGAAAGGAAGAAGAAATTCACATCATTGTACACCACCCACATGCCGCTTTTAACTCTTTTTTATTTTTGCATTTTGCTTTTTGTTGTATCAACTCAATCGAGGGTGCAAAAAAAAAGTACGCGAATTTCGCTCAACGGGCTTGGGTGTCTCTAAGACACTTCTCAAAAACCCCCTTAAAAACTTATTTTTTTGTTGAAACTCTATCAGAGGATTGTTTGATGCACTGTTTGCCATTGAGGACAGGCATCACTATCCGGAAGACTCTCAGAGAAAAAGGAGAGAAAGAAAAAAAGGGGGGTTTGAGCTGTGGGAGGGAATGATACAACAATGCCCCTGCAAAAACTACAAAAGAAAAAAGAAAAAAAAGAAAAGCTGCTGTGGATAGCTGTACATCTGCTGTGTATCAAAACACAAAAAAAAAAATTGTTTGAAAAGAATGCGCTCCTCCTACATGACAAAATCAAACAAAAAAATAGATTCCTATACTGGTGCTTTCGGAAGTCGGTCAACGACCTGTCGGCGACCTGTCAATATCGACCCCTCCCGGAGCACCATATACCTTTTTTTCTCTTCAATTTTTCAGGAGAACAAACGCCCTCCACTTCTACTCTGAAGTACCTCAGATCATTTTTCTTTTTTTTTTCTCCCCTCCTCCTCCTCCTCTCACAACGCAATAGTCTCACAGTCGGGTTGTCCCCCTCCTCCTCCTCCTCCCCCTCCTCCCCCAAGAAGACTCATAGTACTCATCGGGAACGAAGACTTCTTGCCCAGCAAAGGGCCGCCTAGCATTGAGAACTTTCCAGAGTCGAGCCCGGAGAACCCTGTTAGTGGGGAGACGTCTCCGCCGATGCCACTGACGCTTCCACTGGTACTACTGCTGAAAGGGTAAGGGAGGGCAAAAGGGGACGCTGTGTATACACGTTGTGGGGATGTTTCGTGCGCAGAGACGCTGTGGTCGCCTATAGTAGAGGCACCAAGAAGAGACTCTGTAGCGTCGTAGAGCTCCATACGGTCGACCAGCATGTCGTCGCCAATGAGGTTTTTTTCCTTCTCCTTGTCAAGGTCCTCCCAGAACTGTTGCTGCAGACCGCACCGCCGTCTTGTACAAAAAACGTACGTCTCGCAGATCAAATCTAAACCCACCTTTACCAAAAGCAATGTCACCGCGCTGGTGAATAGAATGCCGGAAAGTTGGAATAGAAACTCCCCATCTCCATCAGAGAAGTATCCGATCGACATAAAAACCAGAGCACTCCCTTGGGCGCCAATTGAAACCAAATCGATAACACAATCGCGGGCGCGGGCATGGGGCCATAATGTTGCTTCGATTGCAATGAGGATGAAGAATACAAAGGCTTCGCTCAGTTTAATGACACCACATTGCCACATATCACCAACTCTGAGACTCGACAATGCGGCCAATGCGAGAGAACTCATGAGTTCTACAAACATAAAATGAGCGTGCTCTTCAGTAAACCGGCGTGTAACCGACGCATACCGTTGCGACCAATGATTATCCTTCCGAACCGACACCCACTCCCCACGGCCAAGCATAGCGTTCGACACGAACGACCATCTGTTCCCATCTATATCCGGCACCTCAAGGTACTTTGCTTTCTTTGGTACAGCCTGCCTCACCTTATACGCTACAACAAAGGGAAGCACGGTGCACACCGCGCACGCAGCAAACCCTACCACAAATTCCAACGCGGTAGTATAGTAAAACACCAGCCTCATCCCGGACACTGCGGTGCCTTGATAGAACCATTGAAAGATGAACAACGGTGCCGAAGGAAACCTAATCAATCCCTGCATATCACGACCATACATATGATCCGGAAAGCAACGGTGAAACCCCTTCATCGCAAGGTACATAAGCAGCGTCACTGCGAGGGTCATCCCGAAATTCGCAACAACAGCACCAACATCAAGACTGCCCTGGATTTTCAGTTGCGTCGGATGGAACGACCTCGGCAGCTCCTTCGGCGCCTCCCCCAGCATCACACAAGAACCCTGCACTGCAACCAATCTCATCGCTTGCGCAGCCGCAGCCCCTCCTCCAACAGACGACACCAGAGACGTCCCCCCCGCCATAGACACAGTAGTATCCTCACCTAAAACATGAACCCTCGATAAACGCAAACCCGGCGTCATCGTTGCAGGCACCACCGTATGAGGTACATCGGTTAACGGTACCGCTGTCTTAGGCGGCGGTGGCATGCTTGTATCAGGGATAATGACAATAGGCGAATCCGTCTCTGGAGCTGGAGTCGGCGGGAGTGGTGTTGGAGGGGAAAGTGTCGGAGGAAATGGTGTCGGTGGTGATGGCGTAGGAGGTGACGGTGTCGGGGGTGACAGAGTTAGTGGAGCTGGGGTGGGAGGTGACGGGGTTGGCGGTGCTGGTGTAGGTGGCGAAGGTGTTGGTGGCGCTGGAGTCGGCGGTGATGGTGTAGGTGGCGACAACGTGGCGGGAAATGGTGTTGGCGGTGACGGTGTTGGTGGCGAAGGTGTTGGTGGAGATGGAGTCGGCGGTGATGGTGTGGGCGGCGACTTTGTCTTAGGAATGGGCGTCTTAGGCGGAGGTGGTGGTGGAAAGATAATAGACGGGATCGGCGGGATCGGCGGGATAGGGGGAATAGGTGGGATCGGGATGGGAGGAAGTCCAGGGATTTTGAACCCACCGGTGGCAACTGCACATCCCAACAGTACTAGAACACATGCCCGCATCGGAGCGTTTCGCTCTCCCTGTTATGTGAAGTGTTTATTTATTTTGGAAGCGAGGAGGAGGAGGAGGAGGAGGAGGGGGAGGGAAGGATGGGGAAGGGGGGAGGGTGGGGTGAGTGGTAAAGGTTGGCTTGGAATACAAAAGCCCTCTCGTGGACAGTGTACCTTTGGTACAATGACCGGCTTGTACCTCCTACATCCATTTCGTGGTTTTGCATCTGATATGCTACTCCCGCTTCCACTCAGTAGATGAATGGGGATCATTGCAAAGGAAGGGGTGTGTAATATAGGGTCCGAAAAAAAAGGGGAGGTAAAAAAACACAAAAATCAACTCTAAAAAGGCTAGATGCAAAGACAAAAAAAAAACTCCCCCTCTATTCTTCAGATCCCTCCTCCTCCAAGCCACCGTAGCCTTCCGGTGTATCGTTCTCTTCTTCTTCATCCTCCTCCTCCTCCTCCCCTCCCCCTCGGCATTCTCCAACTGCGGTGTACCCAGCATCATCACCGTCTGAGGTTTCTTCGTCCTCTTCTTCTTCGTCTTCTTCTTCTTCCTCCTCTGCCAGCTCTTTGCGTCCAAAGCCTTTAAGGGGTAAGTCTAAATCGGTTGTTTCATGGTTTTCCACGAGAGGAGTAGCTTCTACCTCTGCATCTCGTGTGGTAAGCAGATCGTCAAACATGACAGAGGGGCGCAGCCGCGCGTCGTCACCCATTTCGTCAAACCCGGAGGCCTTGTGGCGTCCACGGGTTTCTTCGAGCTTGAGGATGTATGCATTCCGCTCTGCTAGCTCGTCAAATGCGTTAGCTGCAGGGAACAGCCCTGAGGCGTCGTTGGGTTGCACTCCATCAATGGGAACGGCATCCTCTTTCATGTTTTTTTTTATTTTCTTCTTGCGCCCCTTAGATGGTAAAAAGGAGTAAAGAGAGAGAGGGAAAAAGGGTGGGGAAACTTTTTTTTTTTTTTGTACGTTAATCGCAGAGGGGGGAAGGTGCACGACGCAGCTCAACGACAACTGACAATTGGTTTTGGTTGTATTTCTTTTTTTGAAAACTTGGTTGTATTAGTGCAGCCACCCTAGAGTGTGTTCCACTATATTATTTTTTGTTTGAAAAATTTGTTGGAATAGTGTGGTTGTCTGCGGAGCTCCGCTGTCTGTCTTTTTGAGTGAAATGACTAAGGGAATCACTGTAACTGTGTGGTCAAAATTGTGAGCTGGGCCGCGTCGTGTGCGAGGGGGTTTTTAGAATAAGTTAAAGAAATGAATTTCTTTGCGAGTGCGAGTTGCACGACGGGACCCAATGACAAGTGACAAGTGAATCACTTGTCATGACAAGTGAATAGCCTATATCCCCATAGAAAATCACTTGTCATGACAAGTGGACAAGTGGCTCACTTGTCATTCACTTGTCATTTACTTGTCACCCATTTCACTTGTCATTTTCACTTGTCACTTGTCACTGGGCCCCGTCGTGTGGGGAGGGGGAGGGGGGAGGGAGTATATTCGACCTGCATGCATCCTTCATTTAAATGTGTAACGACGGATGCAGGCACAAAAAAACCCCTCATGGTATTACTCCTTAGTACAAAGTAAGTGAATGTGCAGACCACTCTTGGATTTTTTAAAAAATGGGGGAAAAAATAGTTATGTTCGATGAACCTAAGTTGTTGATTGTGCTTAGTTTCCCCCAATGAAAAAAATACCAGGCACTACTGTATGTCTCGGCCCCTAGCAACGTAACAAACGCTTGGGGTTTTGTCCGATGCAGCGAGGACAAGGAAAAGCCCTGTGGCATCGAAAAAACAAAAAAATAAAAAAATGGCTTTCAGTGTAGCCACCTATTAGGCGACGGAGTCAAAGGGAAAAGAACAAATGAAACAGAAGTTGAAAGCGCAAAATGCCTCATCGTACAACCAGGCGGACAACAGACAAGAAACGTGGGGTAAGATGACCCTGAGCATCTAGTGCGCAGTCGCCAAACAAAATGGTAGTTATTGATGCAGGCACTTCACGCTTGGAAGAAAAGGTTAACGTTGGATTGAAAAAATAAAAGTTGACTTGAAATACAACAGCTCGCTCGTGGCAGTGTACCTCCAAATAAAACAAAATGCAAAGCTGAAAGTGCAAACGCCTCTGTGGACGGTCGACACCACGTTTCTTTTATACGCAAAATATGCTGAACAGACAGATTACACACACAGATTCCATTTTGCATTGACAATAATCTTTGCCCCTGAGACAATGGTTACGCCACTCTATGTTATGGGCTTTTTTTACCCCTCATTTTTTTTCCGGGTCTCCAAAAAAACACAACGATTTCAATTCCACCCTCTCCACTTCCATCACTTGCTGCCTTCCCTCTCTCCCACCTCTCACCTCAACACCGCACCCACAGACGCCTCCTGCACAGCTGCTGCGTATCTACGCAGCACACCTGCTTGATGAGGCTTGGGGGCAGACCAGGCTTTTTGCCTGAGTGCCACCTCAGCCTTGGCGAGGTGGTGTGATAGGGAGCATGTCGACAGGTTGATGGTCACCTTGTCGCCTGTCTTCAAGAGCGCAATGGGACCCCCTTTTGCAGCTTCTGGGACGACGTGGCCCACCATGATACCGTGTGACGCACCACTGAAACGCCCGTCGGTGATTAATGGGCAGTCCGCCCCCAGACCACGGCCAACCATAGCTGCACCGGGTCCAAGCATTTCGGGCATCCCCGGCGCACCGCTTGGCCCTTCGTATCTGATCACCAACGCCTCACCCTTCTGCAGCACACCATCTACTACACAAGCGAGAGCCGCCTTTTCGCCGTCACAAACCCGCGCAATTCCGGTCCACTCTGTGATGTTCTTTGCCGTCATCTTGATTACTGCGCCTCCTGGTGCAAGGCTTCCGTGCAACACTAAAATATGGTTTTTCGGTGGCTGCAATGGAGACGACAATGGGTACAAAACGTCCTGCTTGGTTCTGGGCTGTGCTGAAGCAAGGTTCTCTGCTACGGTCCGCCCGGTCACGGTGAGGCAGCTTCCATCGATGAGATTGGCCTCGAGAAGCTCTTTCATGAGGAGCGGGACTCCGCCGATTGCATGCAAATCTACGACATTGTACGCCCCGAAGGGTTTGAGGTTGCCTACTAAAGGGGTCTTCTCGGCGATGTCGTTGAAGTCCTTGAGGGTCAACTCCACTCCAGCTTCCTCCGCCAATGCAAGCAAATGCAACACCCCATTTGTACTCCCCCCCAAAGCATACATCACCGTCACCGCATTCAGAAACGCCGCCCTCGTCATGATATCACGCACCCTAATATTCTTCTTCAGCAACACCAACAACGCGTCTGCCGTTGCAACACAATTTGCGCGCACCTCCGGGCTGATCCCCCCATCCTTCACCGCAGGCGCAGTTGAGGTGTACGGCAGCGCCATTCCCAACGCCTCAATGCAGGTAGACATTGTGTTCGCCGTGAACATCCCACTGCACGTACCAGACCCGGGGCATGCGTTTTTCTCGACCGCAACTAACTCTTCGATGTCTATTACTCCAGCAGAGAACGCTCCGGTCGCCTCATATGCAGAACCTGGTGTCAAACGGACCTCAGGTTTGCCTGGAAGAACCCCTGATGCAGCTGTTCCGGGGTACAATGTGATTCCGATTGCGTTGGTTCGGGCGAGAGGCATTAATGCGCCGGGATTGGTTTTGTCACATCCTCCGAAGGTCATGACGGCATCGCATGCATATGACTCGGTCATCAACTCTACGCAATCTGCGATCATATCGCGGGAAACCAAGGAATAACGCATTCCAGCTGTGCCCATTGTCTGGCCATCGGATACCACTGGGGTGTGCGAAATGAACGGCACCGCGCCCATCGCCTCTAGATGCGTGCCACTGTGCTGTGTCAGATCCAATGTGTTTTGATTGCACATAATCTTCGACATATAAGGGGAGATGACCGCGACAGTGGGCTTCGCGAAGTCTTCTTCAGCATACCCTGCAGCATAGAGCTGGGCACGTGCCCCAGAGCGGGCAAGCCATTGCTTTGATTCAGTGGAGGTGGGGTCGGCCTTCACACGCTTGGAGGAGCCTGTGGTGCCCATCATCTCGAAGGAGCGGCGTTTGCATCCAACAAGGTCGGCGGTAGGTGTTGTAGGGGGCATGGCGAGGAAGGGGAGGGGGGGGATAAGGGGGTTGTGTGTTTCTCTGAGTTGTGAAATAGTTGAGAGAGACGCAAAAAAATGGGGGATTTTGTAGTGTCGACGTGGGTAATCGACTTCTGAAGGCAAAATAGTTGGTTTCAGACCATACCAAAGAGAAGTTGGTGCAAACACCTCACCGTACATACACGACAGTGAAGTAAATGACTTTGACTCGTGGTTTTACTTTGTGGCTTCACCGTTGGCTTACAACAGTAAAACCACACGTCAAGTTATTTACTTCGCCGTCGTGAAGGCGGACGCAGTGGTGGTTCTCCGACCAGCGCCGGGTACCAAATAGAGCCCGCTTCCACTCTGTGGGAGGGGGAGGACGATGAGCTAGCTGGGGGGGAAAGGATGATTTCGAAGGGGTGTTTCTGTTAGCTGAGGAGGGGGGGTCCCAGAGGGAGGGGATGGCGTGTGGAGTAGCATCGGGGATATGTTATGGGGATGTGTTGTGAGGGCCGTGCAGAAGAATAAGGGTGCCCACAGAGATAAGGGTGGCAACGAAAGAGAAGTGCAAACACCTCGCCGTACAACCCGGCGGACGCAGGCACGATAACATAAGACAATGGAAGGGTTGACAAAAAAAAGACCAGGAATATGAATAATACATGGCCTCGTACAGAACATCCTTCCGATACAGTAGCACAAAGAAAAAGAGTAGTTTTTGATGCAGGCACCCTCCGGCTAACCACGATACCAGCCATCCGGATGAAAGCACAAAAAAAAAAAATGGATGGGGCGGGTCAGGTCGACCCTCGTATATGTCCGCGAAAAACGTAGGTCGGGGTAGTGTGTTGGCTAGGGGTATCACGTATATCACCTACCACAGAGCATAAGCCCTTTGTTTGCACAATAAAAAAGGAACATTTAAAAGGTGAATCTCTCTGTGTGTGTGCACGCATTGTGCAAAAATAAAGAGTTGGAGTACAAAGCCCTCTTGGGACAGTGTACCTGTAATAAAAAAAATTGCAATGCATGAGAGAAAAAGTTGGTTAGATGCGACGTCAAGAGCTTTACATTGGTATCGTAAAGTCACTAAAAGAAAATGATCAGATTCATATACTTTCAGTTCGCAGAATTGAAAGTATTTGAGAGGGTCGACACATGCACCCTTTCGTTTTTTTTGAAAGTGAGAACCACAAACATTGCAGAAGACATGAGGCAGTGTTCCGCAAAGTTGGGGCTACCTTTTTCGTTTGCCGCATATCAAACGAGAATCGATCCCTGTCATAAGACAGTCAGATAGGGTGAGAGAATACTTCAGTATTAAAAAAAGGGGAAAAGTTTATAAGATGAACCTAAGCCTCTCTGTGCTTAGCCACCTTTTAAAAATGGAACAGACCCGGTCGTTCGATGTGCACAAAAAAATCACAGAGTCTTACAGAAACAAAACAAAAACAAAATCTTGGCGTTAATTTGCTTCACGCCAAGATCCAGCAAACCCCCTTCAGTTTTTTTTAGATCAACCCTACAGACCTTCCCCTCCACCTCACCTCCCTCCAAAGAATAGTTTATAAGATGCTCCTAAGCCTCTCGTGCTTAGTCACCTTTGTGGAAAAAAAAAATCAAAATCAAAGAGAAGATTCAAAACAAACCTCTCACATCGTACAAAACAAAAATGGTAGTTATTACTCACCTTTTGTGAGAAGAAGAAAAAAATTTCTCCTGATTATATCAACTTCGCCCATTTATCCTTGAGTATATAGTGCGCAGTCGATGGCAGCTCTGGTTTGAGGTTCAGTTCTCCATTTGGGCCGGGATCTTTCGAGAAGGTCCAGAGGCCTACCCCACCGAGGTCATCCATTGAGGTAACACGCTCGGCTAAAATCCCGCTGGAGACAAAGGTACGCTCTCTGGTACGCCTTTCGATGGTATTACCAAAGCCAGACTTCTCCGCATGCCATTGCGTGGCGCATTGATGTTCTGCGATCACCTTGTCTTCCAACGTTGCCCCATCCCATGCACAACACGCATTCACATTTCTCCCAAAATCCGCTGCCTTAATCAACACATAATAAACAAGAAGCGCAAGCTTTAGCGTCTCCGCTTTTCCATCATGGTGTAAATCATGTAGTGCACCTATCCCGGTTGAAGTCAAATTCCGGTCACGCAGCGAATCCATTAGCTGCGTATGCCTCGCCGCGGAGGCCTGCAATTTAACCGCCATTCGATAGGCATATCCCCCTGCTGCAGTTGCAACGCAAAGCTGTGGGAAGGACCAGGACCACCCCATCAGCACCGCCTGCATCACGGTGTACGACAGAACTGTCAACGAAGACGCTAACGTAACGTAATCAGCTGGCTTATGGATGTACCGTTTTTCAGGCATCAACACTTTAATGTCACTTCGTGGCACGTCTTTGTACTTTCGCACCACGATGTTGTATGGATTAAAAACCCCTCCTCCGGTTCGCCACAACGAATGGACGTCGATAGCTTGTCTTGGCCGACGGCGACGGAAGACAACAACAACGTCTTTAAACGTTTCCTCCTTGAGGGTCACCTTGCCAAGAAGGTGGCGCAATGAAAAATCCCCGAGAAGTTGGGTGGTAATATCTTGGTGGATCGCGCTGAGCTTTCCTTTTGACGCTCTGAGACGTGCATGTCTCTCGAGATACGCAGTTTCCCATCCGTACACATCAGGATCAAGCAGTTCGGAGAGATACGGGAAGAGCTGCAAAAACACGTAGTATATCTTCGACGACACCATGCCCTGCAATGCTTCCGCCTTTTCGAGATAAAAATAGCCTTCTGTCTTCACCCTACCACGCCCCCTGACGTACATTGACACTGCATTGCCGAAAACCGACTCCGGTGTTGATAATGTATCAGGACGAAGTTTTCCATGAAGCTTGGAGCAAATACAGTTTGCGTTAATCATATTGGAGCTAAGCCAGTGGTAGTTCACTTTAAAGCGGTGCGTGCCAAAGCTTTTGAACCGCGCGTCATCAACATCCTTTACGCTAATATGATTGAATCCGCAGGCATGAAGAAGGTGAAAGAGGTGACGGAAGAACGCTGCCTCTCTGGTAGCATAGTAGTTCAGCGTCCCTTTGACGCCTTCGCTTGCAACGAGGTTCTTCATTTTTGTTCGGTCTGCGTCGACTGAACGTCTCGGGTCGAAGTTCCAATAGTCCTTCTCAAGCTGCCGTAGGGTGCCCTGTGTGCGTGACTCTATGAAACGTTCTGTGGTGAGCATAAGCTGCTTGAAGGAGTCGGTTACAACACTGCCGCCTAGCTTTCGCATATCGCGGTAGATGTAGTGCAGAAGGCCTTGGAAGGTTCCGCCAAACTGTACCATCCCTTTCGACATGGTGCAAGAATGTGGCGATGTTAGGGGGGAAAGGCGGGGGAGGAGGAGGGGGGGGGGGAGGAGGAGGGGGAACTATCCCTGGGGGTGTGTGTGTGGTAGTGGTGGGAGTAGTTCTGTTGAATTGGTTCGTTCGTGGGGGGAGGGAGGGGGAGGGGGTGGAAGTAAACGTAGAGTTGAAATACAAAGCCCTCTCGTGAACAGTCACACAACGGTGGTCAATCCTTTTTTCCTTGAGTCAGCGATATAGCAACCGCAAGGGGCAGAACAGCCGCCCCAATGCATGGTACATACTATACCGGCGTGGTGGGTTCTGGGTTGAATCTCCCTTTGGAATCAAAGTACATTACAAAGGGGTGATAGAAAAGGAATGAGGAAAAGAGTGTGTCGGGAGACAAAAAAAAGGGGGGTGAGGTCTCCTTGGGGGGGTTTTCTTTTTCATAGTGCGGCTTTTCCTCTATTGTTAGACATATAAAAAGTGTGAAAAACGATCATTATTTTTTCCGTTTTGGGAAGGCTCGTTTTTCCTTTTAATGTTACAAAGTAACAATAAACCATTTTTCCCGGTGACCCCCCCCTCCCCACCCCCTATGTTACACGGAAAAACCGTTTTTCCGAATTTTCATTTATTGTAACAACAAGGCGCAGTGGACGTGCACATCCGAAAACACCCGCATTTGCATTTCCGGAATCCGTCCGCACTGTGGTGGGGTCAATCTGCCGAAATGGACAAGTTCTTGTTGTTGGAAAAAGCCACTTTTTCCCGCCATTGTTACAAAAAAAAAAAGTTTTTTCCCCGGATTTCGGTCGGACCCCCTCCCCCCCCTTTATTGTTACTTTGTAACATTAAATGGAAAAACGAGCCTTCCCTTTCCGAAAAACAAAAAACAAAAAACAAAAAAAAAAACAA
This sequence comes from Rhynchopus sp. YZ270_cl-10, assembly GCA_964035575.1. Lineage (NCBI taxonomy): Eukaryota > Euglenozoa > Diplonemea > Diplonemida > Diplonemidae > Rhynchopus > Rhynchopus sp. YZ270_cl-10. The sequence continues at coordinate 1,998,081 of OZ037834.1, read as the reverse complement.
AAAACAAAAATACGATCGTTGTTCGCCCTGAGGTTAGATGCTTTTTTTGGTGTCTTTTTTTTATCAACGTTCCTTCTTTTATCCTTACCCAAACGCTGGGGGGCAGATGCTCCAATGGGGTTAGTGGTTAGAACCTATTCACAGTGCATCCGCACACATCGATTCCGAATCGAATATTCCCTGTGTGTAAAGTAGGTAATGGAGAGGTGGACAGAAGTTTGAAAGTTTGAAAAATAAAGTGGGGATGTGCACACAACTGTAGGAGTGAGGACAACAATAGCTCGGTACCATGCGAGGTCGTAAGGATTATTACAGAGAGTGAGGGAAGCGGGTACAGCATGAGCCAGAGATATGATGATAGCGAGAAAGAAGAAGGGATCGTGGAGCCGACGGACATTTCACAAGGTATGTATATGAGACTATGATGCCATTCCATTACACTACATACAGCAGTGCTGTGCACTGCTACAGGGCCACAAGTGACTCAGCTTCATGGCACTCTCTGGGACCCCCAAGAGAATGCGATGACAGTGTTCTCTGCGACGCAACCCCGCAGATGGGTGGTAGCACGGTGTCGATGTCTCCAAGGTATGATGAGACAGAAGAAGAAGAAGAAGAAAGCGTGCAGGCCTCACACACAAACCAAGGTATGTGCATCACTATTTACGGCTGCAAGGCTGGTCGCAGCGATGTGGTCATAGCTAGCTTGTGTAAAGGAGGCCGCTCGTGGCGAAAGGTTTCCACAAAAGCGGAAGAAGAAAATTGGCAGGAGAGCCGGTTAATGTGCAGCGACGAGTGCGCGTTCGAAGTTGTTCTGTTGGAGATCCCCAACTTCCTGCAGCAAGTCAGCGTGGAAGACCACACCTACGTCCCCAAGTCCCAGAAGGAAGGGTGTCGGAAACCTGGAGAAGCTGGACATTCTTGAGCTCTACAAGGCGAGTAACCACAACGAAGCCCCAGGCCCCCAGCAACGGCAACAGCAACGTTGTTTGTCATTGACATTGACAGAGTGCAGTGACCCCCAGACTTCAACCAGATGCTGCTGGCAAAGGAGGCGGAAAAGACTAATATCCGTCATAGACGTGGAACCGAGGAAGAAGAAGTCTGAGCGACCTAGAACAGAATTGTCCATCGTCTGGGGTGGACGTGGTAGTTCCGACAAATGGTATAAGAACCATTTTTGTTATTTGCACACTTCGCCGCTCCGACAAATGGTAGAAAAATATTTTTTCAAAAAAAAAAAAAAAAAAAAGAGAAGTTGCAAAAGCGCAAAAACCCCATAACAAAAGAGGGGTGAACAAAAAAACAAACCTGCTGCAGCCGTTCCAAGCTCCGCTTCACCAGAACCGACTGATTGATGGACTCCTCTCTATCAGGAACTGTGCCTGCCTTGCGGTTCTTTGGCTCGAGGAGACGACTGAGGCACTCTGTGTTGTGCTCAACTTGCGACTGTTTTTTTTGTGTAGTAATATGATTCATTCCTTTTTTTTGAACACTTTGCCTACTATCGGCCCCCCGAGAATCAACCCCACTAAGCCTTTGACACCCTAAAGCACTCACCTTTTTGTAGATAACTTAAGAACCCTCTACTTCTAACTAATGGCCCAGCAGTCTAGCATTTTTGCATACCTGGTTGTATTCAAACAGAGACTTCTCTTTGCCATCTTGGAGGTAATAGGCGTAGACGTAAGAGTTCTTGAGCACATCTCGCGCGTTGAGCAGCTGCGATGCTGCCTCTCTCAGGTATTCGATGTGGTGAAGCTTTTCGCTGGAGGCCTTTTGGATGTCAATAATGCTGCGCTCTACGTTTTCGAGGACGCGTTTTTCGAGGCGTTTGGAGCGTTCGTGGTTGTGGTAGCGTGTGAAGTAGAATATGTACCGCTTCAGCTCGCACCGTGCAGAGGTACGCTTGTCTTCGTCCTCCTCCTTTTCCTTCGAATCCGACGCATAAAAGTTGCATTTATACCAGTTGCTCCCATGCTTGGACCACTCCTGCTCACAAACCCAACAAAAGTTAAACCCACACCTCCGGCACGTAATGTGGTTGCACCCCTCATTCTTTTCGATAGCCGCTTGGCACCCAGGGCAGGGTTTTGTGTTCGCGAGGACCCAGTTTGCTGTTTCAGATTCGTCTTCTTGCTTGCGGAGCCAGCTTTGAATCATATAACATTTTGCAGGTGTGTGGGCAGCCTCTTTGCAGGCGAAGCAGAAGGTGTGCCCGCATTCGCAGGCCACGACAAGGGGGCGTTTGAGGCGTACGTCTTTGTCGCCGCCGTTGTGGATGGAGCGGACCGCGCGGAACAGTGAGGTGCTTGTGGACTCGCCGTCAGCGTCCTCTTGGCGGGGCTTGGCCTGGAGGATGCTGAGGTTGGGGACGTGGATGATGCGTTCGCAGTTGGCAGCAGTGCACCACTGGTAGGATGGGTTGTCGTCTACGAAGGAGGCCTCGAGGAGTTCTTGATATCTGTTGTGTTGTGTTGTATTGTGTTGTGGTGGGATGCCTAGTGAGGGTAATTCTTGCGCAGAATATGGCCCTTTAAAAGAGAGGGCACACCCGGGTTTCGCCTTTTCTTGAAAACTTGGTTGTATTAGTGTAGACACCCAAGGATGAACTCCACTGTAATCCTTTTCTTGTGTTGTGTGGCGGCGGGATGGCAATGATTGCGTAGAATATAGCCCAATGTGTGGTATGATGGGTTTCATGTGGACAAAAAAATGCAGAAACATCAAAATAAACTGCATATACTTTACGATCAAAGAGAAACACACCCAAAGAAAAAGCAAATAGTAGGTAAGGTTATACAAACCTAAGTTACTTCGTGAAACTCGACTCTTACAGTTGCCAACTGATCTTGATTACTCGACTAGAAAAAGGGGGGAAGATTATTTTCGTTGAACGCAGCCAAAAACAGTGTATGAGATCTGAATTTTGGCGCAAGTGATTTTTAAAGGGGAGGAGAAAATAGTCGGTATCAGGCGATTAAACGTTGGCTTTATTACTCGAGTTTCTAATAACACTACGTGTAAGGAAAAAAAATAAGCATACCGAAGCAACAATGCTCCATTCCGCCCTTCATAGGGCTGGTGCAGGGTGGCCTTCTGCAACACATATCGGACCAGCTCCACGTCACAGACATTGGTACACCCCCTTTGCGGACACATCGTGCACACCGCCTCTTTACCACGCCCACCTATGCTGTGCGCAAGGTACATCCCAAAGCAGTCTGTGCAGCTGAAGTGCGCACACCGTTCGATTGCAACAAGCGTGTCGGCATCACACTTTTCGAGGCAGATGTCGCACGCCGCTGCCGCAGGCGCATGGACGTATGGAGCGGAGTGAAAGCACACCCCGGTCTCCTCCATCAACTTCCCTTCGTCCTCAAAGTACCGTTCCTGCAGCCGGTCAGGACTCCACTTACAATGCCTCAACAACAACCTCGCGGAGCCTTCCTTCAACTGAAGCAATTCATTTAGATATGTCAACACAGTTTCCTGCCTTGCCCTCACAGTGTCCATTGTGATGCATTCAAACGGCCGCTCCGCTTGAACGTGCCCTTTAATCGCGCTGTCAATATCGCGGGCAATAAACCCGGACGCAATTTCGTCACTATCTTCAAGGCCTTCGTCGTCTTCGCTCATATCACTGCAATCCTCGAGGATGTAGTCTTCATCTTCCATGAGAGGAAACGAGAGAAAAAGAAGTATTTACGAACCCGCCTCTCAAATGCGTGAACACAAATCGGTATAGAAAGGATGGAAAAAGATTTGGTTTAATAAAAAAGGATTCAGCTAGAAAACAAAGAGGGAAGAAGAGGGCAGGAAGCTGTGTGCAGATGCCTCGGGGTAGGACAAAGAGAGGTTAGATTCTCAATATAATGGGGAAGGGGAAAGGGAGAGTGTGTGCGTTTGGGGGGGTGTGTAAAGTTCTTAGCGCTCTCGCTTTTTATTGGTATTGTGTCTGTTACGGGAGTGGTGTTTCGGAGGTGAATTGAGTGATGTGTCCAGAAGGGGCAGTTCATGTGGTTTCGTGAACACACCAAGTCGTGCTCATGACAAGCTGGATATGCAAAGCATATGGGGTGTTTACATAGTGTGTATTGTGAACACCACAAAAAAAAGGGGGGGGGGGGGGGGAAATTGTTGGATGTCTGTCGAGGCACTGCTTTAGTGGATTATTCTTTGCCCAAGGTGTATGGCAATGTGGTAGAGCAAAACTGAAACTGAAGGAGGGGGGGAAGCAATTTCTTTGGACGTCGTTCTCGCTCTGTGACATACAAAAAACAACTAAAAACAACAAGGTGTTTCAGAGGACGCATAAACACAAAACAGCTACATGTAAATAAAGTAACAAACATGAAGCGGTGCAAAAGGTCTGATGAACACGCTTGGAAAATAACGAAATAAATGTGGGACAAAAAAAACAGAAGCAGTTGCAACGGTGCATTGAGATGAATGCACACATACACAACCACCTCTGTCGAGGAAATAACATTTTTTTTGTTTTTTTTTTGCACACATACCCGCCGTGGACATCACAGCGTGCCATGTTCTTTGTGGAAGACCCCCTCCGGGGAATTGCAGAACTGAGGTGTGAAAGACGGCAGGTGTGTGTGATAAAAATGCACAGGACATGCTCAGAGGGTGGGGTGGGAAGTAGAGTGGAGGGAAGGGTGGGGGAAATAATGCGAAAATAAGATAATTCCTAACTACAGGGTGGATCAATGTCCAACGTTGTCTCTTCGTCTATCTTCATCTTATTTTAGCAAAAAAAAAAAATAAAAGTGTCACTAGTCATTCCCTCACCCCCCCTTCTTGTAGTTGTGTGATGCGCTGACCTTCTACACACACTAATCCCACACCGTAGTGTTGTGGAGCACGGTTGGTTGAGTGAACGACGTGACACTTTGCGTAAAAAAAAAATATAAAGTTGGGCGAGATGAGCCTCTGGCTCACCTGTTCGTAAGGAATAAAAAGAGAAATTAAAAGTGCAAACGCCGCACCGTTGATCGGCAGACGCAGGCACTAATATCGAATAAAAAACAATTGTGATGAGGTGCCTTGCAACAACAGGAGACTGCTATCCAACACCGCACGTAGCGGGGTCATCTGCTCTCTTCGTGGCAAGGGAGGGTTCTCTGTCAAGCACACTATCCTCCTTACAAATCCTCCAGATGGTGTGTCTGAACGACAATTGTAAAAAAGTGAAAGCATGCTCACAGAGCGTATAACGTGGGAGTGGGGGAAAAGGGGAAAAGGAAAAAGCGCACCACAACTTGCTTCCGACATGTCTAAAGGATAGCGGCACCGGCTTTACAGCCTCATGCATCTGTGGGGCACAAATGTGACAGCCCCACGGTAAAACCTTTTGTGCATGCAAAGGAAACCAAAATGTGCGGTTAGTACAAATAAAAAAGGGGTGGGGGGGTCCTGTAAAAAAAGAGCAAAACACAAAGTAAAAATAAATGTGGAAACGTGCATACGAAAAGAAAGGAAAAGAAAGGAAAAGAAAAGGGGAAACCAATCACAAAAAAAGAAGACAGTCTATTTGCTGTGGTCAGGACTTGCACTGCTCTTGACTGACCAAACCCCCACTGACTGAATCACAAAATACAATACGAAATATTACTCGTACACGAATATAATGTGAACCAAACGGTGGCCAGGCCTTTGCAGAGCAAGACCAAGGCGTCTTCTGTGGCGGGTACCCCGCTCTTGAAACGCCCAAGGTCTGGCTCTGGTCGTACCATTATGTGAGCTCGGTGCTGAAGGTAGTGCAAGTGGATTGGGGGGGAAATGGCACATGAAGAAAGTGCCAACATAAAATGAATATGCACTGGGTGAAGGAGGCAGGAGGTACGTACCAAATGTGGCGAGCTTATCCCACACAGCGGTGTGGTTATAGTGAGATACATTTACCTTCACGAGCAACCAAACTTATTAAAAAAGAATCAAAAACAAGACAAAACGAAATGTCTCAAATACCTTTGATGTGCAGACAGAAAAACGAGACAACACAGTATAAATACCCATGTCGAATCGATGAGGCAAAAGGGGGGAGGGATGGGATGGGATGGGATGGGGGGTGGGATGATAGTTGTAAAGTAAAGTAGTGAAAATATACAGTTTCGCAGGGAACGCAGGTAGTGCTCACCCACCTAGACCGCAGGACAAATGGTGCTTGCAGCAAACACACTCCAGTCAAAGGTGCAGTCGCGGAAGGTGCTCTCCTTGCTGTCCGTGATGACCTGCCCAGTCACCGTAATCTCACGGATGTCCACCTTGTGGGTGTAGTCCGCAACAAGCAGCGACCCAACCAGCTCACCCTCACGCACCCTCACAATCCTGCTCCCAGACGTCGACGCCTCGTTGTTGTTCACGTTGTACATCAGGAACTGCTTTCCGGCAGGGTACGCCTGGTCAAACACAGCCTTGCGCACAGCGGTGAAGTGCGAGTGGTCCTTGTGCGTGTGCACAACGTCGTTGTCGTTGTGCGGGCTGTCGAACATCAGGTTCACAATCACAAACCCGCCAGCGCGCACAACAAGCTCAGAGTCGTGGATGTGACCCGCGTGGTCCGCGTCGATGTGTCCCAGGCTGTGGCTCTTGCTGTGGCTGTGCTTCGCCTTCGTGTTGTGTCCAACCGGGTATGGGTCGTACAGCCAGTCATTCACATCCACATCTGCGAACACGTTGTACACAAGCTCGTCACCCTCAAGAATCATGTCGTTGCTGTTGGCACTGTCGTACGTGATCTTCGACACGGACGGTTCCGTCACGGAAGTCACAACACAGCTGTCCTGTCCATGCCCAGTGCACAGCACCGACTTAGTACCCTCTCTCCAGTTCGCAGGAGGTGAGCGCAACATGTCGGAGAACGTCATCATTTCGTGCGACACGCTGTCCATGTCCTCTTGCGCGGAGCCGAGCACTGTGGTATGATCCAGATCAAGGTCCTTGTAGCTCGTCCCGACGTTGCCAGCAATGCTTCCCAAGGTGTCCTTGATCTTCAACTTCCCGCTGCCAAACACAGCGTACTCGCTCACAGCACCCAGGGTTCCGTCCCCATTCACACTGGGGTTCATCACACGCACAGTCTGGTCCCAAGTGGCTGTGGTCCCACACCTGTCCGCAGCAGTCCATCTGCGTGTCACCACAGCAACACCGTCCGTGCAGCCTTCTGGCCCGCTGTTGAAGACCACGTGCACGTCGCTGTGCTCAAGTGTGATGTTGTACGAAACAAGGTCGAGCCCGGCCATGTCTGCGTGCACCGCCACGTCCTCTACCTGTGGCACACCCGTCACCGCCGTCCCGTAGGCTGTGTAGAACGGCACAGACACGACGTCTGCAGGCTTCGACACAAACGTCGGTGGGTCCACATCACGCACAGTGATCACCTGCACCTGGCGGGTTGTCAGCGACGCGTGGTACACAGCAAGGTCACCTCCACAGTCAAGGTAGTGCGGCTGGATCTTCCACGTCCGCTCAATTGTCCACACACCGCACTCCTGCAGCACCGGCTCCGCGTCGTCGTAACGGATCGTGAAGGGCGTCCCACAGAACGCCTCCCCAACAGGGAAGCCCAGCCCAGGTACACCCGCAACGTCGTACGGGTTCAGTGTGCTCGTCGTCGTCACGTCCACGGCTGCCGGGAACGACGCAAACACGGGTGCAATCGAGTGCAGGTTCCTGTCCGTCACAACAGCCACGTCTGGAAGCTGGCGCCTGCACCCGTCAGCATCCCACACGTTTGCAGCACACACGTTCTTCGCAGTGGCCGATGAGTCGATCGCAGCAAACGCCTTCGTTCCCGTCACCACGTGTTTCCCTGCGTGGCAGGCATCCGCAAGCTGCTCCACACCCGGGGCGTACGAGAACTCCCGCTTCGCCTCTGCCCACTCTTGCGTGGCCGTCAGCGCTGTCGGCGGGTGCTGCACCATGATGTCCTGCTCAAACACTCTGCTGTTTCCACACCTGTCTGTTGCCGTCCACGTGCGCGTGAATGACGCAAGTCCGCGTGTGCGGCACGTCGCCTCGTCTGCCGCACCTGTGGGTGCTTCCACAAACGGCCCATCCACAGACACCGTTGTTGTTGGGTACGACACAAGACCAAGCGCCAGTATGTCAGCGTGGGCAACCTCGTCCGTGAGGGGCATCGAGTTAGCATCACGCCAGTTCGCAAAGAACGGGATCTCAACAGCTGCGTCAGGGGTGCTGGTGTAGTCCGGTGCACGCACGTCACGCACAGTGATCACCTGCACCTGGCGGGTCGTCAGCGACGCGTGGTACACAGCAAGGTCAGCTCCACAGTCAAGGTAGTGTGGCTGGATCTTCCACGTCCGCTCAATCGTCCACACACCACACTCACCCATCACAGGCGCAGCATCGTCAAAGCGGATCGTGAACGGTGTCCCACAGAAGGCGTGTCCGACCGGCACACCCAGCTCGTCCTCGGGGTTAAGTGAGTGGTCTGTGTCAATCGTGATGTCGGCAGGGAAGCTCGCAAACGTCGGCGCCACAGAGTGCAGCAACAGCGTGTGCTCCACCGGTGCCCGCCTGCACGCGTTCTCGTCCCACTCGGGTGCCACACAGGCACTCGGGTTCGTTGGCGAGGTGTCAATCGGGTTGAAGTGCTGCGTGTTCCCCACAATGGACTTTCCTGCGTGACAGTCATCAGCAAGCTGCTCCACACCCGGGGCGTACGAGAACTCCCCGAGTGCCTTCGTCCAGTGCTGTGTGGCCGTCAGTGCTGTCGGCGGGTGTTGCACCATGATGTCCTGCGCAAACACTCTGCTGTTTCCACACCTGTCTGTTGCCGTCCACGTGCGCGTGAATGACGCAAGTCCGCGTGTGCGGCACGTCGCCTCGTCTGCCGCACCTGTGGGTGCTGCCACCAGAGGCCCATCCACAGACACCGTTGTTGTTGGGTACGACACAAGACCAAGTGCCAGCATGTCAGCGTGGGCAACCTCGTCCGTGAGGGGCATCGAGTTTGCATCACGCCAGCTTCCAAAGAACGGGATCTCAACAGCTGCGTCAGGGGTGCTGGTGTAGTCCGGTGCACGCTCGTCACGCACAGTGATCACCTGCACCTGGCGGGTCGTCAGCGACTCATGGTACACAGCAAGGTCACCTCCACAGTCAAGGTAGTGCGGCTGGATCTTCCACGTCCGCTCAATTGTCCACACACCACACTCACCCATCACAGGCGCAGCATCGTCAAAGCGGATCGTGAACGGTGTCCCACAGAAGGCGTGTCCGACCGGCACACCCAGCTCGTCCTCGGGGTTAAGTGAGTGGTCTGTGTCAATCGTGATGTCGGCAGGGAAGCTCGCAAACGTCGGCGGAACGGAGGGGACGTGCGTTACGTAGTCAACAGCAAGGTCCGCAAGGCGGCGGCACCCGACCGCATCCCAGTCCGATCCGGCCCCGCATGCGTGCCCCAGCTGACCAGCAGGCCCGAAGAGCGAGAGCACCGCGTAGTTCTTCACACCCCCTGTCACAGTCTTCCCCGGGTGACACGCGTCAGTCGCCTGCGTCACACCCGGCGCGAAGGAGAACAGGCGGTTCCCGGCAACCCACGGCTGCACACTGCTCAGCTCTGCCGGTGGGTGCTGCACTGTCACCTTCTGTGCAAAGTTCCGTGCGTTTCCGCACGCATCCTTTGCAGTCCAAGTGCGTGTGAAGTGTGCAATACCGTCCGCACGGCACGTCGCCTCGTTTGCTGCTTCTGTGCTCGAAAACACAAGCGCGCCGTCTGCAGATGTCAATGTTGTCGGGTGCGCCAGCCCCATCCCCAGCGCCACCATGTCAGCGTGGGCACGCTCCTCCGTCAGCGGCACAGAGTTCACTGCCTGGTAGTTCCCGAAGAACGGCACTTCCACGTCTGCATCCGGCGTGTACGTCCACTCCGGCGCACGCACGTCCTCAATCGTGATGACCTGCACCCGACGTGTCGTCAGACGCTCCTCGTACGCAGCAGCGTCGCCCCCACAGTCGAGGTAGTGCGGCTGGATCTTCCACGTCCGCTCAATCGTCCACTTCCCGCAGCCTTGCGCCACAGGAGCCGCGTCGTCGTGGCGCATTGTGTACGGCGTCCCACAGAACGAGTGCACCACAGGCACACCCACCCCCAGCTCGGGAGCAAGCGGATGGTCCGTGTCAATCGTGATGTCTGCAGGGAACGTCTCGAACGACGGCGGCACAGACGCCACGTGCTCAATCGTGTGCACCGTCTCCAGCAGCTTCCGGCACCCATTCTCCAGCCACGGGTCCGCACCGCACATGTCCGTCATCACCGGAAGTGTGTCTGTCGGGATGAACCCGCGGCTCCCTGCCTTGATCACCTTCCCTGACAGGCACGGTGCATCCACCTCGCATGTGCTCACCTGCTCCACTGCGTGCGCGTAGAAGAACTGGCGCTGGTCACGCACCCACTTCTCAGCCTCCGTCAGCTCGGCCGGCGGGTGCTCGACAACCACAGTCTGCTCCCACACACGCGCGTTCCCGCACCTGTCCGTCACCGTCCACGTGCGCGCCATCCGCACAATCCCACTCGCCCTGCATGTTGCCTCGTCCGCCACATCCGTGCTCGAGTACACCAACTCCCCGTCCACAGCACCGAAGGTTGTCGGGTACGACACAAGACCAAGCGCCAGTATGTCCGGGTGCGCTGTCTCCCGCGTTGTCGGAATCGAGCTCTCTGCCTTGTTGTTCTGGAAGAACGGGATCATCAGCACCTCCTCCGGCCGGTACATCCAGTCCGGTGCACGCACGTCACGCACAGTGATCACCTGCACCTGGCGGGTCGTCAGCGACGCGTGGTACACAGCAAGGTCAGCTCCACAGTCAAGGTAGTGTGGCTGGATCTTCCACGTCCGCTCAATCGTCCACACACCACACTCACCCATCACAGGCGCAGCATCGTCAAAGCGGATCGTGAACGGTGTCCCACAGAAGGCGTGTCCGACCGGCACACCCAGCTCGTCCTCGGGGTTAAGTGAGTGGTCTGTGTCAATCGTGATGTCGGCAGGGAAGCTCGCAAACGTCGGCGCCACAGAGTGCAGCAACAGCGTGTGCTCCACCGGTGCCCGCCTGCACGCGTTCTCGTCCCACTCGGGTGCCACACAGGCACTCGGGTTCGTTGGCGAGGTGTCAATCGGGTTGAAGTGCTGCGTGTTCCCCACAATGGACTTTCCTGCGTGACAGTCATCAGCAAGCTGCTCCACACCCGGGGCGTACGAGAACTCCCCGAGTGCCTTCGTCCAGTGCTGTGTGGCCGTCAGTGCTGTCGGCGGGTGTTGCACCATGATGTCCTGCGCAAACACTCTGCTGTTTCCACACCTGTCTGTTGCCGTCCACGTGCGCGTGAATGACGCAAGTCCGCGTGTGCGGCACGTCGCCTCGTCTGCCGCACCTGTGGGTGCTGCCACCAGAGGCCCATCCACAGACACCGTTGTTGTTGGGTACGACACAAGACCAAGTGCCAGCATTTCCTCGTGGGCAACCTCGTCCGTGAGGGGCATCGAGTTTGCGGCACGCCAGTTCCCAAAGAACGGGATCTCAACAGCTGCGTCAGGGGTGCTGGTGTAGTCCGGTGCACGCTCGTCACGCACAGTGATCACCTGCACCTTGCTCGTGGTCAGCGACGCGTGGTACACAGCAAACTCATCCCCGCAGTCGGGGAAGTACGGCTGCAACTTCCACGTCCGCTCAATCGTCCACACCCCGCACTCCTGCAGCACCGGCGCAGCGTCGCTGTGCACAAGCGTGTACGGCGTTCCACAGAAGGCGACAACGGCAGGCCACCCGGTCACATTCGGCTGCACAGACGAGTCTGTGTTGATCGTGATGTCGTCAGGGAAGGTCTCGTACCGTGGCGGGACGGGTTGCACGTGTGTCACGTAGTTGACAGCCACATCCGAGAGCCTGCGGCAGCCAGCCTCGTCCCATGTCCCAGTGCCACACACATCGTCTGTTGTGGGGTCACCGTGGTGGATAGGGATAAAGTTCTTTTGTCCCCCAGTCACGACCTTGCCCGGGTTGCAGGCGTCTGCCGCCTGCGCCACACCCGTCGAGTGCGCAAACAGCGCGTTCGCAGGGTTCCACACATCCGTCGTTGTCAGATCCGACGTCGGGTGCTGCAGGATCACGACCTGGTCCACCGAGCGCGAGTTCCCGCATGCATCCTCAACCGTCCACGTGCGCGTGTACCGTGCAATCCCATCAAGGCGGCACTGCTCCTCGGCAGCCAGCTCCGTGCTCGAGTACGACAGTGCGGTGTCCACAGACGTCGTCGTCGTCGGGTAAGAGTGCAGCCCAAGCGCCTCCATCGCAGTGTCCATCACCTCAACAGACATCGGGATCGAGCTCGCGGCACCCCAGTTCTCGAAGAACGGCACGTACACCACTGGCGGCGGCTCACGCGTGAACACAGGTGCTGTCACGTCCGACACAGTGATCGTCTGCACACGTGTCTGCCCCGGGAGGCGTGTGCCGGTGCAGCTTGCGAAGTACGGCTTCACCGACCACGTCCGCGCCACAGTCCACTCCCCGCACTTCCCCGCCTTCAGCACCGGTGGCGCGTCCGTGTACGTGATATCGACCTCCTGGTTGCACACCGACTGGAACGAGGTCGGCACCCCCGTGGCCTCGGGCGCCATGCTGTCCTGTGTCGTCACACTCACATCCGCAGGGAAGGCGTCAAACCTCGGGTCAAACGGCAGCACTGTGATCACGTGCGACTTCGCCACCGTCTCCCCGTTGCAGATCCCTGCGTCGTAACCCTTCCACGTCACCTGCATGTACGACGACCCGCAGACACGGTTCGGGTACGCTGTCGGGCTCACTGGAGTCGCAGTCACCATCTTCACTACCTTCCCGCTGTGGCACGCGTCGTCCACAGACGCAAACAGCGGCTTCCCCGCCGCCAGGTCCACCGACTGCGTGCACGAAACTGAGAAGTCTGTCGGGTCCGTGAGCGTCGGTGGAGCGTAGGTAACCTTCCCGGCCTCACCCAGAATCGTGGTCCCCAGCCCGCACTGCTTCGACAGCAGCGTCCCCTCAATGCTGGCCGCAAGCGACCCCTGTGCTGCCGCAATCGACGCCTTGTACTCATCCAGCGTCCCCATGTTGAAGTTCACTCCACCCACCGTCGAACGCTGCATCCCACCTGCACCCCCACACGGGCCTGAGAGCACCTCCACGTCCGACTCAATGTCCCCCGACGCGCTTGTCGCTCCAATAGGGATCGTCAGGGTCACGTTCCGCACGGACGGCGCCGGCACCGTGGTCCCGTCCGCCAGTCCCTCAAGCCCTGGGTTCTGCGTGTGCGAGTCTGCGATCGCGTCCTCCTTACGCTTCATCACACCAAGCTTCCCCTCAACTTCTGTCGCGGCAGCCGCAATCTCCTCCATGCAGGCCTTGTCCGCAAACCGGTTCCCGTACTTGGTTGTGCACGTCTTGAACTCAGGCACACACGACCGCGGCGTGCACACACGTGGCACACACACACGCGGCACGCACACACGCGGTGCGCAGATGCGCGGCGCACAGACACGCACCCCGCAGCACCCCACGCAGCCACCGCCCGTGCACCCGCCTCCTGTGCACTGGCCCCCGGTGCACCCGCCTCCGACACACACCTCCGGGATGCATACCTCCGGTGTGATGAAGCACTCACTGTACCGGATCTTCTTCCACCTGCACCCGTACTCATTTGCCCCCTCCCCGGCGTCGATCTCCGTGTGCCCCTCTGTGCCCGTCAGCCCGAACACCCCCGCAAGGTCGAACACAGCGTCACCCAGCGCGCTGAAGTCGCCGTTCGCAAAGTCCTTCCCAAGCGAGATGATGTCGCTCAGTCCTGCGTCCAGCAGAGCCTGCCCGATGTTTGCAATCGCCGCCCCTGCGTCGTTCAGGAAGTTCCCAATCCTGCTTGCAACGTTGCTCAGCGGCGCCTGGTTGAACGCACCCTTCACAAAGTTCCACGCCTCCGTCACCCCACCCGTCACAGTGTCCCACACGGCCACAGCAGCCTTCCCAACCTCCTTCGCCGCACCCACAACCGCATCTGCAATCGCCGCCGGGTTCAGGTCCGACTGCACGCTCACCGAGAACTCCGAGTTCAGGAAGTTTGATGTGTCCATTGTTGCCGTCCCCGAGATGGTGTTCCCCACACCAAGCACAGTGATCCCCAGGGAGAAGGAGAGCGCGTTGCCCTGCACCTTCAGCTGCGCCGCAATGCTCACCGCAAAGAGCACGTCGATGTGCGCGTCAAAGATCGCGTACGGGTGCGGCACTGCCGTGTCGTACTCAAACAGCACGCGCTTCACCTTCACAATCCCGTACAGGAAGTTCATGTCCGACAGGCTCATGTGGAACGCTGTGAAGTCCCACGGGAAGTACACGTCTGCAGTCGACGCAAGCGCCCCGTCAAAGAGGTTGATCTCCGCGTGGAACGACAGTTTCTGCGAGTCAAGCACGAGCGCAACCGCCCCGTACGACTTCAGCAGCGGGATGTCAAACGCACCCTGGATGTTGATCTCCGCACGTGGCGGGAGGATGTTGAGGTCCACCAGGAAGTTTGCCCCGCCCGCCGCCTGCTTGTTCCCGTCCAGGTGCGACCCGATGCGCAGGAAGTCGACACTCCCAAACCGGATGAACACAGGGTCCATCGTTGCGTTGATGTAGAACTGCGACGTGCTGATCGCCACCTCTGCCGCCATCTCCCACCCGATGAAGTTCAGGCGGCCTGCGAACGCAATCCCCCTTGGCACGCTCAGCGTCGATGTCCCGAGCACAATCTCCTGCGTCTTCAGCGGACTGAACGACAGGTACGCAAAGCAGTCCATGTTGATCTCCGTCTGTGCGGCATCTGCAGCAGGCGCAGCGCAGTTTGTTGCAAAGTTCTTGTCGTACGGGTACAGCCCAGACTCCTTGAAGGCTGGCGGCAGCGCGTTCTGGATCCCCTGAATTGTCGACGTCACCTCCGACACGTCCACCCCAATTGCCTCGAACGCCGCCTCGGCCACACTCAGCGCCGCGGCAGACCCTTCCCCAGTAAGCAGCACAAGCCACGGCACCTCCTGCGCCACAAGCTCCGCAATGCCGCCAATCGTCAGGTTCGTCACCATCACCACAAAGAAGTTGTCCTCAGGCAGCGACGCACTCACCCCGACGTACGCACGCCCCTCAATGTACGGCTGCACCTTGTTCTGGCAGTTGTTCGACGACCCGAGACACACCGCACCGCCCAGCATGAACCCCGTCGGCAGCGGCGACTTGATGTCCCACTCCATCCCCAGGAACATGTCCCCAATGTGCACAAACGGGATCTTGAAGGCCTCGTAGTACCACCCTGCCGCCGTCAGCTTCCCGCGCACCGTCTGCGCCGCAGGCGTCACAATCATCGACAGGTCCCCATCGAAGTACAGGTCCTTGCGTGTCGCAGTCCCGCAGTCGTCGACACAGATGATCAGCGGCAGCGTCGTCCCAAGCTCCTGCCGCGGCACCCCCCCGTTGATCAGGTACACGAACCGCAGGTACGTCGAAGCACCGAACGTGCCGAGCGCGTTCGACACACGGAAGTTCTTCGTCGCGTCCGTGTCTGCATCCGTCCCCACACGCAGCTCCAGCTTCAGCTCCCCCTCCCACGTCAGCCCCGCAGACGCCCCAAGACGGATGTCCTCTGCCATGTCCTTCAGCACAGTCACAAACCCGCTGTCCGTGTTCGGCAGCAGCACCGACCCAATCGCAGCCAGCTTGATCCCCGTCGTCGTCACACTGAAGCTCAGCTCCGTGTTCTGGATCCCCATCTCCAGAACAGGCGTCATGATGTCCTTCAAGGCTCCGCTCACGCCTGCAATCTCCCCCGACGTCGCCAGGTGCGCAATGCTCCCAATTGTCAGCGTGTCCACCGACACGCTCGCCTCCACACCGTTGCACGTTGCCGGCGGGCCCACACGCCCCACACCGATGATCGAGTCGATCGATGTGTTCGTGGGTCCGCAGTTGCCTGCGCAGAAAGGCATGATGATCTCACCCTTCGTCACAATGTTTGTCGCCTGCTTCATGAATGCAATCAGGTCTGTTGTCACACTCTGCGCGGCAGCGTCCCTTGCATCCGCATCCGCCAGCACCTCCGCCCCCCTCCCGGCCACAGGTGCGGGCGTCGGTGGTGCCGGTGTGGGCGGCGACGGTGTTGGGGGGGCAGGTGTTGGTGGTGCCGGTGTGGGTGGCGATGGTGTTGGGGGTGACGGTGTTGGAGGTGACGATGTGAGCGGTACCGATGTGGGCGGTGCCGATGTCGGCGGTGCGTTTGTCGGGACAACGGGCGGACACGACGTCGCGCGGTCGTACGCAAGACTGTAGCCGCTGTTGGAGTCCTCAAGGGTGATCCCCTCCGCAAACCCTAACCCGTCAAACGAAAGTATGGCCGTCAGAAGCTCAGACCCCACACTCCGCATCATCTCCCCAAACTTGTCCTTGTTCGTCAGCGCAGCCTTCAGGTTCGCGAGCACAGAACCCGACGCAGCAGTCTTCGCACCCGACCCAGCACCTGGCTTCGGGTCAAACGTGATACCGAACCCGCCAAACTCAACCCCGCCCCACCACTCCGCCGACTTGATCCCGGGCTCCGTCAGGCACTGCCAGTGCGGGTGCGCCAGCGTCACGTGCAGGTCCTTGATGTGCAGGTTGTCCAGCAGGTACTTGTTCGAGATCGAGAGCACAAACGCAAACCCGCTGAACTTCCCTGCGTCCTTGAACCAGTCAATCGAGATGTCTACCTCGTCTGCCACCTTCGACCAGAACCCCTTCTTCGCCTCCGTCGGGGTGTTCAGCACATGTGCCCGGCGGCCGCTCGTGTCCAGCACACAACGCCGAACACCCGATATCAGCGGGGAGCACACGTCCCCCAGGCCGCAGTCCAGGTCCGACGCGCACGCCGTCCCGCACACACCCCCCGGCAGACACGTCTCCCCGGCCACCGGGCAGTCTGCGGGCGTCACACACCCGGCCGCCGTCGGCTGAGGTGTGTTGTCTGCACAGAGCCCACCGTTGCACCACGCGTCCAGCCCGCAGTCCCCGTCACCAACACAGGGCTGCCCCGCTGCAGGCACACACTGCCGCGTCACACAGATCTCCCCCGCCTTGCAGTCTGCCGCCTCCGTCGCATCCGTGCACTCGCTTTTCTGGCAACGGTGGTTGTAACAGAACTCCGTCCCCGCCACGCACTGCGCGTCGCTTGTGCACTGGCGCGGCACACAACGCGTGTTGTCCAGGCAGATCTCAGACGCAGCGTTGCACTCGCTATCCGACGCACACGCCGTTGTCGCAAGGCAGCGCTTAGTCCCGGCAATGTCACACTTTTGCAGCCCTGTGCAGTCCGTGTGCGCATCGCACTCCACCACACAGCGCAGGTTGTCGCACGCCTCCCTCTGCCCGCAGTCTGCCGGGCTCGAGCACACACGCGTGCACTTGCCTACCTCGCAGATCGTCGACTGACGTACCTTCGACTTGCAGTCCGCATCCACCGTGCACGACTTCTGCCCCTTCGAGATCGAAAACCCGAGGCCCACTCCAATCCCCAGAAAGTGATGGTCCAGGTTCCCAAAGTCAACTCCGAGCGCGACCCCACCCCCGAACTGCAGCCCAGCCTTCCAGTTCGTTGACATCTGCACCTCCCACGCGGGCAGCGCCGCGTTCAGCGACCCCACAATCAGCGGTGCCGAAAATGCGTTCAGCGCCCCCGCCGTTCTGTTGTTGCCTCCGCCCTGCTTCTTCTTCTCCAGGTAGGTCTCGCGCGCCTGAAGGTACGCAGCCTCGCGCCTCGCTGTCCCCGTTGTCTGGTCGCACACACCCGTCATCATGTCCAACGCAGGCTCAAACTGGTCCGTCAGCAGCTCAATACCGTCAAACGCAGTGCCTCCCTCAAAGAACGACATCATATCCTCGAGCCCGGTCTCCATCTTCGTCTTCAGGTTCCCCATCACAGAGTCATCACGGAAGGCCTCCTCGAAGGCGTCCGCCACCCCCAGCTTGTTCAAATGTTCCTCACCCAGGCTCAACACAGAGTTCACCACAGTCCCACGGAACTCGTCCAGGTGCTCCTCCAGGTTCGCCCCGAGCACATTCAGCGTCAGCGGCTCACCTGTCGTCTCCGTCTGTGCGCTCACCCCTACTGCGAACAGCAGCAGCGGCAGCGGCAGCAACCCTCGATGACCCACCATTGTGTGTCTTGCACGCCTCTTGGCTTTGCCCTTCTTGCTTGGCTCTCGCCTTTCTTGTCGAGACTCGTTATTATTAGGTGTAATACGCTGAATGGAGGTTGCGTGGGTAGGGTGAGGTGTGTCCAGAGCGGGCAGATACGGGAAGTTTGTGGGGTGTTTATACAGTGTATCCTGAACACCAAAAAAGGGAACACCAATAAATTGGGTGTCCAGGCACTACTTTAGTGGATTATTCTTTGCCCAAGGTGTATGGCAGTGTAGTATAGCAAAACTAAAACTGAGGGACGGGGGGAAACAATTTTTTTGGACGTCGTTCTCGCTCTCTGACATGCAAAAAACAACTAAAAACAACAAGGTGTTTCAGAGGACGCATAAACACAAAACAGCTACATGTGAATAAAGTAACAAACATGAAGCGGTGCAAAAGGCCTGATGAACACGCTTGGAAAATAACGAAATAAATGTGGGGCAGAAGCAGTTGCAACGGTGCATTGAGATGAACGCACACATACACAATCACCTCTGTCGAGGAAATAACATTTTGTTTTTTTTTTTTTTTTTTGTTTTTTGCACACATACCCGCCGTGGACATCACAGCGTGCCATGTTCTTGGTGAAGACCCCCTCCGGGGAATTGCAGAACTGAGGTGTGAAAGACGGCAGGTGTGTGTGATAAAAATGCATGATAAGAAAGAGTGTGGGGTGGGAAGTAGAATGGAGGGAAGGGCGGGGGAAATAATGCGAAAAGAATAAGATAATTATCTTGTTTTAATTTAAAAAGATAAGTGTCACTAGTCATTCCCTCACCCCCCCTTCTTGTAGTTGTGTGATGCGCTGACCTTCTACACACACTAATCCCACACCTGTTGAATGGTGTTGTGGAGCACGGTTGGGTGAGTGAACGACGTGACACTTTGCACTCACAAGGTAGTGTGCGTGAAAAAATATAAAGTTGGGCGAGATGAGCCTCTGGCTCACCTGTTCGTAAGGAATAAAAAGAGAAATTAAAAGTGCAAACGCCGCACCGTTGATCGGCAGACGCAGGCACTAATATCGAATAAAAAACAATTGTGATGAGGTGCCTTGCAACAACAGGAGACTGCTATCCAACACCGCACGTAGCGGGGTCATCTGCTCTCTTCGTGGCAAGGGAGGGTTCTCTGTCAAGCACACTATCCTCCTTACAAATCCTCCAGATGGTGTGTCTGAACGACAATTGTAAAAAAGTGAAAGCATGCTCACAGAGCGTATAACGTGGGAGTGGGGGAAAAGGGGAAAAGGAAAAAGCGCACCACAACTTGCTTCCGACATGTCTAAAGGATAGCGGCACCGGCTTTACAGCCTCATGCATCTGTGGGGCACAAATGTGACAGCCCCACGGTAAAACCTTTTGTGCATGCAAAGGAAACCAAAATGTGCGGTTAGTACAAATAAAAAAGGGGTGGGGGGGTCCTGTAAAAAAAGAGCAAAACACAAAGTAAAAATAAATGTGGAAACGTGCATACGAAAAGAAAGGAAAAGAAAGGAAAAGAAAAGGGGAAACCAATCACAAAAAAAGAAGACAGTCTATTTGCTGTGGTCAGGACTTGCACTGCTCTTGACTGACCAAACCCCCACTGACTGAATCACAAAATACAATACGAAATATTACTCGTACACGAATATAATGTGAACCAAACGGTGGCCAGGCCTTTGCAGAGCAAGACCAAGGCGTCTTCTGTGGCGGGTACCCCGCTCTTGAAACGCCCAAGGTCTGGCTCTGGTCGTACCATTATGTGAGCTCGGTGCTGAAGGTAGTGCAAGTGGATTGGGGGGGAAATGGCACATGAAGAAAGTGCCAACATAAAATGAATATGCACTGGGTGAAGGAGGCAGGAGGTACGTACCAAATGTGGCGAGCTTATCCCACACAGCGGTGTGGTTATAGTGAGATACATTTACCTTCACGAGCAACCAAACTTATTAAAAAAGAATCAAAAACAAGACAAAACGAAATGTCTCAAATACCTTTGATGTGCAGACAGAAAAACGAGACAACACAGTATAAATACCCATGTCGAATCGATGAGGCAAAAGGGGGGAGGGATGGGATGGGATGGGATGGGGGGTGGGATGATAGTTGTAAAGTAAAGTAGTGAAAATATACAGTTTCGCAGGGAACGCAGGTAGTGCTCACCCACCTAGACCGCAGGACAAATGGTGCTTGCAGCAAACACACTCCAGTCAAAGGTGCAGTCGCGGAAGGTGCTCTCCTTGCTGTCCGTGATGACCTGCCCAGTCACCGTAATCTCACGGATGTCCACCTTGTGGGTGTAGTCCGCAACAAGCAGCGACCCAACCAGCTCACCCTCACGCACCCTCACAATCCTGCTCCCAGACGTCGACGCCTCGTTGTTGTTCACGTTGTACATCAGGAACTGCTTTCCGGCAGGGTACGCCTGGTCAAACACAGCCTTGCGCACAGCGGTGAAGTGCGAGTGGTCCTTGTGCGTGTGCACAACGTCGTTGTCGTTGTGCGGGCTGTCGAACATCAGGTTCACAATCACAAACCCGCCAGCGCGCACAACAAGCTCAGAGTCGTGGATGTGACCCGCGTGGTCCGCGTCGATGTGTCCCAGGCTGTGGCTCTTGCTGTGGCTGTGCTTCGCCTTCGTGTTGTGTCCAACCGGGTATGGGTCGTACAGCCAGTCATTCACATCCACATCTGCGAACACGTTGTACACAAGCTCGTCACCCTCAAGAATCATGTCGTTGCTGTTGGCACTGTCGTACGTGATCTTCGACACGGACGGTTCCGTCACGGAAGTCACAACACAGCTGTCCTGTCCATGCCCAGTGCACAGCACCGACTTAGTACCCTCTCTCCAGTTCGCAGGAGGTGAGCGCAACATGTCGGAGAACGTCATCATTTCGTGCGACACGCTGTCCATGTCCTCTTGCGCGGAGCCGAGCACTGTGGTATGATCCAGATCAAGGTCCTTGTAGCTCGTCCCGACGTTGCCAGCAATGCTTCCCAAGGTGTCCTTGATCTTCAACTTCCCGCTGCCAAACACAGCGTACTCGCTCACAGCACCCAGGGTTCCGTCCCCATTCACACTGGGGTTCATCACACGCACAGTCTGGTCCCAAGTGGCTGTGGTCCCACACCTGTCCGCAGCAGTCCATCTGCGTGTCACCACAGCAACACCGTCCGTGCAGCCTTCTGGCCCGCTGTTGAAGACCACGTGCACGTCGCTGTGCTCAAGTGTGATGTTGTACGAAACAAGGTCGAGCCCGGCCATGTCTGCGTGCACCGCCACGTCCTCTACCTGTGGCACACCCGTCACCGCCGTCCCGTAGGCTGTGTAGAACGGCACAGACACGACGTCTGCAGGCTTCGACACAAACGTCGGTGGGTCCACATCACGCACAGTGATCACCTGCACCTGGCGGGTTGTCAGCGACGCGTGGTACACAGCAAGGTCACCTCCACAGTCAAGGTAGTGCGGCTGGATCTTCCACGTCCGCTCAATTGTCCACACACCGCACTCCTGCAGCACCGGCTCCGCGTCGTCGTAACGGATCGTGAAGGGCGTCCCACAGAACGCCTCCCCAACAGGGAAGCCCAGCCCAGGTACACCCGCAACGTCGTACGGGTTCAGTGTGCTCGTCGTCGTCACGTCCACGGCTGCCGGGAACGACGCAAACACGGGTGCAATCGAGTGCAGGTTCCTGTCCGTCACAACAGCCACGTCTGGAAGCTGGCGCCTGCACCCGTCAGCATCCCACACGTTTGCAGCACACACGTTCTTCGCAGTGGCCGATGAGTCGATCGCAGCAAACGCCTTCGTTCCCGTCACCACGTGTTTCCCTGCGTGGCAGGCATCCGCAAGCTGCTCCACACCCGGGGCGTACGAGAACTCCCGCTTCGCCTCTGCCCACTCTTGCGTGGCCGTCAGCGCTGTCGGCGGGTGCTGCACCATGATGTCCTGCTCAAACACTCTGCTGTTTCCACACCTGTCTGTTGCCGTCCACGTGCGCGTGAATGACGCAAGTCCGCGTGTGCGGCACGTCGCCTCGTCTGCCGCACCTGTGGGTGCTTCCACAAACGGCCCATCCACAGACACCGTTGTTGTTGGGTACGACACAAGACCAAGCGCCAGTATGTCAGCGTGGGCAACCTCGTCCGTGAGGGGCATCGAGTTAGCATCACGCCAGTTCGCAAAGAACGGGATCTCAACAGCTGCGTCAGGGGTGCTGGTGTAGTCCGGTGCACGCACGTCACGCACAGTGATCACCTGCACCTGGCGGGTCGTCAGCGACGCGTGGTACACAGCAAGGTCAGCTCCACAGTCAAGGTAGTGTGGCTGGATCTTCCACGTCCGCTCAATCGTCCACACACCACACTCACCCATCACAGGCGCAGCATCGTCAAAGCGGATCGTGAACGGTGTCCCACAGAAGGCGTGTCCGACCGGCACACCCAGCTCGTCCTCGGGGTTAAGTGAGTGGTCTGTGTCAATCGTGATGTCGGCAGGGAAGCTCGCAAACGTCGGCGCCACAGAGTGCAGCAACAGCGTGTGCTCCACCGGTGCCCGCCTGCACGCGTTCTCGTCCCACTCGGGTGCCACACAGGCACTCGGGTTCGTTGGCGAGGTGTCAATCGGGTTGAAGTGCTGCGTGTTCCCCACAATGGACTTTCCTGCGTGACAGTCATCAGCAAGCTGCTCCACACCCGGGGCGTACGAGAACTCCCCGAGTGCCTTCGTCCAGTGCTGTGTGGCCGTCAGTGCTGTCGGCGGGTGTTGCACCATGATGTCCTGCGCAAACACTCTGCTGTTTCCACACCTGTCTGTTGCCGTCCACGTGCGCGTGAATGACGCAAGTCCGCGTGTGCGGCACGTCGCCTCGTCTGCCGCACCTGTGGGTGCTGCCACCAGAGGCCCATCCACAGACACCGTTGTTGTTGGGTACGACACAAGACCAAGTGCCAGCATGTCAGCGTGGGCAACCTCGTCCGTGAGGGGCATCGAGTTTGCATCACGCCAGCTTCCAAAGAACGGGATCTCAACAGCTGCGTCAGGGGTGCTGGTGTAGTCCGGTGCACGCTCGTCACGCACAGTGATCACCTGCACCTGGCGGGTCGTCAGCGACTCATGGTACACAGCAAGGTCACCTCCACAGTCAAGGTAGTGCGGCTGGATCTTCCACGTCCGCTCAATTGTCCACACACCACACTCACCCATCACAGGCGCAGCATCGTCAAAGCGGATCGTGAACGGTGTCCCACAGAAGGCGTGTCCGACCGGCACACCCAGCTCGTCCTCGGGGTTAAGTGAGTGGTCTGTGTCAATCGTGATGTCGGCAGGGAAGCTCGCAAACGTCGGCGGAACGGAGGGGACGTGCGTTACGTAGTCAACAGCAAGGTCCGCAAGGCGGCGGCACCCGACCGCATCCCAGTCCGATCCGGCCCCGCATGCGTGCCCCAGCTGACCAGCAGGCCCGAAGAGCGAGAGCACCGCGTAGTTCTTCACACCCCCTGTCACAGTCTTCCCCGGGTGACACGCGTCAGTCGCCTGCGTCACACCCGGCGCGAAGGAGAACAGGCGGTTCCCGGCAACCCACGGCTGCACACTGCTCAGCTCTGCCGGTGGGTGCTGCACTGTCACCTTCTGTGCAAAGTTCCGTGCGTTTCCGCACGCATCCTTTGCAGTCCAAGTGCGTGTGAAGTGTGCAATACCGTCCGCACGGCACGTCGCCTCGTTTGCTGCTTCTGTGCTCGAAAACACAAGCGCGCCGTCTGCAGATGTCAATGTTGTCGGGTGCGCCAGCCCCATCCCCAGCGCCACCATGTCAGCGTGGGCACGCTCCTCCGTCAGCGGCACAGAGTTCACTGCCTGGTAGTTCCCGAAGAACGGCACTTCCACGTCTGCATCCGGCGTGTACGTCCACTCCGGCGCACGCACGTCCTCAATCGTGATGACCTGCACCCGACGTGTCGTCAGACGCTCCTCGTACGCAGCAGCGTCGCCCCCACAGTCGAGGTAGTGCGGCTGGATCTTCCACGTCCGCTCAATCGTCCACTTCCCGCAGCCTTGCGCCACAGGAGCCGCGTCGTCGTGGCGCATTGTGTACGGCGTCCCACAGAACGAGTGCACCACAGGCACACCCACCCCCAGCTCGGGAGCAAGCGGATGGTCCGTGTCAATCGTGATGTCTGCAGGGAACGTCTCGAACGACGGCGGCACAGACGCCACGTGCTCAATCGTGTGCACCGTCTCCAGCAGCTTCCGGCACCCATTCTCCAGCCACGGGTCCGCACCGCACATGTCCGTCATCACCGGAAGTGTGTCTGTCGGGATGAACCCGCGGCTCCCTGCCTTGATCACCTTCCCTGACAGGCACGGTGCATCCACCTCGCATGTGCTCACCTGCTCCACTGCGTGCGCGTAGAAGAACTGGCGCTGGTCACGCACCCACTTCTCAGCCTCCGTCAGCTCGGCCGGCGGGTGCTCGACAACCACAGTCTGCTCCCACACACGCGCGTTCCCGCACCTGTCCGTCACCGTCCACGTGCGCGCCATCCGCACAATCCCACTCGCCCTGCATGTTGCCTCGTCCGCCACATCCGTGCTCGAGTACACCAACTCCCCGTCCACAGCACCGAAGGTTGTCGGGTACGACACAAGACCAAGCGCCAGTATGTCCGGGTGCGCTGTCTCCCGCGTTGTCGGAATCGAGCTCTCTGCCTTGTTGTTCTGGAAGAACGGGATCATCAGCACCTCCTCCGGCCGGTACATCCAGTCCGGTGCACGCACGTCACGCACAGTGATCACCTGCACCTGGCGGGTCGTCAGCGACGCGTGGTACACAGCAAGGTCAGCTCCACAGTCAAGGTAGTGTGGCTGGATCTTCCACGTCCGCTCAATCGTCCACACACCACACTCACCCATCACAGGCGCAGCATCGTCAAAGCGGATCGTGAACGGTGTCCCACAGAAGGCGTGTCCGACCGGCACACCCAGCTCGTCCTCGGGGTTAAGTGAGTGGTCTGTGTCAATCGTGATGTCGGCAGGGAAGCTCGCAAACGTCGGCGCCACAGAGTGCAGCAACAGCGTGTGCTCCACCGGTGCCCGCCTGCACGCGTTCTCGTCCCACTCGGGTGCCACACAGGCACTCGGGTTCGTTGGCGAGGTGTCAATCGGGTTGAAGTGCTGCGTGTTCCCCACAATGGACTTTCCTGCGTGACAGTCATCAGCAAGCTGCTCCACACCCGGGGCGTACGAGAACTCCCCGAGTGCCTTCGTCCAGTGCTGTGTGGCCGTCAGTGCTGTCGGCGGGTGTTGCACCATGATGTCCTGCGCAAACACTCTGCTGTTTCCACACCTGTCTGTTGCCGTCCACGTGCGCGTGAATGACGCAAGTCCGCGTGTGCGGCACGTCGCCTCGTCTGCCGCACCTGTGGGTGCTGCCACCAGAGGCCCATCCACAGACACCGTTGTTGTTGGGTACGACACAAGACCAAGTGCCAGCATTTCCTCGTGGGCAACCTCGTCCGTGAGGGGCATCGAGTTTGCGGCACGCCAGTTCCCAAAGAACGGGATCTCAACAGCTGCGTCAGGGGTGCTGGTGTAGTCCGGTGCACGCTCGTCACGCACAGTGATCACCTGCACCTTGCTCGTGGTCAGCGACGCGTGGTACACAGCAAACTCATCCCCGCAGTCGGGGAAGTACGGCTGCAACTTCCACGTCCGCTCAATCGTCCACACCCCGCACTCCTGCAGCACCGGCGCAGCGTCGCTGTGCACAAGCGTGTACGGCGTTCCACAGAAGGCGACAACGGCAGGCCACCCGGTCACATTCGGCTGCACAGACGAGTCTGTGTTGATCGTGATGTCGTCAGGGAAGGTCTCGTACCGTGGCGGGACGGGTTGCACGTGTGTCACGTAGTTGACAGCCACATCCGAGAGCCTGCGGCAGCCAGCCTCGTCCCATGTCCCAGTGCCACACACATCGTCTGTTGTGGGGTCACCGTGGTGGATAGGGATAAAGTTCTTTTGTCCCCCAGTCACGACCTTGCCCGGGTTGCAGGCGTCTGCCGCCTGCGCCACACCCGTCGAGTGCGCAAACAGCGCGTTCGCAGGGTTCCACACATCCGTCGTTGTCAGATCCGACGTCGGGTGCTGCAGGATCACGACCTGGTCCACCGAGCGCGAGTTCCCGCATGCATCCTCAACCGTCCACGTGCGCGTGTACCGTGCAATCCCATCAAGGCGGCACTGCTCCTCGGCAGCCAGCTCCGTGCTCGAGTACGACAGTGCGGTGTCCACAGACGTCGTCGTCGTCGGGTAAGAGTGCAGCCCAAGCGCCTCCATCGCAGTGTCCATCACCTCAACAGACATCGGGATCGAGCTCGCGGCACCCCAGTTCTCGAAGAACGGCACGTACACCACTGGCGGCGGCTCACGCGTGAACACAGGTGCTGTCACGTCCGACACAGTGATCGTCTGCACACGTGTCTGCCCCGGGAGGCGTGTGCCGGTGCAGCTTGCGAAGTACGGCTTCACCGACCACGTCCGCGCCACAGTCCACTCCCCGCACTTCCCCGCCTTCAGCACCGGTGGCGCGTCCGTGTACGTGATATCGACCTCCTGGTTGCACACCGACTGGAACGAGGTCGGCACCCCCGTGGCCTCGGGCGCCATGCTGTCCTGTGTCGTCACACTCACATCCGCAGGGAAGGCGTCAAACCTCGGGTCAAACGGCAGCACTGTGATCACGTGCGACTTCGCCACCGTCTCCCCGTTGCAGATCCCTGCGTCGTAACCCTTCCACGTCACCTGCATGTACGACGACCCGCAGACACGGTTCGGGTACGCTGTCGGGCTCACTGGAGTCGCAGTCACCATCTTCACTACCTTCCCGCTGTGGCACGCGTCGTCCACAGACGCAAACAGCGGCTTCCCCGCCGCCAGGTCCACCGACTGCGTGCACGAAACTGAGAAGTCTGTCGGGTCCGTGAGCGTCGGTGGAGCGTAGGTAACCTTCCCGGCCTCACCCAGAATCGTGGTCCCCAGCCCGCACTGCTTCGACAGCAGCGTCCCCTCAATGCTGGCCGCAAGCGACCCCTGTGCTGCCGCAATCGACGCCTTGTACTCATCCAGCGTCCCCATGTTGAAGTTCACTCCACCCACCGTCGAACGCTGCATCCCACCTGCACCCCCACACGGGCCTGAGAGCACCTCCACGTCCGACTCAATGTCCCCCGACGCGCTTGTCGCTCCAATAGGGATCGTCAGGGTCACGTTCCGCACGGACGGCGCCGGCACCGTGGTCCCGTCCGCCAGTCCCTCAAGCCCTGGGTTCTGCGTGTGCGAGTCTGCGATCGCGTCCTCCTTACGCTTCATCACACCAAGCTTCCCCTCAACTTCTGTCGCGGCAGCCGCAATCTCCTCCATGCAGGCCTTGTCCGCAAACCGGTTCCCGTACTTGGTTGTGCACGTCTTGAACTCAGGCACACACGACCGCGGCGTGCACACACGTGGCACACACACACGCGGCACGCACACACGCGGTGCGCAGATGCGCGGCGCACAGACACGCACCCCGCAGCACCCCACGCAGCCACCGCCCGTGCACCCGCCTCCTGTGCACTGGCCCCCGGTGCACCCGCCTCCGACACACACCTCCGGGATGCATACCTCCGGTGTGATGAAGCACTCACTGTACCGGATCTTCTTCCACCTGCACCCGTACTCATTTGCCCCCTCCCCGGCGTCGATCTCCGTGTGCCCCTCTGTGCCCGTCAGCCCGAACACCCCCGCAAGGTCGAACACAGCGTCACCCAGCGCGCTGAAGTCGCCGTTCGCAAAGTCCTTCCCAAGCGAGATGATGTCGCTCAGTCCTGCGTCCAGCAGAGCCTGCCCGATGTTTGCAATCGCCGCCCCTGCGTCGTTCAGGAAGTTCCCAATCCTGCTTGCAACGTTGCTCAGCGGCGCCTGGTTGAACGCACCCTTCACAAAGTTCCACGCCTCCGTCACCCCACCCGTCACAGTGTCCCACACGGCCACAGCAGCCTTCCCAACCTCCTTCGCCGCACCCACAACCGCATCTGCAATCGCCGCCGGGTTCAGGTCCGACTGCACGCTCACCGAGAACTCCGAGTTCAGGAAGTTTGATGTGTCCATTGTTGCCGTCCCCGAGATGGTGTTCCCCACACCAAGCACAGTGATCCCCAGGGAGAAGGAGAGCGCGTTGCCCTGCACCTTCAGCTGCGCCGCAATGCTCACCGCAAAGAGCACGTCGATGTGCGCGTCAAAGATCGCGTACGGGTGCGGCACTGCCGTGTCGTACTCAAACAGCACGCGCTTCACCTTCACAATCCCGTACAGGAAGTTCATGTCCGACAGGCTCATGTGGAACGCTGTGAAGTCCCACGGGAAGTACACGTCTGCAGTCGACGCAAGCGCCCCGTCAAAGAGGTTGATCTCCGCGTGGAACGACAGTTTCTGCGAGTCAAGCACGAGCGCAACCGCCCCGTACGACTTCAGCAGCGGGATGTCAAACGCACCCTGGATGTTGATCTCCGCACGTGGCGGGAGGATGTTGAGGTCCACCAGGAAGTTTGCCCCGCCCGCCGCCTGCTTGTTCCCGTCCAGGTGCGACCCGATGCGCAGGAAGTCGACACTCCCAAACCGGATGAACACAGGGTCCATCGTTGCGTTGATGTAGAACTGCGACGTGCTGATCGCCACCTCTGCCGCCATCTCCCACCCGATGAAGTTCAGGCGGCCTGCGAACGCAATCCCCCTTGGCACGCTCAGCGTCGATGTCCCGAGCACAATCTCCTGCGTCTTCAGCGGACTGAACGACAGGTACGCAAAGCAGTCCATGTTGATCTCCGTCTGTGCGGCATCTGCAGCAGGCGCAGCGCAGTTTGTTGCAAAGTTCTTGTCGTACGGGTACAGCCCAGACTCCTTGAAGGCTGGCGGCAGCGCGTTCTGGATCCCCTGAATTGTCGACGTCACCTCCGACACGTCCACCCCAATTGCCTCGAACGCCGCCTCGGCCACACTCAGCGCCGCGGCAGACCCTTCCCCAGTAAGCAGCACAAGCCACGGCACCTCCTGCGCCACAAGCTCCGCAATGCCGCCAATCGTCAGGTTCGTCACCATCACCACAAAGAAGTTGTCCTCAGGCAGCGACGCACTCACCCCGACGTACGCACGCCCCTCAATGTACGGCTGCACCTTGTTCTGGCAGTTGTTCGACGACCCGAGACACACCGCACCGCCCAGCATGAACCCCGTCGGCAGCGGCGACTTGATGTCCCACTCCATCCCCAGGAACATGTCCCCAATGTGCACAAACGGGATCTTGAAGGCCTCGTAGTACCACCCTGCCGCCGTCAGCTTCCCGCGCACCGTCTGCGCCGCAGGCGTCACAATCATCGACAGGTCCCCATCGAAGTACAGGTCCTTGCGTGTCGCAGTCCCGCAGTCGTCGACACAGATGATCAGCGGCAGCGTCGTCCCAAGCTCCTGCCGCGGCACCCCCCCGTTGATCAGGTACACGAACCGCAGGTACGTCGAAGCACCGAACGTGCCGAGCGCGTTCGACACACGGAAGTTCTTCGTCGCGTCCGTGTCTGCATCCGTCCCCACACGCAGCTCCAGCTTCAGCTCCCCCTCCCACGTCAGCCCCGCAGACGCCCCAAGACGGATGTCCTCTGCCATGTCCTTCAGCACAGTCACAAACCCGCTGTCCGTGTTCGGCAGCAGCACCGACCCAATCGCAGCCAGCTTGATCCCCGTCGTCGTCACACTGAAGCTCAGCTCCGTGTTCTGGATCCCCATCTCCAGAACAGGCGTCATGATGTCCTTCAAGGCTCCGCTCACGCCTGCAATCTCCCCCGACGTCGCCAGGTGCGCAATGCTCCCAATTGTCAGCGTGTCCACCGACACGCTCGCCTCCACACCGTTGCACGTTGCCGGCGGGCCCACACGCCCCACACCGATGATCGAGTCGATCGATGTGTTCGTGGGTCCGCAGTTGCCTGCGCAGAAAGGCATGATGATCTCACCCTTCGTCACAATGTTTGTCGCCTGCTTCATGAATGCAATCAGGTCTGTTGTCACACTCTGCGCGGCAGCGTCCCTTGCATCCGCATCCGCCAGCACCTCCGCCCCCCTCCCGGCCACAGGTGCGGGCGTCGGTGGTGCCGGTGTGGGCGGCGACGGTGTTGGGGGGGCAGGTGTTGGTGGTGCCGGTGTGGGTGGCGATGGTGTTGGGGGTGACGGTGTTGGAGGTGACGATGTGAGCGGTACCGATGTGGGCGGTGCCGATGTCGGCGGTGCGTTTGTCGGGACAACGGGCGGACACGACGTCGCGCGGTCGTACGCAAGACTGTAGCCGCTGTTGGAGTCCTCAAGGGTGATCCCCTCCGCAAACCCTAACCCGTCAAACGAAAGTATGGCCGTCAGAAGCTCAGACCCCACACTCCGCATCATCTCCCCAAACTTGTCCTTGTTCGTCAGCGCAGCCTTCAGGTTCGCGAGCACAGAACCCGACGCAGCAGTCTTCGCACCCGACCCAGCACCTGGCTTCGGGTCAAACGTGATACCGAACCCGCCAAACTCAACCCCGCCCCACCACTCCGCCGACTTGATCCCGGGCTCCGTCAGGCACTGCCAGTGCGGGTGCGCCAGCGTCACGTGCAGGTCCTTGATGTGCAGGTTGTCCAGCAGGTACTTGTTCGAGATCGAGAGCACAAACGCAAACCCGCTGAACTTCCCTGCGTCCTTGAACCAGTCAATCGAGATGTCTACCTCGTCTGCCACCTTCGACCAGAACCCCTTCTTCGCCTCCGTCGGGGTGTTCAGCACATGTGCCCGGCGGCCGCTCGTGTCCAGCACACAACGCCGAACACCCGATATC
This sequence comes from Rhynchopus sp. YZ270_cl-10, assembly GCA_964035575.1. Lineage (NCBI taxonomy): Eukaryota > Euglenozoa > Diplonemea > Diplonemida > Diplonemidae > Rhynchopus > Rhynchopus sp. YZ270_cl-10. The sequence continues at coordinate 1,966,943 of OZ037834.1, read as the reverse complement.
AGCGGGGAGCACACGTCCCCCAGGCCGCAGTCCAGGTCCGACGCGCACGCCGTCCCGCACACACCCCCCGGCAGACACGTCTCCCCGGCCACCGGGCAGTCTGCGGGCGTCACACACCCGGCCGCCGTCGGCTGAGGTGTGTTGTCTGCACAGAGCCCACCGTTGCACCACGCGTCCAGCCCGCAGTCCCCGTCACCAACACAGGGCTGCCCCGCTGCAGGCACACACTGCCGCGTCACACAGATCTCCCCCGCCTTGCAGTCTGCCGCCTCCGTCGCATCCGTGCACTCGCTTTTCTGGCAACGGTGGTTGTAACAGAACTCCGTCCCCGCCACGCACTGCGCGTCGCTTGTGCACTGGCGCGGCACACAACGCGTGTTGTCCAGGCAGATCTCAGACGCAGCGTTGCACTCGCTATCCGACGCACACGCCGTTGTCGCAAGGCAGCGCTTAGTCCCGGCAATGTCACACTTTTGCAGCCCTGTGCAGTCCGTGTGCGCATCGCACTCCACCACACAGCGCAGGTTGTCGCACGCCTCCCTCTGCCCGCAGTCTGCCGGGCTCGAGCACACACGCGTGCACTTGCCTACCTCGCAGATCGTCGACTGACGTACCTTCGACTTGCAGTCCGCATCCACCGTGCACGACTTCTGCCCCTTCGAGATCGAAAACCCGAGGCCCACTCCAATCCCCAGAAAGTGATGGTCCAGGTTCCCAAAGTCAACTCCGAGCGCGACCCCACCCCCGAACTGCAGCCCAGCCTTCCAGTTCGTTGACATCTGCACCTCCCACGCGGGCAGCGCCGCGTTCAGCGACCCCACAATCAGCGGTGCCGAAAATGCGTTCAGCGCCCCCGCCGTTCTGTTGTTGCCTCCGCCCTGCTTCTTCTTCTCCAGGTAGGTCTCGCGCGCCTGAAGGTACGCAGCCTCGCGCCTCGCTGTCCCCGTTGTCTGGTCGCACACACCCGTCATCATGTCCAACGCAGGCTCAAACTGGTCCGTCAGCAGCTCAATACCGTCAAACGCAGTGCCTCCCTCAAAGAACGACATCATATCCTCGAGCCCGGTCTCCATCTTCGTCTTCAGGTTCCCCATCACAGAGTCATCACGGAAGGCCTCCTCGAAGGCGTCCGCCACCCCCAGCTTGTTCAAATGTTCCTCACCCAGGCTCAACACAGAGTTCACCACAGTCCCACGGAACTCGTCCAGGTGCTCCTCCAGGTTCGCCCCGAGCACATTCAGCGTCAGCGGCTCACCTGTCGTCTCCGTCTGTGCGCTCACCCCTACTGCGAACAGCAGCAGCGGCAGCGGCAGCAACCCTCGATGACCCACCATTGTGTGTCTTGCACGCCTCTTGGCTTTGCCCTTCTTGCTTGGCTCTCGCCTTTCTTGTCGAGACTCGTTATTATTAGGTGTAATACGCTGAATGGAGGTTGCGTGGGTAGGGTGAGGTGTGTCCAGAGCGGGCAGATACGGGAAGTTTGTGGGGTGTTTATACAGTGTATCCTGAACACCAAAAAAGGGAACACCAATAAATTGGGTGTCCAGGCACTACTTTAGTGGATTATTCTTTGCCCAAGGTGTATGGCAGTGTAGTATAGCAAAACTAAAACTGAGGGACGGGGGGAAACAATTTTTTTGGACGTCGTTCTCGCTCTCTGACATGCAAAAAACAACTAAAAACAACAAGGTGTTTCAGAGGACGCATAAACACAAAACAGCTACATGTGAATAAAGTAACAAACATGAAGCGGTGCAAAAGGCCTGATGAACACGCTTGGAAAATAACGAAATAAATGTGGGGCAGAAGCAGTTGCAACGGTGCATTGAGATGAACGCACACATACACAATCACCTCTGTCGAGGAAATAACATTTTGTTTTTTTTTTTTTTTTTTGTTTTTTGCACACATACCCGCCGTGGACATCACAGCGTGCCATGTTCTTGGTGAAGACCCCCTCCGGGGAATTGCAGAACTGAGGTGTGAAAGACGGCAGGTGTGTGTGATAAAAATGCATGATAAGAAAGAGTGTGGGGTGGGAAGTAGAATGGAGGGAAGGGCGGGGGAAATAATGCGAAAAGAATAAGATAATTATCTTGTTTTAATTTAAAAAGATAAGTGTCACTAGTCATTCCCTCACCCCCCCTTCTTGTAGTTGTGTGATGCGCTGACCTTCTACACACACTAATCCCACACCTGTTGAATGGTGTTGTGGAGCACGGTTGGGTGAGTGAACGACGTGACACTTTGCACTCACAAGGTAGTGTGCGTGAAAAAATATAAAGTTGGGCGAGATGAGCCTCTGGCTCACCTGTTCGTAAGGAATAAAAAGAGAAATTAAAAGTGCAAACGCCGCACCGTTGATCGGCAGACGCAGGCACTAATATCGAATAAAAAACAATTGTGATGAGGTGCCTTGCAACAACAGGAGACTGCTATCCAACACCGCACGTAGCGGGGTCATCTGCTCTCTTCGTGGCAAGGGAGGGTTCTCTGTCAAGCACACTATCCTCCTTACAAATCCTCCAGATGGTGTGTCTGAACGACAATTGTAAAAAAGTGAAAGCATGCTCACAGAGCGTATAACGTGGGAGTGGGGGAAAAGGGGAAAAGGAAAAAGCGCACCACAACTTGCTTCCGACATGTCTAAAGGATAGCGGCACCGGCTTTACAGCCTCATGCATCTGTGGGGCACAAATGTGACAGCCCCACGGTAAAACCTTTTGTGCATGCAAAGGAAACCAAAATGTGCGGTTAGTACAAATAAAAAAGGGGTGGGGGGGTCCTGTAAAAAAAGAGCAAAACACAAAGTAAAAATAAATGTGGAAACGTGCATACGAAAAGAAAGGAAAAGAAAGGAAAAGAAAAGGGGAAACCAATCACAAAAAAAGAAGACAGTCTATTTGCTGTGGTCAGGACTTGCACTGCTCTTGACTGACCAAACCCCCACTGACTGAATCACAAAATACAATACGAAATATTACTCGTACACGAATATAATGTGAACCAAACGGTGGCCAGGCCTTTGCAGAGCAAGACCAAGGCGTCTTCTGTGGCGGGTACCCCGCTCTTGAAACGCCCAAGGTCTGGCTCTGGTCGTACCATTATGTGAGCTCGGTGCTGAAGGTAGTGCAAGTGGATTGGGGGGGAAATGGCACATGAAGAAAGTGCCAACATAAAATGAATATGCACTGGGTGAAGGAGGCAGGAGGTACGTACCAAATGTGGCGAGCTTATCCCACACAGCGGTGTGGTTATAGTGAGATACATTTACCTTCACGAGCAACCAAACTTATTAAAAAAGAATCAAAAACAAGACAAAACGAAATGTCTCAAATACCTTTGATGTGCAGACAGAAAAACGAGACAACACAGTATAAATACCCATGTCGAATCGATGAGGCAAAAGGGGGGAGGGATGGGATGGGATGGGATGGGGGGTGGGATGATAGTTGTAAAGTAAAGTAGTGAAAATATACAGTTTCGCAGGGAACGCAGGTAGTGCTCACCCACCTAGACCGCAGGACAAATGGTGCTTGCAGCAAACACACTCCAGTCAAAGGTGCAGTCGCGGAAGGTGCTCTCCTTGCTGTCCGTGATGACCTGCCCAGTCACCGTAATCTCACGGATGTCCACCTTGTGGGTGTAGTCCGCAACAAGCAGCGACCCAACCAGCTCACCCTCACGCACCCTCACAATCCTGCTCCCAGACGTCGACGCCTCGTTGTTGTTCACGTTGTACATCAGGAACTGCTTTCCGGCAGGGTACGCCTGGTCAAACACAGCCTTGCGCACAGCGGTGAAGTGCGAGTGGTCCTTGTGCGTGTGCACAACGTCGTTGTCGTTGTGCGGGCTGTCGAACATCAGGTTCACAATCACAAACCCGCCAGCGCGCACAACAAGCTCAGAGTCGTGGATGTGACCCGCGTGGTCCGCGTCGATGTGTCCCAGGCTGTGGCTCTTGCTGTGGCTGTGCTTCGCCTTCGTGTTGTGTCCAACCGGGTATGGGTCGTACAGCCAGTCATTCACATCCACATCTGCGAACACGTTGTACACAAGCTCGTCACCCTCAAGAATCATGTCGTTGCTGTTGGCACTGTCGTACGTGATCTTCGACACGGACGGTTCCGTCACGGAAGTCACAACACAGCTGTCCTGTCCATGCCCAGTGCACAGCACCGACTTAGTACCCTCTCTCCAGTTCGCAGGAGGTGAGCGCAACATGTCGGAGAACGTCATCATTTCGTGCGACACGCTGTCCATGTCCTCTTGCGCGGAGCCGAGCACTGTGGTATGATCCAGATCAAGGTCCTTGTAGCTCGTCCCGACGTTGCCAGCAATGCTTCCCAAGGTGTCCTTGATCTTCAACTTCCCGCTGCCAAACACAGCGTACTCGCTCACAGCACCCAGGGTTCCGTCCCCATTCACACTGGGGTTCATCACACGCACAGTCTGGTCCCAAGTGGCTGTGGTCCCACACCTGTCCGCAGCAGTCCATCTGCGTGTCACCACAGCAACACCGTCCGTGCAGCCTTCTGGCCCGCTGTTGAAGACCACGTGCACGTCGCTGTGCTCAAGTGTGATGTTGTACGAAACAAGGTCGAGCCCGGCCATGTCTGCGTGCACCGCCACGTCCTCTACCTGTGGCACACCCGTCACCGCCGTCCCGTAGGCTGTGTAGAACGGCACAGACACGACGTCTGCAGGCTTCGACACAAACGTCGGTGGGTCCACATCACGCACAGTGATCACCTGCACCTGGCGGGTTGTCAGCGACGCGTGGTACACAGCAAGGTCACCTCCACAGTCAAGGTAGTGCGGCTGGATCTTCCACGTCCGCTCAATTGTCCACACACCGCACTCCTGCAGCACCGGCTCCGCGTCGTCGTAACGGATCGTGAAGGGCGTCCCACAGAACGCCTCCCCAACAGGGAAGCCCAGCCCAGGTACACCCGCAACGTCGTACGGGTTCAGTGTGCTCGTCGTCGTCACGTCCACGGCTGCCGGGAACGACGCAAACACGGGTGCAATCGAGTGCAGGTTCCTGTCCGTCACAACAGCCACGTCTGGAAGCTGGCGCCTGCACCCGTCAGCATCCCACACGTTTGCAGCACACACGTTCTTCGCAGTGGCCGATGAGTCGATCGCAGCAAACGCCTTCGTTCCCGTCACCACGTGTTTCCCTGCGTGGCAGGCATCCGCAAGCTGCTCCACACCCGGGGCGTACGAGAACTCCCGCTTCGCCTCTGCCCACTCTTGCGTGGCCGTCAGCGCTGTCGGCGGGTGCTGCACCATGATGTCCTGCTCAAACACTCTGCTGTTTCCACACCTGTCTGTTGCCGTCCACGTGCGCGTGAATGACGCAAGTCCGCGTGTGCGGCACGTCGCCTCGTCTGCCGCACCTGTGGGTGCTTCCACAAACGGCCCATCCACAGACACCGTTGTTGTTGGGTACGACACAAGACCAAGCGCCAGTATGTCAGCGTGGGCAACCTCGTCCGTGAGGGGCATCGAGTTAGCATCACGCCAGTTCGCAAAGAACGGGATCTCAACAGCTGCGTCAGGGGTGCTGGTGTAGTCCGGTGCACGCACGTCACGCACAGTGATCACCTGCACCTGGCGGGTCGTCAGCGACGCGTGGTACACAGCAAGGTCAGCTCCACAGTCAAGGTAGTGTGGCTGGATCTTCCACGTCCGCTCAATCGTCCACACACCACACTCACCCATCACAGGCGCAGCATCGTCAAAGCGGATCGTGAACGGTGTCCCACAGAAGGCGTGTCCGACCGGCACACCCAGCTCGTCCTCGGGGTTAAGTGAGTGGTCTGTGTCAATCGTGATGTCGGCAGGGAAGCTCGCAAACGTCGGCGCCACAGAGTGCAGCAACAGCGTGTGCTCCACCGGTGCCCGCCTGCACGCGTTCTCGTCCCACTCGGGTGCCACACAGGCACTCGGGTTCGTTGGCGAGGTGTCAATCGGGTTGAAGTGCTGCGTGTTCCCCACAATGGACTTTCCTGCGTGACAGTCATCAGCAAGCTGCTCCACACCCGGGGCGTACGAGAACTCCCCGAGTGCCTTCGTCCAGTGCTGTGTGGCCGTCAGTGCTGTCGGCGGGTGTTGCACCATGATGTCCTGCGCAAACACTCTGCTGTTTCCACACCTGTCTGTTGCCGTCCACGTGCGCGTGAATGACGCAAGTCCGCGTGTGCGGCACGTCGCCTCGTCTGCCGCACCTGTGGGTGCTGCCACCAGAGGCCCATCCACAGACACCGTTGTTGTTGGGTACGACACAAGACCAAGTGCCAGCATGTCAGCGTGGGCAACCTCGTCCGTGAGGGGCATCGAGTTTGCATCACGCCAGCTTCCAAAGAACGGGATCTCAACAGCTGCGTCAGGGGTGCTGGTGTAGTCCGGTGCACGCTCGTCACGCACAGTGATCACCTGCACCTGGCGGGTCGTCAGCGACTCATGGTACACAGCAAGGTCACCTCCACAGTCAAGGTAGTGCGGCTGGATCTTCCACGTCCGCTCAATTGTCCACACACCACACTCACCCATCACAGGCGCAGCATCGTCAAAGCGGATCGTGAACGGTGTCCCACAGAAGGCGTGTCCGACCGGCACACCCAGCTCGTCCTCGGGGTTAAGTGAGTGGTCTGTGTCAATCGTGATGTCGGCAGGGAAGCTCGCAAACGTCGGCGGAACGGAGGGGACGTGCGTTACGTAGTCAACAGCAAGGTCCGCAAGGCGGCGGCACCCGACCGCATCCCAGTCCGATCCGGCCCCGCATGCGTGCCCCAGCTGACCAGCAGGCCCGAAGAGCGAGAGCACCGCGTAGTTCTTCACACCCCCTGTCACAGTCTTCCCCGGGTGACACGCGTCAGTCGCCTGCGTCACACCCGGCGCGAAGGAGAACAGGCGGTTCCCGGCAACCCACGGCTGCACACTGCTCAGCTCTGCCGGTGGGTGCTGCACTGTCACCTTCTGTGCAAAGTTCCGTGCGTTTCCGCACGCATCCTTTGCAGTCCAAGTGCGTGTGAAGTGTGCAATACCGTCCGCACGGCACGTCGCCTCGTTTGCTGCTTCTGTGCTCGAAAACACAAGCGCGCCGTCTGCAGATGTCAATGTTGTCGGGTGCGCCAGCCCCATCCCCAGCGCCACCATGTCAGCGTGGGCACGCTCCTCCGTCAGCGGCACAGAGTTCACTGCCTGGTAGTTCCCGAAGAACGGCACTTCCACGTCTGCATCCGGCGTGTACGTCCACTCCGGCGCACGCACGTCCTCAATCGTGATGACCTGCACCCGACGTGTCGTCAGACGCTCCTCGTACGCAGCAGCGTCGCCCCCACAGTCGAGGTAGTGCGGCTGGATCTTCCACGTCCGCTCAATCGTCCACTTCCCGCAGCCTTGCGCCACAGGAGCCGCGTCGTCGTGGCGCATTGTGTACGGCGTCCCACAGAACGAGTGCACCACAGGCACACCCACCCCCAGCTCGGGAGCAAGCGGATGGTCCGTGTCAATCGTGATGTCTGCAGGGAACGTCTCGAACGACGGCGGCACAGACGCCACGTGCTCAATCGTGTGCACCGTCTCCAGCAGCTTCCGGCACCCATTCTCCAGCCACGGGTCCGCACCGCACATGTCCGTCATCACCGGAAGTGTGTCTGTCGGGATGAACCCGCGGCTCCCTGCCTTGATCACCTTCCCTGACAGGCACGGTGCATCCACCTCGCATGTGCTCACCTGCTCCACTGCGTGCGCGTAGAAGAACTGGCGCTGGTCACGCACCCACTTCTCAGCCTCCGTCAGCTCGGCCGGCGGGTGCTCGACAACCACAGTCTGCTCCCACACACGCGCGTTCCCGCACCTGTCCGTCACCGTCCACGTGCGCGCCATCCGCACAATCCCACTCGCCCTGCATGTTGCCTCGTCCGCCACATCCGTGCTCGAGTACACCAACTCCCCGTCCACAGCACCGAAGGTTGTCGGGTACGACACAAGACCAAGCGCCAGTATGTCCGGGTGCGCTGTCTCCCGCGTTGTCGGAATCGAGCTCTCTGCCTTGTTGTTCTGGAAGAACGGGATCATCAGCACCTCCTCCGGCCGGTACATCCAGTCCGGTGCACGCACGTCACGCACAGTGATCACCTGCACCTGGCGGGTCGTCAGCGACGCGTGGTACACAGCAAGGTCAGCTCCACAGTCAAGGTAGTGTGGCTGGATCTTCCACGTCCGCTCAATCGTCCACACACCACACTCACCCATCACAGGCGCAGCATCGTCAAAGCGGATCGTGAACGGTGTCCCACAGAAGGCGTGTCCGACCGGCACACCCAGCTCGTCCTCGGGGTTAAGTGAGTGGTCTGTGTCAATCGTGATGTCGGCAGGGAAGCTCGCAAACGTCGGCGCCACAGAGTGCAGCAACAGCGTGTGCTCCACCGGTGCCCGCCTGCACGCGTTCTCGTCCCACTCGGGTGCCACACAGGCACTCGGGTTCGTTGGCGAGGTGTCAATCGGGTTGAAGTGCTGCGTGTTCCCCACAATGGACTTTCCTGCGTGACAGTCATCAGCAAGCTGCTCCACACCCGGGGCGTACGAGAACTCCCCGAGTGCCTTCGTCCAGTGCTGTGTGGCCGTCAGTGCTGTCGGCGGGTGTTGCACCATGATGTCCTGCGCAAACACTCTGCTGTTTCCACACCTGTCTGTTGCCGTCCACGTGCGCGTGAATGACGCAAGTCCGCGTGTGCGGCACGTCGCCTCGTCTGCCGCACCTGTGGGTGCTGCCACCAGAGGCCCATCCACAGACACCGTTGTTGTTGGGTACGACACAAGACCAAGTGCCAGCATGTCAGCGTGGGCAACCTCGTCCGTGAGGGGCATCGAGTTTGCATCACGCCAGCTTCCAAAGAACGGGATCTCAACAGCTGCGTCAGGGGTGCTGGTGTAGTCCGGTGCACGCTCGTCACGCACAGTGATCACCTGCACCTGGCGGGTCGTCAGCGACTCATGGTACACAGCAAGGTCACCTCCACAGTCAAGGTAGTGCGGCTGGATCTTCCACGTCCGCTCAATTGTCCACACACCACACTCACCCATCACAGGCGCAGCATCGTCAAAGCGGATCGTGAACGGTGTCCCACAGAAGGCGTGTCCGACCGGCACACCCAGCTCGTCCTCGGGGTTAAGTGAGTGGTCTGTGTCAATCGTGATGTCGGCAGGGAAGCTCGCAAACGTCGGCGGAACGGAGGGGACGTGCGTTACGTAGTCAACAGCAAGGTCCGCAAGGCGGCGGCACCCGACCGCATCCCAGTCCGATCCGGCCCCGCATGCGTGCCCCAGCTGACCAGCAGGCCCGAAGAGCGAGAGCACCGCGTAGTTCTTCACACCCCCTGTCACAGTCTTCCCCGGGTGACACGCGTCAGTCGCCTGCGTCACACCCGGCGCGAAGGAGAACAGGCGGTTCCCGGCAACCCACGGCTGCACACTGCTCAGCTCTGCCGGTGGGTGCTGCACTGTCACCTTCTGTGCAAAGTTCCGTGCGTTTCCGCACGCATCCTTTGCAGTCCAAGTGCGTGTGAAGTGTGCAATACCGTCCGCACGGCACGTCGCCTCGTTTGCTGCTTCTGTGCTCGAAAACACAAGCGCGCCGTCTGCAGATGTCAATGTTGTCGGGTGCGCCAGCCCCATCCCCAGCGCCACCATGTCAGCGTGGGCACGCTCCTCCGTCAGCGGCACAGAGTTCACTGCCTGGTAGTTCCCGAAGAACGGCACTTCCACGTCTGCATCCGGCGTGTACGTCCACTCCGGCGCACGCACGTCCTCAATCGTGATGACCTGCACCCGACGTGTCGTCAGACGCTCCTCGTACGCAGCAGCGTCGCCCCCACAGTCGAGGTAGTGCGGCTGGATCTTCCACGTCCGCTCAATCGTCCACTTCCCGCAGCCTTGCGCCACAGGAGCCGCGTCGTCGTGGCGCATTGTGTACGGCGTCCCACAGAACGAGTGCACCACAGGCACACCCACCCCCAGCTCGGGAGCAAGCGGATGGTCCGTGTCAATCGTGATGTCTGCAGGGAACGTCTCGAACGACGGCGGCACAGACGCCACGTGCTCAATCGTGTGCACCGTCTCCAGCAGCTTCCGGCACCCATTCTCCAGCCACGGGTCCGCACCGCACATGTCCGTCATCACCGGAAGTGTGTCTGTCGGGATGAACCCGCGGCTCCCTGCCTTGATCACCTTCCCTGACAGGCACGGTGCATCCACCTCGCATGTGCTCACCTGCTCCACTGCGTGCGCGTAGAAGAACTGGCGCTGGTCACGCACCCACTTCTCAGCCTCCGTCAGCTCGGCCGGCGGGTGCTCGACAACCACAGTCTGCTCCCACACACGCGCGTTCCCGCACCTGTCCGTCACCGTCCACGTGCGCGCCATCCGCACAATCCCACTCGCCCTGCATGTTGCCTCGTCCGCCACATCCGTGCTCGAGTACACCAACTCCCCGTCCACAGCACCGAAGGTTGTCGGGTACGACACAAGACCAAGCGCCAGTATGTCCGGGTGCGCTGTCTCCCGCGTTGTCGGAATCGAGCTCTCTGCCTTGTTGTTCTGGAAGAACGGGATCATCAGCACCTCCTCCGGCCGGTACATCCAGTCCGGTGCACGCACGTCACGCACAGTGATCACCTGCACCTGGCGGGTCGTCAGCGACGCGTGGTACACAGCAAGGTCAGCTCCACAGTCAAGGTAGTGTGGCTGGATCTTCCACGTCCGCTCAATCGTCCACACACCACACTCACCCATCACAGGCGCAGCATCGTCAAAGCGGATCGTGAACGGTGTCCCACAGAAGGCGTGTCCGACCGGCACACCCAGCTCGTCCTCGGGGTTAAGTGAGTGGTCTGTGTCAATCGTGATGTCGGCAGGGAAGCTCGCAAACGTCGGCGCCACAGAGTGCAGCAACAGCGTGTGCTCCACCGGTGCCCGCCTGCACGCGTTCTCGTCCCACTCGGGTGCCACACAGGCACTCGGGTTCGTTGGCGAGGTGTCAATCGGGTTGAAGTGCTGCGTGTTCCCCACAATGGACTTTCCTGCGTGACAGTCATCAGCAAGCTGCTCCACACCCGGGGCGTACGAGAACTCCCCGAGTGCCTTCGTCCAGTGCTGTGTGGCCGTCAGTGCTGTCGGCGGGTGTTGCACCATGATGTCCTGCGCAAACACTCTGCTGTTTCCACACCTGTCTGTTGCCGTCCACGTGCGCGTGAATGACGCAAGTCCGCGTGTGCGGCACGTCGCCTCGTCTGCCGCACCTGTGGGTGCTGCCACCAGAGGCCCATCCACAGACACCGTTGTTGTTGGGTACGACACAAGACCAAGTGCCAGCATTTCCTCGTGGGCAACCTCGTCCGTGAGGGGCATCGAGTTTGCGGCACGCCAGTTCCCAAAGAACGGGATCTCAACAGCTGCGTCAGGGGTGCTGGTGTAGTCCGGTGCACGCTCGTCACGCACAGTGATCACCTGCACCTTGCTCGTGGTCAGCGACGCGTGGTACACAGCAAACTCATCCCCGCAGTCGGGGAAGTACGGCTGCAACTTCCACGTCCGCTCAATCGTCCACACCCCGCACTCCTGCAGCACCGGCGCAGCGTCGCTGTGCACAAGCGTGTACGGCGTTCCACAGAAGGCGACAACGGCAGGCCACCCGGTCACATTCGGCTGCACAGACGAGTCTGTGTTGATCGTGATGTCGTCAGGGAAGGTCTCGTACCGTGGCGGGACGGGTTGCACGTGTGTCACGTAGTTGACAGCCACATCCGAGAGCCTGCGGCAGCCAGCCTCGTCCCATGTCCCAGTGCCACACACATCGTCTGTTGTGGGGTCACCGTGGTGGATAGGGATAAAGTTCTTTTGTCCCCCAGTCACGACCTTGCCCGGGTTGCAGGCGTCTGCCGCCTGCGCCACACCCGTCGAGTGCGCAAACAGCGCGTTCGCAGGGTTCCACACATCCGTCGTTGTCAGATCCGACGTCGGGTGCTGCAGGATCACGACCTGGTCCACCGAGCGCGAGTTCCCGCATGCATCCTCAACCGTCCACGTGCGCGTGTACCGTGCAATCCCATCAAGGCGGCACTGCTCCTCGGCAGCCAGCTCCGTGCTCGAGTACGACAGTGCGGTGTCCACAGACGTCGTCGTCGTCGGGTAAGAGTGCAGCCCAAGCGCCTCCATCGCAGTGTCCATCACCTCAACAGACATCGGGATCGAGCTCGCGGCACCCCAGTTCTCGAAGAACGGCACGTACACCACTGGCGGCGGCTCACGCGTGAACACAGGTGCTGTCACGTCCGACACAGTGATCGTCTGCACACGTGTCTGCCCCGGGAGGCGTGTGCCGGTGCAGCTTGCGAAGTACGGCTTCACCGACCACGTCCGCGCCACAGTCCACTCCCCGCACTTCCCCGCCTTCAGCACCGGTGGCGCGTCCGTGTACGTGATATCGACCTCCTGGTTGCACACCGACTGGAACGAGGTCGGCACCCCCGTGGCCTCGGGCGCCATGCTGTCCTGTGTCGTCACACTCACATCCGCAGGGAAGGCGTCAAACCTCGGGTCAAACGGCAGCACTGTGATCACGTGCGACTTCGCCACCGTCTCCCCGTTGCAGATCCCTGCGTCGTAACCCTTCCACGTCACCTGCATGTACGACGACCCGCAGACACGGTTCGGGTACGCTGTCGGGCTCACTGGAGTCGCAGTCACCATCTTCACTACCTTCCCGCTGTGGCACGCGTCGTCCACAGACGCAAACAGCGGCTTCCCCGCCGCCAGGTCCACCGACTGCGTGCACGAAACTGAGAAGTCTGTCGGGTCCGTGAGCGTCGGTGGAGCGTAGGTAACCTTCCCGGCCTCACCCAGAATCGTGGTCCCCAGCCCGCACTGCTTCGACAGCAGCGTCCCCTCAATGCTGGCCGCAAGCGACCCCTGTGCTGCCGCAATCGACGCCTTGTACTCATCCAGCGTCCCCATGTTGAAGTTCACTCCACCCACCGTCGAACGCTGCATCCCACCTGCACCCCCACACGGGCCTGAGAGCACCTCCACGTCCGACTCAATGTCCCCCGACGCGCTTGTCGCTCCAATAGGGATCGTCAGGGTCACGTTCCGCACGGACGGCGCCGGCACCGTGGTCCCGTCCGCCAGTCCCTCAAGCCCTGGGTTCTGCGTGTGCGAGTCTGCGATCGCGTCCTCCTTACGCTTCATCACACCAAGCTTCCCCTCAACTTCTGTCGCGGCAGCCGCAATCTCCTCCATGCAGGCCTTGTCCGCAAACCGGTTCCCGTACTTGGTTGTGCACGTCTTGAACTCAGGCACACACGACCGCGGCGTGCACACACGTGGCACACACACACGCGGCACGCACACACGCGGTGCGCAGATGCGCGGCGCACAGACACGCACCCCGCAGCACCCCACGCAGCCACCGCCCGTGCACCCGCCTCCTGTGCACTGGCCCCCGGTGCACCCGCCTCCGACACACACCTCCGGGATGCATACCTCCGGTGTGATGAAGCACTCACTGTACCGGATCTTCTTCCACCTGCACCCGTACTCATTTGCCCCCTCCCCGGCGTCGATCTCCGTGTGCCCCTCTGTGCCCGTCAGCCCGAACACCCCCGCAAGGTCGAACACAGCGTCACCCAGCGCGCTGAAGTCGCCGTTCGCAAAGTCCTTCCCAAGCGAGATGATGTCGCTCAGTCCTGCGTCCAGCAGAGCCTGCCCGATGTTTGCAATCGCCGCCCCTGCGTCGTTCAGGAAGTTCCCAATCCTGCTTGCAACGTTGCTCAGCGGCGCCTGGTTGAACGCACCCTTCACAAAGTTCCACGCCTCCGTCACCCCACCCGTCACAGTGTCCCACACGGCCACAGCAGCCTTCCCAACCTCCTTCGCCGCACCCACAACCGCATCTGCAATCGCCGCCGGGTTCAGGTCCGACTGCACGCTCACCGAGAACTCCGAGTTCAGGAAGTTTGATGTGTCCATTGTTGCCGTCCCCGAGATGGTGTTCCCCACACCAAGCACAGTGATCCCCAGGGAGAAGGAGAGCGCGTTGCCCTGCACCTTCAGCTGCGCCGCAATGCTCACCGCAAAGAGCACGTCGATGTGCGCGTCAAAGATCGCGTACGGGTGCGGCACTGCCGTGTCGTACTCAAACAGCACGCGCTTCACCTTCACAATCCCGTACAGGAAGTTCATGTCCGACAGGCTCATGTGGAACGCTGTGAAGTCCCACGGGAAGTACACGTCTGCAGTCGACGCAAGCGCCCCGTCAAAGAGGTTGATCTCCGCGTGGAACGACAGTTTCTGCGAGTCAAGCACGAGCGCAACCGCCCCGTACGACTTCAGCAGCGGGATGTCAAACGCACCCTGGATGTTGATCTCCGCACGTGGCGGGAGGATGTTGAGGTCCACCAGGAAGTTTGCCCCGCCCGCCGCCTGCTTGTTCCCGTCCAGGTGCGACCCGATGCGCAGGAAGTCGACACTCCCAAACCGGATGAACACAGGGTCCATCGTTGCGTTGATGTAGAACTGCGACGTGCTGATCGCCACCTCTGCCGCCATCTCCCACCCGATGAAGTTCAGGCGGCCTGCGAACGCAATCCCCCTTGGCACGCTCAGCGTCGATGTCCCGAGCACAATCTCCTGCGTCTTCAGCGGACTGAACGACAGGTACGCAAAGCAGTCCATGTTGATCTCCGTCTGTGCGGCATCTGCAGCAGGCGCAGCGCAGTTTGTTGCAAAGTTCTTGTCGTACGGGTACAGCCCAGACTCCTTGAAGGCTGGCGGCAGCGCGTTCTGGATCCCCTGAATTGTCGACGTCACCTCCGACACGTCCACCCCAATTGCCTCGAACGCCGCCTCGGCCACACTCAGCGCCGCGGCAGACCCTTCCCCAGTAAGCAGCACAAGCCACGGCACCTCCTGCGCCACAAGCTCCGCAATGCCGCCAATCGTCAGGTTCGTCACCATCACCACAAAGAAGTTGTCCTCAGGCAGCGACGCACTCACCCCGACGTACGCACGCCCCTCAATGTACGGCTGCACCTTGTTCTGGCAGTTGTTCGACGACCCGAGACACACCGCACCGCCCAGCATGAACCCCGTCGGCAGCGGCGACTTGATGTCCCACTCCATCCCCAGGAACATGTCCCCAATGTGCACAAACGGGATCTTGAAGGCCTCGTAGTACCACCCTGCCGCCGTCAGCTTCCCGCGCACCGTCTGCGCCGCAGGCGTCACAATCATCGACAGGTCCCCATCGAAGTACAGGTCCTTGCGTGTCGCAGTCCCGCAGTCGTCGACACAGATGATCAGCGGCAGCGTCGTCCCAAGCTCCTGCCGCGGCACCCCCCCGTTGATCAGGTACACGAACCGCAGGTACGTCGAAGCACCGAACGTGCCGAGCGCGTTCGACACACGGAAGTTCTTCGTCGCGTCCGTGTCTGCATCCGTCCCCACACGCAGCTCCAGCTTCAGCTCCCCCTCCCACGTCAGCCCCGCAGACGCCCCAAGACGGATGTCCTCTGCCATGTCCTTCAGCACAGTCACAAACCCGCTGTCCGTGTTCGGCAGCAGCACCGACCCAATCGCAGCCAGCTTGATCCCCGTCGTCGTCACACTGAAGCTCAGCTCCGTGTTCTGGATCCCCATCTCCAGAACAGGCGTCATGATGTCCTTCAAGGCTCCGCTCACGCCTGCAATCTCCCCCGACGTCGCCAGGTGCGCAATGCTCCCAATTGTCAGCGTGTCCACCGACACGCTCGCCTCCACACCGTTGCACGTTGCCGGCGGGCCCACACGCCCCACACCGATGATCGAGTCGATCGATGTGTTCGTGGGTCCGCAGTTGCCTGCGCAGAAAGGCATGATGATCTCACCCTTCGTCACAATGTTTGTCGCCTGCTTCATGAATGCAATCAGGTCTGTTGTCACACTCTGCGCGGCAGCGTCCCTTGCATCCGCATCCGCCAGCACCTCCGCCCCCCTCCCGGCCACAGGTGCGGGCGTCGGTGGTGCCGGTGTGGGCGGCGACGGTGTTGGGGGGGCAGGTGTTGGTGGTGCCGGTGTGGGTGGCGATGGTGTTGGGGGTGACGGTGTTGGAGGTGACGATGTGAGCGGTACCGATGTGGGCGGTGCCGATGTCGGCGGTGCGTTTGTCGGGACAACGGGCGGACACGACGTCGCGCGGTCGTACGCAAGACTGTAGCCGCTGTTGGAGTCCTCAAGGGTGATCCCCTCCGCAAACCCTAACCCGTCAAACGAAAGTATGGCCGTCAGAAGCTCAGACCCCACACTCCGCATCATCTCCCCAAACTTGTCCTTGTTCGTCAGCGCAGCCTTCAGGTTCGCGAGCACAGAACCCGACGCAGCAGTCTTCGCACCCGACCCAGCACCTGGCTTCGGGTCAAACGTGATACCGAACCCGCCAAACTCAACCCCGCCCCACCACTCCGCCGACTTGATCCCGGGCTCCGTCAGGCACTGCCAGTGCGGGTGCGCCAGCGTCACGTGCAGGTCCTTGATGTGCAGGTTGTCCAGCAGGTACTTGTTCGAGATCGAGAGCACAAACGCAAACCCGCTGAACTTCCCTGCGTCCTTGAACCAGTCAATCGAGATGTCTACCTCGTCTGCCACCTTCGACCAGAACCCCTTCTTCGCCTCCGTCGGGGTGTTCAGCACATGTGCCCGGCGGCCGCTCGTGTCCAGCACACAACGCCGAACACCCGATATCAGCGGGGAGCACACGTCCCCCAGGCCGCAGTCCAGGTCCGACGCGCACGCCGTCCCGCACACACCCCCCGGCAGACACGTCTCCCCGGCCACCGGGCAGTCTGCGGGCGTCACACACCCGGCCGCCGTCGGCTGAGGTGTGTTGTCTGCACAGAGCCCACCGTTGCACCACGCGTCCAGCCCGCAGTCCCCGTCACCAACACAGGGCTGCCCCGCTGCAGGCACACACTGCCGCGTCACACAGATCTCCCCCGCCTTGCAGTCTGCCGCCTCCGTCGCATCCGTGCACTCGCTTTTCTGGCAACGGTGGTTGTAACAGAACTCCGTCCCCGCCACGCACTGCGCGTCGCTTGTGCACTGGCGCGGCACACAACGCGTGTTGTCCAGGCAGATCTCAGACGCAGCGTTGCACTCGCTATCCGACGCACACGCCGTTGTCGCAAGGCAGCGCTTAGTCCCGGCAATGTCACACTTTTGCAGCCCTGTGCAGTCCGTGTGCGCATCGCACTCCACCACACAGCGCAGGTTGTCGCACGCCTCCCTCTGCCCGCAGTCTGCCGGGCTCGAGCACACACGCGTGCACTTGCCTACCTCGCAGATCGTCGACTGACGTACCTTCGACTTGCAGTCCGCATCCACCGTGCACGACTTCTGCCCCTTCGAGATCGAAAACCCGAGGCCCACTCCAATCCCCAGAAAGTGATGGTCCAGGTTCCCAAAGTCAACTCCGAGCGCGACCCCACCCCCGAACTGCAGCCCAGCCTTCCAGTTCGTTGACATCTGCACCTCCCACGCGGGCAGCGCCGCGTTCAGCGACCCCACAATCAGCGGTGCCGAAAATGCGTTCAGCGCCCCCGCCGTTCTGTTGTTGCCTCCGCCCTGCTTCTTCTTCTCCAGGTAGGTCTCGCGCGCCTGAAGGTACGCAGCCTCGCGCCTCGCTGTCCCCGTTGTCTGGTCGCACACACCCGTCATCATGTCCAACGCAGGCTCAAACTGGTCCGTCAGCAGCTCAATACCGTCAAACGCAGTGCCTCCCTCAAAGAACGACATCATATCCTCGAGCCCGGTCTCCATCTTCGTCTTCAGGTTCCCCATCACAGAGTCATCACGGAAGGCCTCCTCGAAGGCGTCCGCCACCCCCAGCTTGTTCAAATGTTCCTCACCCAGGCTCAACACAGAGTTCACCACAGTCCCACGGAACTCGTCCAGGTGCTCCTCCAGGTTCGCCCCGAGCACATTCAGCGTCAGCGGCTCACCTGTCGTCTCCGTCTGTGCGCTCACCCCTACTGCGAACAGCAGCAGCGGCAGCGGCAGCAACCCTCGATGACCCACCATTGTGTGTCTTGCACGCCTCTTGGCTTTGCCCTTCTTGCTTGGCTCTCGCCTTTCTTGTCGAGACTCGTTATTATTAGGTGTAATACGCTGAATGGAGGTTGCGTGGGTAGGGTGCTGAAGCATTGTATTAAGACAACATTGGGGCGAGGCTGATGGGGGTGCAATCTCACTTTATTTGAACTTATTTCTTGACAATTTGTCGAGTAAAACGCAAAATTAAGGCAAAAGAAAAAGTAACTAATCGAGGGTATTGGAGGCTGAAGGAAGCACCAGCCCGCATCTTCTTTTTGTGTAAATGGAAGAAGAGTGTGGGGAGGGACCTCTGGAGAGGGCTTCGTCGGTAAAAAATAGCAGATTTTATTTTTGAGAATTTTAAAATCGCCCAAAAAAAATCGGGCGAAGTTGAGAACACCCTTTTTGTAGATTAGGGAAGAATTGTTAGGGTCAAACAGTGTCAAAAAGTTTATTTTTCCCCCTAGATGATCTTCAAGCCTCACTGTGCTTCATCAGGAATCAAAAAGGAAAAAAAAAAAAAAGAGTTTACATTCATTGACAAATTGACACACAAACCACCTTAGTGCCCTTTTCTTGCAAACCTCCCTACTTTCCCTGTTGCTCACTCACCGTAAACAGCCTACAGATTCCTTCTCCTTCACTTCTGTCTTCAGTGTATTGCTCTTTTTGAGTTGCGCCATATTTTGCCATATTTCCCGAGGTTCGGTTCAACCCTTATCACATCGTTTGAGAAGCAGTTCTCTAATACGATTTTGCAGAGATGGTTCGACCCGCGTTTCGGAGAGGTCGACGTGGAGGATTGTTGGGTTGCGCGAGAGGAGACGGACCACCTCTTTTCCTGCAGAGCGTGACAGACGGTTGCCTGCTAAATTCAGTGAGGTAAGCGTCGGATGCGCCGCCAGCGCCTCACATAGGTACGCTACCGACTCGTTCTGCAGCCCATTCCCACTCAAATCCAAGGTCTCCATCGCATGTATCTCCTGCAACACTGGAAGCAACGCCTTCAAGCCAACACTCCCCACAAGGTTTTCCCCTAAATCGATGTTAATCGTCTCCCCCTCTGGCACCTTCATGCTCTCCTCCAAAATCGTTAATACACTCGAATTGGGTTTGCATCTCAGCACCTCGCACTCCCCCAGATACAGCTTTGTTAACGTAACCGTCGTATCGTCCACGCTTCGCTGAAAGGCCTCGGGGGACTGCATTTTGCTGAGAATCTGTTCGGTGAAGCAGGTTAAAAAGGTGTCCGCAGTTTTGTCTACAAAAGACGCACGGCTATGACGTTCAGGACGTTCAGAAGGGCGGGGAAGAAATTCATTTGAAAAGACCGCAACAATCGCGACCCAAATATAGGAAAAGCCGTTCTGATAGAACAAACGCTTGTAGGTCTCCTCTACACTCCGTCTCCGCCGTTCCCGGTACATTTCTCGGATGTGTGGTGGTGATATGTCGCTCTGGGAGACACAGTGAATGATACTATCCAACTCTGACGCACTCGGTTTCTCTAATAGATCTGTCTGTACAAAGCTCTCTGTCTGCCCCTGCTTTGACGTAGCCTCTAACTGCAACGCTTTTTCTTGCAATTCTTTCAATAATTCTGCCATTTTCGCATGCTCTTCTTTTAGCTTATGAATTTCATCGTTTTGAAGTACAGAAGGAGGAGCAGAGGGGGGAGGAGGAGGAGGAGGAGGAGGAGGAGGAGGAGGAGGAGGAGGAGGAGGAGGAGGAGGAGGAGGAGGAGGAGGAGGAACAATATGCCGCTCTTTCTCCTCCAAATCCTGCAGATCCACTGCCCGGAGGGTTTCGATTAGCTTTTCAAAATGTGCCATCGCAATGTCAGGGCTGTTGTCCGAAAAAAGCGCGGTTTTCAATTGCGCGACTGTATCAAGCAATACAGTGATCAGCTTTGACAGCTGTTCTTTATAAGGGTTTGGAGGAGGCGGCGGTGGTGGTGGTGAGAGCGCAGCTCCGATGAGGTGGGTGAGTTTAGCGGCGGTATCGTAGAGATGCGTTGATGGGGGCATGTCACGTAGCACCTTCAGCTCTTCGAGACAAACAGACATAGTATCCGAAGGTGTATATGACTCTGGTTCCATTTCTTCCATTTTTTTTTTTTTCAAAAAAAAATAACTCTAAAAAAGGAGTAAAAGGGAACCCAAGGGGAGAGGGAGAAGAAAAAAAAGGTGATTATCTCTGGAAATATTGTGAAATATTGGGGTGAGTTTTGAGAGTTGTCTAAAAAAATGGGCTCTTTTTTTTAGCGTTCATTGGGGGGCGAACCGCGTGCAATGCGGCCGTCGAGAAAAGTCATTAACAGGTAGCATATATCACCTCCCTGTATGTGGTAGTTCTCTTGTGGGTGCAATAAGCCGGGCTGACTCCTCGTATAAACGAATTGAAGGTAAGCAGGGGGGGGTATTCGAGTTGAACTTGAAGAACGGCGTAAACAATTCAACATGCAAAAAAAAAAGTGCAAAAAAAAAAAAAAAAAAATAATAATAATGTCACACCCAAAGGGCCACCGGCGGGACAGCAGGGAGGGGGATCACTCTGGTTCCCCGCCGTGGGGTTATCGAACACAGAAATCTATCACAGAAAGTATTTCATTTGGCATGCACGACAAAAAAAAAGTGAAAAAAGTGAAGTTTGATAGTGCAAAAAAGTGAAAAAAAGTTTATAAGATGAACCTAAGCCTCTCGTGCTAAGTCACCTAACTTCTGGATGAAAGGGGGTGTAGTGAAACGGTGTGTAGGCACACCATGGGATAAGTGAGCAAGGTGGGTAAGACAGAAGGGGGAGAAAGGCGTGCTACGAAGGTTTCTCAACCCATTTTTGTGCGTCGTTTTGTGTTCAAAGAACAGGGAGAGTCCTACATCCATTTCGAGGTTGGCATCTAAAAAACACACAAAATTTAAAAAAAAAAAAACGGTTTTTTTTGAAAAACCCTCTTGAAGAATCTTTCGCAAGACACCCAAAAGAAATTTGACTTTAAATACAAAAACCCTCTCGTGATAGTGTACCTTGACACATGACCGGTGATAGCCACCGTGGTAGCCAAGTTTTCAAGACGGGGGTTTTGATCGTTAAGCGCACTTTTCATTGGTTGCATATTTGCATGCGGGGCGGTGAGAAGATGGTGCTGAGGTACAGGGCCACCTGCCCCTGATGGTTTTGACAAATGAAGAAAATAAGGCTTGAATGAACGTACCCCCACGTGGACACGTGTCATTTGAAATAAAAGATAGATTTTGAAAGTGTAAACATCTCACCGCTTCATGGATGCAGGCACTGGAAAGAAGAACAACAAAGTGAAGTTATTAATGCAGGCACATCCGACTGACCCACGTACGATGCCAGCCATCCGGATGAAAGCACAAGTAACAAAGGTATTTGTAAGAGATAAACCAAAAGCTTCGCTGTTCCTCAGTCGATCTAAAAATACAAAACAAAACAAAAACAAAGAACAAAGAACTGGGTAAAATGAATGTGCAATCATGTGCACACGTTGTGCATGGTACTTCCCAAGGGCTCCAAACCTGGTGAAATTGAAAGGCCGTACAGTAACGCTTCTAACAACACCAAATATGGGCCTCTTGTTTGCGTGCCAAACAGGGGTTAAGAAGACAAGAGAGGAAAACCTTACAGAAGGTCTTTCCCCGTGAGTGAGGAGTGGGGTATGTTTTTTTCCCCTTTCTTTTTCATCTGACTGACTAAAAAACAAAGTTATGGTTTCAGATGAAAAAAAAATCACTCCAATTTTTTTTTGTGGGTGCGTTTTTTTTCTCGATTATATTACTTCGAATGGTACCTCACATCACAGAAAAAACTAAAAAAAAAAAACTAAAGTAGAATTGAAAAGAAGTTGACTTGAAATACAAAGCCCTCTCGTGTACCTTGGTACATAACCGGCTGTACCGGGGTGGACACCCAACCATGTAGTCCTACATCCATGAAAAGAAAGAAAAACCCGCGCAAACGACTCAGATGACACTAAAAGAAAGTATAAAGAAAGGTTTAAAAAAAAAAAGGATAGGAATATCACACAAAAAAGCCCTCAAACACAATTATTCAACTCTCTCTTTCTCTCTAACTTCACGGCGATGCACTCCGTCTCACCCTCAGAAGATACTCCGGAAACACAGCCGCCCCTGTATACACAACGAACTCCCTTGCGTAACCATGCACCATCGCAAGCACACTATCTGCAACGACGTGCCCCGCAGTGCAGGGGTGATGTCCTTCTATACATGGCGCCTGCGCGCAGGTACTCCTCGCACCAAAGCGCACTGGACAGGCACGCCCTAGGAGCACCCTACAGAGGAATAGGTCGCACAACCCGCTACTGTCAGGCTGCATATATTTGTTCGCTTTGCCGGCATCCTCTGCGAAGTAGATCCCTGCCCCATGCAGCCCACCACGACTCGCCTTCTCATCCATGCCATTCATAATAATCTGCGTTGCACGGTCCTGCCGGGTACCATGAAACAGCCAGACCTCATTGACTTCCGTGCACGTCTCCGCATCTTCGCCTACCCCACCAAAGGAAGGGACGATAGGAGGATTCGGTCGTCCCCTTGAGGCTACTTCCTTTTGAAGCTTGCGAAGGTGGCTGTGGTATTGTGAGAGCCGTCCAGAGTGTTCGATGTGGAGGACACCTTCTACAGTAAGCCCACCACTTCGCCGTCCCCAGGCAGATTTGACAACGTCTTGCATGGTGGTTTGGAGAGTTTTGGTTGCATCCGTAGCTCTTCCCCTTGCTGTTGTTTGAAACAACCGTTTTACCCACCGCAATAACCCTACCTTCGGTGCCACCACCCCCTCCGTTTGCCCTACAACCGAACCCTCATCGCCCCGCCAACCCCAAGACCCCAACGGCGTTACGCTTGTTAGAACCGCGCGAATCGCTTCGTCTCCCGCATCGATAGCAGACAACGCATGAGAAAGAACTTCAGGGGACACCTCTGAAGGGCTGAACCGGTGTTTCGATACGGTACTACTCCGGATTTCTCTTGTGTTTAATGTTTTAGAAGGTTTGTTGAGGATAACAGAGACTACCCCATCTCGGTGAGACACTCCGTCAGCAATGATGACAGTGTAGCGCCCCTTTTGAGGCAGCATGATGCGAACCACCGGAGTATGTGTGAACATCACAGACGCCCCGCTCCCTTCCGCGCAGAGCATCCCCCGAGCCAAGGCCTGTAAACTGTCCCTCGGCACCCAGCGCTCCCTCAGCCACGCCAGCCCCTCCTCCACTGCACGTTCCAGAGTGCTTTGTGAGCTGCCATCTGCCACCGTATCTAGGCAAGGGGGTGCTATGTGCTGACTGCTACACCCCAACAACACCCTCTCAGAGAGAGTGGGAGAAGAGCTCGGAAGAAGTGGGTCCTCAGGGGAAGAAATGATGTCCATCATGTTTGGGGGGTTTGAAAAGATTTTTGGAAAACTCCTCGGGTTTGGGGTATGTTGCCCCAAGTTGCGTGGGGCAAAGGGGAGGTTTTTTTTGTGGGGGGTCTTTGTGTTAGATGAGAGATCTGGTGGTGGTGTAGAAGTTTGTTTCATATACTAACTATTCTACTGAATAGAAGGTATAACGGGTGGTGTAGAAGTTTGAAAAGAAAAGATTTTCAGAAGGGGTAATTATCATAACACCCACGTTACTAATACCCATTTACGATAATACCCACTGGGTATTATCGTAAACTTTTTGGGTATTATCGTAAACTTTTTGGGTATTAGTTTTGGGTATTATCGTAAACTTTTTGGGTATTATCGTAAACTTTTTGGGTATTACCCAGGTTGGGTAGTACCCAGGCACCCAGGCACCCAGGTACCCAGGTACCCAGGTACCCAGGTACCCAGGTACCCAGGTACCCAGGTACCCAGGTACCCAGGTACCCAGGTACCCAGGTACCCAGGTACCCAGGTACCCAGGTACCCAGGTCCAGGTCCAGGAACAGGTACCCAGGAACAGGAAAAAAGTCGTGAAAGAGCAACCACAGCTCCACATGACAAACACAAAAGTGTCCAGTCACATGGGGCATTCATGCACTGAGGAGATAATGATCCAACAATTTACAAGAAAGATTACTTAACCTACTGCTGGAAATTGCCAGGTCGTAGTAACACACAAAGTGTGCCTCCGTTCGGGAAGACCGGATATTCTAGAGACCAAAAAGGCCTCAAGAATATCTTCCGGTAGTCAAGGTAGAACCGAGTGAACGGCCCAAGACCCCCGTGGAGAAGTTAAATGTTGTAATGCTATCAGGTAGAAACTGCGAACACTGTCTTACCCTCCTCAATGCATGGTGGAAGATGTCTTACACAACCAATATCCTGTACCCAGGTACCCATATTCCCAGACCCACGCAGTACCACGTCGCAGTACTACGCAAAATTTACCACCAGACCCTGTCTTCGTGCACCTTAAGTACAACGCCGCAGACAGGCCAAACATGCGTTGGACTCAGAGGAATGCCCGCTGTGCAGGTATCATGAGAACCAACTCCCAGCAACAAGGGGCGCCTTTTGGCGGGCGTTGTTGAGGGTGTTTGGGGTGCAAAGTTTTCCACAATTTTGATGCGCGGGTACAGAAGTGTTGTCTTGTTCTTTCATCTCTAGGAATGTAAATGTCAATCGCGTTTAACTACCACTAGGGCTTGTTCAGTGAACCCACAAGGGGTCGAAGGGGGTTGGTTATCCCATATCTATCAAAGGTTGTGTCGACCAGGCGAAACCACTATGTTACGCTGTACGTTGTTAAATCCGAAGAAATAACACTTTAGCAGCCGCAGGAAGTTTGCTAAAAAGAGTGCCTCACGCTACACAAACCACCACCCGCGATTGACTTAGATGTTATAACAAAGAGAATTCAGAACAAAACAACACCCTGCCCCATACACACTAAATTGTCATGCTTCAAGAACATGCCTGGGCCAAAATTACTATGACGAAAAGGCAACAAGACCACCCACAAGGAGTGTGAAATGTGCACTGGTTTTCTGGGGGAACGCAATATTTTCTTGTGTCTAGTCCTCCGCGAGCAGAGGACAGACTTTCCGGAAGGTTGCCAAAGTCGAATTTCTTGCACTAGCTATGCTCCCTGGGTTAATGGCTATAGCAGTGACTGACTAAATGTTCCCACCCAGGTCTTCGTATGTTGAGGTGTAGAATGTCGGAGACGGAGAAGCGCAATCGCTGATGCAGTTCAGATTTCGCGATCCTGTGATGAGTGTAAATGTGGGTGTAATTAAGTTATGTCGCTTGGAGAAAGATTAATTGTTAATTGTCAAGAAAAATGGTTACCCTGAATTTGAGGATGTAAGACAGGGATGCAAAAAGTTGTGTAAAAAAAACCCCCCCCCCCCCATATATTTAGTGAAAATTGTATTTTCTCTGGGGTCGATGAAACCATACCTTGTCTGCACATTCACCAGCGTGCGAGCGCCTCTGATACCTTGCGCGAGTAGCCAGCTAAATCACATCGTACCTGGGTACCTGGGTAATACCCAAAAAGTTTACGATAATACCCAAAACTAATACCCAAATAGTTTACGATAATACCCAAAAACTTTACGATAATACCCAAAAAGTTTACGATAATACCCAGTGGGTATTATCGTAAATGGGTATTAGTAACGTGGGTGTTATAGTCATTTTCCCAAGATTTTCATCATAGTATGCAATCAATAAATTGATAGTATATGGTGAGGGATCAACAAAAAATGTCACCATCTTTCTTTTTATGGAAAGCATGGAGAACGTCGAAAAGTACAAAAAATTCCATTTTTTTTTGTGGCCATCGATTTTGGTCGGCATTTCGAAGAGAAGCGCGAGAGATCTCGAGAGGAGGGTTGGGGGATGGGAAGTGGGAGGAGAATGTTATGTAATAAGTGAAGCATGCAGTGCAGTGAGGAGGAGGGAAGGGGGATGAATGGAGAAACAGTGTGGAGAGAACATGCGCTGTACATTTTTTTTTTTTTTTTTTTGAAAACTTGGTTGTATTAGTGTAGCCACCCTAGAGTGTGCTCTACTATACTAAAACACTTTTATTGTTGTTTGTTGGCGTTGACAAATCGTTGGCAAAAAGCTGGCCTTGGTCGGTGGTGATCTATGGTGATCGGTTTAAATGGTAAAAAGTGGAAAATGGGTATATACCAGGCCACGTCTATCAGCCTATAAAAACAGTTTTAGAAGTGAACCTAGGCCTCTCGTTGCTTAGTCACTCCTTACCAACAAAATGATTTCTTAATTTTTCGTTTCGTAAAAACACATAGTCTGACACTAATCTCTAATTCTAAAAAAAAACTAAAAATACAAAAAAGATGAACCTAGTAAGTCTCACTGCCACATCCCCCCCGGGAGGGAGACCTACCATTTAATAGGAATCTCTACAGACGCCTAAGACATCTAAGTGAAGTTGACGTTGTGCAAAAAACAAACGCTTCTGGGACGCAGGCACTGACACTCCGTGGGGTTATCGGATTCCCGGAGTGTTGCAACAACAACAAAAAAAAAAATGAAAAGTTTTTTGATGAACCTAAGCCTCTCGTGCTTAGTCACCAAAAAAAGCGAGCTAAGGTGTGCCAACGGCCTCTTTGGCCAGGAAGCAGATACTGAAAAACGAGACACAAAAAAAAAAAAGGAGACATTCTTGAAGATGATGAGTGTTGCCCTTTTTTTCTTCTTTGAAAATTTGGTTGTATTAGTGTAGTCACCCTAGAGTGTGCTCCACTAAAACATTTCTTCTTTTTTGATAAATTGTTGGGAGTAGTGTAGTTGCCACAGTTGTGCAATCTCCACTGTCAATTTTTGTTGAAAGAACCAGAAAAGCTAAAAAGTGCAAACGCCTCACCGTTCATCAAGGACGCAGGCACTAAAAGAAATGGTAGCTATTTGGTGCACACCTCTGACTGACAACATTGTACGATGCTAGCTAGCCCCAGATGAAAACACAAAGTACCAATTTTGACCTATAAAAAAAAGGAGGGGGAATATTTTCGTTGAACGCAGCCAAAAAAGTGTTAAATCTATTTTTGGCGCCAGTAATTTTATGTGAGGGGAACGGGAGGTGGAAAGTAAATATGGGAGCGTCCGCGAAAGACCCCCCCCTAAAGCTAACATCCATGCTTATTGGTATTTCACTAATTAAAATTTTGGTATTTTATAAGATTTTTTTTTAAAATGAACTCAGAGCAGGGTCCTAGGTCCTAGCTTGGTTTTGAAAAAAAATGCCAAATCTGGGTCAGAATTTTTTTTTTGGGTCAGCAGAGGTTTTGGGCCTCGGGGGGCTTGTCTTGGCTTTTTTGGGTTTTCCGAGCTCTACCCTCACTGTGGTGGGGTCATTTCAGAAAAATGGACAAGT
Organism: Rhynchopus sp. YZ270_cl-10; assembly: GCA_964035575.1. Classification (NCBI taxonomy): domain Eukaryota; phylum Euglenozoa; class Diplonemea; order Diplonemida; family Diplonemidae; genus Rhynchopus; species Rhynchopus sp. YZ270_cl-10. Next base: position 1,939,447 of record OZ037834.1, on the reverse strand, counting down.
TCTTGACTGATACAAATTTTGGTCACTACGACTAGTGAGTTGCTCAATGGAACGCTACTATAACCATAAAAATCACTCCCCGTTCATAGATCACCCAACACAAAATATATAAAATGGCGCCGCAGGCGAAAAAAATTAGGGTACGGTGTAAAAATGTAGCTTTTTACACCACAGAGTCACTCTACGAACCCTTTTTTGCGGAGCAAAAAAGGAAAAATGGCGCCGCAGGCAAAAAAAATTGGGCCCAGCCCTGGACGGTGCCGGATTTTTTTGTCGATATTTTTTTCTTACCCCAGAAAAGGTGGTGGGCCCCCCAAAGCAGAAAAAAATCAGAATTTCCCAATTTCCAAATTAATTAATTCCTTTTTTTTTTTTTTTTCGTGGGTCGCGACCCAGGCACTTGGGTCAGCTTGACCCACTGACCCAGGCAAGCTAGGACTCTGCTCAGAGTTAAGTTTCTGAGTTCATTAAAAAAAAAATCGGTGAAAAATTCCGAGTAGGTATTAATTTAGATAGGAAAAGCTATGTCAACAGCTATGTGTCCCCTTATTTTACCTGTAAATACTAAGGATATAGGAAGGAATTCACTAATATCTGTCTCTAAACCCATTATCAAAAAGGGGGTAGGAAAGGGGGGTGGAGGCTTGTCGTCCCCTCCGAACACTCTAAATAGAGCGCGAAAGAGCTTCACGCTCCGGGTCGTCTGCGGCGACGTCGACTTTCTCGCAGAAAACCCCCTTTTTTGAGTGACCCTATTGACCTCCGTGATGAGTCTCTCCAAGAGTTACAGACAATTGTCCGCCTGTTCCTCCTCTTCCTCCTCCGTCTCGCTGTCACTGTCCTCCTGAGGGTGTCGCTGATGCAACTACAGGAGTAGTAAACGGCGGACGCCCCTTTTCTCTTGGTGGTTGTCTTCTGCATATGGAGGGACATATGCTTCGAGCTACACACCTCGCGCATCCAGCTCCTCGCGCCCCACCCTTTGCCCCCCTGCCAGTGAACCCCTGCATACACCTGCAGCTCGGCGAAGTTTTTTAGGCCTCGGAAAGGCCGGGTTTTCAGCTCCTGAGCGAATGCTTTGGCTGCTGATTACATTTCCCCTGTTGTGTTGTTCTATGGGTGGTTATATGGGTGTTTGTGAGGATTTCCTTGTATATCCTTAGTATTTACAGGTAAAATAAGGGGACACATAGCTGTTGACATAGCTTTTCCTATCTAAATTAATACCTACTCGGAATTTTTCACCGATTTTTTTTTTAATGAACTCAGAAACTTAACTCTGAGTTCATTTAAAAAAAAAATCTTATAAAATACCAAAATTTTAATTAGTGAAATACCAATAAGCATGGATGTTAGCTTTAGGGGGGGGTCTTTCGCGGACGCTGCCATATGTTAGGGATAATTGTATCGAAACCCCTGTTTTTTTATTTTGAAAACTTGGTTGTATTAGTGTTAGTGCACCCTAAAATGTTCCACTAATTATTATTATTTTGTTTTTTTTTTTTGATAATTTGCTGTAGCTGCCACAATATTGGGTACAGTCTTTCACTGTCATCTTTTTTTCAAAAAAAAAAATTTGCTAAATGACAAACAAATGGTAGTTGAAGTGCAAACGCCTCTTGTGGACGCAGACACTGGATCCCCTGCGGGCTATCAACCCACGGAGGGCACTAAACAAACAAAATGTGCACCCCCTGTATTTTCTGGAGCCAACACAGAAGCAAATATTGTGCAGCCTTCACAGAAATGCATACATCCCCCCTCTTTGTCGAGAATGGTGCGCGACGGTCAAAATAAATGGCTTGACTTATGGTTTTACCGTTGTCTTACAACGGTAAAACCACAACTTAAGCCATTTATTTGCATTGGGCAGTTCGTCTCTCATAACGATGAAGTTGATGGTGAAAACGCCTCTGGGACGCAGGCACTGAACAACAGGATAACTAAAGGTCTTACCCCTATTGAATGTGCAGGAGGGGGGTCGGAATGTGACCGGAATGGGCTATAATGGGTATATTATGCAGTAGTAACATTGGTGTGGCCGACGACCCCAAAATAGCAGAAAATAAGCACAACAATACCCCCTTTCAGCCACACCAAACATACCTAAATTATGTCGCTATTTTCACCGGCGGAGCAAAACACACAACGTTGGTGGTCGTCAATAAACCTACCTTGGCCTTTTTCAGCAAAAAATCCGAAGGAAAAAAATAAAGAAAAGTTGGGAGAGAGAGAAATTGAAAGTGCAAACGCCTGAGAGGTGAATACACCTGACGAGTATACTCTAAATAAACATCAGACCAGCAGAAATCTCAGGACAACGTTGGAAGGTGTGTGGAAAAAAAAATCGTGTCAAAGAAACAAGAAAAAGAAAAAGGAAAATATTGGATTGAGTATCTGGTGAGGAGCAGAAAAGGGCACCACTATACAATTTTTCTTTGAAAATAGGATTTTATCAGTTTGTTATGTAAAACTAAACTGGTCTTGAGTGAAGAAAAAAACCCCCCTCCCCTCCCACCTCCCCAACCACAAAGCACAATCGTCGTTATATAAAAACAACTCCCTATCTCTCTCTTTCTTCACCTGACCCTGTCGAGATTAAAAAAAAAAAATTAACTCTGTAACATTCGTTGCATAAACCTCGCAGTGTATTATACATCACTCACATACCACCCCACCCACCCCCGATCACCTCTAAAAATGTGGGAAAGTGTCACGTGCCGTTCCCCTCACCCTCCCCTTTTCTTGGTTTGATACAATGACGCTTCCACACACTGCCTCTACCCCTGTAGGGTGGGTGGTGCTGCGGAAGCACGGTTGGGTGAGTGAATGACACACTTTTCGCTCACAAAGTAGTGTGCGTTACAAAGTCAATAAACTTTTGTTTTTTTTTATTATTCAGCTTATTTTTTTCAAAAACAATCCACAAAAAAAATATCAAATCGTCAGAATGAACTTCAACCTAAAGCTCAACTTACTCACCAATGAGAAACGTTGCTAAGATGAAACGTCACAACCTTCACATCATCTCATCACAATCTGGAAGAAACCCTCCACCACACACCCCCACACCGTTTAACAGCATCATGCAGTTTTCGCTGCGTATTGTTCCTGCAGCACGAACTTCTGCACCTTTCCTGTTGCGGTTAAGGGGAATGCGCTGACCACTTCCACCACTGTCGGTACTTTGTAGTGAGCAATCTGGTCTTTGCAGAAGGCCTTGAGGGAGGCGACTGTGATGTCTTCCGGGGCAACACCTTCCTTGGGGACGACGAAGGCGGCAACCTGCTCGCCCATCACATCGTGGGGCACGGCGGTGACAGCCACCTCTGAGATCAGCGGCGAAGTGAACAGATACGCCTCCACCTCCGCCGGGTAAATGTTCTCGCCACCACGAATGATCATATCCTTCTTCCGCCCTACAATCCTGCAGAACCCGTCGTCATCAATCGTCGCCAGATCCCCAGAATGCATATACCCATCCTCGCTGATACTCTCCTTCGTTGCCTCTGGCATATTGTAGTAACCCTGCATCACACCATACCCCTTAGTGCACAGCTCCCCTACCGTGTTACGTGGCACGATGTTACCGTTATCATCAATGATCTTCACCTCAACATGAGGGAGTACTGTGCCCACCGTCTCGCATTTTAGGTCCTGCGGTGTTCCTGGGGGGGTTTGAAAGGAGACCGGCGAGGTTTCGGTCATGCCGTAACAGATGGTAACTTCGTTCATATTCATGATTGTTGAAACATCCTGCATGACTTTGGGTGGGCACGTTGATCCTGCCATGATCCCGGTACGAAGTGAAGAGAGATCTGGGTTATCCCGTTTATGCACTTCTTCGAGACATTTGATGAACATTGTTGGGACGGAATACAATGATGTGATGTGGTGTTTCTCGACCATATCAATTGTCGCCTTTTCGCAGAAGGTGGGTGCAGGGAAGAACACCGGGGCACCATGGGTGATGCTGGCCATAACACCAAGCACCGTGCCGAAGCAGTGGTACAGAGGTACCGGGATGCACACTTTGTCTGCAGAGGTGTAGCGCATCCCTGCGCCCACGAAGAAGCCGTTGTTCAAAATGTTGTGGTGCGTGAGGGCTGCCGGCTTCGGGTTTCCGGTGGACCCCGAGGTGTATTGGATGTTCGCTGCATCGTGCGGGCTGATCTCCTCAAAATGCTTCTGCAACAACGCCTTCTCCGCCACAGACAGATTGCTCTCCACAATGGGGACCTCCTTCAACGGAATCGTCTCCAGCTCATCCTCATAAGAGTTCGTACTGTCACCTCGGATGGTGAAGATGTGTTGCAGATCCGGAACAGATTCCTTCGGGACCATCGCCATGATGTTTCGGAAGGCAGCTTTTTGGTAGTTTTCTGCAAGAAGAACACCCTTTACACCGACGAAGTTGAGGGAATAGGCCAGCTCCGTTGCTTTGTACGCCGGGTTGATGTTCACAACGACAACACCCAATTTGTGGGAGGCGAATTGGAGGAGCAGCCATTCGTAGAAGTTGGGCAGCCAGATCCCGATTTTGTCTCCAGGTTGGTAGCCGAGACGGAGCAGCCCTGCAGCAAGATCGCTTGCCTCCGCTGCAAATGCATGCCACGTCTTCTGGAAGCCTTCATGTGCGCATGTCACAAAGACGTCATCTCGTCCCTTTGCATGTGCTGTCTTCAACAATTGCTCAAAAATATTACTCTCCAACAATGCCTCAGTCTCCTCACCACTAGGCCCTACAACGTGGCTCAAAGCAGGGTTTGGTACACTACTGTATGCCTTCGAAAGGCGTGCCGTATTCAAGTATCTTGTTAGGCAGGGGCGATGCATTTTTAAAAAAAAAGCTTTTCCTGGATATTGGTAAGAGAATTCGAGGTGACATAGTCAGAAAGTGAACCTTTTTTTTTTTCAGTGTAACAAATTTCTAAAAAGAATCGTTGCGAGGAGGCTGAGAAAACCTCTATTCGAGAGAAAAACACACCATCCTCTAATGCTATTGGCAACCTACACCTGACATCAAACACAGACACTCCCTCCCTCCCTCCCCTGCAGTGACACAGCAGTGCCAGACAGAGGAAAGCCCACCTCTCCTATAACACACCCCCCCATCCACATTGCCCTTCACATGGTCCAGGACCACTTTCACTTGTCATGGTGACAAGTGAAATTGATGACAAGTGGTCACTTGTCATTTTTATGACAAAGTGATTTCACTTGTCGGGTGCTTCTGGACCACGTCGTGTTCACAGGAACTACCCTCTCACTCTCCTCACCCCTACACCCTTGAGAAAAACCGTTTTCTGACTATATCTAATTCAATGTGCTGGCCGGTTGCAGTCGAAATGTCTTTGAGGATACGTTTTGTCTCTGGTGTCTCGGAGACTCGCGCGTCGGACATAGTAGCACGGATGGTGTCGACACCTGACGCATCACGTTGGGCTAGGTGCATGCGGAGGAGACTGTGCGCAGCGCCTGCGGATATGGGCACAGCAAAGAGCTTGTGTGCGGCAAGCACCTCCATGGCTGTGGTCCAGAAGCGGTCGCCCTTTGCGACACACCCTACCTCACAGACGTGGAAAAGGGTGCTTCTGTTGCGCAGCCTGCCCTCCTTCCCCCCTGCCTCACCCACCTCCACCAGAACGTCCAACGCCACCCCCGCATCGCCCAACCTCAGACACACATCGCACACTGCAGAAGCTAGCCGCTCATTTTCGCTCCTCCTCCCCTCCTCCTTTGCACCCCGAAACACCCCTAGCGCCTCCTCCACTGTCTCTGAGGTGTAGATCTGCCACAGCGCGCGTTGATGCGAATCACCTAACCGGTGAGTTCTAATCCGTTCCCGAAGCTCTCCTGGCGTTTCATTGTGCAATAAAGCGCGAATCGTTTGAGGCCGTGTCGGCACTGCCGCGCTGTAGGTGCCTAACATGATGAGGGGCACATCATTTCGCTTAGTCTCCACTGCACACACCTCTGCCAAAGCGTTGGTCAGGAATTTATTAGTGAAGGGAAGATCCATCAGAGCAAAGGGCGTGAACAATTCTGCGAATAGTGCGCGCTGTGGAACGCTTCTATGAAGGTAGCGGAGGACGTGTTGCGAAAGGGGTGGGGGCACAGAGAGGTTCGAGTCTTGAAGGCGGCGGAGCACGGCGGTGAATTCTGTGGTCTTCTGGTGTTTTGCGCATCGATGTAAAGCAAGACCAAGTGTGAGCCTGCCGACAGTGTGGTTTGCCCCCTCAAGGTGGCTCAGCTGTTCGAGGAGAGGTGTCACATCAGCTGCCTTATTTGTGTCGTAACGCAACGCCAACGCATTTCGCGTCGCAAGGTCACTCCGTTCCCCAGTTTCAGGTGAAATATGTGACGTATGTGACATACTGCCAGAACCCACCCTGGGGGGGTACTCCTGATGTGCAAAAAACGACACAATCCGTGCTACAGCTTCCCTACGTTTTGCTTGCATTTTTGAAGAATAAAAGGATGAAATATAAGGTGTTCCTCTAAACGGTGCAGAGTTTGTGTGTGGAACCCGAACTATGGCCGAATAGGGGGGTGGGGTGGGGTGGGGTATCGTATCATGGGGGCATAGTGCAACGTTGTGTGTCCCCCATCTGTTATGTTGAGTTTAGGAGGTGGTGAAGAGATAGTGGCACGTGGTGTGGGTGTGTGTGTGTGTTTGATAACTAAATAGGGATGGCTTCTGGGTTCAAGTGTGATACGCTGGCAAAACTTTTTTGTACAGGGTATTTCTTGCGCAGAAGGTGTGTGTGTGTGTGTTTGATAGCGTATTTAGAGTGGGTCCCGCCTGAACGGAGTATAGGAGTGTAGCCTAAGGTGTGTGTGTATGGGTAAAGCTGTGGGTATCTTTGTTGTTTCTTCCTTTTTACTATTTCGCCCGTATTGTCGGAAGTAGAGGGTTGCCTTTCGGAAAGCAATTGGCAACCCCCATCCACTTTGTGTGGATCTTTTTTTTAAAAGTAACTCGCTTCAGCAAGTTAGTCTGGGAAATACCTATTTTTTGCTGCGACTCTGATGTGAGTAAATTTTTTGTGCAAACAGAGACCCATTATGAGAACGGCTGCACAAAAAATCTTTGCCAGGTATGTTTGGCAACACAGAAGGTATGGGGGGGAAATGTTTTAAAAAAGGGGTCGTTAGTGCAAACGACGACTCAGTGCCGCCGGAGGTGCACAAAACAAAACGAGAAGTTGACAGTGCAAACGCCTCACCGTACAGCGGCGGACACAGGGCACTGCTAAAAATATGGACAGTATCAGCAAGACTCTACTGTACTGCCATAAGAACTGAATGAAAAGATGAACTTTGTGGGGAAAAGAAAAGAAAAGAAAAGTTTATAAGATGACCCTAAGCCTCTCGTGCTTAGTCACCTTAAAAAAAAATGGAGAGACAAAGAGGGGCGTAGTTGAAACGTGCTAAAACGCAGCTCGGTAGTGCGCATGCAAAGAGTGGGACGTGAGTGGCCCGTACCGCAAGAGAACGGAGGCGGTTCACAGAACGGAGGCAGTTTACACCCGTTCGGCGAAACATCAAGACCTCTTTATACCCCCAGCCTCAGCTGGCTGCCAAAATAAAAATAAAAATAAAACAATGGCCCCGAAAAGGCCAAAAAAATTGCACGCATCTAAAAAAAAGGTGAAGTTGATAGTGAGCTCCTTGCATTTTTGTATTATCATTGTGTGCGGAAATTGTGTATTGAGTCAACCCTTTTGGGGTTGTATTTGTTCACGATAACGCGCAACACAATTCAAAAAAAGAAAAGGATGATAAGTATTGCATTTAAAGGGGTAAAGTAATGGCTTGACGGACCTAACAGCATTGCGCTGTCTTCACGCCATCTCCTGCGCTTCTTCTTCGGGTACTGCGTCTGGAGAAGTTTTCTGGTTGGCAGTCTTGCTTGGCTTTCTGTGATGATAGACACAGCAGGTGACAACAACGATGATGATGATGAGGAGAACGAAACCCCCACCTGCAAGGCCGATGATGAGCGGGAGGGACATCGAGCTGCCTCCGCTGCCGGAGTCGTCATCGTCACCGTCACCACTTCCGTATGAGCCGGGGTAGGTAGGCTGGGGGACGTGGCCGGGCGGGGGGACGTTCGGGTCTGTGGGGTCGCTGCATTTGAAGCCGAAGGCAAACCCGTACCCATCAACGTCCTGGGTGTACGGCACAGGGCTGTTGGATGGGCTCGTGGAGATCGACGGATAGTGCGGCATCCCCTGGGTGTTCCTCCAGTGCACCTCAATGGACCCAGCCCCAAAGGTGGAAGGGTACGGGTAGGACTTGTACGCCGTGTGCATCACAATGTCGCCGGCCAGACTGAACGTAACATTTGAGACCATTTGCTCTGGGTACCTCCCCCAGTCGAAGACAATGACGTCGCTCGCAGAGTGGCACACCAGTGACCACGCAAGGTGCTCCTCCGTGCCGGACGAGACCTCCACCACACCCTCCTGCACCAGCGTCGTGGGTGTCACGGGGTCCACAATGTCCTCCTTTGGCAGGCATTTGTAGTCCATCTTGAAGTCGCCCCCAGATGAGGTGGTTTTGAGCACCACAACCGTGCCCTCAGGGTAGGACGCAGTCGCGGGCTTGGAGGAGCCACTGGCGGTGCCAGTCACCTCTTTCAAGATCGTGTCCCCTGACCACACCACTTCCTTCAGGGTGACGGAGCCACCAGAGCCGAGTCTGGCAAAGTCCCAGTCTATCTTAACCTCGTGCCGGCATCCTGGGTTCCACTGCAGTTCGGCTGCTCCAGCGGCACTGTGCTGGATGGTATTGGCGCTGAGAACTTCGTACGGAAGCGTTGGCTCTTCTTGATTGCAGGCAAACGTAAACTGCACACTCTTCGTTGTGAATGCGGCGCTGGATGAGCTGGCCGTGTGTGCCGTCACGGAGACATCGCCGTTTGTCTGGAAGCTATACGCGTCTCCTGCAACGGACCCTCCCATCCCGTTGACCCGCAGCAGGTCGTGACCACCACTTTGCACCACAAATTCGCCTTGAAAGGCGACTTGGTAGCGCATAGACAGTGTACCAACACAGTGCGTGCTCCAGCATGTATCCCCGTCAGCGGTTGGGAGCAAATCACGGATCACCCCACTCGCATCGGTTGTGTGGTACGTCGCTATGAGTGGGAACGCCGTGCCTGCGACCCTGTTGTCCGAGCAGATGCTCTGCACAGTCAGCATGGGGACCAACACTGATGCAAGCATTGTGAAGAAATGTGTGAATAATCTGTGGAATGTAGAAGTGGGAGCGGTGTCCTCAGGCTTGGGGAGCGGGATGGGTAGGGGTGGGGGGAAAGAAAATATGAAGTTATTGATGCAAGACGTCGAAAAGGGTGCTTCTGTTGCGCAGCCTGCCCTCCTTCCCCCCTGCCTCACCCACCTCCACCAGAACGTCCAACGCCACCCCCGCTTCGCCCAACCTCAGACACACATCGCACACTGCAGAAGCTAGCCGCTCATTTTCGCTCCTCCTCCCCTCCTCCTTTGCACCCCGAAACACCCCACGCGCCTCCTCCACTGTCTCCGAGGTGTATATCTGCCACAGCGCGCGTTGATGCGAATCACCTAACCGATGAGTTCTAATCCGGTCCCAAGGTGTGCGTGTTTGATAGCGTATTTAGAGTGGGTCCCGCCTGAACGGAGTATAGGAGTGTAGCCTAAGGTGTGTGTGTATGGGTAAAGCTGTGGGTATCTTTGTTGTTTCTTCCTTTTTACTATTTCGCCCGTATTGTCGGAAGTAGAGGGTTGCCTTTCGGAAAGCAATTGGCAACCCCCATCCACTTTGTGTGGATCTTTTTTTTCAAATTAACTCGCTTCAGCAAGTTAGTCTGGGAAATACCTATTTTTTGCTGCGACTCTGATGTGAGTAAATTTTTTGTGCAAACAGAGACCCATTATGAGAACGGCTGCACAAAAAATCTTTTGCCAGGTATGTTTGGCAACACAGAAGGTATGGGGGGGAAAAAATGTTTTTTTTTAAAAAAGGGGTCGTTAGTGCAAACGACGACTCAGTGCCGCCGGAGGTGCACAAAACAAAACGAGAAGTTGACAGTGCAAACGCCTCACCGTACAGCGGCGGACACAGGGCACTGCTAAAAAGATGGACAATATCAGCAAGACTCTACTGTACTGCCATAAGAACTGAATGAAAGATGAACTTTGTGGGGAAAAGAAAAGAAAAAACGTAGTTGAAACGTGCTAAAACGCAGCTCGGTAGCGCGCATGCAAAAGGTGGGACGTGAGTGGCCCGTACCGCAACGGAGGCGGTTCACAGAACGGAGGCAGTTTACACCCGTTCGGCGAAACATCAAGACCTCTTTATACCCCCAGCCTCAGCTGGCTGCCAAAATAAAAAAAAGGAAAAAAAAAACAAGTAATTTATACATAGCGCTCCAATTAGAGTGTTAGGGTATAATTAGAGTCTGGGATTTTGGGTCAAGTCAGTTAGAGTCCAGTTAGAGTATAATTAGAGTCGCTTTTCTTCAATTAGACTATAATTAGAGCGCAGTTAGAGCATAATTAGACTCTAACTACACTCTAATTATAGTCTAATTAGAGTAAAACAACAGGCTTCTTGTAGGTGCAAACGCCTTAAGGAACTGGTTCCCCTAAGGTTCCTCTGTAGGACCCAGGTGTCCAGGTGCCCACATAGCTGAGAATAAGACTTGGGGACCCGGGACCCGGTTATTCTCAGCCGGACTGGGACACAACTATGTGAAGGCGCTGTGGGTCCGCCTGAAAGCGGGTCGGGGACCCGGTCGCGGGAGGGTGGGGGCCTAGTCCAAGTCCTACTGTACCTAGTACCCGGGACTCGGGACCCGGCTTATTCTCAGCTATGGGTACCCGGACCCGCAGTGGCACATGCCCTCAAGTGTGAGTGACCCACACATGAGGGAATGCGACACCGCAAAAACTCTTCGTGCACCTTCGGGTGCAATGCCGCAGACAGGCCAAACAGCGTTGGACTCAGAGGAATTCCTGCTGTGCAGGTAACAAACATGAGAACCAACTCCCAGTAACAAGGGGCGCCTTTTGGCGGGCGTTATTGAGGATGTTTGGGGTGCAAAGTTTTCCACAATTTTGATGCGCGGGTACAGAAGTGTTGTCTTGTTCTTTCATCTCTAGGAATGTAAATGTCAATCGAGTTTAACTACCACTAAGGGGTCGAAGGGGATAATCCCAGTATCAAAGGTTGTGTCGACGGGAAATCTATGAGTATACGTTCATTTCATCCGCAGAAATAACTACTTATGAACCCAGGAGAGATCCAAGCCTCGCGCTAAACCACCACCCGCGATTGACTTAGATGTTATAACAAAGAGAATTCATAACAAACAACACCCTACCCCATGCACACTAAAGTGCCATGCTTCAAGTGATCATGCCCTGGGCCAAAATTCCTGTGCTAAAAAGGCAACAAGACCAGTGTGAATTGTGCACTGGTTTTCTGGGGGAACAAACAATATTTTCTTGTATCTAGTCCTCTGCAAGCAGAAAACAGACGTTCTGGATTACAAAATCGAATTTCTTGCACTGGCTATGCTCCCTGGGTTTATGGCTATAGCATTGGTTGATGTGCCCCTCTTATTGACCCTATTATAAGACTCTAATTAGAGTCTAATTAGAGTCCAGTTAGAGTATTAGAGTTCAGTTAGAGTTTTAAAGACTCTAATTATACTCTAACTGCCGACTCTAATTATCTAGTTGGAGTCTAATTAGAGCGCTATGTATAGTAATTGCTATCGGAAAAAAAACGGGGTGTGATGTGGAACTCCATCCTGTAGAAATAATCTACAACACGCCCAGCATTCTGCTCTTCTGCAGGTATGCTAACGCTCTTCGTACGCTGCCAGACCCACTGGACGCCTGCATCTGAAACGTTCTAGAAGGGGGGGCTGTCCTCTTCGTCCAGCACCATCTGCTCGATAGCGTTGTTGGACGTCGGCTCGGCAGGCTCGGCGTGTTCCAGCTCGTTTTTGTCCACAGGCTCCCCACATTGTCGTCGTCGTTGGAGCAGTGCGGAAGGAACACAGAATGCACAGACTACAACACATCGATCACACCAGGCGCATCAGCACCACCAGCAAATCGCCAGGATGCTACGGTGGTTTCGAAAATCGCGCGGAGTTTTCCACAGCACACCCCGTTTTTTCTTAGCAATTACTTGTCCTTGTTGTTATTGTTGTTTTCAACCACCTTCCTTCAACCCTTGTAGGGATCAGTTGTTATTTTTTTCGCGAAAACATGAAATTATACATTTCAAGAGAACAAATTAAAAAGGGTCCTTATTTGCATTTTTGGGCTCCGCCCGTGCAGTGGTGGGGTCAATCTCGAAAATTGGACAATTTTTTGACCACTTAAATTTTGAGAAATATGAGCCCGGTTCCTTATACGTGGGGCCCATTTTCAGCTAAAATTTTCTTCAAAATCTGGTTTTGTAAAATTGACCCTTTACTCCCCCCCCACATCGATTTCAATACTATACCTTACTTCACCTACGGTTGCCCTTACAGGGGGGGTGAAGGAAGGTAAGTTGAAAAGGGTCCTTATTTGCATTTTTGGGCTCCGCCCGTGCAGTGGTGGGGTCAATCTCGAAAATTGGACAATTTTTTGACCACTTAAATTTTGAGAAATATGAGCCCGGTTCCTTATACGTGGGGCCCATTTTCAGCTAAAATTTTCTTCAAAATCTGGTTTTGTAAAATTGACCCTTTACTCCCCCCCCACATCGATTTCAATACTATACCTTACTTCACCTACGGTTGCCCTTACAGGGGGGGTGAAGGAAGGTAAGTTGAAAACAATGGCCCCGAAAAGGCCAAAAAAATTGCACGCATCTAAAAAAAAAAAGATGAAGTTGATAGTGAGCTCCTTGCATTTTTGTATTATCATTGTGTGCGGAAATTGTGTATTGAGTCAACCCTTTTGGGGTTGTATTTGTTCACGATAACGCGCAACACAATTCAAAAAAAGAAAAGGATGATAAGTATTGCATTTAAAGGGGTAAAGTAATGGCTTGACGGACCTAACAGCATTGCGCTGTCTTCACGCCATCTCCTGCGCTTCTTCTTCGGGTACTGCGTCTGGAGAAGTTTTCTGGTTGGCAGTCTTGCTTGGCTTTCTGTGATGATAGACGCAGCAGGTGACAACAACGATGATGATGATGAGGAGAACGAAACCCCCACCTGCAAGGCCGATGATGAGCGGGAGGGACATCGAGCTGCCTCCGCTGCCGGAGTCGTCATCGTCACCGTCACCACTTGAGCCGTAGTTGGGCCGGGGTACTTGGCCGGGCGGGGGGACGTTCGGGTCTGTGGGGTCGCTGCATTTGAAGCCGAAGGCAAACCCGTACCCATCAACGTCCTGGGTGTACGGCACAGGGCTGCTGGATGGGCTCGTGGACATGGACGGATAGTGCGGCATCCCCTGGGTGTTCCTCCAGTGCACCTCAATGGACCCAGCCCCAAAGGTGGAAGGGTACGGGTAGGACTTGTACGCCGTGTGCATCACAATGTCGCCGGCCAGACTGAACGTAACATTTGAGACCATTTGCGCCGGGTACCTCCCCCAGTCGAAGACAATGACGTCGCTCGCAGAGTGGCACACCAGTGACCACACAAGGTGCTCCTCCGTGCCAGACGAGACCTCCACCACACCCTCCTGCACCAGCGTCGTGGGTGTCACGGGGTCCACAATGTCCTCCTTTGGCAGGCATTTGTAGTCCATCTTGAAGTCGCCCCCAGATGAGGTGGTTTTGAGCACCACAACCGTGCCATCAGGGTAGGACGCAGTCGCGGGCTTGGAGGAGCCACTGGCGGTGCCAGTCACCTCTTTCAAGATCGTGTCCCCTGACCACACCACTTCCTTCAGGGTGACGGAGCCACCAGAGCCGAGTCTGGCAAAGTCCCAGTCTATCTTAACCTCGTGCTGGCATCCTGGGTTCCACTGCAGTTCGGCTGCTCCAGAGGCACTGTGCTGGATGGTACCGGCGCTGATAACTTCGTACGGAAATTCTGGCAACTCTTGATTGCAGGCAAACGTAAACAGCGCCCTATTCATTCGCAATGCGGCGCTGGATGAGCTGGTAATGTGTGCCGTCACGGCAACATCGCCGTTTGTCTGGAATCTGGAAGCGGATCCTCCCATCCCGGTGACCCGCAGCAGGTCGTGACCACCACTCTGCACCACAAATTCGCCTTCAAAGGAGAGTTGGTAGCGTATGTCCAGTGTACCAACACAGTGCGTGCTCCAGCATGTATCCCCGTCAGCGGTTGGGAGCAAATCACGGATCACCCCACTCGCATCGGTTGTGTGGTACGTCGCTATGAGTGGGAACGCCGTGCCTGCGACCCTGTTGTCCGAGCAGATGCTCTGCACAGTCAGCATGGGGACCAACACTGATGCAAGCATTGTGAAGAAATGTGTGAATAATCTGTGGAATGTAGAAGTGGGAGCGGTGTCCTCAGGCTTGGGGAGCGGGATGGGTAGGGGTAGGGGGAAAGAAAATGCTGATACAGGCACCTCCGACCGACCCAGATACGATACCAGCCCCGGATGAAAGCACATATGATCGTCTCTCGTGCACAATACCACTAAAAAGCTTAACGGCATGAAAACCCGCTCGGTTCCTTTCCTAAAACCGCACCTCTATTCCCTTTCAAAACACGATACACGCAGGGAGCAAATTTAGGAACTTTATTGACAACTTTTTTGCCTCGCATAAGCAGTGTTTGCGCCCTAAAAGAAAAGATAAATGGAGGGGAAACAAAGGGAGGATCTGGGTTCTCTTGGGAATGTGTTTGCATTTTATGCTTTGCAGGTTTTTCTTTTTTCTTCTTCTTCTTTTCTGTTCTTGAAGAAAATGTTGGAATAGTGTAGTTTCCCTTAAACATACATAGCACGACTAACAACTTCGCATTATTTCGTACCGACCCTCCCCCGTGAAATTGTCCCCCCCCAAAAACCGGTATTTTGCCCCGACGGACAATTTCAAGGCAGGGGGGGACAATTTCAAGGGAGTCGCAGGGACAACCTTTGCTCTCCCTTCTTCACACTAAAACGGCCACTCCCCTACAGTACGAGAAATTGTCCCCCCTCACTTTTTCCCCCAGGGGGGACAATTTCAAGGGGGTCGGAGGGGGGGACAATTTCACGGGGGAGGGTCGGTATTTCAAAAAAAAAAAAAAAAACTCCCAAAAAAAAAAAAAAAAATTCGCGAAGAACAATGCGAACAAAATGCGAATACGTTGCTCGCATGTTATGTATGTTTAAAGCAATCGCCATCTTTTCTAAGACGGTGGGGATGCGCAGGCCAATGGTGGGGTAGAGAAAGGAAGGGTAGCACCAGGAATACCCCACAAAAAAACCCCCCCCTTCTCTGATTTTGACGTGCCTTTTAGATTTAATATCTCATCGACGTCGGTCGACCTTGGTTTTTTTTTTTTTGTCCTTCCCCGTTTTTTGAAGTTTTTGCCCTTTTTTGTGGTGTTTCCAGCGAGTCTTTCAAAACCGAAAAGTTCGGCACAAAAGTAAAGTTGTTTTTTTCATTGCTAAGGTTGGTAAGATGAACCTCGAGCCTCTCATTCTTGGTCACCTCAAAGAAAAAAAGGGGGGCATCTTATTTCATATACTTTCTTTTCTAAACGAAAAGAAGGTAAAGAGGAGGTATCTTGAAATACAAAGCCCTCGCGTTGACAGTGTACCTGAAGGGTGTTGTAGTGGAGCACATACTCTAGTGTTCTATACTAAAAAACAACCAAAAAACTTCAATAAATTTTCAAAAAAAAAAAAAAAAAACCTGGGGAAAACAAACCTTCGACAAAAAAAACAATATTTATTTTCCCCGCTAAATTGTTGGATGTAGTGTAGTTGCCCTCGGGTTTTGTGTTGCCACAGTGGTGCAAACTCTCCACTTTCACTTTTTTTTGTACAAAAATTTGCAGAACGAACAGTGTATGTGTGTGTGGGGGGGATAGTGTTAAAGCTACGACTGTCTACCTTTTCCTACTCAAAAAACAACCCCTTTTTCCCCCCCAATGCCTCCATTCAGAGAAGCCAATTGAAAGGCACGCAATAAAAAACATAACAGAGCAAGAAAACTGTAGTTGATGCAGGCACCTCCGACTGACCCACAGTACGCTGCCAGCCATTTGGATGAAAGCACAAAGCACTCCGCTCTAACAGAGAAAGAAAACGGGGTAGGAAAGATCTGTCAAATCAAAAAGACTCTCACTCGGGAGTCACCTTTACACAAAACAAAACAAAAAAGCGTTTTAAAAGAAGGAAAACTCGCCCAAATATATTGTTTTCTCTCCCGCAAGAAAGGGGTAATGGGGGTGGGGGGTTTTTTTTTGGCATAGCTAGAAAAGAGAATAAAGTGAAGTTGATAGTGCAAACGCCCTCTGAGAGACGCAGGCACTGACACTCCGCAGGGTTATCGAACCCCCCGGAGAATAAAAAAGGTCTTTAGAATAGTTTACAGTGAAAGGGGGAGAAAGACAAAAATTTGAAGAATTTTTTTTTTCTTTTTTCGAATCGGTCACTACACTAGAAATGCCTCCAAATGGGGTTTTTTTATATTTGAGGAAACCCTTTGGCATACTACTATAAAAAAAAACGTTTGACATCACGCCAACGTTATACACTGGTCCAAACGAAACATAAAAATGGCAAATGAAAACACAGCCTTCTTGCGCCTTAAGAATAAAGTAAAGACGTGTGGTGAGCGAAAAATATTTTTGTTGATGAACCCTAAGCCTCACTTTGGTACCCTTCTACAAGGCTCCTCTTGAGCGAAACAGAACCTTCTGGGATAGGCGAAGAAGTGTCATCTAGGAGAAGTGCAGCATGTCTGGTGCTTCTGCCGGTGGTGGTGGCGGTGGAGGTGGTGGCTGGTTCGGGTCCATGTGGAACAGTGCCTCCTGTGGTGGCGGTGGTGGCGGTGGTGGCTGCTCTGCTGTGGGCCACATTGCAGGCACGGCGGCCACAGGCGACGCGTGGAGAGGTGCGGGGGCGACGTTGCCGAGCGGGGGGTGTGGGTAGTGTGGGTGTGCTGCGGGCTGCATGGTGAGCGGCACTGCTGTGGGCTGTACCTGCATTTGCTGCATCTGCTGCTGGAGGAGCTGCTGCTGTTGGGTCGCTTGCTGGGCTGCAACCTGGGCGGCTTGTTGTTGTTGTTGTTGTTGTTGCAAGGCAGCTTGCTGTTGCTGTTGCTGTTGTGCTGCCGCCTGGGCAGCTTGTTGCCCTGCAGCTTGCTGGGCCGCTTGGGCGTGTGCCTGTTGCTGTTGTTGCAAGGCAGCTTGGTGTTGTTGTTGCGCTGCTGTCTGGGCAGCTTGTTGCGCGGCCTGTTGTTGTTGTTGTTGCTGGAGTGCAGCCTGTTGTTGTTGTTGCTGTTGCTGCGCACGTTGCTGGAGAAGTATCTGCTGCTGCTGTGCCGCCTGCCGCACCTTTTCCTCCTCTTGCGCACGCTCCTGCTGCAGCCGCTGCAGCTCCTGCTGTCTCTGCTGCGCAAGAAGCTGCTGCTGCTGGAGCTGCTGCTGCCGCTGCTGCTCCTGCGCTGCCCGGAGGGCCTGCTGCTGCTGGAGTTGCTGCTGGCGTGCCTGCTCCTGCTTGAGACGCTGTTGGTGCTCCTCCGCACGACGCACCTCATCCAAACGCTGCTGCTGCAGCATCAACATATGCTGGCGCTGGCGCTCCTGCTCCTCTTTCTTCTTCGACAACTCCTCCCTGTGAAGTGAACAGTATGCATTTGACACTAACCATGCACATACTCTATACGCCTTGTGTCCTCCATCTGCCGCTCCGCCTCTGCAGTAGCAGCCTGCAGCTGGCAGGCCTTCTCTTGCATCTGCTTTGCGACCTCCGCCTGCATAGTTTAAACAGTTTGACACATCACAACATCTTTGCACCACTTCCCCCCTCTAAAACATACCTCTTGCATCCGCCCCTCACGGTCTGTCGTGCGCGTTGCAATGAACTCCGCAACTCGCGTGCGTATGCGGTCAACTGTGTCGGCGAGTTGGTGAGAGTCGCTGTGTGCTGTCACAAGCTTATCCCTCAGCTCCACCTCATAGTGCGTGCACGCGTCTTGCAGGCGCCCTGCCACACGCTCCGCAGTGGCACCCAAGGGAAGGCCACGGCTCAGCTCACGCTGCAGCTCCTCCAGACGCCTGCGTATGGTGCTCCACAGCGCTGCTGTGTCCTTTGCAGAGGCGAGCAGCTCCTCCTGCATCGTCACGAAGGGTGCGGCGGATTCTTCCATCTGCGGAGTGAAGCATATTGCATTGTACACCAACCAACACCACATCACAGTTACGGATAAAAGGAATCAAAAAACCCTGCCGTATTGGCTTATAGGTACAGTGCATACCGCATTGGAACGATCTACAGGGTGCTCAAGAGTCAAGAGCAGCTTCGTCAGCGCTGCTGTGTCTGGCCCTTGGCGAAGCTCGTCGTAGCTGATCTGTGTGGGGTGGGTGGTGGAAAGGCATGAAACGCAAAGGTTGTGGCAGGCCTCAGGCCAATTTTTTCGGGGGAAAGTTGGCCTTGGGGGAGGTGGTGTGGTTTGGGCTAGCATACCTGCTGCAGCGACTTTGCGTCCTGCACCTGCTGGTACAGATGCTGCACCTCAGCGATGATCTGCACGGCCCTCGCATCTGCACTGGAACCCTGTTCAAAAAAAAAAAAGACGTTTGCAAAAACACCTTGCCCACACCCATACCTCGCTCCCTGACAAGGCTGCGTCCACTTCCTCTAAGGACACATCCAAGCGGTCGAGGAGGTCCTTAGCCCCGTCTAGCGTACCGCCTATTGCCTCCGCCACTGACTTGTTGCGCGCCAGCTTTGTGTTGATCTCACTGAGGGAACCACGGATTTCTTGCAGGTCGTCCATAAGCGCACCACTGACAGGGAGGGCGGCGCCGTACTCTGTACGGACGCATTTCTCCTGTTCAAAGTCTTTGTCCATTGCAGACGAAGCGTCTGCAATGGCAGCGAACGCCTGTTCGCAGCGGGCCAAGGTCGCAGCGCTGGTGTCCTTGAGGAAGGAGTAGCAGTTCCCTGCAGACTTCGCCTCTGCTTGATAGCGGCTGATCTTCGCGCGTAACTGTGGTGGCAGGCTTCGGGATACACTGGAATCATAGCCACTCATTATTGTTTGCGATTCATGCGACGATACTGCTCCAGAATGGGCTTCTTGTAACTGCCGCTCGGTACGCCGCACCATCAACAGAAGCTCCTGCTTCCAGCTTTCAACATCGCTTTCGATATGCGCAGGCACCAACGCTTCAAACCCTCTCTCAGCAGGCCCCGTCGCCCCCCACACCTCTTGCTGTGGGTTCAGAATCTTTGCGGGCCCTGCCTCGAAGGCGATTGCCTTAACAAAGTCTTTTCCCAATGAGGGTACTACAGCTTGCTCCTTTGAGACTGGTTGGCCATATATTTTGTTGTTTTCTGATGCCGCCTTCTCTCTTTGCGCTGCAACAACATACGAGTAGTTAGCAAGGAATAGGTTTCCTGCAGCATGCGCAGTGTGTACATTAGAGGCACGTTGTTGTGCTTGGTTGAGAAGGGAGACTTGAAGACCAATTTCTTCTGCTATAAGCGCTTCTTCAGCCATGTGGCATAGTCCACGTGCCGTTTGCAGATCTTTGCATACATAAAGGTAGCCAAGGATCTGCGAATCAGCGTCCGGTTTCTTTGCTTGAATTGCTTTAAATTTATCGACGGTTTCCCCATATTTCGTTACCGCCTCTCCCGCTAGCTTTGTCAATAAAGAATGCTTTCCTGCGGTGGCAGGCTCCTTGACTGCTTTCAGATACCCCCTCCGCACCCCCTCGGTTATGCAGAGGTGTGCATAAAACTCTATTCCTTCTGCGCTTAAGTCGGTTCCACGGTCGTCTGCAGGTATTCTCCCCCATATTTCGTCGCAGCCAGAGTGGAGGAACTGAAACACCCCGGCAGCGGTGAGGTATAAACGGTAGCTGGTTTTGATTCCTTCGGAGTCGGTGACGGAGACGGAGGCGGCTTGTCTCATGTAGAGGAGACCAATGGAGAAGACGGTGCTGAGGCATTCCATGTAAGGGGAAAGGGATGTTTTCTCCCCGGGGACGAGGGTTTCGCTCCATTTGAAAATTCCTTTGAACCCAGCGAAGCGTTGTGCAATGAGCATGACCCGAGAGGCGTAAGGAAGCAGTACTGCCTCGATTTTGTCAGGTGTCGCATCCTTGTCTTTCCACCCGCGAATCTCCTTACATTGCTTCTGCAAATCTTGGATCACAGTCTTGTGCGAATCCGCCTCTGCCGCCGAAAAATTCTTTTTTAAATGTTCTGTCAACGGTTTCACCCATTCGGTACCGCGGGGCGCCTTCAAGGAAGGGTACCAAGAGATTTCATCGGCAGTTGCCATTTAAAAAAAAAGGGTTTTGAAGAAAAAGAAAGACCCTCAGAGAATAGAGTTTTAATGAAAAAATCTCGGAGAGGGAGGGAAAGGTGGTCAGAGAAAAGAGGGATGTCAAAAGAAAAGAATTGACAAATAAAGGACCCCTGTGTTCCTGTTGTGTGTAGGGGGGATATGAAAGTTTGTTTGTTTGTTTGTTTGTTTGATAAAATTGTTTGAGGTAGTGTAGTTGCCTTCGGTTGTGTTGCCACAGTTGGTGCAATTTCCACTGTCTGTTCGTGGATGGAGATTCGGAGGCCCATTGGGGGGAGTTCACGTTCAAGTACTTCGATAGCCTTTTGTGCGGATAAAGCGGCTTCGTCGGTGTTGTTGCCAATGCACAGGATTGCGAGGTCGTCGGCGTACATGCACACATGTCCGTCCACGCACTCTAGGGTTTTCGCCAGGTTTGCCATGACTACGTTGAAGAGTAGGGGGGAGAGCACTGTGCCTTGGGGTACGCCCTCCTCCATGTCGTAGAACTCGCTGACGTGACCTGCCACGGTCGCCGCTGCTCGTCTGTTGCTGAGGTATGCACCAATCCACTTCTGGTACGTGAGTGGGAAGTCGTGCAGGTGTTGTAGGATTGCATTGCGTTTGAGGCGGTCGTACGCCTTCTCTAGGTCGACTTTGAGTAGGATTGCACTGCGCCCTTCCTCTACTGTGTCCTTGGCCAGTTGCGTTACCAGTGCGATGCTGTCGATCGTGGATCTCTTTTTCCTGAAACCTGCTTGGGCCTTGTGGAGGTTAGGGAACTGCTCATCAGGGTCTTCCATGAGCTGGTGTAGGCGGTGTCCGATCATGCGCTCGAGCACCTTGCTCACTGTACTCGTCAGTGCAATTGGTCTGTACGAAGCAGGGAGGTGGTCCGGTTTCGAAGGCTTGTGGATGGGCATCAGTAGAGAAGTCGTCCATTCCAGTGGGAGTGTGCCACTACTCCACGAGAGGTTCATGATACGCAGGAGACCCTTCCTCGCCTCCGGTCCCATGTGTCGTAGCATCTCGTTGTGTATGTTGTCCATGCCTGGTGTTTTGTTGTCTTCCAGGTTGTTCACGATGGTGTTGAGCTCCTGCATTGTAAAGGCACGCTCTGATTCGTGGTATGGGACGTCCGTCGGTGTTGTGGCTACGTCCTCCGTGTCTGTGGGGTCTTTGCGGCTCACGTCTGAGTAGTGCCTACCAAATATATTCGCTTTGGCTGTGTTGTCGGTGATGGTGGTGCCGTTCTCCGTCAGTGGGTACTGCTGCGACTTATCGGCTCTGCCGTCCAGTTCGCGTAGTAGGTGGTAGATGTGTGAGGACCCCGCAGCCTTGTCGCACCTTGCCTCCCATATCGTGCGTTTGCTGTCGCGGATTTCCGTGGCCACATTTTGTTTTAGGCAGCTGAGGGAGTCACTATCATTTTGTGTGGGTGGTGTTGTCTGCTTCTGCAGTTGCGCGATCTTCTGGTCTCGGCGCTTCATTGCTTTGCGTACTGCACCTGTGCACCACCTTCGCTTAGCTTGCCGTCGTCGATGCGTCGGGATGTGTCGTCGTGCCATGTTTCTCACCATGCCAGCCCACTTCGCATACGCTGTCGCGGGGTTGTGCCACTTTAGGGTTGCATCAGTACTTCGCTCAAGTTCTGCAGTGTAGTCACTCCACCTGGCCCTGTTCCAATCCCACAGGGTTTTCCCGCTCCGTTTGATGTTCGAGTACTTCGGTGGAGGTGGTGTGGTGCTGTCAATCTCGAATTCCATTGGGAGATGGTCCGATAAGCCGTTATCTAGAACCCGCCATTTGATCGGCCATTTTCTTGTCTCGTCTTTGTTATTGTCACCTTTCGCTATGACCACGTCTGGTGAAGTTTTGGATTTTCCAATCCTTGTCGCAGTTTGGGGGTCATTCCAGATTTGCATGCCGTCAGTGTTACCGACCCAGTCGTGGATTTTTGTGCCGGTTTTGTTCGGGATCGCCTTGCTCCACTGCGCATGATGGGCGTTGAGGTCTCCAGCTATCACTACTTGTTCGGTGGGGAGGTCTTCGCAGTCGAAGTCATCTTTGCGTATGTCGTTCTTTTGCTCCCCCACTGCGCTTGGTCGATATACATTGACAAAGCGTATACCGTGCACTGTGACGTCGAGCCGTTCTGTGACTTTCCACTTCGAGAACGTGTGGACTTGGGCTGGATGTTTGTCACGCACCAGTGTTACTATCCCGCCTCCATGTGTTGCACTGGTCTTTTTGGTTCTGCCTGCCGTTCTTTTGCGGGTGTAGCTGCGGTAGCCGTCGATCTTGAACGTGTTCGTGCTGTTTTTTTGTTACTCTGCACTATTTTTTTGCTACTCTGGTGACGTCTCTGCACTCTGCATCAGGTTTTTGTGCGGCCTTTTTTGGCGGCAGGATTCTTAGGTGATTTGTTGTGGGGGAATATGTGAGGAATCGAACGAAATGTGCAGATGAAAATGTTGAAGGGGCAATTATTTTTTTTTGTATTTTGTTGTTGTTGTTGTTTTTTTTTGTGCTACAATAAAAAAAAGATTCATGGGGGAGTGGAGGGGGGGGAAGAGAAGTTGAGGAATGTAGGGATGAGGGGATGAGGGGGGCGTATATAAAAATAAAAGAAAAGAGAATACTTGAATGAAATGTGTTTCTCGTGCGCACACATTATAAAAAAAAAAACTAAAACTAAAACAAACACAAAGGGGGCGATTCTTATTAAAAATTTTTTTTTTTGAAAAAACTAACGGAAGAGTTTTGTACTCCAGGACAGACCACCGACAAAGGAGGTTTGCTATCCAGTATCTCTTTGTCTCTCTCTCTCTACAGATTTTAAAAAAGAAGAAAAAATATGGGGGAAAAAAAGGGGGTAATATCCCACACAAGAAGTACCCATGATTTGATGTCAAAACACATCCAGAACATAAAAAAAGGGAGTTCAACTGATAGGATCAGTCTGCCTGCATGCACAACAATTCTAAGAAAAAAATTATGGAGCTGAGATACACGCTCAAAACAACCACAACCCCCTTCTAGAGTCCAAATAATGCGAAGATATACTCGATAAATCCTTTATCCCTCGGATTCCCAGGGATGCAATCTGACATTTTTTTTGTGACAAAAAAAAATAAATGAAAAAGAAAACAAAGAGAAAAAAATAATCAAACATTTTTTCTTTGCTGTCTTCCCCCTTTCGCTCAACCTTCCGTCGATTCTATTTCCTCTTTTAGCCAATGCTTGGTATAATAATTATCCACCTGATTTTTACCCCCATATAGGCGCGTATACGGTCCTATACACACCTCTACGCGTGGTAAAAAAATAAAAACACACACTACCGTTTTTGGGGCTTTTTTCTAACACCATTCTTTTTTAGCTACTCCACCTTTCTCTTCCCATTACAGACACGGACAGAAAAGAAAAAAAAATGAACAAGGTTGAAAGATGAAATGTATCATCACATACATACACACCTAATAAAACAAAATACAGGTACAACACAAAAGGAAAGCTTTTTTTTCCCCAGGAATCCCCTCACACACCCTTCCTCATCGCTTTCGACCGAGAAGGGAGGGGTAGAGGAGAAAAGGGGATAAAATATGAAAAAAAAAACCCAATCTAGGTTACCGGTGGGGGGTTTAGAACGGAGGACATATTTTTTTTTGTCGACAATCGCCTGAGGTACTCTTGGTGGGGCAGTTAGGGGGGGTTTGCAAACCTGTAGGAGTCATCAAAAAAAACACACCCCCTCCCTTTAGGGCTCTTTTCATTGACGAGAAAAAACAGTTTACAAAATTACCATCAAAGCCTCTCTGTGATTTTTTGCCACCACACACCTTCAGAGAGCCTTTTTGAAGTCCGTCTTTTTTCCTCTCATTTTTTTCTGTCTCGTGGGTTATCTCTAGGGCGCTTCAATTCCGTTAGTTGGAGGGGAGAGAAAAAGTCTAGATATCCATTTTTTAGCTCACAGCTCTTTGAGAGAGAACCACTGCGTTGACTGGGAAAACAAAGGAGGCGTCAGAAAAGGAAAGCATTGAAGTAGCAGTAGCACGAGAGAGAAAGAGAGAGAGAATTTTTTTTAAAATAAAAGGGGGTTTTCAGTGAAAACCCCCCTTCTTCACTGGAAAAAAAACCCCCCAAAAAAGCATGCATTTTATTCTGGATAAATCCGTACTTTAGCGGTACAGAATCAAAAAAGAAACTAGTAGGAAGTAAAGGGTGAAACGATGTAAATACACACATTTTCCGTGTCGACAATCGCCTAAAAAAAAGTTTCCCTTGGTTTTGGGCAATTAGGGGTGTACTCAATGTTGGGCGAAGCCTTTGTGCTACTGTTTTTCCTACTGTAACCTATGATGGGCAGGCGTGGCGCTTACCCATCGCGCATCGAGGGGTCATTTATACCATTCTATTTTTGTTGATAAATTGTTGGAGTAGTGTAGTTGCCTCGGGTTGTGTTGTCACATAGATGTGCAATCTCCACTGTCATTTTTTACTTCGTGTACTAGCCCTAGCGGCAAAACCTGGACCCATAAATGGTAGTCTGGCCGTTTTTTGTGTTTTTTTAGTGTCGTCTCCCCACCCCCAAAAACTAAGAAATAAAACATGTTGAAAGATGTATCTCCAATACACATATAATATGAGTTGATAGTGCAAACACCTCAAGGCACTGAAGAGAGAAAAAGAGAAGAGAAAAAAAACACACACATGATGCTGAAAACGATACCAGCGCTAGAAAAACCATCGTCTGTGCGAGGTGCCTTGTTTTGCAGTATCGGCGATCACCGTTTTATTTTTGTTTTGTCGTTAGAAAAAGAGGAAATCTGAAAGGGGAGATCATACTCTGGGTGTTTCGCGAATTGTCACAAAACATACTTTTGCCACAAAAAAAATATTTGAGGATAGCTAGCTATGGACCAAAAGGTAGGATAGTCGTGATTTTCGGTACTACACCCACCAAAACGAACAGTTAAACCCGCCAACTGACACTTTTTTCAAAAAGAAAAATAAAGATTTTTCCACAAGACAACGCCTATAATGGTAGGGGATGGGTGCGGGGGCACACACATTTCTCTTCTCCGTGGTTTTGGAACCCCAGAAGACAAAAAGAAACAAATCAATCACAAAAAAAAAAAAGAGGATGGAATATTGCCTGGACGACACGAACTAATGTGATGGAACTAAAAAAAAAAAACAAAGAAAGTTGACAATTTTTTTTGTGACGCCTCTGGGAGGTGTGTGCCAGAAGATAAAAAAATAGGGGGAAAAAGGAGGGGGAAATCGAGAAAAATCTGATTACTGTACTAAATCGCGTGCCCTTCTCCTTAGAAGACCCTTCACCACCCCCCTGCCTCCCCCTGCCCACTGAACAACACACATTTAAGTGAGTGTGGTGGTTGGATGCAGTGCTGAGGTGTGGGGTTATTCTCCCGGCTCTGCCGGGTATCCACTACGGAGGGGTTTTTGAATGGGTTTTTTATGAAGTTTTTGTTATGTTTGCTTTGTGCTCTTGTTTTTTTTGTTTTGTAACATGTTTGCTTTTGTTTGTTTTTTCTCTTTTATGTCTAAGTAGGGGTTGTCCTCACAACTCACAACCAAGCTTTTTTTTCACCCAAGACTTCTCCGACACTTTCCTCTTGTTGTCATGCATTCAACACTCATCAACTTGATTGGGGGGGGAAAAAACGGTAACCTTCTGCCAAGAGTTGGGACAAAGAGTGACGAGACAGCGGGAGTCTCTGCTCTTACCCATCTTTGTTGTGTCAGGAGAGGGTAGTTTGAATGGGTTTTTTATGAAGTTTTTGTTATGTTTGCTTTGTGCTCTTGTTTTGTTTTGTTTTTTTTTTTTTTTCAGTCAAGGGTAGGATCAGTATTTCAATGATGCCACTACTATGTTGGCAACTCAGAAATGGTTTCCCCCCCAAAAAAAAGGAGAAGTTGACAGTGCAACCGTGCCTCTGGGACACAGGACGCAGGGACTGACACTTTGTGGGAAAAAAAATGTTCTTCTGGTTTGCTTTTTTGACACATAACGCCCCCAGATATAACAGTAGGATACCATATTTACAAAAAAAAAAGGGGTGAAAATTTCTTTAAGGGATTTTGAGAGAAAAGATGGAAGAAAAAAAGCACACACAGGTTGTGAAAAAAAAAGGGTGAGATGATACCAGCGTTATCATGCATTGTCACCCTTTAAAAAGGAATGTCACTGACAGACGCCGGACCAAAAAAAAAAAGGGAACAGAATAGTTGGATGAATGTACCTTACGGGCATACACATCTCAGAAAAGGGGAATTCTTTTTTTTTTTTTGGAACAGAATTCAATAACCCTCTAAAAATGAATAAGGACGACTTTTGTCCCATATATTGTGGAAAAAGGGTTGGCAGAGAGACCCTTCCTCTTGGTCGCACGAACCCACAAGACAATGAGGGTGAAGGGCCCCAACAAACTTTTGCTTTTTTATTTTAGAAAAACAAAAAAAAAATGGGGAGGAAGAGGAAGGGGAAAGGGTTTTGCATCTTTTTGCAAATCTAGAGTTTTTTTTTTTGCTTTTTTTTTTTTTGAATAATTGATAACGTGTAGGCACCTCGCTTTTTTTTCTCGTGTGAGCTCCACGCTTTTTTTAGGTTGGTTTTTTTTTTTCTTTTTTCCCCGCCCGCCCTCACCCACCCCTCACCCCAACCCACTTTGTATCGACAAATATATAATAACCCCTCGAAGAAGAGGCAATGTTTCACGCTCGAAACGGCTAGTAGTTTTTTAGGTTTGTTTTGCAAATGGTGGTACCATTTTGTTTATTTTCTTCTTCTTCTCCCCACTACATCTATCCCGCAACCGGTACTGCCACCTGCGTATCTTCTGTAAAGAGGGGGTGTTTTACTGGGGGGGGGGTCGAATAAAGCACGTACGTGTTTTATTAGGCGTCCCTACACTTCAGATCCTGAGGTTTAAAAAAAAAAAAAAGTTCGAAAAGGCGAATAAAGCACGTACGTGCTTTATTCGCCTTTTTGAACTTTTTGGAAAGTTTTTCCAGTCACAATTTTTTTTCGATTTTTTTTTCGCCCAAGAGGTGATTTTGCTGCATTTCCGAGCCAATCCCGGCTTGTGGTGGGGGATATACGGAAAAATGAACAAAATTTCAGCGACTTAAATTTTCACAAAATACGAACTACCTTGTCACAACACAGGAAAAGTTCAAAAAGTCGAATAAAACACGTACGTGCTTTATTCGACGCAAAAAAAAGCAAAAAACCCATTTTTCAAATGCGTGCTTTATTCGACGTACGTGCTTTATTCGAATTACCTCGTTTATTCGGCCCCCCCCCAGTAAGAGAGAGAAAAAAAAAAAGTGAGTTATTGATGCAGGCAAGCACCTCCCGGCTGACCCACTGTATGTTGCCAAGCTGGATGAAAGCACACCCTGCGGCCAACAGAAGAGAAAAAAAGTTGACTTGAAAATACAAAGCCCTCTCGTGAACAGTGCACCTTGGTACAATGACCGGACCTCAACCATTCATTTCGTGGTTTTACATCTGATATGTGCTACTCCCGCTTCCACTCATCAGCCAAAAAAAAGAAAAGCACAATTTGCAAATGGCATACCTGGGAGTGCCTTTACCACGCCGTCCTCCATTTCCTCGGAGCTCTCAGAGGTCGAGACGTCGTCTGCTTCACCTCCATCGCCCTTCAGGCACATCACAGCAAGCACACCGAAGAGGACGATCATTGCTGTAAGAGGTGTGTGTGTGTTTTTGAATGTCGTATTTTTTTTGAGAAGAACAACAACAAAATATGGTGTTCACAAGCAGGGGATAAGTTTATGTGGTTTCGTGAACACCAAATTAATGAAAAATGATTTTGGGATGATTCTTTTGTGATGTTTTGTGCAGTGCAAAGTTTAAAATGGTGTCAACATTACAACCTAACGTACGTGCTATAAGGTGCTCCAAGGTCAATGGTGGCAGTACCACTGTGCTGTTTGTACATACCGACACCGAACAGGATGAGCAGGACGATTGCCCAGGCAGGCACCTCCTCGTTGTCTTCCGTCTGGACGACGACTTCCTTTCCAGTGATGAGCTGTGTGGGTGTGTGCATTTTCTTTAAAATATCGGGGGGTTTTTTGTATGGACATCACATACCTGCTGCCGCCCAAGTGAGCTTGCCTGGAACTCAGTTCTCAGAGTAGAGGTCTCGTCGTTGATAGCAGTCTGCAGCTTCGCGTCAATCGTGAGCGACACGATGGGGTCGACGTTCACGAACTGTTTTTATTTTTATTTTAATTGTTTCTTTGTTTTGTTGTCTTGCTTTAGCGCAGTTGGCACAACCCCTGACATACCTTGAAGAAGACACGCTCCCCGTTGACCTTGTCGGTCTCCTCATATTTGTAAAAATAGAGCTGCGACATCTGCAGTTCGACGATCTTTGAGAGCTCTGCCTTGAGCATGCTTCTACGGGTGCTGGTCGTGAGCGACGCTGGGTACACCACCTCGAGGACGTAGACCTCGTTCTCGATGGGCACAGACACTGTCTGCAGGTAGCACGTTGTGTAGGCAGAGGGGGTGCAGTTGGTGCAGTCGCGGGCGTGCAGGATCTCCTGCGGGGAGATCTCCACTGTATCCGCAACCGCGGTCCTGATCGCCGCCACGACTGTCGAACACTTATTATCACCCCCATCCACATTCGCCGTAGAAATGTTCAGCACTGCCGCCCGCACACATTCACACGGCGCCACATCCACAAAGCTGTCAATCGGCGCCACCGTCCGCATCGCGTTGACACACCCCATGAACGCTTCTGGCTTTGGAACGCACACAGGATCGACTGAATCTTCAAATAAAATAAAGTCGTCCGGTGTCCCTGCCTTCGCAGCGCATGTGTTTGACAGGGCAGTGGCGTAGGATACAAAGGACATCAGATCAGCCCATTGGCACACCATCCTCTCGGGTTCGGTGGGTGTTGCGACATCGCAGGGGCAGAGATCGAAGAGGGGAAGTGCTTCTTGGGAGGCGGGGGTTGTTACCAGGGCCTTAAGACACGTGTCGTAGGCAGTATGGGTGGCGAGGAGATGCTCCGAGCATGTCGTGTTGCTTGTAGCGTGGGTGACCGGGGTAGTAGTATCCGGCTCCTGCGCCGCAGCGACGCTAATAAAGCAGGTAGACACAAAGGTGACGGCGCACACTGCTCGGAGATGCATTGTTTATAGGGGATGGGGGGGGAGAGAGAGGGAGGGGAGGGGGGAGTTTTGGTCTAGAGGAAGAGCCTCTCGCACGGTAAGAGAAAGGTGTGCGGAGACGGCTAACAAAATAAAATTCGACAAACAAATGGGTTTACAAAGGAAATAAGACAATGAGGTGGGGGGAAGTGGAGGATAGTGGGGAAGGGGGAAGGGGGGGTATGTGTTGCTGAGTGAGGGGGGTTATTTGAGTGATAAGTGAAAACAGTGGAACGGTGTTGGATGGAGGGAGGCGAAAAAAAAGCAGGGTATAGTTCCTAAAAAAGGCGGAACATTTTCTTCTCAGATGGTGCAATGTGGTGTGGGAAACCAACAATTGGCGCATCAGATGGGGGGGTATGTGAAGGGGGAGCACCGAACAAGATTCTAAAATAAAAAAGATCCATTTTTAACTTTTTATAACTTTTCAAAAGAGGGGAAATCTAGAGGGGGGGTTGAAGAGAAAAAGAGATGAAATAATTGGATGATCATAGGGCCCTATCATCAATAGTCGACCCATGTGTGCATGGTATTCACATAGACCCTTTCGGCACCAATGAAGGAACCTACTCACCTTACCATCAAAGACACATTACACACTACGATGCATTTTAGTGGCTTTACTTGTGGTTTTTCACCCTTGGCTTGCAACGGTGAAATCATAAAGTAAAACCTTTCAACACAACAGCACTGACTGCCGTAACAAAACAGCGGAGACCCCAGCTGGCATAAGATGAACCTAAGCCTCTCTGTGTTTAGTTCACCCCTAAAAGTTCTTCTTAGCCTGTGATACATTATCAAGCAAAAAAAAAATATACACCAAATGAGGAGGCAATTCCAAGGAAAGAGAGCCAGGAAGGGAGGAAACCCCCCCTGAGGATATGCCCTCCACTAAATGGAAGAAAAACTTTGAAATAATTAAAAATGCATCGTTCGTGTACAGAGGGGTCTTTGGATGATAATACATAATACGCACGTATCCAAAAAAAAAGTAGGGGAAAAAGGCCTTTTATTTCTCCTCGCCAAAAGGTGGTGTGTGGGAAGTGTTTTGGGATTTGGTGGGTATAACATTGGGGGGTTCTACAAAATGAAAAATAAAGTCGATTTGAAAAATACAACAGCCTGCTCGTGAAAACAGTGTACCTTGGTACAAAATGGCAGGGTGTACCGGGAGTGGACACCCCCCAACCATGCAGTCCTACAATCCATTTCGTGGTTTACATCTAATAGTAGGATCATCTATAAAGAAAAGGTTGTAGACGAACCTAAAGCCAAAAATGAAGAAAAAAAAATCTAATCAGGTTTGTGCAATGCTGTACGTCACTTTGAACAACATGCGTGGCCTTTGTTTAACAACAGAATTTTTTGGGAACAAATTTAAAAAAAAAAAAAAAATTGAAAGTGCACAACGCCTCCCGTTCATCGGCGGGCGCAAGTGCATTGTTCAAAAGGGGAGCATATTGGGGGTTATATTTGAATGAAAATTTGAAAGTGCAAAACGCCGATGTGGACACAAAGACACTCAAAAAATAAAATGGGAGTGAAAAGGAAAAGAGAGGTCGCACACAGAGAACGCTCTTTTACTTCAAAAAAAAAAGGGGGTAATGCACAGAAACAGCAACACTACTTATTCAGTTCTCTCTCTGTGCACCTCTTTTTTAACATCTTTTTTTGGGGGAATATTTTTGACAAAAAAAACAACGCAAACCTACTGTACCGTTGTTAGGTATAGGGATCAACACAAAAATGCTTCTGACCTTTTTTCCTTTCTCTGTCCTCACAGGATATGTCCTGTCTGCTCACCAGGGGAGGTAACCTAAAGAGTCTTGGTCTTGATGGCTGCAGTGTATACGTAAAGTATTCCGTGCAATAAGTGCTACCAATCTAAACAAAATATCAGTCACATCCTTGTGTATCAGATAAGAAAACCTCACGCAAACACAGAAAGAAAAATATAAAAAAAAGCAAAATAAAAAAGGGGGTGAAAATCACCGAATTTCCACTTTTCTTCCCCCACTACCTTCTATCTTCGATCCCTATAACGGGAGGCTGGGCGAAGACGTGGCCAATTGGATTTGGTTGTTCTGGTGCACCTGCGAGCTTTGGTGGTGCAGAGACACCGCCGTTACCGTAGCCCTCGTCTACATAGTATTCGTGGACGACCTTCTTCTTCTTCTTTTTGCGGGTAGTGAGGATGACAGCTGTGATACCGGCTGCGACAACAGCAATCGCGATTAACACAATCAACACAATAATCCCTGCAGGCAAATCGTCGTCCGCTGAGTCAAAATTCCCACTCACAATGCGCGTAGGAGCAGGCACCACCGTCAACGCCACTCCTCCAGGACTCCCGCCCACCAAACACAACGGATAGTTGTAAAACCCAGGCAGGCACACATTGCAGGTCAACCCCCCGAACCCCTGCCCACAGGTACACTGACACTGCCGGCCATCCCAATAGGCGACCCCTTTGTTACTACAGTACGACGTTGTGCAGACAGAGGACCCGGTCCCCACCCCGATCAGCACGCAGCTTGGATATCCTGTGTACCCCGCAGCGCAGGAGTCACAACGCAATCCCGTAAACCCATTTGCACAAGAACATATACACGCATTCGAAGATACCGACCAGACGGCAGTCCCCTTCATACTACACGTTGTTGTCGAGCACGCCTGAGAAGAAGGCTGTGTTGTGCAAAACGGATACCCTGCGTACCCTGGGGCACATGAAGAGCAGGTTGGCCCAGAATATCCTGGCTGGCATACACAAGAACAGGTAGACCCCTGCCAATAAGGGGAGCCTCGGTTGCCGCAGGAATATCCATTGCAGTTTGCCTGCGTTCTGCAGACGGGGTACCCTGTGTATGCAAGCGAACACTGCGAGCATGCTGTGCCGGTGTAGCCGAGGTTGCAGCTGCAGGTGCAGGTTGTGCCGGTCCAGATGGAGCTGCCGTAGCCACTGCATTGGAGCGACCCGCAGGTGTTGGGGTGCTGGCAGCGGCCGTCTGCTCCGCAGATCCACCCTGCAGCACAGTTGCACGACGCCTGGCAGTTCCCTGTGTTCGCACAATACAACCCCGACCCACACGAACACCCAGAAGGCCTATTATTACAGTTATACTGCGAGCACTGATAGCACAGCCCGGTCGCAGAGCAATACAAATTCGAGCTGCACGCACACCCAGCCTGGTTACAGTTGCACGTTGACCCTTGCAAGGCATCCGCATCACGCGACAGGCTAGGATCCTCCCACACCCCGGGAACACCAAACAGCGATTCTTCCTCTTTCACAATCCACTCCACATTTTCGAGGGGGGTTGTGTCTACGGCAGATGCAGAGGACGGAGAGGAGTCTGCAGTCAACACCGACGCGAAGGAGAAGAGCAGCAACAGCACGAGGTACGGCGGCATGGTGCCAGAGAATGGGGGGTAGGAGGGGGGCGATGGTTCTGTGAGGGCCGAGGGGGAGGGGTAGGGAGGTTAGGGAACAATAGTGCGGATTGAGGTGGAAGAGGTGGAGCGATGGAGAGGGGAAAAGGGGAAAAGGGAAAAGGGGGCATGTGCATTTTATTTTTTTTCGATGTCAAAAACTAGGAGGGAGGGGGGATAATCAAGTTCTACGTTCTAAAAGGGTTACATTTGTTGAGAAATGGAAACGAAGAAAAAAAGGAAAAGAAAAAAGGGGATAAATGGTTGCTTCCATTTGCTCAGGAAAAAAGGAAAGAAAATAAAAGGGGGATGTGGTGTGGGGAAAGAAAAAGAACAGTTAATAAGATGGTCCTAAGACATCGTGCTTAGTCACCTAAAGGGTTTTGACTGGGTGTCCCCTTTTTTTATAATATCACAAACAAAAAACAACACAGAGAGAAGCTGAAAACTGCAAAACACCTCGTCAAAAGACAGGCAACGTCCTCCCCCCTTCCTTAATAATAGTGGCACTGTGCACACTTATGTATGTTACCATACATAAGATGCATGCACACTGCAACTACCAGTACCCACCACCCCTTCTGTAGATGCGGTGTATCTTCTACTCCTGTACTGAAGTAGTTCTAAAAAAAAATCTAAAGACGTTAAAAGGTCTCCCAGAATAACGACAACTATTCTAATCGCACAAAAAAAAAAGTGAAGTTGGTAGTGCAAACGCCTCTGGGACGCAGGCACTGAAATAAAATAAAATAAAATAAGAGAGCTTTTGGTCAGAATGTACCTCTCACCTCTCCTCGACGAAACAATTACACCCATATTCAATAGACAACCTTTCCCCTGAGAGCACAGTGCTTTTTTATGGTGCAAATGGCTCACTAAAGGTTACTTTTGACCCACCTTTTGGAGATGTCACCCGCGCAACCCTGCTATGTGTTGAGAACGGCGTTGTGGGTGGGCGCAGTACTGGCGGCATATCTTTGCGCTGTGCAAGCATACCACCACCACCACCACCACCACCACCACCACCACCACCCCTCGCACGACACGGCGCAGGCGACATCCCAGCACCATAGTTCACACCTCCTCCTCCTCCTCCTCCCCCTCCCCCAGACAGCCCCGGTGCAAAGAGCTTGCTCGCACTCTCCACCCTCTGTCCACTCCGTGGCGTCGTTGGCATCGGCGTAGGTACAGCCCCGCACCCAGAAGCCGCATTTGCCCCCAACCCCGGAGGCCCCATCAACGCCCACCCACCAACACCTGCCCTAGGGGATGCAACCTGCACTGCCCGAGGCGAGCAGGGCGGAGGGGAGAGGGGCCCTTCTGCACCAGCCCCAACCCCTCTCCCAACCTCACGCACAGAAACCGCTCCACGGTGATCTGCCACTATCGCACCCCCACCGAACACACAGGACGCAACCTTTGCAGGGCGGGGAAGCGCGCCTCCGAGGGGGTGGTGTGGGACACCTTCAGACTTCTGCACAGGGGCGTTTTGGTTTTGCAGAGCCTTCTGTAGCGACGGTGGCGGGGAGATAGGCGAGCTGTAGACTGGGTTGGGCTTCGCCGGAACACACCCCGGAAGTGGTGCTGCACTGTACTGTGAATACCCCACCGGGCACGTTGTAGGAGAAGCCCCCTCTGGGTTGCAACCATGCACATCGTTCTGACCCAAATTTTTCAAAGACACAGCTCCTCCCTGAGATCCAGCCTTCCCTATACTCTGCTCTCTGACGTTCTTCTCACAATGCATACCCACAGTCTCTCTCCGTCCAAACTCCTCTGGTCGTCGTGGGTATGGGATTGGAGCCACCACCTCTGGGAGGCCTACCTGGACTACGTAGAGCTGTGGGTAATTCGGGAGGGTTGCTGTGGAGAGAAGGGCACGCCATGTGGAGGAGGGGTCGTCGAACACCTGGACCCGCTCCGCCTCGATAGGAGCAGGGGCGGTGCTGTCTGAATCACCACGCATGGCGCGCCGTACAGTGTCCAGCACCTCCTCACATCGAACAATGAGGTCGCGCACCTCAGGCCTGACTGGAAGGGACAACTCAACGTTCACCTTCACCCCGTCCACATCCCCTGCTACCATACACCGAAAAGGGTTCCGGCTCGCCCATAGGTCCTGCCTCATACCATAAAGGGATAAACAATGCAACGGGAAGGAGGTGGAGATGGAGCGATGCTTTATGAGGAAATAGTGGGTAAGGAGGGGGGGGGAAGATGAGGAGGGGGGGAAGAGGTGCTCTGATGAAGGTGTTTGAATGAAAGTTGTTGTTTTTCTCGATGAAGGTGTGTGAAGAATGGTGCACACGACGTGGTCCAGGACCAATTTCACTATAGTGAAACCTCTTTGAGGCCAAAAAAAAACCGTTTAAAAAAAGGACCTTTTTTGTTGTGTCGACAAATCCCCTGTTAATGCAGGACGTCGCCCGAAGGCTAATGTACTTAAAAGGAGATAGACGGAGGTCGTCCTCAAATCTGGAAAGTCGCTTTTTTATTTGTTGTTTGTGCATTCGAGTACTGTGATGTACACAAAAGTTGCATCATCAACGTTTGGGGGGATAGGGTGGGTTAAAGGGGCACACAAAAACTCTTTCCGAAACCATGTAAAATACATAGACTAATTTATGGATAGGAATTAGCCTGGGTGAAGGGCTAGACTTGGTGCAAAAACGGCATTCCTTCTTTTTTATGAATGTTGTAGTGCTCTGGGAGGGGTCGATATTGACAGGTCTCTGACAGGTCGTTGACCGATTT
Source organism: Rhynchopus sp. YZ270_cl-10 (assembly GCA_964035575.1). Lineage (NCBI taxonomy): Eukaryota > Euglenozoa > Diplonemea > Diplonemida > Diplonemidae > Rhynchopus > Rhynchopus sp. YZ270_cl-10. The sequence goes on along the minus strand of OZ037834.1, from coordinate 1,903,606 downwards.
CCGAAAGCACCATGTTGGCCTGTTTATTATTTTTTTTTACTAGCTTCGCGCTGCAAAAAAAAAGGGGGGGTTTTTTAGAGTGAAAAGTAAAAGAAACAAATTTCTTTTTATTTAAACAAAGGTGCACTCCGTATCCAAAACAGGGCAAAAAAAGGGGGGGTGCAAAAAGGGGGGATAAACACTGTCTCTATAAAAAAACGTTACAATTTGCTCTTCAAAAAGAAAAGAAAAAAGAGTTGAAAAATACAAAAAAAAACGCCTCAGACGCAGGTACTATTAAAAAAAAAGAAAACGAAAGAAACGTTTTGTAAGATGAGCTAAGCCTCACTGTGTTTAGTCACCTACACAAAGCGTTATCCGTAGAGACATCAGCAAAAAAAAAAGGGGGGGAATAAAGTACAGTGGAAGGCAATATGCTGTCCAATAAAGGGATTTTTGGGAAGGAAAAAAAAAATCCCTTCAACAGCGTGAACTGTGTTGAGAATATCAAGTAACCCGTGGGTGGGGGTTCTCTTTGCCCTTCTTGGGTGGCAGTAAATCACCTCCACTGTAAGTGTGTAATGTAGATTTTATTGTTCGTTGTTTATTGTTATCTCTGTTTTTTTGTTTTTGTTTTTTGTTTTTTTGCAGTAAGGGAGTCGACGAAAGAGAGAGAGAGAGAGAGAGAGAGACAGGGTTTGGCTCCAAATAGCAGAAGAGTGCATGGGTTTATTTATTTTTTTTTTGAAAACTTGGTTGTATTAGTGCAGACACCCGAGGGATGAACTCCACTATACAAAAACGCTGTATTTTTTTTTTGTTTTTGTTCATTTGCGTTACAGAATAATATTTATCAAAACAACTTTCGTTGACCGCAAGCCATTTTAGGAACGCCATTTTAAGCTCTTTCCCTTGGGTGGCGAAACGTGATAATTGGGGGAGGGGGGGAGAAAAAAAAAAAAAAAAACAACCGAAATCATAGATAGTACACAGAGAGGTGTAGGTATCCCCCCTTCCCCCCCCCCCCCCCCCCCCACACGGTGGACTCTTTCTGGAAAAGGGCAACTTAAAAAGAGGTCCAACGAGAGGGAGTCCCGACTCCCCCTTTCACTCCCGAAAGGGGGAGTTGATACTCCCCCTTTTTGGAACTCCGGAATATAGTTGCCCTTTTCCAGAAAGAGTCCACCGTGCACCTCGCCTTCTCCCCCTCTCCCCGTAACCCCCCTCCTTCGAAAAGTGTTTCATTAAGAACCTATTTCGCATCACCTTCATCGTCGATAAGAGGTCTGTAGAAGGTTATTTGATGGGGGGTAAAATTAACAGAGAATATATGATACGATATGCACGGCATCCATAAGCCCTTACCAGGACCTACCCTCCTGGAGGGTAAAAAAATACCACCTCCCCCACCTCTTAAATTAAGCCCTTAATTGCTTCGTGTAAAATAGGTTAGATTCATATACTTTCGGTTCACAGAATTGAAAGTATTTGAGAAGGGGTCAACACATGCACCTTTCTTTTTTAAAATAGGTGTAAAATTTAGGCCATATTTAACAAAAAAAAAAACTGCTCAAATCAACAAAGAAAAGAGTAGTTGAAAACGCAGCTCAGTCAATCTCATGTAAAGGATGAGATGTGGCTGCTCCGTACCAGAGAACGGAGGCGGAAAAAGATAAGGTTTTTATGGGATGAACCCCAACGCCTCTCATTTGCTTCCCATTTTGTCCATCTTGAGTTTTTTATAACACATACTTTGCGTCTTTGTTCTTCTCCTTCTCAGATGTGTCACAGAAGTAGCGGAAGCAGGCATCTTCCAGAAGCTTCGAGGACCCTCTTGCACCAGCAGACAGGTCGGACAGGGTCTGCAGGGTGAATTGTCATTATTATTATTTTGTAAGATACACCCTCGCTCCCTCTTAAACCTTTTAAAAAACATACCTTTTGGAACTCAAAGATCTGATGCCCGTAGGGCGCGGTGTCTGTGAAGGAGAATTTGACGTCGTCCTTTGAGGTTGCGTCTGCACAGATCTCTGGCGGGTCGAAGAGGGATGCGTGAGGCTCGCCTTTGTGGAAATTGTAGAAGTCTGTTGTGATCTTTGAGATTGGGTCGAGGGTGGCGAGAGGGTGGTCTTGGGGACGTGCAGGTGCGACCTGTTTGTCGTCATCGTCATCGTCTGGGTGCATTTCGTCGTAGAAACGCCAGTCGCGGTCGTCGTTTTCGTCTTCATCTTCAAAGGGCGCACCGCTCCCAGCAGGCGCAATCTCACGCCTCCTCGCCTTCGAATAAGAGATACGCCACGGCAACCAATTCTCCAAGTCCGTTGCATCAGTTCTATTGTATTTCTTCACAAAAAAGTCCAATTCATGCAGCTTCCCATCATTCCCTCTCATCACCCCATTATAATTCACAACGTGCGTATCCCTCACCATCATCCTTTCTTGGTTCAAAACACTCCCTTTTGGCGTCGCAAACGGCATTAAAGTACCGTTTACTGTTACATTCACACAGCTCCCCCCAGACACCAGGAGCAACGACCCCTCTCCAAACCTGCCAATCAATGTAACCTCCGCCCCGTTCCCTTTGTGGTCCATCCGAAGGAACTGCTTGACACCGTCGTAATGGATCACCCCGGTCTGCGTGACAGAGTCCCACCCATGATTGAGCGGAATCGTCGTCCCCGTCACAACACTGAACTTCTGTGGGAACATATTAGGCTGTGGACGGCGTGGGGGAGTACCTCCTGGCGGCGCCTGCCCGGCACCGAAATACAACAAACACAATAAAACTGCTGTTGTCATGCGGGATGACATGGTTTGTTTAGTGTAGGGGGGATGGGGAAGGGGAAAGGGGAGGGGGCCTGATGTGAAGAGATTGGGAGGAAGCGGTAAGGAAGGTGTATGTGGGATGATTTTTTTGGAGGGGAAGCGGAAGGCTTTTTATGTTTTGGCTGGCTTCGTATCAGTTGTTTATTATTCGTGCAAAGGGAGGGAAAAAGAGGCTGGGTGTTGTATTCTAGATGAACCTAACGTGGCTATATTCATCATTCAAAAAAAAAAAAAAGGAGAGAAACCTAAGATGGTTGTGTCTCTGCTCATACACATCATGGAAACCTTAAATGGAATCCTGATCATCCACACAATCTCTCTCTTACCAACCCCCACCCCTTTAGTGGTCTTGGTACAATGGTGGACTATTGAGGGGGGGCTACCAGGGTAAAAACCAACCTGTCTCACGACGGTCTAAACCCAGCTCACGTTCCCTGTTGGTGGGTGAACAATCCAACCCTTAGACAAAATTCTGTTTGTCTAGGCTAGGAAGAGCCGATATTGAAGGATCAAAAAGCAACGTCGCTATGATAACGCTTTGGCTGCCAAACTAGTACAAATGACAAAAAATGCTTTACGACTAATCCCACGATCTATCATTTTGATAGAGTTAACAACACTAAGTTGTTACGACTAGTAGTTACACTGTGTAGTACAATACCCCTGACATAGTCCGTTGTGGTGACGCTGAAGTGAATATAATGCTTTCGAGTTCAAGGGGGGAACAGAAAGCGTGGGAGCAAATGAAAAAAGATCGGGTCTTTTGTTTGTGCGCTCAAAGCCGGGAAAACAAAAAGGTGAAAAAATGTGTTAAACTGAAGTATGGTTGCTGTGGTTAATTGAGTACTCAAAGAAAACAAGCAAGCTTCTGTTTTTTTTCAATCCGTTTTGTTTGCCCTGCAGCGCTGCCTCCAATCTTTTTAGAATTGACAACAAGTTGTTTTATCAAAAAAAAAAGGGGGTGAAGTTGATAGTGCAAACGCCTCTGGGACGCAGGCACTGACACTCCAAAAAGAAAAGGAACGTGGTAAGATGAATGTGCCTCTCGTGCACACATATCTTGAAGAAAAAACGCATACATCATGCAGGCGACTTTTGGGGGGAAAAAATATTCTGAAAAATCGTGTTTCCGGACCAAAACGCAACGGTTGTGCATCAGGGGGGTGGAAGAAGAAAAAAAACAGTGTTTTTTTGTGGCATTTCCGAGCCAATCCTGGGCTGTGGTGAGGGATATACGGAAAAATGGACAAAATCTTAATTTTTCACGGATTTTTTTTTTGTTGTTGTGTCAACAATCGCCTAAGGACCCGCTTGGGGAACCTAGGGTTTGTACTCAATATTGGCCTATTTTTGTTGTTGTTTTGTTTTTGTAATGCAGAAAAAAGCTAAAAAGTAGCAACTACTTTCGGTATCGCGTTGTAGAAAAAATCCTTTCCCTTTGTTCCATACTGTGTACTCTAAATAAAAAATTTTATAAGATGAACCTAAGCCTCTCGTTGCTTAGTTATCTTTTAAAAATGGGGGGGGTTTTGCGAAGAACCTTTGCATGCCTGGTCACCACTTTATCAAAATCAAAATTCAACAAAAAAAAAAAAAACAATTCAAAGCCTCCTCGACACTATGGGCAATATTCCACGCAGACATGACTCCTAGTTGATTTTAAAAGTACATCCTTCTTTTTTTGAAGGAAAACGAACATAAGGCACTATGCTCGTCTCCATTCTCCCCAAAAATATAATAACAATAATTGAATGCATACATGGTAGTCTGGTCGACTGTGACAGACTCAAAAGACACCCTTTTTGGTGCTCCGGGAGGGGTCGATATTGACAGGTCGCCGACAGGTCACCGACAGGTCGTGACACGTCGCTGACAGGTCGTTGACCGAAAGCACCACTTTTGTAAACGTTTTTTCGATAAAATTGTTGGAGGTAGTGTAGTTGCCACGGTTGTGCAATTTTCCACACTTTCCATAAAGTTCACGAAAAGGCCTCTGATATTGGGCCATTCTTTTCCGAAGAATTCAGTGTGTCGTATCTATGGCGTGCACTGTTTCTTGACTTTTCAAAGTCTGAAAAGTCACGAAAAGAATATTGACTGTTTCCTGACTTCTGAAAGTCAAGAAAAAGTCAAGAAAGTTCAGGATTATCAAAGGTCTGTCGGAGTGGCCAGACTACCATGTATGCATATGAGTTTCTAACTAAAATAAATAAAAATAAATCCAGAATGCAAGCGAATGGGTAGAAATCGCTGATTGGGGTGGTGGTAGGGGGGAAATCTAAATAAATAAAAATGTCGTTTTTTTTGTTTGTTTTTTAATCTGTTGATTTTGCTGCCATCTGTTAGAAAAGCTACAATTCAAACAGTCTCTCTCCAACATCAATTTTTCTTTTTGTTGTTTTTGATTTGTTTTTTGCATTTTTTGTTTTTTTTTTCAATTTTGTTCAGAACTGCGTCTGGCTGTTCCCCAGCCCACCTGCAGAGTAACGCCCTGGAGATGAGGGTAGGGATCCGCCACCCTCGACGGGGTACTGCGGGGTGGTGAAAATCGTCACATGACTTACATCCTCCTGTTTAGTTGGGTTTTTGATAAATTTATTTTAAAAATAAAGTTTGCCTTTGAAATAGAAACTTAACACTCATCACACGATCAAACCCATGGGAGAGGTTGTGGTGAAACGCACACACCTCGACCTGTTTGGTGAGGAGTGGCTCTGCAACGCGGTTCTTCTCTAGAACCGCAAAGTGTGTTCAAAGTGCGTTGTTTCTATTTCCTCCTTCATTTCATGAGGTGACAAAAATAAAGCCCGCTCATAAACAGTACACCTTGGTACAGTGGACCTCCATGCAGTTCTACCTCCATTTCGTGGTTTACAACTTTTGTTTCAACTAAAAAAAGCATACCTTCTGCACTGCTTCGAGCTTCTCCTTCAGGTCGAAGTTCTCTGTGAGGATTTTCATGATCATTGCGTCCTTCTCAGCCATCTCTTTGCGGTGCTGGTCTTGCATGGATTCCATCTGGGCTAGCAGCTTTGCAACCTCACCACTACCACCACCACTGCCACTCACCCCACGCCTCGCTGGCGACACTGCCGGCACCACATCGGCCTCTGTGAGAGGATTCAACAACCCTGCTGCCCCCTTCTTCAAGGCAGACCTTCTCGCCCCAGGAGAAGAGGACCTCGTTGTCACCGCAGTACCCACACCACTCCCAGCGCTGTTCGATGCAGTTCTCCCCCCAGACAACGAAGACGACCTCGTTGCAGAAGATGACCGCGTTGCAGATGGCATTCTCTTCACCGGAGCCAACGGAGCTGGCGGCTTAGAATTGCTTCGCGATGATGATCTGGTAGCCGAGGTACCTCTCACAGAACTACCTCCTGCTCCGGTACTACTCCTCGATCGTAAGCTTGCGGTGCGAGCGTAAGACCCGGTAGTTTTTTTCGGAGATTTCGCGGAAGCAGAAAGCCTGCTAGAACGGCTAACCTTAGAGGTGGCGGAGCCCCGGCTGGTCTGGGAGGAGGTATCCCAATTATTTTTTGCGTTGCTCGAAAGAGAGCGTTGTGTAGAAGCAGCAGGGCGAATCTTTTTCGCAGAATTTGACGAAGAGGTGGTTCCATTAAGAGATAAAGGCTTGGCAGGAGGACGATGCGTCTTCGAGGTTGAGGCAGCTCCCTTAGAGGAAACGACACTCCCCGCTTTTACCTTTTTGGGTTGATTATCGGAATTATGCGCGGATTTTGCAAGCTTACAACAGTCGCACATTGCAGGGTTACCCCATCTTGGTCGAAACGATGGGCAGGCCCTCTGTGGATGAGGAATTAAATCTGATAACGCTGGAGTAGCTGTATGATGTGTTTCGCTCGGAATTTCGTCGTTCATCGGTGAGGGAGGAGAATGGCGGACACTGCTGTTGAGGGAGTGGTGGAGGTGGGAGGCATCTAACGCGGTGGGGTGTTGCGGTGCCGGGGAAGGAGAGGCACGGTGACGAACCGGAGAACGGCTGGTGGTGCGTTTGGTGGGGGTGCTGCTAACGCTTGGTGGGAGCAGTTCTTGCCATTCATGACCCATATGTTTACAGACATCTTCAACCTGTTTGTCGTGCATATATTGCTGCATGATGGTAATATACTCCTGTACACCGCCTACCTGCGCTGCAAGGTCGGTAGAACAGTTTCGTGCATTGTGTCTACAGCTTTCCGATGCGTCGCCCAGGAAGTTGTGTATCGCCTTCACCAAAAGAGACATCTTCGGATAGCGTGCCACGGAGCTTGCCTCCATGCTGACGACAGCCTTGTGGATGACGGAGATGCATTCTGAGCGGATGCTGCCGCTTTTGCTGCTGGCGGCGGAGGCAAGCATTTTGCTGATGAGGCGGAAGCTGTGTAGGAGTGGTTTGGAAGAGGGTGAAGAGGAGGGAGGGTTATTTTATTTTTTTCAAATAGAAGTGAAATTCTATTATTTCAGGCACGATGTCACACAAAAAAAAAAAAACGCTGAAGAGGAGGGAGGAGGGAGGGGGGTATTCGACGGGTTGTGAAGAAATTCAAAACTGTTGGGGAAAAAAAAAAATGTGTGAAAATTTTGTGAGGCAATACCGTAGTACATCGCTGAGCTCCGTGGTGATAGCGTCGAAGCACTCCTCAGCAGCACTTCGTATGAAGTTGTTGTCAGACGTTGCCAGGCTGAGAATCTGGTGTGCGATTGGGTCTAGCTGTGCGACCATGGCCTGGTGGTCTCTGTGAGGGGTATTTTTTGTGACTTTTTTTTTTGATTTTATTGTCGACAAAAATTGGGCATAAACCATCTACAACCTTCATACCTGCAATCTGACTTCACAATATCCCCAAAAGCGAGCAACGCATTCTTCACCACCGAACTCCGCAGATTCTTTAAACACGCTGTTACCGCGAGGAGCACTGTCTGCAGGTTCCCTATCAACACATTCGGGTGAAACAGCACGAAACGCCGCAACATCACAAGCCCTAGACACTGCTGCTGCCATTCTGAACTTTGCACATCCGACAGCGCCTTGAGGTACACTGACTGCGAAGCCTGCGCCAATGGCCTCAAATCTTTAGAATCCTCATACGACGAAGACGTTGAAGGCACGCCAGAAGGAATGCCTCTAGGGCTCTTCTGTGGACCTGCAGTAGGCGACACATGAGGGGAACGGGCTGGGGAGGGGGTTCTGACACCACCACCACCACCTCCCCCTCCACTACTATTCAACCTCGAACGCACAGAGTTTCCAAGCCTAGGCTTTCTCGAGGTAGAGAGCGAATCTTGCAATGAGCTCATCGAGCTTCTTGGGGAGATCGTGTTTCCTTCCTTCGACAGATCCGTGTTTGACAGTAATGATGTCGCAGACAGCACGTTTTTGAGGTTGTCCGGGACCTCCGTTGGACGCCGTTCTCTCACATCTGCCACCCCACCCCCTCCCCCTCCCCCTGCTTCATCCATTGCAAGCTCCCTCGAAAGGGTCTCCTCGCCAGGGGAGTTGACCTGATTCGCAAAGCCTGCCTGCCCAGCTTCGTTCTCCATGACATGAGTGGGTGTGGCTAGGGATGGGAGGCCATCCCATAGCGCGGCTAGTGTGTCGCCTCCTGTATCCCGTGATGGTTCTGGAGAAGGGGGGGTTTCTTTGGCAGCTTTGCATGCTTGGGCAGATGGCATGACCACTAAGGTTGAGTCTAGATAGCTGTGTGTTGGCTCGTCGTCTTCAAGGAGGGTGTCATGTGTCATGACATTCAGGTGGCACGGCTCCATCACCCCCACAGTAACCGGAAAGTCCTCAAAACTCACTAACCGCAGGACCTGCTCCTTCAACGCACCAATCGTGCTCCCTTCGGCGACCCGCACCCCAAGCGCCTCGTGGTCTTGTTTCCCTGCGACGCGGACCCACACCTTCTTCCCTGTAGTTGACAGAGGCGAGGTGATGCCGGTACCACGTCCAGTCGGCGTGGATTCATTATCGCACGCCATTTTTTTTTCGCTTCTCCCCCCAAGGTGAGGGGCAAAACAGAGGAAAAAGGGAAGGTTTTCTGCTCCCGAAAAGGTAATGTGTGTGGGGGAGTTTTTCTGTTGGGTGTTGGAAGAGAAGAAGAGGGGGAAAAAGGGAAATAATTATTTGCTCCGATGCTGTACGGTGCTAGACCCATCGGGAAGAAAATATAAGTACCCTGTGGCCAACGACAGAATGGAAAAAGGAAAAATGGGATACTTGTTCTAGGGAGATCTTGTTGTTGGTTTCTAATTACGTTTGGGGGAAAAAAATATAAAGAAATTGAAAAGTGCAAAAAAACATCCATCCTGACCCCACCAGGAATAGTTCTATACTCTAGCCTCTCTAATAGGTGGCGGTTGCTTTTCTCCCCCCCTAGTGGCTGTGTTGTGATAATTGCCCCATTCATAATACATGAACACATCACAATACCACCACTGTTCTACCCTCTAAGGTCCTTCACAAATTTTTTGATTTTTGTTGTGTCGACAATCACCTGCTAGTGCAGGATCTGTACTAGATCTTTTTTTTTTTTTTGATAAATTGTTGGAGTAGTGTAGTTGCCTCGGTTGTGTTGCCACAGTTGTGCAATTTTTTTGAAAAACAATTGATAACGTGTGGACACCTCGCTTTTTTTTATGCGCTACATGCAGCCGTTCCTCGCCTCTATCGTTTCGTTTTACCGTTTCACTACGTTCTCCTCCTTTTTCTCTTTTTCTCAAACATTTTTTATCATTCCCTCCAATTCTTCATCTCTTTCATGGGCCTGAATGATTGTCTGTGGACCCCGCGGATGGGTCCATACTTGTCCAACTCAGACTTATGCAGTGCCGTGCCGTAAGACTTATGTTTTGAGAAGGAGTATTCGGGGTGTGCCGTTTCCAACGGCAACAATGTGAGATTCTTGAGAGTCTTCGCGACGATGCTGGCTGCGGCAACGCTCAGATGGTTAAGATCGCCCTTTTCAACGTCATCTGCAGGCAACCCACACATCTTCCCTCCATACACTATACTCGATCCATCCACGAGAATGCCCGCCTTCTTCTTCAACTCTGGGTAGCTCTCGAGCAACAGCTCTACCGCACGCTTCATGCTGTCCGTCGTGGCACGCAGAATGTTTCTCCGATCAATCTCCTCGACAGATCCCAGGACAGCTGCCACTTTGACTTCTTCATGCGCCAACATCTCCTGGAAAATACCGAGCCTCGCCTTTTCTGAGAGTTTCTTCGAATCCGTTGCCCCTTCAATGAGAACATCCATTGGTATAGAAACCGCCGCCACACTGACACACCCTGCCCAACACCCTCTTCCTGCTTCGTCGACACCAATAATATGCTCGACCCCCCATTTGGAACGGAACTCTTCTGTGTTCCCCATCAGCGCAACCAGGCGGTCTAATTCTGCCAGCCGTTTTTTATCATTGCTCGGAAACCCCTTCACCGCCCCGGTAGCAATCAAACGCCAGGCAGCATTATCCACAGTAACCTTATCAACAGAAACACTCTTAGAAGATGGGGTCAACGTGACGTTTCCTTCAGCAAAGCAGGACTTAATGTGCGCGCGCTGCCCCTTAGTACAAAGCAACTGAGCGAACGAGGCGGTGGTACGACGGAACATTGTCTGGGAGCACCTCAAAGCACTATACCCTGCTGGGAAGAATGGTGATAAGAGGGAATGGGAGGGGGGTTTTTTCCACAGTGATCCAATATCGGAGTAAAATCCTTTAATTGAAATCCCAAACGAAAAGGCGACGGATGGTAGTTATCCATGAACCGCCTAAGGTGGGTTTTGTTTGAAAAAAAATGTTGTAATGCTGTAGTTGCCACCCTATGAAAGCTCCACTGTCTCCGTTTTCTTTGAATCACTGTATTTTTTTCGATGGAAGCGTCAAGAATGGGAGCTCTTTTTATGTGCTTAGTATATGTGAAAACTTGGTTGTATTAGTGTCGACACCTCGAGGATGCACTCCACTATAATATTTTTTTTTTGTTTGCTGCGTGTGGTGGCGAACGGGAGGGGGAGGGGAAAGGGAGGGGGGAAATGGGCTGTGTGTTTTCCCGAATCTCGAAAGGCCATTCAAAAAAAAAACAAAATTTGGCATACAAAAAAAAAAAAAAAAAAAAACGCGGTCAAAAAAAAAAGAGAGAAAACCAAGAGGGAGGGGCAATCATGACAAAGTACACACAACTTTTTTTTTTTTGTGTGGATAGGCCAATACCGTTGTTGCCAAAAAACATTTTTTTTTTTCCAGAGAAAAAAAATAAAATTTGGTCGGGGGGAGGGAGGGAGGGGAGGGGGGGAAAACAAGAGTTACAAAGAGGGGCAACACAACTGCCATCTTCCCAGTCTTTTCCTCTTCATCATCCCCCCCACCACTCCCTCCCTCTCCCTCCCCCCTCACTACAAAGCTAACATTCCTGTCTACTCCCCTTTTCTTCCCTTAAACACCCTGAAGTATCCGTGCTCCAAAATAAAGAAAAGTTTTTTTTTTTTTGAAAAATTGTTGGAAATAGTGTAGCTGCCATCTTGTGCAAGCTCCACTGTCCATTTTTGTTGTTATCGACAATCACCTACCGAGGTAGGATCTGTACACAATGTCGCCCATTTTTTTGGTAAGATGAATCGCAGCTCACCTATTAATGTGGATTCCTTTTTTTGAAAAAAAAAACTTGGTTTTTTTAAAATTATTTTAGTGTAGACACAGAGGAGCTCTCACTATTTTTTTTTCTTATTTTTTTCTTGAACTCCACTTTTTTCTTTGTTCTCCTTATTTAGAGCAGGCGGACGTGACGGAACAGGGGGTGAGGTGGGGGAAAAAAAAGGGGGTAGGTAGATTATGTAGTAGAAATACAGGACGTTTGCGTATTTTTGTTTTTTTTTTTGTTTTTTGTTTTTTTCTTGTTTTGCCGAACACAGGAAGGGGAAGACATCGGTCTTGCAGAGCACCCTCGACGGAAAGGACTGGCGCTTCGAAACAAAAGAAAAAAAAAGTAAAAAAGAAACTGTTTTTTAAAAAAATCTCTCTTTTGCACCGGAGTCTCCCCACCCCGTTCCCCCCCGCCCTGGTGTAAAAGGGAAATTTCACGGAGGTGTTACTTAGGTTTTTTTTGTTTTGGAGCACCTGAAACGAACGATTATTTACTATTTTTTTTTGCTGTTGTATCGACGGATTCTGTACAACGAAATCGCCCCAAAGGCTAAATGAATGTGTGTTTTTGCTCTTTTTTTTAAAAAAGTCAAAGAGAGAGAAAGAGGAAGAGAAAAGAAAAAAAGAAAAGAAAAAAACTAGACCGTGAAAATCCCAGCGGAGAGATGGGGTGAAATGACTAGACAGTCCATCACATATTACAATTAAACCTTTGTAACAAATGCTCATTTTAGCTGTGCGCGGGATTCACAAAAAAAATTTGTTTTGGGGCAAGCACAGACGAAAAAATGAATTACTACAAAGAAAGACAACCGGTTACGTTTGTCCTATACTTTTTTAAAAAAAAACTTTTTTTTTGAATTTTTCTTTTTTTTGTATTTAGAGGATAACCTACATAGAGTATGTCTCGCCTTTTTTTTTTTTTTTTTTTTTTTCTCGTTGCGACGTTAAAAAAATAGAACTTTTTTTTTGTGTTCAAACCACCATATTATACGAAGCTATTTCTGAACAGGAGAAAGAAAGAGAAAAAAAAGTACTTTTTTTTTTGAAAGATGAAAAAAAGGAACTCCTAGTATAAACGCATCTTTGCAAAAAAAACATTGTGGGGATGGGGAAGTGGGGACGAATCTAATTACATCAGAAAATGGGGCACCCAAAAAAAAAAGGGGGGAAAGGGAGAGACAAGAGAGAAGAGGCAGAGACAGACTGTGTGGTAGTTGTGCATTTTATTTTTTGAAAAACCTGGTTATATTAGTGTAGTGCACCCCAATGTAATGTGCTCCAGGGGGAAAACCACAAACAACTAAACGAAGAAAAACATTTGAAAGACAAATGTGCCTCTCGTGCACATACATCGTAAAAAAAGAGAGAAAAGGGTTGGTAAGATGATCAGTACTGAGTCACCTTATTAAAAAACTACGTGTCTGTGTTTTAACACCACACAACAACAACAAAAAAATGTCTCAATCCTGCAGTCTTTTTTTTCTTGAAAATGTAACGTCCTCTCTCACTCTATCTCCCTCGCTTCTCCTCTCCCCTTAAACGTTTTCTCCCTCGCATATTTTATTTTTTCTTTGCACCCCAAAAAACAACAAAAAAAACAACAAAAAAAAAACATCTCTTTTTTTAATATTTTTTTTTCAAAATGGCATAAAAAAAAATCCCTGTTTTTTTTTTTTTTTTTTAAATTTTTCCTCCTTTACATAACTATGTTGAACAAAAACGAACCCCCTTCAATACTGTCTATTCGCTGTGAGAAAAAAAGAGGGGTGTGGATTTATTAATATTTACATTTTTTTTGTCCAAATCAGCTGTCGTCACATCGCACAACAGCATCAACACCAGCACATTGAAATCACTTTATATGGTGTGTCTGAAGGGGTAAATTCGCACTTCTTGCGCACTTTTCCCTCATGCACAAAAAAAAAAATTCGATGATGCTGATTCGCACTTCTTGCGCCTCCATTCACACCATTATAAGCATCAAATGGGAATTGCTGGTCTATTCCATGCAATTCATTTCAAAATACACTGTGAAAAGTGTCTTTACTTTGTAATGTTGTCACCGTTGTAGGCCAACTTTTTTTAACCACAATTCGATTCACTTAGTTCACCGTTGTGTAGTTGGGGGAGGGGATGGGGAATGGGGGGCACAGCAGAGAATAAGCCGGGTCCCCGGTCCCCGGTCCCTGGGTCCCAGTCCTGGCCAAGGTTCCCGGTCCTGGTCCTGGTCCCGGTACTCGGTCCCGGGTCCCCGAGTCTTATTCTCTGCTGTGATGGGGGGTAGGGGAGGGAACATACTCATCCTCAGGGTCAGCCTCGAAGAGGATTTCGTTGATGGCAACGATCTGGTGGGCGCGGAAGTGCGGGTAGAACTCATCGAAGTCGATCTCCCCACTGCCGTCCTCGTCCATGCGGTAGAACAGCACCTTCTTCTCCTTCTGTGTCGGGATGGGGCAGCCGGTGTGCTCGGCCATGACCTCGAACACTCCGTTGATCTCGCTCTCCTCAAGCTTGCCAGATCCATCTGCGTCGGCCTTGTTGAACACAGTCTTCGTGAACTCCCTGCACGCAACGGGGTCAGACCTGAAGAAAGAGTTGTTTAAATATGCAAACATCTTCGATATCGCATAGCGAAAAAAAGAACATACATGAACTGGTTGACCAGGTCGACGTCCATCTTCTCGATGTTGAGCTCCTTCTTGCGTGCGTTAAGCTTCTTGACACGGGTGCGCTTTGCGCCGTCTGTCTCGGGCTTGAGGGTGACGTTGCACTCATGTGTCTCGACGTCCTCCATGGCCTTAATCCACTCGGCGTTGCTGCCGGGTGCTGTGCGAGACCACTTCTGGCCCTTTGCGTTCCACTTGTCGACGGCAGACCCACGGCACACAATGATGACAATCTCTGTGCCCTCAAACACCTCGTTCGGCGGGCCCACGTTCGACAGGAACTGCACGGAGTCCGGGGCAGGGTCGTTAATAACACGTCCTCCACGTCCCCACGAGCGCACCAACAGCACCTTGTCACCAGGCTGCATGCCACCCTCTCCAGCAGCTCCGTCAGCCTTGAAAGCCTTTTCACGCACCTGAAATGGCAAGGTGTTAGGTGGGGTGGAGGGGTAGTGCTGCTCTTTGCTTTTAAAAAAGAGTCACAATAGGGAAAAGGGAATCAGGAGCAAAAAATCGAGTGTAAGTTCTCAAAAGCCAACCTTGCCAAGGCACAGCGACATAGGGGAGGTAGGGTGGGGGTGAAAGCATACAAGCATAGTGTCGGGGTCAATAGCACATCCCAGGGATCCGGCCTTTCCAGACGCAATCTTCGCACTGAAAGTATTAGGGGTGGTGGTGGTGGTGGTGGCTACATATTTTATCGACAACATTTAAAAACTTCCTTACAAAACCCTAGAAAATATTGTAAGATCTCAAACCCCTCGCTGTACGTCACTTATCAACCAACCCTTCGAGAAATTTTTGAGAAAAAAAAATTTTTTTTGGAGAGAAACACATACAGACGGGCCTTCTCTGCGGTGTGGAATTGGAGAAGCTTTGCGAGGTAGTCCTTGCGCCATCCGTTCCTCTTCATGGCGCGGAGGATCACGAGACCTGCGGCACGCTCAATCTCGAAACGGTCCTCAACCGGCTCAGGCTCGGGCTCCGGCTCGGGGACACGCTCCACAACAACGGGGACGGGCACGGGGGCGGGGGCGGGCTCCTTCTTGACCACAACGGGGACAGGGACGGGCTTGGGGGCAGGGGGGGCAGGCTTGACCTCGACAACCTCTTCAACCTCCTTCACCTCGGCGTAGGGAACATCGTCACCAGGTCCTTCGGGCGTCTTGCGCATGCAGAACACCGCAATAAGGGCCACCCCGATGAGCCCAAGGATGATCCCAATAACAAGACCTCCGATCTCCTCACCGTCCATCGCAGGGGCGTCTCTGTTGCACCACAGAAGCGCGTTTTCGTGAAGGCGGTAGAGGTGGTCCGCGCACTGCAGCGACTGGCAAATGAACGCAGAGTTGTCGTCCTGGGTGATGGTCGACTGGATTGCCCCCACGCTGCCATTGGAGGTCTGCGGGTAGCAGGGGAGGTGGTTCGACTCAACGAAGGTGCTGGTGGTACCGCTGGGGTTCAGCAGCAGCCAGATGTTCTGGTAGTCGCTCACCGGCTGTGCGGTGGTCGGCTCCTCGTCGAGAAGCTCGGTCTGGATCTTGGTGTTCAGGTCCGTCAGCAGGTTGTACTTATCACGGAAGACCTTTGCCACGTAGACAATACCGACGGACGGCTGGCACACAACAAGCGCCTCGGTGAAGTTGCTGTACGGCACGACCTTGTTGAGCAGGGCGCGTGCCTCGGTGCGCACGCTGGCCTCGTTGATCTCTGCGCACGTCGCGGCGGCGTCGGTGAAGTAGAGCTTGACGGTGACGTTGATGATGGGGTTGTATGCCCTGTAGCTCTCGTGGTCGAGGTATGTCTGGTAGCAGATGTTTGCGTCTGCGTCTCTCGAGTAGGTAGGGATGGTGGTCGACACACCGTCGTACGTCGTGTAGGTGCGCGTTATGTCCGTGCACGAGCACAGCCCGCTGTTGCACGTCGCCGCAAAGTCGTGGTACAAACGGCAGTCCGAGTCGTACTGACACTTGTTGATCAGGGACTGTCCCTGTGACAAGGCGACCATGGCGGCCGCAGCCATCAAACTCAAACAACGCATCGCAATGTTCTTTTGTTTATATCTGATGAGTGTTGATTTCTCCCTGAGTAGCGGTAGGGGATCGGAGAGAAGGAGTGGAGGGGGAGGGAGTTAATGGAGAGAAAAAGTGGTGGAGAGAAAAAGTGGAGAGAAAGGAGGTGCGGTTAGCCGAATAATAATCAGTGGACATAGACACAGACACGCGGAGGGGGGCTTAAAAACAAAAAAAATTGAAACACCGGAAGTCGGTGAATAAAAAATGGTTTTAATAGGAACGCGTCTACGTGGAGACATATAGAGAAAATAAACAAAGAAACAAAACTTGGCAAAAAGAATAAGCCCGACGGACAGATTCATCGATAATAAAACAAATACGTTTGATCATATGCGCTGGAATCAGAGTGCAAATCTCAGTGCTCAGACAATCGAGGTCACAGGGGACTCGTTCAGGCCGCACTCGTTCGAGCCGTAGGACACACGGATGTATCCAGACTCTCCCCAGGTCGGTCCCCAGGAGTTCTTGATGATCCAGTAGTCAGCGCCGTATCCGACAATGAGCACTCCGTGGTCAAGCTGGCATCCGAAGATTCCACAGCAGGTGGTCAGCACTCCTCCGGAGTACGACTGCCACTTCTGGGCGTCAACGGCGATGGAGAGGGGTCCTCCGGTGGAGACGAAGGTCTTCATCTGTGCCTCGGTGTGGGTGATGTCCTTGTACGACGAGATGGTGGCTCCGACGGGCTTGCCGGTCACGGACTCGCAGTCGTGGCGGATTCCGGTGCCCGACTTGTAGGGGTACGAGTCCTCAGTCACGATGTCTCCGTTGTGGTTCGAGATCAGCCACTTCAGGGCGTTGTCCATCAGACCTCCGTTGCAGCCCTGGTCGACCTTGTCGCACGACACAAGCTCCTGCTCGGACACCGAGGTCAGGGTCTTGCCGGACAGCTGCCACTGTCCCTCAATTCCTCCGGTGGTGGAGAACGCCCAGCACGATCCGCACTGCGCCTGGTTCTTCACGTGGGTCACGGCACCAGCCGACCTCCAGTCCTTGGAGTCGGCGGCGACAGCCACCTGCTCCTCCGTGAACATGGCAGGGGGCGACTGCTTCTTCTCCACCTTCATGTTGTGGTACGACTTGAACTCAGCAGCAGACATGTCAGAGAACACGTTCATGCCGAACTGGGCTCCCTTGGTCTGCTCCTTCTCGAAACGGGACGCCTTCAGCATGTTGGCGGTGAAGATCCCGTAGCGGCGCTGCTCCTCGGCGATGCTCGAGTACTGCTTGCCGTGGTCGGCCTTGAAGGTGTTCCACAGAAGCTGGGAGTTGGCACGCACGTACTGCTCAGAGTAGCCGTGTGCCTGGCTCGCCAGGAGGGCACACACAACAAGGGACAGGGTACGCATCGTGTGTTTTGTTTTTGTGTCTTTTCTGTCAGTGGTTTGCTTGTTTGGGGTTTGTTTGGTGTGATGTGTTGTCATGTGGCGGTTCACAAATGGAAGCAAATCTCGGTCATGGTGATGCACCCTCCAGATGGCACAGACAGCCGGTGAAGAAGGGTCTAAAGTCACACCTTGAATGGGTGTTCGGAAAAAAGTGACACCTGTCATCTCAGCTACAAAGTGGAGTGGGACAGATACAAGAAGGCAGAGTGGGTGTGTGGGTTCAGCAAGTTGTATATTTCTTTTCATCGCGACATTTGCCTTACTTTAGTTTCACAAAACGTTATTGGTGTGACCTATACAAGGGTAGTGGTATACCTTAGAAGGACCTTAGAAGGACCTTTTTTACACCTTTTTTTTTGGGGGGTGCTAAAATTATTTTGTGTACATCTTTTTGGTGGTTTTTTGTGGCCAGAAAATTTCCCCAGAAATTTTTCCCCACAAAAAATCAAAAAAATTTTTTTTTGATTTCGGTGCACCGGAGCCTGTACGTGCTGTGATGGGGTCACTTTGCGCTCAGAAATGAGTATTTTTGACCTAAAATGCATGTGTCAGTTTTTACAGGCCATTTTCAGGTTCTGTGTGCAAAATATGGTCAGTACTTGACTTCTGAAGGAAAAGTACAAAAGGAACGTGGGGCAGTTTGCGTAGATGCGAATTTTACACCCCATCATTTGACGGGCGGAGCTCGTGGAACCCAACGAAGAGTGAGAAAAAAGGATACGCCGAAACAATAAAAGTAGCGTACCGTGCGCCTGCGGCGCAAGCTAGTATCCCACCTTCCCATGACATAGTGTCGCAGGCTATCGCCGTCTCGGAACCCTCCATCGGCCCTTTGGTACTGGGTACTGGGTACTGGGTACTGGGTACTGGGTACTGGGTACTGGGTACTGGGTACTGGGTACTGGGTACTGGGTACTGGGTACACAGTTTTTTGATCGAAAACAAGTCCACTCCACCACAGAGAAAGCTCGGGAAAAAGTCACGTTTTCCTTAAGGAAATGCCCTAAGGAAAACCACCATACCTTAGAAGGACCTTAGAAGGACCTTTTTTACACCTTTTTTTTAGAAAAATCACACCAGTTATCCTATTTGATTTTTTCTTCCACCAAAGTGCGTGAAAAGTTGCCGAACAATGAATTTTCTGCAGCGAACGTTACGTGCAGACGCACACTTTGCACAGCAATATGCAGGATAGAGTGTGTGCAGATGGGGTCTCAAAAAGCAATAACAACAAAAGTAACAACAAGAAAGTAAAATAATAACACAAAGACATCACGGTGAAAGATTAATAAAATATGGTACCGCACCGAGCAGTCCAGCACGGTGCACAACGAGCACGTGGCATGCAAACATCTTCATATTTCACATAGCAAGCCCACTGTTTTCCGCTTGTGTATAAGAGAACTAAGCTTCAATTCCTTTGCTCTGTTTGTGCATTCGGTGGTCTTGTTATGTGTCAAATAAAAAGTCAAGAATAAGCCAGTGCTTCCACCCCCAGCTAGATCACGCGGATGTACCACGTCAGGGGATTCAGCCAAATACGACAAATGTTCCAGTTGCTGTGTTTCCGCAACCAGTGGTTTTCAAATATTTACACACAGTCTTCACAACAATGGTCTGGCTAACAGCTCCACAAGGACAAGGTTCATTCCACTTCAGTCACGTTCACATGCCTCCACGAATGCGAAGCGCCAAGTGAAGCGTGCTCTGCTTCTGAATGTTGTAGTCCGCAAGGGTGTGTCCGTCCTCAAGCTGCTTGCCGCCGAAGATCAGACGCTGCTGGTCCGGTGGAATGCCCTCCTTGTCCTGGATCTGGGCTTTCATTTTCTCAACAGTGTCGTTCGGCTCAACATCAAAACCGATGGTCTTGCCAGTCAGAGTCTTCACAAAGATCTGCATTCCTCCACGAAGACGCAGCACCAAGTGAAGTGTGCTCTCCTTCGCAATGTTGTAGTCTGCAAGAGTGCGTCCATCCTCGAGCTGCTTGCCAGCAAAGATCAGACGCTGCTGGTCTGGTGGGATGCCCTCCTTGTCCTGGATCTTGGCCTTCACGTTCTCGATCGTGTCGTTTGACTCCACCTCAAGTGTGATGGTCTTTCCAGTCAGAGTCTTCACAAAGATCTGCATTCCTCCACGAAGACGAAGCACCAAGTGAAGTGTGCTCTCCTTCTGAATGTTGTAGTCAGCCAGGGTACGTCCGTCCTCAAGTTGCTTGCCGGCAAAGATCAGACGCTGCTGGTCTGGTGGAATGCCCTCCTTGTCCTGGATCTTGGCCTTCACGTTCTCGATCGTGTCGTTGGACTCCACCTCCAAAGTGATGGTCTTGCCAGTCAGGGTCTTGACGAAGATCTGCATTCCTCCACGAAGACGCAGAACCAAGTGCAGAGTGCTCTCCTTCGCAATGTTGTAGTCCGCAAGAGTGCGTCCGTCCTCAAGTTGCTTTCCTGCGAAGATCAGACGCTGCTGGTCCGGTGGAATGCCCTCCTTGTCCTGGATCTTGGCCTTCACATTCTCGACTGTGTCGTTCGACTCAACCTCCAAAGTGATAGTCTTTCCGGTCAGAGTCTTCACAAAGATCTGCATTCCTCCACGAAGACGAAGCACCAAGTGAAGTGTGCTCTCCTTCTGAATGTTGTAGTCAGCCAGGGTACGTCCGTCCTCAAGTTGCTTGCCGGCAAAGATCAGACGCTGCTGGTCTGGTGGAATGCCCTCCTTGTCCTGGATCTTGGCCTTCACGTTCTCGATCGTGTCGTTCGACTCCACCTCCAAAGTGATGGTCTTTCCAGTCAGAGTCTTCACGAAGATCTGCATTCCTCCACGAAGACGCAGCACCAAGTGCAGAGTGCTCTCCTTTGCAATGTTGTAGTCAGCCAGGGTGCGTCCGTCCTCAAGTTGCTTCCCTGCGAAGATCAGACGCTGCTGGTCTGGTGGAATGCCCTCCTTGTCCTGGATCTTCGCCTTCACATTCTCGACTGTGTCGTTCGACTCAACCTCCAAAGTGATGGTCTTTCCGGTCAGGGTCTTCACGAATATCTGCATATTGTCTGGTGTAACTAGAAAGTTGTGTTGTCTGTGTAATGTGTGGGTTCTAACACTTGCAGCCTCGAGTCATAAGCATCGCCGTGGACCGAGGGATGAGGAGGTGAAGACACCAACCCCGTCAAACCCACGACACAAGCAACTCCCCCTATACGCAAAGGGAGCCTAGACATACATCGCTCGATGGACCACTGGGAGTACGCTTTAAAGGGATACTTTTTTTCGTTTATCGCTCTAATTTTCTGTGTGTCCCCCCCCTGCTGTATGAGTGCGCGAGGGGTGCTAAAACAAATACTGACCGAAAAACAATTTGCAGGAAACCTTCCGTCGATTTTTTCCTGTTTGCCTTTTGCCATATTGGCATATTTAAAAAAATATTATAGGATGACCCTAAGCCTCTCGTGCTTTAGTCACCTTGATAAAGAAGCTAAGTCAAGCGAAGTTGATAGTTGTACACAAAAAACCCTGCTGGGGATTTGTGGATGATGAAAGAAACGAGAATTTGTGGGAAAAGTGCAAAAACCACCTTTATCTACCGATACAGAGCACTCCCACATATAATTTTTTTTTTTTTGAAAAATGTAATCCACTTCGAATCTACATAAATACAAAGCATTGGGGACAAACATGACGTAGCCTCTCTCTCTCTGCGTATTAAGCAGAACACGAAAGTGCATGACAAAAAGAAGAGAAAAAGAAAATTGAAAAATTGTAAGATGTAATATGCCTCTCATGGGGGACACACATCCAACAAAAGAAAAGGTGTCGTCAAGATGACCCAAGCATTGCACCTCGGTCACCTTATACCAACACAAACGAGGGGGGAAATTTTGGGGGGAGTTGGGAAAGAGGGGATACTAAGAGAAGAGGTTGCGAGTCAAGCTACGTGTCGATGCTTTGGGGGGCCCACCGCACCCAGGTACACAACGGCATTTGTCGTGACCCATCTGATTTTTATCCCGCGTATAGGCGCGTAAAGGCGTGTATAGGCGTGTATAGGTCCGTACAGGCATATACGGACCGTCCGTACACGCCTTTACGCGCCTATACGCGGGATAAAAATCAGGTGGATGACATGACAAACACAAAAAACAAGCACAAAACGTTAACGATAACTGCTTGTCAAGTGTGTATGTCCTCTCGTGGCAAATGTCGTCGTGCATGGGTGCTGGTGTGACGCCTCAACATGGACAACGCGCTAAACAAAAAAAACGATAAGTAAAAAAGAGAAGTGGAAAGTGTAAACGCCTCACCGCGTATCAGCGGACGCAGGCACTGCTTCTAACTAAAATACAGACCGTGAATAGAGGTTAGTAAGTTCCTTAATGTAATTTGACATAAAATTGGTGGTGTATTAGTGTAGACACCCCGAGGGTGAGCTCCACTACACCTTCATGGAATTTCTTTTTTTGATTTCTTTTTAAATTTGAGGTTTCTTTCCTTTCGCTCCGCAGCTAGAATTTTTTTTGTGTCGTTTTTCAACAATAATAATAACTAAACGGAACGCAGGGGATAGCGAGCAATACCAGGGTCTCAGTTTTTTTTTTTTTTTTGGAAAAATACCCTAATTACCTCCGCTGGTTTTATTTTATTTTTCGAGAATGGGGGGTGGAGAAAGACTCCGAAATGGATTTAAAAAAAAAAAACATCAGAAATGAAATGCAGATGACAGAAAGGGAGACATCGTGTCAATACAGATAAACACAACAGCCTCCTACGGGGAAACGGTATGGGGGAACGGGGCAGGATCTGAATTATAATTTAGATCCTTGAAACAACACGGTACGGTCGATGATTTATCTGAACAAAACTGAAAAAGAGAGAAAGAATTATTTTCTTTAAAGATCCATCTGCATACGCCTCTTGTGCACATACATCTTCTCTGAAATGAAAAAAACGAAAAAAAAAAAAAAAAAATGACGACATGGTTGCTTGGGTGTGTCTCTCGAACACATACGCCCACCAATAGCAGAAAGCAAGAAAACGCTTTGTCGGCGATGAATCAATCACAGAGCAGAGCAATGAGGGGGGAGCTAAAGAAAGGGTGATGTTTTTTTTTGTAATGGGTTTGAGGGGTGGAAAACCGTATTACCAGCTAGAAAGGGAGGGGGTGGGTAAACGAGAGAGCATTTCTTTGTGAGTAGAAATGCAACACAGCCGACGAATACTGAACGTACCACAAGAGATACTGAACGAAAACTTAAAAGATGAATGTGTCTCTCGTGCACACACACACACACACACATTGAAGGTCATATTCTGCGCAAGAATTACCCCCCTATTAGTTATCAAACACGCACATCTTACAATAACTTTTTGTACCACTATCATGATCGCTATCGATAAATCGTGTGGCAAAAGAAAGAGAAACAGGGCAGTGAATAAGAAAAAAGGGGGAAAAAAGAGGGTTTCGTTCGTCGCTGTAAAAGGTAAACAAAAGCTAAGGCGTGCGCCGTCAGCTTCTCGGACTTAGGTTTAAAAAAAAACAATAATAATAATTCAGAAAAGGGATCAATCATCCGTGAGATAAGAAGAAAAAAACGACGGTGCACGGCTTGTTGCCGTACCCATCTAAGATATGAGAGAAAAATACAGGAATAGTGTTTTGAAAAGTTGTTTCATATACTAACTATTCTACTGAATAGAAGGTATAATAGGGTGCACTAAATGTACCCAAACTTTTTTAAAAGTGCAAACGCCTCACAGTACACCGCGGGGGTTATCGAACCACAGAGAGCACTTCATTGACACGCACACAAAGAGAAACATAATTATGATATTTTCAATCGAAAGATGGAGTTTTGTCCATCAACGTCGTCTCCCCTTTTTTTGAATAAAAAAATAAAAAAGTAGGGTAGAGAAAAGAATAAAATGTTCGAAAGGTGCGCCTTCCGCTGAGTCAGTGAAAGCAAATACAGCCCAGCCTCTCGTGCTTGGTCACCTTTACAAAAAAAAAAGAAAGGAAAAGTTTATAAGATGACCCTAAGCCTCTCGTGCTTAGTCACCTAAATAAGTATGAACGTGCGAGACTTATTTGAGTACACACATCTAAAAAGTGTTGGGGAAGGGGGGACCTCCCCGAAAACGCCATTTCCCTAAAAAAAATTCATTTGGGAATGTGGAGTGTTACACATTCCACTGCCAAAAAAAAAAGTGAGATTAAGGATTAGCAAAAAAAAACGCCTCTGGGACGCATACAATGTAAAAAAGAATAAAACAAAAAACAAAACCAAACAAAAAAACGACAGATTTTTGGGGCGACGATTGAGTTTTTTTTAACTCGAAGTGCTCCATTTTTTAAATTTTTTGGACCACTCTTCCGGGGTTTTTTTCCCCATTTTTCTGTCTTGACGGTTTCCCCTTATGTATGATTTGCTCTGCAGATGCGACACACAGCGAAGGAAATGTGGGGTGGGGAAAAAAAGGGGGGGGAGGAGAGAGAAAGGGAACGGGGAATGGGAGGAAGGGGGTTTCCCCCGCATTTCCTTGACAATTCTCATCACATCAACAGAGGAAAACATACTTTGTAAAAAAGGGAAATACGACAAGAACAGAAATCGTCGGCATCGGGGTGGGGGTATAGGCAAATTTAAAATAAAAACGCGCAAAGTTTAAAAAAAACAATCAACCTCAATGGATCTCGCAAAATGTAAAAAATAGCTATTTATTCGTCTGAGGAAATATTCACTTTTCCTCACACGAGTGTACCTTTCAGAAACGAGTGGCATTTTACCCCACGAGCGAAGCGAGTGGGGTAATAGACTTTATCTCACGAGCGAAGCGAGTGGGATAAAGTCAGCCACGAGTTTCTGAAAGGGCACGAGTGGAGGGAAAGTGAATATTTCACTAGAATATAATAGTTTTCTCAACTGAAGGAAAAGTAGCTCTAAGCAAACCCCGTGGAAGAAGTGTGGGGTGAATATGCAGAAAAAAAAGACGATTTTTTGGTGGTAATGTTTTTCACAGAAAATCGAATTTCACGATTAAGATTGGCTCTGCTCGACACCCAGTAAGGCTACTATGGGACATTTTGGCCCGAATACCAGGCCGTATTTTCAAAATATTGATAATCCCAGAATATGGTATAGCCCTGTGGTACCAAATTTTTGGCCGAAAAAATGGACCAAAAAATGGTCATGTTGGTCACGGTGACAAAATGTGAAGCAGAGATATCAAAATGACCCACTCTCCCACCCAATTTTTTTTTCGACCCCCCCTCTACTTTTCCTCACACCAAAAAAAGCCTCACACATAGGCTTTTTTCTACACAAACCCCAGCCAATAATTATTGCTACTTTTCCAAATTGAGTGAGGAAAAGTGGCTATGTGTGAGGAAAAGTGAATTTATCCTCACACTTCTTCCACGGGGTTTGCTCAGAGCTACTTTTCCTCAGTTGAGAAAAAAAATCAATCAAAATAGAAAACGACTTCAGGATATGACGGTTAAGTGAAATAAAGAAAACACTTTTTCGTTATTATCGCACCGCAAAAAAGGTTTGTGTTTTTCACTATGATAACGTGAGTGAGGTGTATGTTAGTGGAAAACCAATACGCTAAAGCGGGCACGCACCATCCGTCGTTTTCCATTTCTCGTCAATGTTTTGATAACACAAAATAAAAAAAAATCACACACAAACTGCGAATGTCGCCCTGCCTGATTTTCCCTTCGGTGGAATCGGCGCTTCTGTGAGCCCTTCTGTGGGCGTCACTACAGGAGGTGTATATCTTTGCACACTCGACTCTAGACTCCCTGCGACCGAGGGTGCATTTGATGAGTACACTGAGAGCCTCGCGTGGCGTCCACTTGAGAACCCACCTGCACGCTGTTGTCTGCTGTATGGAGTGCTGGGTGACCCCCCACCACCACCACCACCACCTCCACCACCTCCTCCCCGACCAAAATGGCCAAACTGCGACTGCGCGCCACCCCCAAACACAGAATCGCCAAAATAGCTCTGTTCATGCGATGCGCCTAGCGGCGAGGTGCAATCCAGGAGACACTCAGAGGAGTTGTATGACTCACCTTTCTGTTCCCGCACTGCAAGCTCGACCGAGACGCCGAAGTGGGAGAGAACGTCTGCGGAGCAGAGCGCTTTGTCTTCATTGTCTGCGAGGGTTGTGCCGTTTAGGTTGACCTTACGTTTGCGTGAGACAACGTCATCGTAGCGTGAATGCATGGATGTTCCACAGCAGATCATGTGTCCAATGAAGGTGGATGCGACACCGTCTGCGTCAGAATGGCGTAGTGTTTTCCATACTGCGTATTCATCGGTAACAAAGATAGAAAGATCTGCCACAGCCTTGAATGAGATCAGATACACAACAACCATGGCGCAGTTACCTGCATAGGCGGCAGCCCAATGCTCCGTTTGGTTTTCATCTGACATCGCCATTAGAATAAACCCCATCATGATTGCCTCAGAAACTACAATAGAAGTCTCCAAGATATTCTCATAAACCGCAAGATAAGGCCGAGTTGCGAGAAGAAGAACTGCAAAGATACAAAGTATGGATTCAGTGATAGCAGCTTTGATCCAACAAGAGTGGTTCTCCTGAGGGCTCCAGGCTCCGACAGCACCAAGGGAGAAGGTGAGGAGAAGCTCGCAGACCATAAAGTAGCGTGAGGATTCCTTATAGCCGTCGAAGAAGAGGTGGTTCAGTTCGAACCAGGAGTCGGAATGAGAGTCGTCGGTGCTCCGGGGGATCCATTCGCTGCGGCCCCAGAAGAGCGTGTGGTACCATTTGTGATTCGTACTTTCGATTGGAATAAGCTCGGCATGTGAAATGCAGCGTTTTCCGACGTAAAAAGCGTATACCGGAATTCCTACGAGAAACACCAAAAAATCCGCCCCGCCCAAGAATTTGAAGAAAGGTGTAGAGTGAAGCATTGCAGACATGCTAGCAAGCGCTGCGCCACCGTATAGAAACGTTGCTGGAAGGAGGACCCATCCAAAGCGTGCTCGCGCCATGACGTAGACAGCGTCTTTTGCGGTGATGCGTGCGGGCATGACGAGGAGGGTGGGTTTTTCGAGGGGCGCTTCGGTGTCGATGGGGAGGAAGGCTGCGCCTGAGCGGCTTTTCTCACGGTCACCGTGGAGGCGGCAGAGCATGACTGCGGATGTGACGACGCAGACGAGGAGCAGGGCTGCCTGCACAGCGATCGACCCAACGATGGCACCGTTCACTTCGCGGACGTCAGGGTCGTCCCCGACAGCGAGGCCCAGAGGGTTGAGGGTGCGGTCCAGCTTGGTAGGTCCGTCGTTGGGGCACAGCTGCGTCAGGACGGAGAGGCGGGCAAGGGAACCACCAGTGGTAGGGGACATAGCGCCTGCACCGAGGACAGCGCCGGAGGCGACGACGGTGGCGACTGCAGTGGTTGCAACCTGGGTGGCCTCCTTGACCTCTGCTGCATTCGGGAGTTCATTAGGCTGGCTCGACAGCGTCATCGGGGCGGAGGTGCAAGTGGATTCGCGACAGTCGCACTTCAGGTGGTTGCCCTCCACCTCGCTAACCGGGGTCGTGCAAATCGTGGAGCGTGCCTCATCATCAAAATACCCAGTGTGCACCCCAACCCTCAGCCGTTCGCTGTGCGGTGCATATGCGCGAAATGCAGGGTCCGACAGCGTCAGCAACACCTCGCCCTCGGAAGGCACCGCGGCAGTGACAAATTCGTCATTTACGAGAACCCGAGCGGCGAGGCCAAACTCGGACTGTGCTGGGGAAACGTCAGTCCACTGTTGGGTTGAGGGGGTGTAGTAGTGTAGTGGTGTGGTGGTGGTGTGGTGCTGCATACCAATATGAGACACGGCGAGCCCTCGCAAGAGAGGCTGTTGTCGGAAGGGAGTGTGCGCTCGCCCCCAGGCCAGCGGATCTGGACCTGTGGTGTGCCGAGTGTGTGTTGCGTGCGGAGGCGTGCAAGAGAGATGCGGACGGTGCCCCCGACCCCCTGCAACTGCTCGGAGGTGAGCGCCTGCACTACGGTGACGCCTGCGGTGTCGAGCATCTGTGCTGCAGTCACCGGTGCTTCGGTTGGTGCAGAAGAATCACCAGGTGCCAGCGTGCTTGGTGCCTGTGTCCCTGGTGCTGCAGTCGCCGGTGCCGCAGAAGGTGGGAGGGGTGTCGCTGCTGCAGTTGGTGTCATCGTCGCAGGTGTCCCCGTCGGTGCAGGTGTAGGTTGCAGTGTAGGGTGCAGTGTTGGTGTGGTGGTGACAGGCGCCCATGTAGGTGGTGAGCCTGTCGCGGGCGATGTAGTGAGTGGTGCTGGTGTCGGGGGTGCGTTGGTGGTGGGTGCCGAAGTGAGTGGTGCAGGCGTTGCCGGTGCCAAGGTTGCCGGTGCCGCAGTAAGAGGCGCAGGTGTTGCTGGCGCCATCGTTGCTGGTGCAGGGGTAGGCGGTGATGCCGTCAGTGGTGCAGGTGTGGGCGGTGCCTGAGTTGCTGGGGCAAGTGTCTCTGGCGACACCGTTACTGGCGCCTGTGTTGGCGGTGTCGAAGTGAGTGGCGCAGGTGTCAACGGGGACAACGTCAGAGGCGCAAATGTAGGCGGTGCCATTGTTGCTGGCGACACCGTCACTGGAGCAGACGTTGGCGGTGCTGGAGTGAGTGGCGCAGGTGTAGGTGGCGAGATCGTTAGTGGTGCAGGCGTTGAAGGCGCCAAGGTTGCAGGTGCAGGTGTTAACGGAGACGAGGTAAGTGGCGCAGGTGTCAGTGGAGGGTTCGTTAGTGGTGCCGACGTGATTGGCGCATTTGTGGGTGGTGCAGATGTAAGCGGTGCATTCGTCAGTGGTGCACTGGTCGATGGTGCAGGCGTCAGTGGCGCTGATGTCAATGGCGCATTTGTTAATGGTGCGCTTGTTGGTGGTGCAGGTGTAAGTGGTGCAGGTGTCAGGGGAGGGTTTGTTAGTGGTGCTGATGTGATTGGCGGGTTTGTGGGTGGTGCTAGTGTAAGCGGTGCATTTGTAGGTGGAGCATTTGTAAGTGGGGCAGACGTCAGTGGTGCACTTGTCGGTGGTGCAGGCGTCAGTGGCGCTGCTGTCAGTGGTGCATTTGTAAGTGGCGCAGACGTCAGTGGTGCAGGTGTTAGCGGCGCATTTGTCAATGGCGCACTTGTAGGCGGTGCAGACGTAAGTGGTGCAGATGTCTGTGGAGCAGGCGTCAGCGGCGCTGATGTCAATGGTGCACTTGTTGGTGGTGCAGACGTAAGCGGCGCTGATGTCAATGGCGCACTTGTGGGTGGCGCGGGCGTAAGTGGTGCATTTGTTATTGGCGCGCTTGTTGGTGGCGCAGACGTAAGTGGTGCAGATGTCTGTGGAACAGGCGTCAGCGGCGCTGACGTCAATGGTGCACTTGTCGATGGTGCAGACGTAAGCGGCGCTGATGTCAATGGCGCACTTGTGGGTGGCGCGGGTGTAAGTGGTGCATTTGTTGGTGGTGCGGACGTAAGTGGCGCTGAAGTCAATGGCGCACTTGTCGGTGGCGCAGACGTAAGTGGTGCAGATGTCTGTGGAACAGGCGTCAGCGGCGCTGACGTCAATGGTGCACTAGTCGATGGTGCAGACGTAAGTGGCGCTGATGTCAAAGGCGCACTTGTGGGTGGTGTATTTGTCAGTGGCGCACTTGTCGATGGTACAGATGTAAGTGGCGCTGCTGTGAATGGCGCGCTTGTCAATGGAGCACTTGTGGGTGGCGCACTTGTCGATGGTGCAGATGTAAGTGGCGCTGATGTCAATGGCGCAGGTGTTGGTGGTGCATTTGTCGGCGGTGCAGGTGTTGGTGGTGCATTTGTTGGTGGTGCAGGTGTTGGTGGTGCATTTGTCGGTGGTGCAGGTGTTGGTGGTGCATTTGTCGGTGGTGCAGGTGTTGGTGGCGCATTTGTCGGTGGTGCAGGTGTTGGTGGTGCATTTGTCGGTGGTGCAGGTGTTGGTGGTGCATTTGTTGGTGGTGCAGGTGTTGGTGGTGCATTTGTCGGTGGTGCAGGTGTTGGTGGCGCATTTGTTGGTGGTGCATTTGTCGGTGGTGCAGGTGTTGGTGGCGCATTTGTTGGTGGTGCAGGTGTTGGTGGTGCATTTGTCGGTGGTGCAGGTGTTGGTGGCGCATTTGTTGGTGGTGCAGGTGTTGGTGGTGCATTTGTTGGTGGCGCATTTGTTGGCGGTGCATTTGTCGGTGGTGCAGGTGTTGGTGGTGCATTTGTCGGCGGTGCATTTGTTGGCGGTGCATTTGTCGGTGGTGCAGGTGTTGGTGGCGCATTTGTTGGTGGTGCAGGTGTTGGTGGTGCATTTGTTGGTGGCGCATTTGTTGGCGGTGCATTTGTCGGTGGTGCAGGTGTTGGTGGTGCATTTGTCGGCGGTGCATTTGTTGGCGGTGCATTTGTCGGCGGTGCATTTGTTGGCGGTGCATTTGTCGGTGGTGCAGGTGTTGGTGGTGCATTTGTCGGTGGCGCATTTGTTTTCCGCGCGTCGTTGTCTACGAGAGGTGGGTTGGTCGGGGATTTTGTTGCAGTCCCCCAAACCGGCGGCTTTGGCGTTTCGGGTGGACTTGCCGTCACCTTCATTATATTTGGGATTGGTGTCTTGCTCCCCAGGGGCGGGGGCGTGGGTATAGAATCCGTGATGCGGGCACTCACCTCCACCACTACGCTAACATGCAGAAGGACGACTAGCGCTGCCCATGGGGGCGGGCACCCCGATTTTGTAAACATCTGTTGTGGTGTGGTGTGGGCACCGCTAAGGTGAAGTTAAACGGGAAAGATATGCAGAGTTTAAAAGCGACCTTTTTTTTTTTGTATCGACGACCACCCACCCAAAGATGGACACTCAACTGCCGCAGCGAAACGAGTAGAGGATATCCACAGACAGCACACCCCACCAGAGAATTGGCAGAGATGGGGATGGAACCCTCGGTTGACTTCTTCCTCTTTCGTTTATTGGCACAAAAAAAAAATAACAAAAAGGGACACACTTTTGAGAAGAGACCACACATTGCCTTGGGCCGCAAACAAAAAGGCGATAACCCGCTACACTGCTACTCGAGAAAAAAGG
Organism: Rhynchopus sp. YZ270_cl-10; assembly: GCA_964035575.1. Lineage (NCBI taxonomy): Eukaryota > Euglenozoa > Diplonemea > Diplonemida > Diplonemidae > Rhynchopus > Rhynchopus sp. YZ270_cl-10. The sequence continues at coordinate 1,872,945 of OZ037834.1, read as the reverse complement.
AGAGGAAACAATAAGAAAAAAATGGCCTTTTGTCTCCTTTTCGGGCAGGGAAACAAAGAAAAAAATTATAAGATGACCCTAAGCCTCTCGTTGCCTTAGTCACCTAAAACAGGGGGTTGGTATTGCAAACGCCTCTGAGACGTAAGACGCTAAGAAAAAAAATAGGATTTTTGAAGTACAAAGCTTTCATTGTGACAGTGTACCTAAAAGAAAATGTACACGGTGGCCAGTTTTGATGTGAGAGAGCATCAAAAGTGGACAAAAAAATATTGAGAATTGCTATCCCAAAAAAAAAACGTCAAATTTTTTGAGGCTCTCCCCCCGCTCATACTGGCCACCGTGTATGAAAAGAAGGGTGCACCTCGCTTAGGGCATGCACCGAGTAGAAAACCAACAAAAAAAAGTAAATTGAAGTCAATAAACGGCAAGAAATAGGCATGAGAAGCTGCGCTGAGTCTACCCTTAGACATCTCCTCTGGTCATAATACTGCCCATTAGCCCCCACACTACCCAACGTTGTCCCGCAAAGCTAGATCGCAGCCACTCAACGCAGGAGGAAAGGGGTGGACAGCACACACGAAGCAACAGGAGGTACCACTAAACTAACACTACATTAAAAGGTGAAGTTGATATAGTGCAAAAAAAAAAAAAAAAACGCCTCTGAGTGACGCAGGCATTGTCAATCCGCAGGGTTATCGTATTCCCCCGGAGTGTTGCACAAAAAAAAAATAGGTAAATGCTTATAAGATGAACCTCCAGCCTCATGAAAAGCCACCTAGATCAACAATCAGAGAGTGGGATAAGATGAAACTAAACCTCAGAAGTGCTGAGTAATCTTCAAGAAAAACGGTATTGAGAGAATGGTGATTGCAACCCCTGTCCAGGCGCGCAACCTTGAATTGTGTGTGTTTTTTTTGGATCAACTTTGTTCGATTCGGTGTGTCTTATTCAGACAATCTTGGCTATCATAAATTAATCATCGGTTGCGTGAAGGGTAGGGATGAGAAGACAAGAAGGAAACGCTAGTGTATGGCTGATGTAGCTGAATGGGATGTGCAAGAAGTGCGCAACAATTATGCAATAAGTACGAATCACCCCCCCCCTTCAGCCACGCCAATGCCCCATTTTCTTTTAAGCCGTATTAGCAGGGCTTTAGCTAGGAATTAGTTTTTTTTGACTCTATGAGGCACATTTTTTGTGACCCTAGACCCTCAAAAATCCTACCGTTTTTACCGTTTTTACCATTTTTGGACTACATTCTTTTGTTCTCATTTCTCTCTCTCTCTGCAGCCTACTATGTAGGGCGTAGCGCTGACTACCGGCAGTTTTCGCAACCGCGCTACTAGCTTTTTTTCTTTTACTTTCCACAATAACACACATTGACACACTTAAAAAAGCGCAAAGGTTCTGTTGTCCCACCCCCAGATTCTCAAAGATAGGCCCCCAAGAAAACATTTAGAGGTGTGACCACCCTCTCCCTGTAGACATTGGTAACACCCCCACATAAAACGAACCGCCTCACCGGGAAGAAACTGGTTTCTGTGAATCCCTCACACAACATAATTGCACCTCCCCCTCCTCTTCCCCCTTCCCTCAAATGGAGCACTTCCCCTCAGCACAGCGCGACGCAGGCACCTCTGAGGGACGGAGCCTGCTCCCATAGACTGCCTTGAGGTGGCTTGGGAGCCAGTTTTCTGCCGGCGGGAGCGCAATCCCTGTGGGCTGCGCGGAGCAGTACTGCCTGCTGAGCGGCCGTGCGAGGTACTGCTGGTGGTTGTCTTCTGCGTACCAGAACGTTTTATTGCGTGAAATCTCTGTGGTAATGGGTCCATAGCTTTCCCGCTCCAGCTCCGTCTGGTAGGCAGTCCTGCTTGCGGCCGCAATCTCCATCTGTTCTGGTGTCGTGCAGAACACTGCACTCCTGTACTGCGTTCCACGGTCGTTACCCTGTCTGTTCCCCTGCGTGGGGTCGTGCGACTGCCAGAACACCTTCAGCAGGTCAACGTACGCGACTGTAGCAGGGTTGAACACAACCTTCACAGACTCAGCATGACCAGATGACCCCGAGCAGATGTCGTTGTAGGTCGGGTTCTCCTTCGCCCCGCCCTGGTATCCGACGGCAGTGGTGTGCACGCCCTTTGTCTTCCACATCACCTCCTCCGCACCCCAGAAGCAGCCCGTCGCGAAGTACGCTGTCTGTGAAGGGAAAGAGGGGGGTGGAGATGGAAAAGGTCGGGTGCTGAAAATATACCTCAAGGCATTCCGGGTGGGGCCCTCTGATGCTCGTCTTCAGGACGTAGTGCTTGCCCGGCTCTGATGCGCAGTTTCCCTGCTGAGGGGGGTGGGTGAGTTTGTGTTTTTTTTATAACGAAAAACATTTTTTTGAGTTGTGGGTAATTCCTGAGTGCAAAAAGGAGGGGGTGGTGCCTCGCATGCATGCGTTCTTACAAAAAAAAAAAAAAAAACAACCAGAAAAGTTTGGTAAAGATACTCCTCAGCCTCTCATTTGCTTGGTCACCTAACAATCAAAGAAAAATGAAGTTTATTATTGGACATTAAAAGCACTACAAATAGGGGGTGGGAACACAATACCATTTTTTTTTTCTTTTTTTAGTGTAGTTTTGTGTCCCTTTGTTGTGCAAAATGTGCGACGGACAAATATATAAAAAGAAGGTGGAAGGGAAGGGAGGAGGGGAGGCAAAGACTGTCATAGGTATTGTTGTGGATGGGGTGGGGGGGTGTGATGGGGGAAAGTGTACCCCCCTTGTACCAGCTTACCTTCGATTCTCTTCCAAAGGCAGCCAAAAGGACAGCCACACGACGCATCAGACTGGAAAATGGTTTCCTCTTTAGTTTTTTTTTTTTTTTTGCTTTTTTCTGTGTGATTGAAAACGAAATATCTCACAAAAATGTGCACCGCTCCTAAATGAAGGCAATTTTTTTGTGTATCACATATCAAAACATGAGAGCAAGAGCTGAAACTCGAGGACGGCGAAGGTTGTGATGCAGAAGAAGAGCAAAAGATTTTGAGCTCCACGAGGGACAGGAAGAAGGGTATTGCAACGTATACATTCACATGCATTGAAAGTACCGGTATAGGGATCAACAAATGACCCCTATGTAGGATGGTTAGAAGGAAGGAAAGCCTTCTAAGAGGAATGTGCCCCCTCAGGTATCGTGCTGGAAAAAAAATAAAGAAAATCCCCCATTCTTTTTTTTTTCTACTATTACAACACTTCTTCCCTTGTGAGGGGGGGGTGTGACATTTCATAAATTGTATAAAACTGGAGAAAATTCGTAAAAATTTAAAACAAAAAAAAAAAAATTCTACCTTTTGCGGGCCATAAAAAGCCTCCAGTTGTTTGTGTCTATAGTCACCTACTGAGGGGTAATGGGGGCTGTTGTCATTGTAGCTAAAATATACTGAAAAGAAAAATAGTTTGACTTGAAATACAAAAGCCCTCTCATCACATTGTACATTGGTGTATGACCGGTGCACCGGGGGGTGCACCCCCAACCCATGCAGTCCAATATAGAAAAATTGGACTGAAAACTCCAAATAGCTGTTGTTATCCACAATCACCTCACCGTAGATTCGGTGCTCAAAAAATGGTACTAAAAGGCGTTGAGGATACAGACAGCACACCGTATCCCTTAAGAGTGTCTTCTTCCTTTCCTTTCCCTTCCCGAGGTTTTTATTATTACTCGATTAGTGTTACGGAACAACTATCAAAGACAATATAGGCCCTCTCCGCAACACCATCAATGCGAATATCGACTATTTTGCTCAAGAATTCTCGCAAACCCAGATCGGATGAGGCTTTCATCGGAAGGGTTGTTCTGTGTACTGTCCTCCCTTTGCGCGCTTCTTCGAAACTCTGTGATAGTTGGCGAGATAAACGTCAACGACTCATCCGGGTTGAAGAACGTGCCCTCATGTCTTGCCGCCTCGAACGAACACTCTGTGTACCCGCTCCGCTGCCCCAGCTGTTTACAGAGATGCCGAATCTCGTCCTTCATCGACGCTATGGAACGCACCTTCTTCTTCTTGCTCTCCTTCTTCTTCTCCCCTTTGTCACCCCCTCTCGCAAGGTAGTCCTCAAAGAACGATGCATTCACGTCATCCAGGAGCTGGCTTTCCGTCCGATTTAGTTTCGATACACCACTCTCCGTTCGATTGAGCTTGGTTTCCTTTTTGGTTTCTTTTACTTCCTTTTGGACAGGCTCCACCACCAATACCCTTGGTACCGGAGACGGCGAAATCGACGGAGATATGGACCGTGATGTTATGGAGACAGATCGGGATGGATGGGAGATTACATGGGGCACTTCACTGAGGTCGACGCTGCCGCGACTGTCGTCATGTGCACGAAGGTTGCGCAGGGTGAGTGAGGGACCCTCTGCGGATACACCTCCTGACGAGGCGTGCGAGGTGCTGCGAATGGAGCTGCCAACACCACCACCACCACCACCACTGCAACGTCGATGTCGTGCCCCGGGTTGAGTCTGTTGAGTCTGTTGAGTTCGCTGTGTCTCTCTCCCCGACTGATCTCCACGAGAGAACTCCCTACTCCCAGTAGGCACCGGGTACTCCATCCTATGTTTCAAAACATTGTGTGTATGCTTCTCCGGACTGAGCTCCATGCGGTGCGTGTGGTGAGCGTGCTGTGCCCTGCGTCCATGTGGACATCGCTGTGTTGTCTCGTCACCACCAAGAGCCCTGTGTGCATTAGGTGGGTCAGATGGCTCAGATTGTTCAGATGCCTCATCACTACAGCTTGGTTGTGTATAGCGTTGGGTGCACATTATATAAGATATCGGGGGGTCAAGGTGGGTGCTGTAGAGAGATGGTGAAGGGGAAAAAGCATACAAAAAAAAAAAAAAATAGTAGGATCGGGGTAGGTAAGTAAAGTTGTTTTCGTTGATTGCACAAATCCTCCTGTTTGAGGGATGATTTAGCGACCGTACCCGGTAATACTATTTCTCCTTTAAAGCAAGCTTCGGAATTAAAAAAAAAATGAAGGGGGGAGAGGGCTTTTATTTTGATCAAGGGTAGGATATTTGATTATTTCCTTCCAAAAGAAAAAAAAAGAAAAAAAGAAAACAAAAGAAGCAAAGATGAACGTAAGACGTACTGTGCCTGGTCATCTCGAAAAAAAAAATTGTAGCTTAGGTTAACTTAGTCTAGTCAGGAGGAGTCAGGGAAGTGGGAGGGGGGGCTTAAAGAAATGGGGGGGTGTGAAGGAAACGTATTGAATAGGGGGGAAAAGGGTGGTGTGGTAAGGGCCACCAGAGGTCAGATGTCTTGGGGGGGGGTTTTTTTTTTGGAAAAGACATGAATGTTTTTGAGGCGTTTTTGTGCCACAAATAACGAAGACAAACCATAAAGGAGGATTTTGGTGAGATGAACCGAAGCTTTTCTTTGCGCTTACGTCACACCTGATAAACAGAACCCGAAATTGGAGAAAAGGAGTAACAGAGAACGATTTTTTTTGTATTGAAAAGGAGCTATGTAAAGAAAGAAGGGAAAAAAAATAAACGCGTTTCATACAGGACCATGTCCGTTAGAGAACATCCTCCCTGATAAGCGAGTGTTGAGTGAAAGCCACTTCCAAAGAAAAAATTCTGAAAAATATAAAAATAAAACAATAACATTGTTGAGGAAAAAAAGAAAACGTAAAAGCGTAAAGGAATGAATATACCACAGTATTTCTTGTTGTACCGTGAAAATAAAACAAGAAAACTGATAACACAAATGTGCGTCATAGAAATCTGTAGGCGAAACCTCTGTATAGTCACCTAACGCGCGAAGAAAAAAACTGATTCATGCAGACACCCAACAGGATGCAAACACATTTAAAAAAAAAAGAGAGAAAATAAATTCAAAAAAAGGGGGGAAAAGCGCGCTATATTCGTTAAAACGCAGTACAGTAGAGGTTGTATCTTCCGTACCACGCAAAAGTGATATTAATCAAAAAGAAATAGCGATTGTCAAATAATCTGAACGTTGGCTTTTTTCTTTTTTCTTTTATTTGCTCCCTAGCCCTGTCGCATTTTTTTTTTTGAAAACTTGGAAAAATCACGTGTCGCAACAGAATTTATCCACGCCACGCCCACCCTCCGCCCAACTTACTACCATTTCGCGGTCTACGTTGAGATGTCCTACTCCCGCTACCGCTCGTCAGTCAACGAAACGGGTATAATTGGAACACAAGGGAGCAACTCCTTGTGCGAAGTAAGTGACTCGGTTTTTTGATCTGTTTGGGCTGGGTCTTTTTCATCATTTTGTTGTTTCGACACTTCTTTGGAGACGGGTTCTGTAAAGTCACTCGAAGACCCCCCTCCTTTTTTTGAAACATTGCAAATAGTGTAGACCCACCTGATTTTTACTCCGCGTATAGGTGTGTATACGGCCCTATATGGTCCTGCTACGTGCCTATACGCGGGGTAAAAATCAGGTGGCAGACAGGGGAAAAGAAGTAAAAAAAAAGAGAAAAGTTCGATTTCGGCCTCGAAAATTACCGTGACACCGATTTGTCACGGAATTTTGTCACGGAATTTTTTTGAAAGATTCGATTTCGTGACAAAAAAAAATCGATTTCGTGACAAACCAATTTTTTCATTGACACACAAAATTCGATTTCGTGACAAACCGATTTTTTCATTGACAAAAAAAAATTCGATTTCGTGACAAATCCAAAAATTCAGTGACAAAAAAATGTCAATGAAAAAATGGATTTTGTCAAGGAAACCGAACTTTTTGTCACGGAAAAAGTCGTGACAGAAATGGATTTTGTCAAGGAAACCAAACTTTTTGTCACGGAAAAAGTCGTGACAGGGCACTGGGTACTGGGTACACTGGATACAAGGATAAAAGTCGTGAAAGAGCAACCACAGCTCCACATGACAAACACAAAAGTGTCCAGTCACGTGGGGCATGCATGCACTGAGGAGATAATGATCCAACAATTTACAAGAAAGATTACTTAACCTACTGCTGGAAATTGCCAGGTCGTAGTAACACACAAAGTGTGCCTCCGTTCGGGAAGACCGGATATTCTAGAGACCAAAAAGGCCTCAAGAATATCTTCCGGTAGTCAAGGTATAACCGAATGAACGGCCCAAGACCCCCGTGGAGAAGTTAAATGTGTAATGCTATCAGGTAGAAACTGCGAACACTGTCTTACCCTCCTCAATGCATGGTGGAAGATGTCTTTACAACAAATATCCTGTACCCAGGTACCAGGTTCCCAGACCCACGTAGTACCACGTCGCAGTACTACGCAAAATTTACCACCAGACCCTGTCTTCGTGCACCTTAAGTACAACGCCGCAGACAGGCCAAACATGCGTTGGACTCAGAGGAATGCCTGCTGTGCAGTGTATCAAACATGAGAACCAACTCCCAGCAACAAGGGGCGCCTTTTGGCGGGCGTTGTTGAGGGTGTTTGGGGTGCAAAGTTTTCCACAATTTTGATGCGCGGGTACAGAAGTGTTATCTTGTTCTTTCATCTCTAGGAAATGTAAATGTCAATCGCGTTTAACTACCACTAGGGCTTGTTCAGTGAACCCACAAGGGGTCGAAGGGGGTTGGTTATCCCGTATCTATCAAAGGTTGTGTCGACCAGGCTAAACCACTATGTTACGCTGTACGTTGTTAAATCCGAAGAAATAACACTTTAGCAGCCGCAGGAAGTTTGCTAAAAAGAGTGCCTCACGCTACACAAACCACCACCCGCGATTGACTTAGATGTTATAACAAAGAGAATTCAGAACAAAACAACACCCTGCCCCATACACACTAAATTGTCATGCTTCGAGAGCATGCCTGGGCCAAAATTACTATGACGAAAAGGCAACAAGACCACCCACAAGGAGTGTGAATTGTGCACTGGTTTTCTGGGGGAACAAACAATATTTTCTTGTGTCTAGTCCTCCGGAAGCAGAGGACAGACTTTCCGGAAGGTTTCCAAAGTCGAATTTCTTGCACTAGCTATGCTCCCTGGTTAATGGCTATAGCAGTGACTGACAAAGTGTTCCCACCCCCCTTTCCACCACCATAATAACCGAACTCTGCTTATCAAACCACAATCTGAATCTGCTTCCGTCGCATGCGCTGGTGGATTCGATCGGTTTTGGTGTGTGTAATGGAATGTATGGGTGAGGGTTGGGGTATTAGGTATAGAAACTTGCGCACCCATTAATTTTTTACCGAATGAAAATGAAATCTGCAATGAGTGTCTGCTGCATATCATTTAGTGGGGCTGGCCTCTGGCCAGAGGCGTGCAAGCCTGACCGTGTTCGCGATATACTAAGTCTTGCATAATCATAAAGTTATCATACCTTGTGTCTTCAGTCTCTGCCCTTAGGTTTCTAGACAGCTCAAGAATGGCCTCTTTTGTGTTTGTCAAGTGGCTGTCTGGTCACTTTTCAGTGACTGGCGGGTTGGCTGTCACGACTTTTTCCTTGACAAAATCCATTTTTTTCAATGACATTTTTTTGTCAATGAAAAAATGGATTTGTCACGAAATCGAATTTTTTTTTGTCAATGAAAAAAGTCATTTGTCACTAAATTGAATTTTGTGTGTCAATGAAAAAATCGGCTTGTCACGAAATCGAACTTTTTTTGTCACGAAATCGAATCTTTCAAAAAAATTCCGTGACAAAGTACCGTGACAAATCGGTGTCACGGGTATTTTCGAGGCCGAAATCGAACTTTTCTCAAAAAAAAAACATGAAGAATTTATGAAATGAACGCTATGACACTTTGTCGCCTTAAAAGTGAAGTTATTTATGCAGGCACACCTCCGACTGACCCACGATGCCAGCCCCGGATGAAATCACAAAAAGAAAAGGTACTTTTAAGACGACCCTCAGCCTCTCATGCAAGAAAGTTGACAGTGCAAAAAACGTCGCTGCGGACGCAAAGACACTAAAATTAAACGTTGCTTTTTTTTTTCCTTCTTTCAAAAGGACAAATGACTTTCAGGGTAGTATGGTGAAAAGTCACATGCCCCTCAAGAGCGATCAACAGAGATACAACGCCCTTTTCCCCCATCCATCTAAGGTAATAAGATAAACTCACCAAACCCCGTTAAATTTCTTTGTAGCAAAAAAAACCTACCCCCCTCCGCATCCCAGCCTCTCCATGCCTCTGTTGCTTGGGACAAAGGGGGCGGTTGGCATCCTGCTTACAGTAACGGGGGCACCGTACACTTCCTCTTTTTGGTGTTGCTTTTTTGCTGAGGGGTGCATAGCGAAAGTGAGAGACATCTCATGTTTTGTCCCCCCCTTCTAAAGGGGCTTCATGTTGGCTGAGAACGTCTCAGCCTAGAGTTGTATGCATTTTTGAAAACTTGGTTGTACTAGTGTAGCCACCCTAGAGTGTGCTCCACTGTGCCTTTTTTTTGTCGACAATCGCCTCAGTACCCACACATGGTGGGGGACTGGGGAGTATGGTCAAACATATTTTGTTGTTGTCGTTTTTTTTTCTTCATTCAGTTCCTGCTGAGAGAGAGCTGCTTTCTCAGCGAGGGGTGCGGGGGGGAAAGGGAAGGGGAAAGATAAAGTGTATGGGAGGGAAAGAAACGGACGACTTTTTGTTTTGTTTTTTTTTTCTTCTGTTAAAAAAAAAAAGAATCAATAATGAAAAAGCGATTATTTTTTGTTGTGAACTTTGGTCGCCATGTTCCATTGTCTGTGCTCTCAACGTATTAAATCGAAACAAAAGTACACGTTTCCGTCCCTTTTGCTCGTCGCGTTTTAAGAGGAAGAACAAAAAATGCAGTATTTTTTTAAAAAAAAGGAGGCTTTTTATAAATAGTAACTCAGTTGCACTATAAACAGCAACTGTAAGATTTTTTTTATTTTTGTACAGTGCCATGAGAGAATTTAGTTAACAAATACGCTTTGACCGTGACACAAAAAATATACTCCAAAAAACCTTGACAAAATGTGTCTCTCTCGTACACTGATAGCGGGGAAAAAAATATGCATTTTTAAACAAACATAGGGCGTCCACAAGCTTTCTGAATAAACAAACAATCTAACTTTTTTTCTTCTTTCAAAATATGTGAGGGGTGTGTGAATAGGTATTTTTTGTTTTTTTTTTGAAAACTTGGTTGCATTAGTGTAGACACCCGAGGATGAACTCCACTATGTTTTATTTTTTTTTGAACTCGTCTGATCTGTTTCAACTCTGGAAAAGAAAAGAAAAAAATGTCACAGAAAAATAATGGGGAAAAGAAAGAAGGGGGGTGAAAATCGGCAAAAAAAAAAAAAAAATACAAAACAAAACAAAAACCAAAAGGGAAAGGATACCTATCGTGTGTGATATCAATACATAACTTCCCTGCTTCACTGAACTTCATTGAAAAATTGTAGGAAATAGTGTAGTTGCCATCTGTGCAAGCTCCACTGTCACTTTTTTTTAAAGAATCGTTTGTTGCGCATTGTAAACATGCGAGAATGCTCTATTTGTATTGTGTGTCTAAAAAACGAGCTAATTGACAGTAGCCACGACAACACTGCTGATGGGTGTGATCAAAAAAGAAGTTTTGAAAAACGCTAATACCTGACCGGACAAACCAGCCAGAATGCAGGCACTGAATCAAAATCGTCGATAGCCACACCGAGGTCGCTTTGTTGCCGCTCAACATCAAAAAACAAAAAAAAATTTTTGGGGGGGGCTCGTAACAAAACAAGCCATATTACGTTTACTCCTTTTTTACACAACCTTTTTTGATGTGTGGTGTGCGCTGCTTGTATTCACTCTCTACAGAAGGAAGAATTTTTCTTTTTTTAACTCTTGATTCTACGATAAGTGTAGGCATACCTCAAAAGGAATGTGATCTCCAAAAACTTTTTTTTTGTCAAAAACTTTGTTTGTCAAAAAAAAAACCTCTGTTTTGTATTGATAGCATGAATTGAAAAAAGAAGAAAGTTACCACCACAAAAAAAGACAAAAAAAAAACTGATTTAAAAAAAAAATTCCCAAAGGATGGGACATCAGCAAAAAAAGGGGTTTAAAAAAAAACTCGTCGCCGCGACAGCAAACCCCCAAAAAGGCTCGTCACTGTCGAGGTATGCACAAAAAAAAAAAAAAAAAAAAACAGAACATTGAAAACAAAAAAAACAACAATGCATTAAGAAAAACACTGGTCTGACGAAACAAAAACCCTTTCTCTTTTCCCTTGCATGTTCCCCCCCCTCTCGCTCTCGCTCTCTTTCCCCGCACTGTACTTAGTTACCTGGATCACAATCGTTATCGTACAGGACCCTATTGTAAAGGATAGATGCACACCAATAAGGGGATCGTCGCGACTTATGACAAAGAAGAATGTTGACTTGAAATACAAAGCCCTCTCGTGACAGTGTATCCGAAGAATGATTAAGAAAAGAAGAAAAAAGGTTGAGATGAATGTGCATATTGTACACATACACCGAACAAAAGGAGCCAAAAAAAAAAATTGTCATATCAGCGCTGGAAATACACTCGTAAAGAGGGGATGGAGATCACCTCAGGGATGAATATGTACTATTACCAAAAAGCAATTTAACAAATAGTATTTCAACATGAAAATCAATAAATTGATAGCATAAGAGGGGACACTACAAAAAATGTTACCATCTTTCAAATACAAAAAAAGGTACTCAATTTTTTTTTTTGGTGTATCTATTGTGATCCCCAACTCTGATCACATCTCATCCCCACCTGAGTGGTAGGGAATATACAAAGAAGAAATGAACGAATATGGTTAGGGTTATTGTTACGCACAGGTTTCTTTTCCCGAAAGAAAATTTTGGAAACTGTCTTCGGTACAAAAAACAAACAAACACAAATAAACCTTGAAAGAACCTAGTTAGATATACGCTCTCTCTTACGCATTGAAATGAGGAAGGAGAGTCCCAGAACGATTTCAGGTTATTGACAGGGTAGTGGGAACAGAGAACAGGGCATTTTTCTCCCGCTTTCAGGAGGGAGGCTCAGGGGCGAACAGTCAGTACCAGTGAAATTCTATTTAAAAAAAAAGAGAGAGAGAGAGAGAGAGAAGAAATATTGTAAGATTGTAAGATAATCAAAAGCACCATGTGCGTTGTCATCTTGAAAAAAAGAAGCAAAAAGAGTGGAAAATAATTTGCAAGAAAATGAACCTCTCGTGCACAAGACATCTAAACATAATATGAGGCCATTTGACAAGATGGAACTGTCGACCCAGTTGTAACACATCATTTTCATGTACAGAAAGACAACAAACATCGGTGGGGGTAAAAAAAAAAAAAACATCCCTACAGTTTTTTGAAATCCTAAAAATCCACCTTTGGTGCGATCACCCAAACGGATTCTCCGTGGTTCCCCCGTGGTTCTCCCGAAGGTGCTCCGCAAATCTTAATATAGTCTCCGTCGTTCCCCCGTGGTTCTTCCGTGGGTTGTCCGTGGGTTCTCCGTACCCCCTGAATCACACCAGACCTTAGTTTTTTTTTACCCCACCGGTGTTTTACTGTAGTTTTTCCGTTAAAGAAGAGAGAGCACACAAAATAAGGGGGAGAAGGGAAACAGACCTGATGAAGCATTTTAAAGAACAAATCATTAAATTCTACGACTCAAAAAAAAAAAAAAAAAAAAAAGAGAAATATTTTTTTTGATAACTTGGTGTTCCGGAGGGGGCCTACATTGACATGTCCTTGAAAGGTGTTTCCGGAACACCATAACTTGTTGGTTTAGTGCAGTACTGTCATGACAGACAGTGTCCACTACATTTTTTTCCCCATTAGTGCAAACCACGAAGTGGTGACTAATGTATTATTGTTTTATCGGCCACGGCAGGGGGTTGGGGAAAGCTTGAAATATACGGGTGTGTACATAACATATAAGAATAAAAGGGGTGTAAAAATAAATACCGTCAAAGTAAAAAGGTTGTACCGCAATAATGTTGGAACGCTTGGCTCAAGGCTAAGCGTTCCAACATTTTTTATCCCGCGTTCCAACAGAGTTCCAAAATTATTGGGTTGCAAGTATTTTACGTTCCAACTTTTTTCCATTCACGAAAATAGAAATAAAAAACGGCTAGTGAAAATATTGCTTTTCAAAAAAAAAAAAAGCCAAAAATGGGGATGGGGTGTAAATCAGGAAAGAAAATGGATGAACGAGTCTTGAAATTTTGGGAAACGGGATCGGGATTGGGATCGATTTCACAATGATAGCAAAAAATGTTCGCTGACGATGGTTCTCCACTCGGATTTTTCATTTTTTTTTTCGATGGGCATTGAAGGAAAATACTCCCTTTTTGAAGCAAAAGGCACAGCCACACACCTGTGACCCGAAGGATTGACGCGAGGGAAGGTAGGATAACTGAACACAACAAAAAGGAAGGAAAGAAACGTTACGAAGAGCTGGACCCAACTTCACGTTCTTTTTAGTCGTTCCTCTCGTACATGACCACGTAGTAAGCAGCGTAGGGCTTCTGCGGGGGTTCCTCCTGTGAAGAAAAAACGAATGAAGTGAAGTGCAGACAGATTTTATTATTTTGAAAGGGAACGGGGCGTGGAATACATACGTTGATAGTGCGAACCACGTGATCATCGAACATATAAAACTTCGCTGAATGACTGAGGTTCGTCACTGCGGTGTAGTGCCCAACCCCTTCCTTCGACGCGAAGTGGCACAACACCCCTGTCAGCGAGTAGTCACCTTTCTCCGCTAGGGACACGCTGTCTGTGCAGTATTGCGCCATGTCCAGCTTCTTGGACACACGGACAGGGGTCTCTATCTTGTTGCCTGTACAGCCGAAGCGCTTCACATGCACGACAACGTGCTTGGGGAGGGACGCAACCTTTGTTGTCTTGCGTGCAACATTGTGCTTGCAGGATGGGCATTCCCGCGTCACCTTCTCTGCTGCGAACGACGTGTCAAGACATGCCTTCAACGACACCGCTCCTGCCTTCGCCTCCAACGGAACAGACAGAATGGAGAACGGCTCCGGCACCGCGCACCCCTTCTTGCACTTCGTACACTCCAACCCGGTGCTCGACTTCCCATAGAACGCACGCGAAACGAATGTCTCCCCTCCCTCCATATGCCCAGCATCCTTTTGGAACTCATGAATCCGGTCGAGAAATGTACTGAACACCTCATGTACGTCCAATGACGACAACGGGTCACCATTCCACACCGTTTCGAGCGTTTTGATGACGTTCCGTGGGTTCTCTGAGTACCCCCTTCTGAGGTGTTCTACCGACCAAATCTGTTTTAAAAATGCGGAAAGCGCGGTGGTCGTGACAGTCTGCTTGTTGCACTCTGTCGCATTTTCTTCATCAAGAAGGAGAAGATACGCACGCACACTAGACGTTGCGGAGAGTGCATGAATCGCCGTCGCAATCGCACAGGTTTTGCCAAGATTGTCAATCCCCACACACCCCAACGAGGCGATTTCCTGGTGTTCTGCCAAAGAAAAATGCTGCAATACTTCATACACAATGTCTTCGAGAACCGCCTGCTCCAAAATTCTCGAATCCTCCTCAAAATCAGGACATCTCGAGAGAACCAAAGAAACGCAATCTAAAGACCCTTTCAACGCACCACCATCCAACCGGGTCGCAATCTTCCCCATCAAATGGTTCAAACTCGGGAAGATTACGGTATTCGCTGGCACCGATGAGTCCATAGGCGAAGCGACTCTAAGAAAAAGATCTGTCACCGCATTTGACAGCATGGCACCCCGATTCGCCGCAATCACTGCAGCAATGTTTTGTTTTGTTGCTTCAGGGAGGTCTGCTGTGGAGACAATACGGCTGAGGTGTTCTGCCGAGAAACGGCGGGAAAGAACCTTGGTCGCATCCCATATTTCGACAGAGGTCTTTCTACTAAACCACGACAGATCTGAGGCTACACCTTCTGCCATTCTTTCCAACACCATCTCCCCCAGCGCACGCAGCTCTGCAGGGGTTCCATCCGCTACTCCACGCCTTTCCCTTGGCTTGCACACGTACAACGGCCCTACCCCCTTCCCGCTCCTTGGCGACTCAGACGCATCGCTGTTAGTCAACCCCTGCGACGTCGAAGGGCCCGTATAGCTCGCAGTCCCTGTCGGTGCGGGGCCACGTCGGTATGTCTCACTAACCTCCTTCGCACAGCATGAAGTGTTCCCCATGTGTAAGGGGTGGGGAAGGGGGAGGAAGGGAGGTGTGTATAGGGGAGACTCTGGGGTAGGGGTATCGAAAGATCGTTTGTATGTTGAAAAATTGGTTGGTTCTCTCTGTATTGCTTTGGCTTTTGTTTTTTTGCCGAAAAAAGCATTTTAGTTTGATGTTAACTGCAAAAGGTAACGACAAGCTGGGGTAGGGGTAGGTGCTATAAATTTGACTTATAATTTTTTGTTTACCGTCTTCGTAAAAATGTTCGACCGTAATAAAGTTCGTCCTTTTCCGGATTTTTCTGGAAGTTCGTCCTTTTTTACGGTCGAACATTTTTACGAAGACGGTA
The DNA here is from genome assembly GCA_964035575.1 of Rhynchopus sp. YZ270_cl-10. Lineage (NCBI taxonomy): Eukaryota > Euglenozoa > Diplonemea > Diplonemida > Diplonemidae > Rhynchopus > Rhynchopus sp. YZ270_cl-10. The sequence continues at coordinate 1,857,464 of OZ037834.1, read as the reverse complement.
ATTATAGACTACTATCTACTAGATAGCACGCCACGGTTTTTTTCTTCACAGGAAATTTGACGAAAAAAAATCCCTAGAAGTTCCTAGAGGTAGAATGGCAAAAGAGTTGGGGGGGATTTCATTTGCTTTCTTCGACATAGGTCAGCACATCACAGGAAGGGGAGAAAGGGGGTTGTGAAGCTGTTTGGGGAAATTATTTTTTTTTATCCAAGCAAAGTTTTCGTGCAAAAAAAAAAAGGTAAAATGAGCGATAATAGAAAAACAAAATGTAGATTTGAAATAGTGCATCTTTGGTACATTGACTGCTGCACGGTAGGGTAGATCCCAGTCATGCGGTCCTGCATCTATTTCGTGGTTTACATCTTAAATTTCTCTTCATGATCACAGCTTTGGTCAGACCGGGGTCTTCACAGAAGGAAAACCTCTCGAAGTATTCCAACCTTGTTGTAACTATCTTCGATAATAGTTATTCAGTGACTAATGTGTATACTATTTTGCTAAAAGTATGGGATACTGTGGTCTGACAACCCAATCAAACTTAAAAAAAATTCATAGGTGAAAAAAAGAAAGTGAAGTTGATAGTGCAGCCTCTGGGACGCAAGGCACTGACAAAGAAAAGTTTATGAGATGAACCTGTTCAGTCACCTAAAGTACAGGCAAAGCCCTCTCGTGACTGAAAAGCCTTTTACACTGTTCAAAAAAAATACTGAGGAAAGAAAAAAAAAACTTGAAAAAAGGTGAATGTATACCACACACCTAAAAAGAAGTAAAACGAAAGGTATCAGATGACCCTCAGCCTCTGCGTAGTCACTGCTTGGTCACCTTGAAAGAAAAATGACAATATGGGGGGGCTGGATGAAGCTCAGAGGGGAGAGGGGATAACATTTTGAGCAAAAACCACACAAAGAGTGGGGCGACTTTTTCTGAAAGTTGTTGCTTTCTAAAATTGGGATCCTTTTTTTCAGAGAAAAACTGTTTCTCCTACTTAAGTTTGAAGGGGGGGAAAAATGGAGTTTATATGCCAACACAAACGGTACATGCACCTCTCTGTGTTATTTACATATCCCCAAATCTAAAAAAAAAGCTAAAATGCCTCTTTGTGCACGTTATCATAATGAGATTTGAAAGATGTCCGTTCAGGTCATCCTTCTCACCTTTATCACATTTGTCCCTTTGTCTATGAGGAATATAGTTATTTCATATACGTTTCTTTTCTTGGCGAAAAGAATTCGTTTACGGGGAATATAGGTGCAATAAGAACACTCTTCTCCACCATGTGAACACCAACAAAAAAAACCCCCCTGACCGGAGCACATATTTTCTTTGCAACAAAAAGACAGTGCAGCGAAGAAAGGGTAATATAAAAGGAAAAGGTTAGAATAGGCGCAGCTGAAAACAGTGCTGGCAATTAAGCGACACAAAAGCAGGTTACAGCGCAACAGAGAAAAAAAGAGGAAAAAAAAAACACTCAAGAAAAGGCTTAAGCCTCTCATGATTATCCACCTTTTTTAAAGGGGTGAATGTGTCTCACAACGCTCAGATTCACACCCTAATAGGAGGGTCATCAACCTAACCCACCCCTCCATGCTGACGTGGTGTGATTGACCACCCTGCGTCATTGATGGATGGGGAGGGCCAAGACGACGAAAGCCCCCAAGTCTATAGCAGCACGAGCACCAGCAACGCCCGAGCATTTTTTTTTTGTTTTGTGTTGTTCATAAGACAATACAAAAAAAAAGTATTTCAAAAAAAATCCCCAAAATTTGAAGATGAAAAACACAGCACTGTAAACGATACAGTGACAAAAAAAAGGGGAAATGAAGCTAGATGGCGCAAAAGGAGAATAAAAAGGGAAAATAACGGCCTCTAAACAGACACCGAGCAACAAAAACAAAATAGTAGGATCGGGGTAGGTAAAACTGTCTCGTTGATTGCACCATCCTGTTTGAGGGATGATTTGGCAACCGTACCCGGTACTATTTCTCCTTTAAAGCAAGCTTCGTGGGAATAACTAAAAAAAAAAAAAAAAGCTAGAGAAAGAGAACGTCATGTCAGATGAAATATGCACCTCTCCCTCTGTGCATAGTCTCTAAGAGCAAATCAGTATAAAAAAATAAGAAAATCGCAACACATAATAAGTTATCAACGGGATTAATATTTTGCTGAAAAACACAAAAAAGCTGACGAATCTTGGAGACAATAAATACAATAGTTGGGTAAGATACCAAGCCTGTCTGTTCTCACTTATACAAAAAAAAAAAATAGTGAAATTGATAGTGCAAACACCTCTGGGACGCAAGGCACTGACTGAAGAAAAGACAAAAAAAAAAAAAGTATCTCGAGCGACGAATATAGGCACCCTTCTAGAGAGAGAGGTATAGGGTGCAGCACAGAGCGCTGGTTGCATTCCCTCCCCTTCTCTGATTCCTCCTTCCGTCCCGCCTTCTTTTTTTTCTTCTCCCTTTCTCCGATGTGTTCGAGTTCTGTTATTGTTGTTTTTTTTTTTTCCCCTGCTTTTTTTCCACTTCCTCCGCATCGACCCTCAAGAAACCCATTTAGAGTAGGGTAGGTCTTGAACGACGATCTTTTCTATAAAGAGATCGGGGCTATTTCTGCCCCATATCTGTGTGTTTTTTTTTTTGATAAATTGTTGGGTGTAGTGTAGTTGCCTCGGGTTGTGTTGCCACAGTTTTGTGCAATCTCCACTTTTTTTAAAAAACAAAATTTTCACTTTTTTTCAAATCTTGGGGGTAGCGAGAAGGGGGGGATAGGCAACCACAACACAACACAGTACTAATATCCCACACAGATGGGGTTATTTGTGGTTCTCTTTTGTGGTTCACTACCACACCCTTGGCCCAAATCTGTAACACAAATCATCGTTTCCACTCAGTTCGCAGGCGCACGTATAATTAAATACAAGACCTTTTCTTCAAAACAAGGGCACAACAACACATCACAAAATAATGGTGATAATCGCAGTTTTTATAATGAAACTGCAAAAAAAAAAAAAGAAAGGTGAGCAAAAAAAAAAAAAAATATAGGGGGCACTTCAGGCAACACTCACTAAATCATATTTTGTAAAAAAACTTTAAAAAAAGCACGCTATACAGTGGTTAAAGAAACGTTCCGTCTAAAGAAAAAAGGCGGGATTGAAATCAATGCCGGAATTTACTTCAGGCGGGATTTTTTTTTTTTCTTTTCTTTCGAGCAGTTTCTCTAGGCGGAAATTTCTTTACAGTGGGGCATATTACGGGCGCGTTTTTATTACGGGTAACTTAATTATGGGTAAATATTGAAGTTACCCATAATTAGGCGCACCCGTAATATAGCGCCCCACTGTAACCACTGTACTTTCAAGTCAGGACAACGGAAAGTATTGGGAGAAGTTGCAACACATCATATGCTCTTGCAAATCATAGAAAAGTTGGGCAAGATGGACCTAAGGCTCTCAGTGCGTAGGTCTCTCTAACTAAAAATAACAATTAAGGTCGCCCCAAACAACCTCGCACCGTAGTCTCCTGGACCTACCTTTTAATATTAAATGTCATAGAAAAAGGTTTAAGCTCTTCAGCGAAGAAGGGCTTTGTTTTCTGTTCTTTTTTTTTTTTCATAATTTTTCCAAAAATGATTGAAATGAATCACAGAAAAAAAAAATAAATAACAGCATCTGTAGAAGAGATGGGGATGGTCTTCCTAAGGCAGAAGCCATCATAACCGCAGCTAAACAAAAAGATAAATAAAGTTGACGTGCAGACACCTCCCGACTGACCCCAAGATGAAAAGCACAATTAAAAAGAGAAAAAGTGCGTTGCTTCGCGCACCTAATTTACGGTGCATTTGTGTCTCTCTACATATTTACATTAGAGATGCAGGAATGCACAAAAATCACCTTGAAGAAGGGGAAAAAGAATGATGGAGTAACGGCATGTAGCTCTCGACATAGTGCCTAAGTCGACGCTGTTGACTATAACAAAAATTACAAAACGGATGCGGTTGCTAATGAGGGTAGGAAGTGGTATGACAACATAGACACAAAAAAACTGCAATTTTAAAAAAGCACTTAAAAAGTACTACCAAAACTCCCCCTCCGATTTTCCTTCACAATAACTGCAGAGTGTATCCCGAAGGCCTCCTCCGGCCGGCCTGTCTGACACGCTTGCGCTTTTCTTCGTTGAAGCTGTCGAAACCGTTGTTTGGGTCGCGTGGTTGGACACGCACACTGCGCCCGACCGTAGTTGAGACGATGCTTTTCGGTGCACCGCCACCCACCGACACCGTTCCCGCAGGCATCACCACCGTCCTCCTGGTCACATCCCTCTGCGATTTGCTGAAGCTGTCAAACCCGAGAATCCCTGCATCACCCTTTATCGCATCCTCCCTCGGCGCAGCTACCGGCACACTAATGAAACGCCGTGGCGCGACGTTCACGCCATGCGCATCGGGGTTGGCATTGTGCCCACCTGCCCCTGCCAGAGTGCCCTGCAGTCGAGACTGACCTGGGGTGCTCGTTGCCGTTGCCGTTGCTGTGTTCGCAATCGCCGCCTTCGCTTTGTGCATCCACGTCTCAGAGGCAGCAACCTCTCCAGCCAGAGCAGTAGCGGCACGAGGAGGGCGCGATGTATTGTCTATAGATGTCGACTCCGTATCCCGTGTAGATGCGGCATCTGTTGAAGGAAACGTTTTTAGAGACAAAAAGGCCGCACCGTGGCGCCCCGTTGTCGAATTAAAGCAAAAAAGAAAAAAAAATGACTATTGTCACCTCCAAGCATACCTTGCCGCATCCTCCGCGAGGATTTGCCCTTTGCACGCACTGTGTGACGGTGAGGTTGGCGTAGAGAGCGGTTCTGGTTGCGCTTCTTCTCGCCATCCCTCTCACCTTCTGCCACGTCTCGGACCGCATGGGCCTTCTGTCTGGCATGCCCAATGATGGCTTCGTACTGATCCATTCGGGCTTCAAACTGCGAATCCGTTTCGGTGCATTCTTTGCACTCCTGCCTGGTGTTCCAGCAGCGTCTGTGTATGATGTGACCACACTTAAAGGAGTACATATCGTTTTCATCAAGCCAGCGTACACCACATTCAACACAGATGTCTTCATTAATGTGCGCCGCAGGAGGTGGCGGAAGAATTGAGTCAATCTGCGCCATTTGAGAAGAAGAAGACGAAGAAGATGTGGGGAAAAAGACGGAAGTACTTTTTGAAGGTATTGCCAGTGGATGCAAGGTTGTAATGGAAGGGAATAGCGTGACAGTGTCGTGTGTGTCTCCAATAATAGGAAGGCCCCGTTTCGTCGTTTCTCAGGCTTGCATGTTGTGTGTATTAGGAGTGTATAATGCTGGATGTGGGAGGGGGGGAAAGAGGAGGGAGGGGTTTGTCTTGAGGAATTTCGTTTTAAGAAAATCTGGTAGGAGGATGAAGCCAGCGGAGTTTCACCAAATACAAAGATCTTCACGAAAGGGAATCAGCCCGAAGCCCAAAAAAAACTTCCGGAAGGAAGGGCAGGGAATTTCCTAAAAAAAAAAAAGAGGGAAAACGGCATCACAGATATCACGGATATCTGTGGTGCCGTTTTCTGCCTTTTCCTCTCGTGGAGCTACCACAGAAATAAAGTGAGGAAAGTTTAATGTTTTTTTTTCCGTTTATTATTTCTCAATTCTCAACCTTGTTGGAGGGGGTGATTTGGCGACCGTATCGGAAGGAACTATTTCTCCTTTAAGCTACGCTTGCAGGTATAAAAAGTTACTTGTGTCTCTTCGTGTTGTTGAGTTTCGTGTTGCATTGCAGCATCCACACAAAAAAATGCTCTCATTAGAGAACAACGTATTGTGATCCCTCGTGGGAAAACTGGTTGATTGAGAATGTTCAACCGACAAGATCGCACTTGCTTTGCGTCGCGAGGTGCCGCGAGGGACCCTTGAGGGACCCTCGCTGGGATTTGAAATTATTTTTTGAATATATTGGTCATTGCATCAGGGATGGAAGACGCGCGAGAAGAATGTCAACAACGTACAGTATCCGAGTTGTGTGTGCATATGAGGAATCGCGGTGGAGTGTGCACAGCGAAAATCTAAGAAAAGTTTATAAGATGAACCTAAGCCTCTCGTGCTTAGTCACCTAATCAAAACTAAAGACGGGGGAATTGAAACAACCCTCTGTAATATGATAGGTAGCCTCGCTGTCGGGGGGGAGGGTTAAAAAAAAGGGCTTTTTTTTTTTTCAGAGAATTCCATTTCGGAGTTTGGGGAGTGAGTGGGGGTGAAAATCAGGTCATACAGACAGAAAAAAAACCATATTTTGAGAAACTTTTAAAAAATCGCGAGGTGTCTTACTAAAATATAGGGGAAGGGGGGTGGAGGGTAGGGAGTATCGGTTGTCATATTTTGACTATTTTCAGGTCTATGTTGCTGTCTGTTCTATTTCATCCGACGTTCATTCCCTTCTCTGTCTCCAGCGAGAGGGACGTTAGGATGGGGATGTTTTCTTTAGAGCTTGGCGGTTTGCTTTATTTGAAAAAACTTGGTTTGTATTTCATGAAGACACCCGAGGGATGAGCTCCACTATATTACACACCATTTTGACATAGTAAATTTGGCTTCAAATACGAAAAAAAAAAGCCCTCTCGCGGCAGTGTACCTTACAAAAAAATTGATGAAATACTGCATGATTTCTACTTTGAAACTAAATCTGAGTGGCAAGCACTCCAAATCACTCTGCAACAGGTATATAGACAGGCAAACGCCTCCGGTAAGGGTACAAAAAAAACACTGCAATTTTACTTTTTTTTTTGCAAAACCCGGCAGTGCGAAAGTACAATACCCGGACTACTTGCAAAAAAGAGGTAAAAAAAAACAGTACCCCGAAACGCGAGATAGGAAGGTGACGGCTGCGCGGAGATCATACGAAAAAAAAAAGCAAGGTGACTACACGTCGTCTATTTATCAAATTATCAAAAGAAAAAAATACGTACGTTTTGCTCTTTGAATACTTTTGTTTCATTGTTAACTCTATTTTTGACAATCTGCTTAGTGGAGCTGTCTTCACACAGTCTCCACCCCTCCCCCCCTATTCCTTCAAGCCTTCTAACCCCTCCCCCCCACAGACCACAGACAGAAGTCTGTGTTATTAACACACGAAAATTTCAAAAAAAAAGTCTTATGAGCGAATGTGCATTGCCCTTGCACATCGTTCCTATTTAACAAAGCATATACAGTGAGGACCTATAAGCGGCCTACAGAAAGAAAGTGAAGGGTGTGGAAGGGAAGAATATAGCAAAGATTTTTTTTTTTTGTTTTTTTTTCGTGTTGTATTGACAATCACTTTATACCTACTGGTATAATAAAAAATACCTGTACTCAATGTCCGGCCGAAGCCTTTTTTGATACAGTAGGACAAGAAACTTGGCGACCAAATAATATTGGTGGATTGGGGTTTTCCTTGCAATTGGCGACTTTTTTTTTTTGGTCGCCAATATTACTTTGTCCTACTGTAATCAGTTTTGGTTTAGTGTAGCTGCCATTGACAGTTCTTCACTATCCTTTTATAGTGGAGGGGAAACGTCTCTACGGACGCACTCAATATAGAGAAGGGTGCAAAAACAACAACAAATGGTTTCCCCTCTTGACCCCAAATTGGAGAGAAAACCCCCGTATAAATAATTTTAGGATGGAATAAATCTGGGACGCAAAACCCGTTTACTGTCGCCACCTGATCTTGATGAGAAAGGGGAAGATTATTTTCGTTGAACGCAAGCCAAAAACAGTGTGTGAGATCTCAATTTTGGCGCAAAGTGATTTTTTTAAAGGGAAGAAAATAGTCGGTATCAGGCGATAAAACTCTCTCTAATAACTGCGTGTAAGGAAAACCCCTCTATCGTCCCAGTTTTATTCCGTCCCAGAATATTTATTTATACGGTGATGGTGTTCCGGAAAACCCTGTCAAGGACATATCAAGGACATGTCAACGTAGGCCCCCTCCGAAACACCAGGAAATAATAATACTAACACTATGTCTCTGAGCAGGGGCAAGGCAACAAAAAAAAAGGAATATAATATACTCCGGGAGGGGTCGACATTGACAGGTCGCTGACACAGGGACTCTATACACACACCCCCTGATATTGACAGGTCACCGACAGGTCGTTGACCGATTTCCGAAAGCACCAATATAGAAAATTTTTTGAACAACTGAATGTGTCTCACATTGTGCACGCACACATCTAAATGAAGATGGGGTGCGAGGAGGAGGGGCATCTGAGGCAGGATGCAGACAAGAACAGAAAACACAAAAAAAAACAACAAAAGGTTTGCGTAGGATGAAGTATAAACCTCACTGTACATAGGTCACCTATAAGAAAGATATGCATTTGTTGCGGTCAGCAACCCAGTTCCCCAGGTCTCTCCTGTGGTTCACCCAGGGGTTTGCCGTGTGTACCGCTGCCCGCGCCAGCATTAATAAAAAAAAGGTAGCCAGACTGACTGCGACTCCATGGTCTTTGGTTGGGGGAAAAAAAAGGGTCGCTTGCGATCGCTCTGAATTAATTTGTGCGTAGACAATATGAGTTGCATCCAAAAAGAAATTGTGTTTAATTTTTATGACTACTATCACAGGAATAGCAGGCTACGATTTTTTTTTCTTCGCAGAATTCAAAAAAAAAAATAGGAGTAAGCTTTGCAGACACGGTGCGGTCTGTCGTGCTTGGAGTGTGTAAATAACGGACTTACCCCCTGAGTCCGACAGTCGGACCCCCTGAGTCCGACAGACGGACTCAGGGGTCCGTCTGTCGGACTCTGGAGTCCGACAGACGGACTCTGGAGTCCGACTGTCGGACTCTGGGGTCCGACAGTCGGACCCAAAAAAAAAATTTTTTTTTTTTTTGGGCCGAAAAAAAAATTTTTTTTTTGGCCAAAAAAATTTTTTTGGCCGAAAATCGCCTTGTATAGCCACTACAGTACACATGGTTTTACCAAAATAGCCGTATTTTGGCTGAAAATTTGACTTGAAAATTTTTTTCATTGTTTGGTCAATCTGAGGTTTTCTTTGAATTTTTTGGGCCATTTTATGACCTACTACACCCAATTTTTGGGGGATTTTTTTTTTCTTGGTCAAAAAATAGCGCTTGTTGCCTACTACTGGGTATAGGCTTGTTCAGAGGTGTGTATTTGGTGTACCCAGACATGGTCAAAACACATGAATTTTGCGTTTTTTTGCATTTTTAGGTTCTCGACCAACCAGGGGGCGACCAATTTGGGTACTGGGTACTGGGTACTGGGTACTGGGTACTGGGTACTGGGTACTGGGTACTGGGTACTGGGTACTGGGTACTGGGTACTGGGTACTGGGTACTGGGTACTGGGTACCAAGAGAAGGCAGCTTGACAGCAGCGAAGGCGGAGGCTACGGGGAAGACAAGGTATGTAAATGTTTAACTTTCAGTTACTTGTGTAGATGCAAACAACACACCCAGTGGTTTGCAGCATTTTATTTTCTTGTGTGCTTTCTCTTCTTTGAATCGAAAGTATGTGAACCTTATTACATCATGATACAATGCAACGAGGCCGAAACAGCCTCACTAAGGCCTCTGAAAATAAATGTTCAGACTTGGCACTTACTTATGTTTAGGTGCGCCTCAACCACACGCTTGAATATATTTAATTTGCCACACCTCAGATAGATTTTCCAGATATGCCTATGTTCAGGTGTTCCAGGCCTCGTCACAAATAGACAAAAAAACAAAAGCCAAAACAACAGAGAGAGAGCCAACAATTTTTTATCTCACTTGTGTAATAATGTTTAGCCGCGTTTTCGAAATTCCTTCCTGGAGATTACACAAAATACAGTAGACATTATCTCCGCACACAAAGAACAAAACAAAACCCATGCCGAGAGTAGGCGCAAAAGCAATGTGGAGGAGATCTGCGCATGCAACCAAAAGGGTTGCAGTCATAGGACTTCGAGGAACTGTTCACCATACCCAACCTTGACGCCCCGTACTAGGTGGTCATACATCATTTGTCAAATATACTGTAGGAATTTCGAAAACGCAGCACAACATTATTGCCCGTGAGATAATAACTATTTATTCGAGTGAAATAAGAACTATTTTATTTCACGCGCCACTAAAAAGGTGCCCGAGTGCGTTATTTCCCGAGCGAAGCGAGGGGAATAAGAGTGAGAGAGTCACGAGGGTGCCTTTTTAGTGGCAAGTGCAAGAAAATGTTCTTATTTCACTCAATATGTAATTTTATTCCACAAGTGAAAAACGTATTTATAGGTGTAAACAGTGGAACGTTGAGCCCACGCTCCACCCCTCACACCACCACACTTCAAATTACAGATTATTTATTGCCTCTTACACACATGCCTAAACCCACGCGCAAGTTTGCGGAGATGGAGGATGCATATGACGACATGAACAGTGGTGTGCAGTACAGGAAAACATGGGACGATTTCCTCCGTTTCAACAGACTTTCAGGAGCGAACGAGCCCAGGGAAGAACACGTCGTGTCCTTCAGATCACTCCGTGATCTTTTATTTCACTCCCCCACCCAATCCTTCACGATTTGCGTGAAATAAAACGTGAAATAAAACGAATCTTATTTCACTCACTTTTTCACCTGTTTACGTTTTTCACGCGTGGTATAAAATTACGTATCGAAAACTAAAGTGAACATTATTTAACTGATGGGTGATTCACAAACTGGAATACGTGATACCCACTCGCTATCGCTCGTGACATCACTTTTATGATTACACTCACTTCACTCATGAAATCAAAATGCTGAACTCCACTCGCTTCGTGAAGTTGAGCCCCAGTTTGAGTCACCCACCACCTCGTGAAATAATGTTCACTTTATTTCATGAGATAATAATTATCTAACTCAGTGAAATAAAACTCGTGTAATTTTGCAGATTATATGCCCTTTGTGTCACTCAATTGTAACCGAGAATGTAAGGCAGTGAGTATTTGATCTGCCCTTTATGTCGCGAAATACTATGTTTGGTGTTTTGACGTCTTCCAAGCAGATGGATATTCCCTCACTTGCACGCAATCTACCGAGGAACCGACTGCCTTTCTCAAAAGCCAGTACATGTCGGGGTGTCGAGGTCCGTGTCAATACAAAGCGGACCAAGTCGCTCGAGGTTTGAAAACCGCAAGAACTCGTCCCATTTCTTCTTGTACACCTCCTTGCTTCTCATACCCGCTGAGACTTGGTATCCGTAAGTGTCATACATCCTGTCCTTCTTCGTTTTGGCAGTGTTTGAGGGGAGTGATGAAAAAGTTCTTTTTTTTACTGAGTGATTTTTTTAACCAAAAGAAAACCGACGCAGGAGCTTTTCTGGAACTGTTTTATTCTCCCCACCCCAACAACATCACATTTCAGAAAAACATTGTTTTTTCGTTTTTGTTCACTTTCTTTTCTTCTCCCTCACACCTGTTTGCTGTGAATTAAATTTTTTCGTTTCGGCCTGGTCGCAAACGCGAGTTTTCCTGGAAGCGCAGGAAAAATGACTGGGGAGTGTTGGTGGCTCCGTGACGCCACAGAGCCGGCACACTCGTTGAGTGCCTCACAAAACCTCAAATTTATTCCGCTTTGATTTCATTTATTGTCTTCACGCTTTATCGTTGTTGTTGGGTTGGGAAATAATATTTCATTCTCCCATACATTCTCGGTTACAATTGAGTGACAAAGGGCACATTATCACCCACCTTTGTGGGAATTCACAAAATTACACGAGTTTTATCCCCTTTTTTTACCACATTAACCTCACCTTTCCCGATAACTGCGTTTCTACACCATACATTTCATTCATTAATCACACTCCACATTTACACTCATCACAGGATCGTGAAATCTGAACTGCATCTGCGATTGTGATGAGAAGCCTCGCCGCGTCTCCGACATTCAGCAACTCAAAATCCAAAGAGTATCACCCGCATCAATCCATTCTGAGTTTGCGGACTAAGATCTGGGGTGGAAGGGGGATGGGTACACTTTGTCAGTCACTGCTATTGCCATTTAACCCAGGGAGCATAGCTAGTGCAAGAAATTCGACTTTGGAAACCTTCCGGAAAGTCTGTCCTCTGCTTGCGGAGGACGAGGCACAAGAAAATATTGCGTTCCCCCAGAAAACCAGTGCACATTTCACACTCCTTGTGGGTGGTCTTGTTGCCTTTTTGTCACAGTAATTTTGGCCCAGGCATGCTCTTGAAGCATGACAATTTAGTGTGTATGGGGCAGGGTGTTGTTTTGTTCTGAATTCTCTTTGTTATAACATCTAAGTCAATCGCGGGTGGTGGTTTGTGTAGCGTGAGGCACTCTTTTTAACAAACTTCCTGCGGCTGCTAAAGCGTTATTTCTTCGGATTTAACAACGTACAGCGTAACATAGTGGATTCGCCTGGTCGACACAACCTTTGATAGATATGGGATAACCAACCCCCTTCGACCCCTCGTGGGTTCACTAAACAAGCCCTCGTGGTAGTTAAACGCGATTGACATTTACATTCCTAGAGATGAAAGAACAAGACAACACTTCTGTACCCGCGCATCAAAATTGTGGAAAACTTTGCACCCCAAACACCCTCAACAACGCCCGCCAAAAGGCGCCCCTTGTTGCTGGGAGTTGGTTCTCATGTTTGATACCTGCACAGCGGGCATTCCTCTGAGTCCAACGCATGTTTGGCCTGTCTGCGGCGTTGTACTTCAGGTGCACGAAGACAGGGTCTGGTGGTAAATTTTGCGTAGTGTCGCATTCCCTCATGTGTGGGTCACTCACACTTGGCGGTCATGTGCCACTGCGTGGGTCTGGGAATTTGGGTACCTGGGTACAGGAAATTTGTTGTGGAAGACATCAACCACCATGCATTGAGGAGGGTAAGACAGTGTTCGCAGTTTCTACCTGATAGCATTACAACATTTAACTTCTCCACGGGGGTCTTGGGCCGTTCACTCGGTTCTACCTTGACTACCGGAAGATATTCTTGAGGCCTTTCTGGTCTCTAGAATATCCGGTCTTCCCGAACGGAGGCACACTTTGTGTGTTACTACGACCTGGCAATTTCCAGCAGTAGGTTAAGTAATCTTTCTTGTAAATTGTTGGATCATTATCTCCTCAGTGCATGAATGCCCCACGTGACTGGACACTTTTGTGTTTGTCATGTGGAGCTGTGGTTGCTCTTTCACGACTTTTTTCCTGTTCCTGGGTACCTGTTCCTGGACCTGGACCTGGGTACCTGGGTACCTGGGTACCTGGGTACCTGGGTACCTGGGTACCTGGGTACCTGGGTACCTGGGTACCTGGGTACCTGGGTACCTGGGTACCTGGGCACCTGGGTACCTGGGCACCTGGGCACCTGGGTGTGCCTGTCGGACCCCAGGGTCCGGCAGTCGGACTCAGGGGTCCGACTGTGAGTCCGACAGTCGGACCCCTGAGTCCGACTGTCGGACTCAGGGGGTCCGACTGTCGGACCCCCTCGGACTCCGACAAAAGGGTCCGACATTTCCAGGACAGACTGCACCGTGGAGAAAAACAAAAAAAAAAAAGTTGTTTTTCTTTTCCAAATAATAGGTGATCCAACTAAACAGAGGACGGGAGGGAAATGGTGTATGGGAGGGCAGCTACTGTCCTTTTTTTTTCCCACTGCACTGATATGCAGGTTGTTAAAGGATGTATCACCTCTCTAGGCTACCAACGATAAGAGTGGACTCGACAAGATGCGCTACGAGACACACGACGTCATTTTTCCAAAAAAATGAAAAAGAAGAAAAAATCCGCTGGTCTGAAGACCCCCCCTCCCGCCCCCAACACAACACACTGCCGAGGTCATAAACAGCCAGCGGCGACCCAACAGATGAACTGAACTGCAAACTGAAATGTGCATATCTCTCGAGCCCACACCCTAAAAAGTGAGGTGCTAAATGAGGACATATCGTGCATAACAGAATGCATATTCACGCCTCGAGCAAACAACGTATCCTTAGCAGTATGCCTTTTGCCAATAAAACGATAGACAACAAGGTAAATGCTGTGAATACTACCTGACATCTTGGCAAATCCACTCTATACCTTTATTTTCTATGGGGAACAGAACAAGAAATCAATCGAACCTATAGGGGGAAGCTGGGTGTCGTTTTGATGAGGGCGGGAAGGTAGAACCTAGGGTTGCGACTGTGCACCATAGTACATTGAGCCCATAAATGTCACAGAAAAAAAAAAATGCAACACAAAGAAAACCCCCACGGCACACAATACGTTCCTCCCAATGGCCAACATTTTTTTCAGGTTCTTGGAAGAATAAAAAAAAAATCCCCTTTTGAGAGAAACCCTTTAAGAAAAAGCCCCATTATCTTTTGAACCCCCGTGTAAGACGTCCCCGTTAAGGGGGGCCTTCCTTCTCCCTTCTCGCTTCACTGGTAGCAGTCGTCGTTGCTGAACTCGACGTCGATGTAGGCAGACTGGTCCAACTGTAGAGGAGGGTGTTGTTGTGTTGCTGTTTTAGCTGTTCGCCACCAACGCACTTTATCTGAACGCAGTTGCTCAAAAAAAAAAGATAGGGTCTTTTGTTTGTGCGCTCAAAGCCGGAAAACAAAAAGGTGAAAAAATGTGTTAAACTGAAGTATAGTTGTTGTGGTTGATTGAGTACTAGTACGTCTGCAGTCTGGGGGGGTCATAATGATCCTGCACACACCCCACTCTTTGAGGGAAGCTGCCCCCTGGCACGCCTTCTCCCGCCACTTTTTTGAAACCACCCCCATCACATACCGTATTCGATGCATCCATTGCATCGGGGTCTGTCGCAGGCATGTCGTCATCGAGCTCTGCGTCTGTGTTGTTGTACTCATCCGCGAGCCTACTGCTTGCCTTGCCTTCGCTTGCACAGGAGCGTACGTTGGCTGTCTCTGCTGCAGTTTTGAAGACTAACTGAGGGACGGTGTTGTGTGAGGCAGAGTGCGCTGACAGCACATCTGGACAGGAGCCCCCTGGGGAAACAATTCCGGATGCTGGTTGGTTTGCTTGGCGCTCTGAGTTGGCACGGAGGCATGCCACAATACGTCCTTGCGCTGCATTAGGGCAGCTTGCATAACGGATATCGGCCAGCCCCGTATTATGCTCGACACAGTCGATGATAGCCTCCGCCAGCGTCTCGCTCACTTCAACGTCCGTCATAACCAATGCCTGCAGATGCACATTGTGTGTAATAGCAGAAAACAATGTCAACAACCCAGGCTCCAAAAGGGCCCTCTGTTGTTGCGCTTCGAGGTCGTCAGGGTTAGGGCTGCGTACGTTCTCTCTGCCGATTTTTCCAAGGGTAGCGGTGCGTAGTGCAAACTGATTGGAAATATTTAAACTGGTCAACGATGTGTTCTGCTGCAACGCCTGACCAATAGATGCCAACCCGGCCGACGTCAAATTGTTTTTGGAGAGATTCAAACTGGTCAGCCCTGCAGATGCGGTGGACAGTACGTCCGCGATTGCAGTCGCCATTCTGTCCCCCATCAAATTTCCTGTAAAGTCCAGAGTCGTAACAGAAGGAAATTTAATCATCATAGCTGCAAACGAGGCATAAGCCTTCATGGTCGCCTCGCTCTGCACATCCTTCTTCTCCGCAAGAAGGTACGTCAACGAAATGTCCTTCAGCGCAGTGTTCTCAAACTCCGCAAGCTTTGCGAAAAACGTCATCAAATCCGTTGGTTCCACGATGGTCACCACATCCGACCCCTTTCTGCTGCGCGCATTTTCCCCTGAGACCCGAAGCTTCTTCAGAGACGAACACTTCGCAACACTCCGAAGAAACTGCTGCACCGCCTGCCCCTGCAACGGAAGCGCCCCACTTCCAAGACAAAGATCGAAACTTTCAAGCTTCTTATTAGCCTCAAACGCATCTGCCGCTGCCTCTAAACACCCTGTACCAAATGAGTTTCCATCCATGAGGAGCGTCTGCAATGCGCACTTCTCTGCGGCCAACGCATGGAATAATGTCTCCGCACCTACATCGGTCATATTGTTGTGCGATACAGAGAGATGGGTGATGCCGGAACAATTACGTGAAGTCATTATTGCTGCCAACGCTTGCGCAGCTCCATCACACATCCCTCGCGATACAAGATCGACACGGCGCAGTGCGTGAGGTTGAGAGGAGTCACTCAGACGATCTGCCAATCGAGCCATATCATTGTCTGTGAGATTCCCTCTGCTCCCAGACCCGCCAGCCCCGGCCCGATACTCCCACGACGCACCCCCAACACAAGGGATAGACGTCATCCGCGCATCAACGTCCTTGATAAAGGCGCGCACGCATGCCGGGTTGTCCTTCCCGTTTGCAAGAAGCTTCTGCTGTTTCTGGTCCTTCCGTTTCGCGTTGCGTGCAGCCTGCACCATCGCCTGAGGGTCTTCAGGATTGTCCCCCGACGGCTGCACGCACGTACAATGATTCCCCATTGCTGAGGTCAAGAAGTATGCTATGAAACGCCCCACCGTGATTTTTTTTGTGGAGAGCTTCAAAAAAGGGGGTGTGTTTCTGTTTTTTGGTGTTTTTTTATATCGCAAAATTAGTCGTAAAACATTAGTCATATGGACTAGTAGTCCCCCCTTGAATGGTCAGCCGTGAATCAATAGAGCCCTAGGCCAGCTACACCTTGGCGAGATAGGTTTTGGATGGTTGTGAACTTCGCGGTTGCCCTGCAGCCAGATGTGAGAACGGTCTACTGCCACGCCAATGGTGTGGTATAGCATGTGACACTATGCAATGTGTTGTAAAGGGAAGGGTTATAGAGGTGGAAATGGAGATGTGCGGTACTTATGGTTTTTGTTGTGTTGTGTATCTGCAAAACTCATTTGCCGTAAGGCAAAAAAATAAAACAAAAACAATGAGCAAGAGTTATCGCTCTCAAAGAGGGAAGAGGAAATAAAATAATCACTGGAACCTGCCGAAGGTAGGTGTGACACTGACTACTTGTATTGTTTGGCGGCCGCGCCACTCGTACTGTATCTTGCTTTGTTATGTTGTTGCAAAAAAATTGTTTGGGAAAGAAAACTGAACCTGAAATAATTTATTCACTTATTAATACTCTCTTCAATCGTGGCTATTTGGTGATCACAGCCAAACACATTGGTTTTTTTCACTACGATTTGTTGGCCACACTGTGTTTGAGAAAAGATGGTGAACGAAAGAGGAAAAAGGGAAAAAGGGGGGGGAAAGAGAATAAAAAAGGCTAAGTAATAACTGAATGCTGTAAAACTGTATTTAGTTTTCGAAACACAGTCCCACTGCTTCCCCTCCCCCTTCCCCAATACCCCAACCAGAACCACGAATAATCAAACTCGATCAAAAAAAAAACACAACTCCGCGGGTGGAAACCCAGAGTTTCATTTCCCCCCCCCCCCCCCCTAGGGGGTACGACTCCAGCCATTTTTTGCGCACGGAAAATTCATTTGGCATTATCTGGTCATCTCCAAGGCAACTGCGGGTGAAAAACACCCTCAGAGTGGGTCACAGGGGGCCTGTGGGTCGAAAAACGACCCAGAAGCCACCCCAGAATACAAAAAAATGGAAAAAAATAGTGAAAAAACGGCTTTTTTCACGTTTTGGCCACTTTGGGCAAAATAGCGATTTTTCGAGAAAAAAATCAAAAACCGGGATATTTTTTGACATCACAAAGCCTCCTTTGGCACAAATATACCCCAAAAGTGGCCTGTGAGTCCATTCCAACCTGTTTTGGACATATTTGACACTTTTGGAAGTGTTTTTTTGGTGTTTTTAGGTCAAAAAAATGCCCAAGACGTCCCCAAGACATCCCCAAGACACTTTGCACACCCCCTGTTACGGTCATATTTTTTTCGTTTTTTTGCCTGAAACCCCCAAAATACCCCTCCCGGACCCCACATAGTCCCGAATATCCATCACACACCCACTCAGAGTGAGTAGAAGCACCCCAAAAAAAATATTTTTTAAAGCCCTAAAATTGTGCTTCAGTTTCGGCAGCATCCATGTTGAAGTTGAAGGGCTTTAAAAAATATTTTTGGGCCCCCCCCCCCCCCCCCCCCCCCCACTCTTTTAAACCAGGCAGCATTCGCAAAGAACACTGAGAAGATCAATTGGGGACGCCCTTCCAGGCACCCTATCTTTTTTTTCTCAAGCATATTTGTATTTGATTTAGAGAAGACAGTTGGGTGTGGCAAGGGGAGAAAAAAAAATGCATTTTTTCGCCACTTTTTCCTTTTTGTATTAGTGTCGACACCCTAAGACAACCACTTTATTATGAGACGGTCAGCATATTGTCTCGGCACATGGATACGGAGGGCGACCGCAAGTCTTTGATCGCCACTCGCTCTATGGGCAGGTCTTCCTGTGTTATGGCAAGCGCGGACTTGAGTTGTTCTAGCTTGACGAGGTTGTCGCATATCTCTAGAATCTCGAAGTCTTCGAACCAGCCGTCGTCGTTCGTTGTGTTGCCTTCGAATGTTGCACTGGTTAAAATCTCGTCAAGCTCATGCGGGATTGTCACCGCGCTCTCAACACCACAGTAACACAGCATCCCCTTGCTCTGTGCACGCAAACTCAGCATCTTGCTCACGGTCATGCAGTTGCCATACACATTGAAGTAGCGGTGCTCCACCTTGCCCACCGTCCCCTTCCATCCCTCCCCTGAGCACAGACCGATCCACGGCTTTACACTCATGGTCTTAACACGCTCGAGGACATAGTGCGTGAGGTACACAAACATGAACCCCTTGGTCACATGGTCGTCCTGCTTTTTGGTCACATTCCACACAACAACAACGGTACCTCCAAGGACACCGAGGATCGTGCCTTCACTCCGTTCGGCGCAGGTTGCGATTTGCCCGAAGACAGATGTGACTCCCTGGTGGGTTATCTCAGAGGAAAAGCACTCCTGCTCCACGTGCGCAACCGTAAACTTGACCTGCTCCAATGCCATCATCGCGTTCGACCCTGTGGTGAAGATGGATGCGTGCGAATGTGTCCGTGTCCGCGTCATTTGGTCGTTCACACTGCCTCTTGGCCCCAAACGTCCAAGACTAGAGGGTTGCTTCTCCATTGAAAACCGCGACGCTGTTGACGCTTTTCTAGTCCTTGGCGATGCGCATTGATCGGGCCCCTTACGTTGCCAGAGACTAGCAGGCAGCAGTTCGTGAACCGGCTCTTCACCAAACACAAAGGTGCGAACGTCATGATACTTCGGGATGTTTGGGTCGCTGATAACGGTCTGATCGAATCCTGCAAAGGATCGGAAACGGTCTGCACGCACCGAGCGCATTACACTGGAGGTGACCAGGATCGACCCCACGGTACATTCGTTCATCATATCCATTACCCGGTTGACTACGTCTCCTGAGTAGTCGTACTTCCCTTGGGTAGACATTTCGGTTTTGACGGTGCCGGTGTGTATGCTGATGCGGACTGCGAGGCCACCCCATAGACCGGATTCATCACGTTTGCAGGGTTTGACCTCAAGGAGTTCTTCTGGCCATTCTGCTTTCAGGAGGTTCTGTTGTACGTCTATAGAAAATTGCAGTGCATTAACACAACTTTCGAAGGCAATGAAGAAGGAGTCGGCACACATTTTGACCTCGTAGCCTCGGTTGTTTGTCACCGCGTTGCGGATGACGTTGTTGTGGATGCGCAGCGCAACCGGCATCGTATCAGGCAGAGACATCCACAACTCACTCGCCTCTGCTACCTCAGTCACAACGATCACCGCTGTGTTGTCTCGAAGTCCTGGAACCACGCCTTCCACACTCCGGTTGTACATCTCCTCTAAGAAGCATGCAGGAATGAACGAATGGAACTTCTGCAGATTCTGGATAATCATATCAAAGGAAGTGAACAGCGCAAACGGCAGCTGGGTATGATACCGCAGCAGCGTGTCCTCCGCAGACTGCAGCTCCATTGAGGCAAGCGCGTCGGCGATGAATCCGACCACACCTTCTGTTTCCTTATCTACGGCTGTCTCACCCCCACCTCCACCACCACCACCACTGTCACGCAATAACAATACTGAAATGATAAGAACAACGCACACAAACGCCGTGACCACCCCATTCCGCTCGCCCACCTCCGGCCCCACATCGTACAAACCAATCCCAGCCGCATCCTCTATTGCTCCCAATATCAACCAAAAAACCACCACACAACAGTACCCCTGCTGGACATACCGGTTAACCCGGAGATTCCCCGCTACTTTGTAAAGTGCAAGCATCGCAACCACCACACGGTTCTGCCCTGCAGCTGCGAGGTACAAATCCATCGCAATAAGACCAACAAACTCACACACCGTGAACGCTGCTGCAATGCTGGCTGTAGAGACCGACGCAACTTTGAGTACAGCTAAGGTGGCGAACGCACTGCATATCGACCAGACCACCGCACAAAGTATCAATACCTCATCGCTTTGCACAAAGAACGGAAGCCACGGAATGTACAACGCCACAATCCCTAGGCACAACGGGACCAGAATTCTCTTCCGCCGTACGTCCTCTCGAGTATCGAGTGTGGAGTTCCATGGGGCAACAAGGCGCGTACACACATCATACAAACGGGAGCGGGCAACCTCGGCAGCGGGATCCTGCACCCGAGGGTGCCTCCCTTCGATACTTGAGAAAATACTGAGGCTCGTTTTTTTCCCCCTCTCTGTGGTTTGGTGATGAGGTAAAATCCACCTTAGTTTTAACCCATTACTTTTAACCCCATCTATGGGTTGGATCACTATAAAGGGGTTAGCTGAGGGGGAATAAAAATGATTTTCCGTGTGGGAGGGAAGAGGGGTGTTGCAAAAAGGAAGGGGGGGGGGGGGGGGTTTTCGCTTTTTTTTGGTAAGATGGTCCTAACAGAGTGGGTTAGGGTCGTCCAAAATCGAGCAGTTGCATTTTCAGTGCTGCGTGGGGAGAGGGGGTTTGAAAAGAGAGAGAGAAAAAAAACTCAGACGTCGGACCTGAGTTTTATGCGGAGGACAAAATAGAAACACAGACTTGAAGATGAATATAAGAGCACGACGGGACCCAGTGACAAGTGACAGGTGACAAGTGAAATCACACGTCATTTCACTTGTCATAATATGACAAAAAAGTCACTTGTCATGACAAGTGATTTTCTATTGGGATGTAGGCTATTTACTTGTCATGACAAGTGATTCACTTGTCATTTACTTGTCACCTTTTTCACTTGTCATGCACTTGTCACTTGTCACTGGGTCCCGTCGTGAGCGGGGTTTCCCCCGTACCTCGTCCTTCACACTCCATAAATGCGAGTACACAAATAGAATGGAGGGGGGAGAGGTGTGAGACAAAAAATAGTAACTCTGATAGGTAAGCAAAAAGGAAAATTCTGTTTGATTAGAGACTACTATCACTAGATAGCAGACACGATGTTTTTTTTTCTTCACAGGATGGTAAGTAAAGAAAAAATTTATAAGACCCTAAGCCTCTCGTTTTGCTTAGTCACCTAGTCACCTAGTCACCTAGTCACCTAGTCACCTAGTCACCTAGTCACCTAGTCACCTTGCAAATAAATTACTGCAAACCCATATCTATAACCCTCCCCTCCCCCCCACATTTTGCCGTTCATTTTTTTCTCTTCTTTTGATCTGAAAAACGGTAAGTACGTAACGTCGTTTGCAGAACCCTCCGTTTTGTTGTTTTTCACTTTCTTCTATTTCGTCTAAATCTGGATGTTTTTGTGAGGCGCACGCCTGGTTTCACCTAGTACCGAATAGAGAACTGCACCACCAGAGGCTATTGCCATTCCAACTGCATTGAGCGGGGAAAGATGCAAAGGGAAGAAGAGCGAGCTGACGAGAATCAAAAAAATCATTTTTATGTTCATCAACGCCTGCGATGCGACCGGCGAGGTGTGCTCGACCACAGCGAGGTACGTTAATTGGTTCACAAACATTAGCACGCCATTCACCAGGGTCGCTCCTATAAAAAACGCGAGGCTTGATACTGTCCACCCTGCCCCCTCACTTCCTCCTTCTCCTCCTCCACTCACCCAGACCCCCACAAACTCGAATACAAAGGAAGCAATGAGAATAGTAACGCCGCTCATAGGTGCCTCATATCGGAGTAGCGATAGCTTTGACATCTTCTGCTGCGCTGCTCCGGGTAGACCTTGCAGGAGGCGGGTGTTGATGACACATTTCCCTGCACGGCATAGACAGGAGACTAACATGGCTGCAACGCCAAAGGGGGTGCCTCGCATGGTCGGGTCTCCCACTGTTGCCATAGCAGTTCCTATGACAATAATGGAAACGATCCCCCAGACGTGAGGTTCAACAGTCTTTTTTAGGTAGAGAATGCTTAGTACACAAACCCAAACTGGGATGGTTGCTTTGAGAATTTGTTGGCCTGCGAGAGACATCAGGCATAACGCAGCATTTGCGAGACCTAAATCACAGCTTCTTACAATGCTTAAAGGGATAAGCTGGCCAGTTAAAACAGCACGGCTAGCTTTTTGATGCGGTTCATTTCGTACTAAAAGCAAAATGTGTACACACAATGTCACCATAATCATCTGAAGACCAGTGCTCAATAGAGGAAAACTACCGAATTCATTGAAAATGTGTTTGTTGTACATAGTCCATACAGAGTAGGAGACGAAGTTCCAGACGCATGGGATGAAAGCAGGGTGGGAAGACAGCGATGTAAGGCGGGTGAGGTGCTTCGCAGCGTGGGTGTCGGGTGGGGTAGGGGACGGAAGAGCCGCTTCTGGCAGGGTCAGGCTCCCGGCACGCATTGCTTTGAGACAAATAAAGAAAGGTTCTATAAGATGTACCTAAGCCTCTCCTGATCCGTCACCTAAAAAAGGCAATATTCTGACTCCTTCCTGCCCTCGTATGCCCTTTTTCGTAAACTCCCTTTAGTATAACCTCCCGTCTTTTTCTTGGTCCTCGGTGAATAAAAATTTCTCCGAATATCAGAAGAATTCGGTGAAATCAGAGTTCTCAGTGAAAGTGGGGGAGGGGGAGGGGGGAAAGTGCAAACTGCACTACAATACAAACGCGTTGGTTTGTTGCTTTTTTCCCCTCTCCTTAGAGCAGTCTTCTTGAGTTGTTGTGAGGGGATCTGCAACCCATATGGTGAGGCACCCCCCCCCCCGTAGTGTACTGTGGTGGTGGTGGTGGTGGTTAGAAAAATTGAAACGGTTAACAAAAAGAGGGTGGTGTTGGGCGTTCCATTTTAGTGTAAGCGGGGAAGGGTGGGGTAGGGTAGGGGGGGTATAGGGGCTGAACGGGGTGGTGACAAGGTGGGGGGGGGGGGGGGGGGGGCAGTGCACCTTCACGACGGTGATGTAACGGGTGTTACAAGTGGAGTTACAAGTGAGTTACATGTAACTTTTGTTACATGTAACTCACTTGTAACTCACTTGTAACCCACTTGTAACCCACCAGTTACAACCTGCTTTTGCCTGTAATTCATGTATCCCACTTGTAACTCACTTGTAACTCACTTGTAACTCACTTGTAACGGTTTTTCACTTGTAACGTTACATGTAACTTCACTTGTAATGTACTGTACATCACCGTCGTGTTGCTGTATGCTCAGAGAGTCTCCCTAAACATTACACTGCGGACGAGTCGTCTATTCGCATAAACCTACCTTTTAGGTCTCAGCCCGAAAACTCGTCTTTTTTTTGTTTCGCTTGTTTGACGAGTAGGCGAGACTGTCGTCTTCACTCGGGGGCGACTCGTCCGTACTGTATGTTTATGTATGCCTAAAGGTCTCTCACCCCTGTCCTATTTTCTCCCCATTTTGCGTAAACAAGGAAAGGTTTGAAAGGTTGGGGGGAAAATGTTGAAAATGAGGGTGTAAAAAGGCTGGCCTTTGTGCTAAAAGACCTGGCAGGGTTTTTTTTATGGGGGGGTGAGGGGGGGTCTCGCCCCCCCCAGGATTTTTTTCAGGATTCTGGGGGGGGGTGGAGGGGGTGGAAAAAAAATTTTTGGGGGCGAGACACCCCCCGAAGGGGGTGAGTTTGCGGCAAGTACCATGGGGAACTGGGTTCCTGACCGCATCATACAGTCTGTACCTCAATTTTTTTTTGCCTGCGGCGCCATTTTTCCTTTTTTGCTTCGCAAAAAAGGGTTCGTTGAGTGACTCTATGATGTAAAGAGCTTGCTTTTTACACCGTACCCTGAATTTTTTTTCGCCTGCGGCGCCATTTTAAATTTTTTGCTCCGCAAAAAAAAGTACATACATTTTGTTCCCTATGTTCCCAATGTCCCTGGTCAGCAGTTCTGAAAAAAATTCGGGCGACCGCTATTACAGGGGGGAAGCTCGTGGACCCCAAAATCACCCCCCATTTTGGCCAAAAGGGGTGATTGGCGAGAGCCCTGAATGCATGGGGAAAATTTTTTTCTGAGTCCAAATAGGGCTCTTTTTGCGACCCCCCCCCAAGGGTCAAAACACCCAATCCTAAAAAAAACCCTGCCTGGTGTAAAAAAAAAAAAAAAACACAAAAAAATAAAATAAAACGTGATTTGAAACACAAAGCCCCCCAAAAAATGAACAGTAAAACTCTGAAGTAAAGCGATTTGTGGTCTCGCATCTGAACGGGGGGGCGGGAAGCACCCGGTCATTTTTGACACCACATTGCGTCTTACTTCTGGTCAAAAAAAAGGTGGTCAAAGTTCATTTAGATTTCTTGGTTTTGTGCACTGTTTGGCGGGAGGTACAAAAGAGAACCACGCATGACTTCATCAACGAGGGCAAGAATCGGCTCAGTGCGTCAATCATCGGAAACCGCTGATTATCCATTTTGGTCAACGCACTCCGTAAAAGACACTGTGTCCATTTTATTCCTGGAAAGGACCTAACCACATGGATCACGCAAAATATGCAAAAAAAAACCCCCCTAAAGGGGAGATGTGAGAAATGTGTGCATTTTAAAGGTGAATGCGACTCTCATGCACTATAAAATAATTGCTTTGACAAAAAATGTATGGTTTTTTTTTTATAGAAAAATTTTAACCGAATTAGAGTTGAGACTGACAGAAGGTAAAGAGTGGCTGCAAAAACACACACACACACACACACGAACTTTGTTCCTTTGGAAAAGAAATCATTACAAAAGACAGGCAGTGTGTTCCCCCAGGACCCCTTTTATGTGAGAAAGTTCCTCGTTCATCCTCTCAATGAATCTGGCCGACTACTCTTTTACTTTTAGGACGAATCTTTCCATTCCGACCGGTTTCGAGCTCGTTATCCTCAACGTTATCAAAACAGACACTTTTTTTCAAACTGGCGTGCAAGAAGTAAAAAGATTGATTTGGGTCAGGCCGAGCCAATAATGAAAAAAAGTTAGAAAAAGGTCGACAGAGTCAAAAAAAAAAAAATCGGGCCGAGCTCCGGATTTTGGAAAATCAACCCAAATCAGTATTACTTCAGGGAAATAGCTCCATATACCGAATTATGCGACATCGCATAATTCTGGATTTTTGGGGGAAAAAAAAAAAAAAAAGAGGGATTTTTGGGCACTTTTGGGGCCCCTCGCCCGACCCCCAGATCTCCCAAATGACTGGAATGATGGAATCTTAAAATTTTCGCTCGCTGCGTTTGCAGAGGCACCGTACCCTTATTTTTTTTCGCCTGCGGCGCCATTTTCCTTTTTTGCTCCGCAAAAAAGGGTTTGTTGAGTGACTGTGTGGTTGTGAACCAGCATTTTTACACCGTACCCTATTTTTTTTTCGCCTGCGGCGCCATTTATTTTTTTCCCATACGGAAAGTGGAACGTAAGGTGCAAAACCGAGCTCCGTAATAAGGGATTACATTCCGTTGTTTTTTTTGTTATCTCGCAATTTGACCTTTCGCCTCTCCACTCAGGGAGGCTTGCGCGAAGCGCGCAACGACCGCTTTCGACCGGGCAAAAAATTTTTTCGCTTTCGCATAATTCCTGATTTTGGAGGAAAACCAAGCTATTTCCCTGATTACTTTCTGGAAGAAGAAAAAAAAAAAGGAGGGGTAAATGAAATCTTCTCGTACTTTCTTTGTTTTGGTTGTTAGATTAGCTCAATCGCCTATCGAGTTCTGTAAATAGCACAGCACTCCTTTTCATGCGTTCCCATGAAAAACAGTATCATATGTGATACCGGGGGGGAAAAAAATGAAAAAAGGTGTCGGTTGAGAAAAAACAAACAGCAGGCGCTGTGTGAAAAAACAAAAAAAAAAAAAAGAGTGTTTCTCTGCGCGAGATATTTTGTGGGAGAAAACAAAAAAAGCTCGTTTGCATTCCCACTACGTTTTCCGCGCTCTCACTACCACACTCCATTCGGGTTTTTTCTCTCTCTTAGGGTACTCTCACTTTTTCTTTTGTTTCTTGTCCCCGCCCGCTCGGATTTTTCAGGGAGGAAAAAAAAAAAAAAGTGGGCAAAAAAAAAAAAGTGTACAGGGTTTCCACCAAGGTGGACCGGGGTGGGACCATGTCCACCCCATTATTTTTTCCAGAAAAATCCGGATTTTCACAGAGTTCGGGGGTACATGGTGACCCCCGAGAAAAATGGGGTTTGGAGGTTGTAGATGACTCCGCATGACCCCCCGTGGTCATGTGACCAGAGCATTTGGCACGTTGTAGCCGGGCAAGTAGTGGAGTTCATCCTCGGGTGTCTACACTAATACAACCAAGTTTTCAAAAAAGAAAAAAAGTAGCGTACCGTGCGCCTGCGGCGCTGTGTTGCTGACTACTGCAACATCCCCACAAGGTAGAGAACTGCACGCTCCAATCTGAGCCCCACGGTGGAGAGCAATCGGCTCGTGCAATCAAAAGAAAATGGCACGAGTAAAAAAGTTGGTAACGTGCGCCTGCGGCGCTGCCTGTTTTCTACCAGTTCTACAGGCGAACACTTGGCCCCCCTTTACCTTACACTGACGGGTTTTGACCAAAACCAAAAACTTGTCCATTTTGGCAAATTGACCCCACCACACAACGGACGGATTCCGGAAATGCAAATGCCGGTGTTTTCGGGCACTTTCGTGTTTTCAGACGTCAGGATCGGGGAGAGAAAATCTGGATTTGGGATTTCCCTACATGGATTTTGACCAAAACCAAGAATTTGGCCATTTCGGTAAAGCGACCCCACCCTGGCCACCACAGCGCGGACGGGTTCCGGAAATGCCAACCGTGGTACGTTTTGGGCTGAAAACTCACTTTTTACAGGGGAAAAACTTGCTAAGTTGCTTCCAAATGTCGGAATTTTCCGAATTTTCCGGAAAATTTCCAGAATTAGACTGAAAATGACTCTTGTTTACGAGTATGGGTTCATATTGTACGAAAATTTAAGTCACTGAAATTTTGTCCATTTTTCCGAATATCCCCCACCACAAGCCGGGATTGGCTCGGAACTGCAACAAAACGCCCTCTTGGGCGGAAAAATACCGCACAGGGTTTTTTCCCCCCTTCACTTTTCTTTTTCCTCCACTTTTTTTTTTTGCTTCACTTTTTTTTTCCCGCCCGCCCGCTCGGATTTTTGGGAAACCCAAGGACAAGAAACAAAAGAAAAAGTGTGAGTACCCTTACTTTTAAAAATTGGGAACCGTATGTAAATACGCCCTCTAAAAAACACACCCCCTTTTTTCACAAAAAGCAGTAGTATTCCTCTCCGAGATATCCGGTAGCTTCGCCAAGCTTTTTCAGCACCGAGGGGTCGGCTGGGATGCAGTACACGACAAGCTTGCCAAGGGTTGTCCCTTGGAACGTCCCTGGCAACAATGCTGTGACGGCCTCTGTCATGCCTTTTGTGAGCATCTGCCCCGCCAGCGATGCGTAGTACGCAAGCACCCGGTCGTCCCTCGCCGCCACCCCAAGACTGCCACAGACGTACTGACATTCTCCGATGAACGTCAAAAACCGTTGCTCCCAGGTCCCCAAATTCCCTTTCACCACATCCCCTGTACATATCCCTACACAGGCCGCAACGGATCGCGTCTTTTCAAACGATTGATGCAACAAATAGACAAACCGCCACGAATGCTCTACATGCTGTGCACACAGCTTCGACACATTCCATGAAACCGACGCAGATGCTCCAATCAACGTTACGATACGACCTTCACAATTTGACAAACACTCCAACATCTGCTCCAACGCAGAATTGTACGCCAGCTCTGGTACATCCTCTGCGAGGGTAAGCACAACCCTACCGAGCGTTGCACAGATCTTCTTTTCTGCCACCTTAATCCTATCGGACATGCTCAATTTCACATGCACATCATATCGTGCACCCTTCTCCTGCAACGCCTTCAACGCCGGATGCGAACCGCTCTGCGGCAAAGCCCTGCACGTCAACACATAGTCTTCCCTCCCCGCCAGGCTTAATGGAAGAAGAGCGGTCAAGGCTACATCCTCAACAATCCCCTTCAGACGGATCGAACCTAGCGGCACCTTAAGGTAGAGCAGTTGCGCCCCGCTAGCCTCGCTGTTGTCCACACACACTTCGATCTCCTCGAGAACCTCTGGAGTGACTGTGACACTACCCGGGGCGGATGCGGACTCAGTTCGTGCAGCTTTGTTCACAATGTGTCCTAGATAGTCTACACGCCCAGTAATTTTGTTTACTTCGACGTCGACCTCTCCGCAGTTAATCCCAATGCGAACGAGGAGTCCGCGCCACATCCCAAAGGCGTCGTGTTTGCATAGATCTGACGCAAGGAGCTCTTTATCCCACGCTGCTGCATGCAGATCCAACTGCACCTTCAACCCAAAGTTAACCGCATCCGAGGCGCTAGCAAATGCTACCATAAACGCGTCACCTATCGTTTTCACTTCATAACCTCCGTAGATTGCGAGGCTTTCACGGATGAGAGCGTTGTGGAGAGATAATGCATGTTTCATTGCACGCGGAATTCGCTCCCATAGGGAGGTGCTGTCTTTTATGTCGGTGAACGCTATTGCGGCGGTGCCGGATTTTACTCCAGGAGGTGGGGAGAGCGAGGAGGCGTGGAGGGTAGGTTCGCTGGGGCGGTGTTGTTCGTGTTTTGCTTCGTCGAGGAGAGACTGCGGGAGGTAGGAGCGGAAGAGGCGGAGGTTGGCAATAATGTTAGAGAAGGAGAGGTGCAGCTCGCGTGGAAAGGCCTCTGCAGCGCCAAGCTGTGCGTCTGCCGCATCTAAATCCATTCGGGAAAGACACAACGCAATCTCATTACTCATCCCAATCACCGCAACCACCCGGTCATGCTCATCATACATCTTCCAAGCAAACTGCTGCGTCAACAAAAAATCTAACAAAAAAACCAAAACCTGCATCCCAAACGCGGCCACCCCTCCCAAAGGAGATACCGCGCACGGTGGATCCGCACAGCCACAACTCATCTCCCATCTCCGTTCCCTTGGTATAGACTGCGGTACGTCATACAATCCAAATCGAACTATTGCTTCTAATTCAATCAAAAAGAGCCAAAGAATGACTCCGACTACACAAAGTACCTTGAATTTTCCGCCAACTCTGAGGAGGAAGAGAACGTCGACCCCAACGATGAGGAGAGGCCAGGAGCGGGTGAAGCCGCTCTGGGCGAGGTGGAGGTCGCCAAAGCAGGCGGCGATCATGAGGCCGAGGAGCGTGCCTTTGATGAGCGTTTCGCTTGCCTTCTTGAGGATAAGCATGGTGCCAAGGGATGTGCACGCTGTCACCACCGCCGTCAACCCCGCCATTCCAAAGTAAAACCGGTTCGTCACATCCGAAAACCCATACGCCGTGACAAAAACCGCGACCACAAGCACCGTCACCCCCTGTATCCCCGTCACCGCCTTCCTCCGTGTGTCCATCTCTGTATCTCCATCAATGCGAAGCCGTTCTTCTAACCTTCGAAACCCCTTTTTCAAACGAGACACAACTTTTTCCAGCATTTCAAAAAAAAAAAAAACAAAAGATGATGTACTGAAGAGGATGAGGATGAAGGGGTAAAAAAAAAATTTCAAGAAAAAAAAGAGAAGTTGAAAAAGTGCTAATGCCATACGGCGGGGGGTAAAAAAAACTGGTTCTCCGCGGGTTATCGAACCCCCCAGAGAGCAACACTTCATTGGCATGCACATTTGGTTTACCACGAGGGAGGTTTGTATGGAGGTACATAATGGATAAAAAAACGACCTTTCTTTTAATCTATTGCTTACAAAAAAAATTGAATAAACAAAGAATCTACAAAAAATGGATTGATAGTCTCGTGTACAATATTATCTCCAGAAAAAACGCATGCATTTTTTTCTCAAAATCGTTTGTGTCCATCAACAGAAGTACGGCGAGGCTAGATAGTACCCATCTCTCCATAGCATCGCATCGTGGCTGCCCACCTTCTGCCGTCCTCCAAACGGAAGATTCCCTGTTGGCGGTGCTTGGTAGGTTCGCTGCACCTTTTTGTGCCCAACATCAAACGAGGCAAATGGCGACCTCGCCCCAGGGATCTCCCAAAACGGCGGCACCGGGTGATTAAAATTTACCTCTGTACCTGCAAGCTTCGCCCCACTCCTCCTCTTCATCTCCACCTCCTTCTTCACCCTCTTCGCTGGTGTACGAATTGGTTTCAATAATGACACTGAATCCCCTCCGTCGACACTTTGCGGGACACTTTCATATACTAGCTCCTCGAGAGAGGCTTCAGCTTCCGCTTCTGCTTCTGCTTCCGATTTTTCAGGGGAAATCATAATCAGTGGAGGGGTTGGTGTTGGAGTAGGCGGAGGGGCTGCGGATTTATGTTGCACCCCGGTTGGTGCAATGCTCTGCGGGGTGGGGGGTACCGCCAGACGCAGCTCCTCTCGGCGAATGTTGTGGGTGATGTTGTGCTCTGTACATAGTGTATAGACTGCGAGGAGGTGGCTGTCGCGCGCTGTAGTGCCAAAACGCTGTTCTGTGCTATACCGGAGAAGCCTCCCAGAAGCCCCTTCACGGCCCCCACAGAGGTACACCCCACCCCCACGCACCTCAACCTCCTTGACTGCAGAGTCAATTGTGTTGCCGTCGCGTGTTGCGGTCAGACCCTCTTCACTGCCTATGAGACACACTACATCCCCGGATGGCTCGCTCCATTCCATTGAGAAGAGGCTAAAAAATTGAGGCCAAAAAAAGTTGAAAAAAAAAATTGAAAAACGGCGAATTAATTTAGAAATATTTTAGAAAAGTGTAGAGGTCTGTATAGGGGTGTTCTGTTTTGAGATGAGGTTTTTGTCGAAGGTTGACCCCCCCCTTGATCAAGCTTAAAGGTGGGGGTTGGGTGGGGGGTAATTTAAACTACTACACAGGGTATACAGGGAGGGCACAAGAACAAAAGAAAAAAAAAGCTTTGGAAAAGATGCATGCGGCTTGCTGTGCAAACATTCTTTAAAAAACAAAACGCCGTTCACCTTCTTGGCAATAATATATTGACATGGCGTTACAATGTGGTGAGGGAGGTGGGGGAGATTAAGTACATAAAAAGAAGCGAGTGAAGTTATGACACCAAAAGTGAAGTTAATGCAGGCACCTACCGACTGACCCACGTACGATGCCAGCCATCCGGATGAAAGCATAAATACCCTGCGGCCAACAACAGGAGATCCAAAAAGAATTTTCTGTGATGATCAATCAATAAATTGATAACAACAAGAGAACAGACGGGCTTAGACGGATCAAAAAAAAAGCCTCGTCGATTGGTTACCCTTTAAAAAAAAAAAACACACAAAAGAGACACTATGACCACATGACCCCGGGTAACACGCTATGTTCCTTATTACGTGGTAAACATAATAAAACCGAGGTTGTTCGACGAGGAATATTCCTCCTACACACACCAACACATGGTACTAAAAAAAACGAGAAGAAAAAAGAGGGATAATTGAAAGACACACAACATCTTTTCAAGAACGGAGGGCAAAAAAAAAACACCAAAAATACTTTTAAAAAAAAACTCGCTTTTTTTGTTGGAGAGAAAAGAGACTACTAAAAGAGAAACACTTGAAAGATGAAAATAGGCCTCATTGTATTGACCTCATGTTGACACAACAAAATGAGAAAAAAAGAAAAACTTGTAAGATGCATGTGTCTCTCTCTCTCGTGCACACATATTTACCACAACCGTTATCGCACTGGAACACGCTGGGTTTGAAGAAGAAATAGTATTTTCATCATATGCAATCAATAAATTGATAGTATATGGTGAGGGATCAACAAAAATGGTCCCATCTTTCTTTTTATGGTGTGTGTTTTGCAAAAGAAATAAAAACTGACATCTGAGTTTTAGCTAGTCTGATAAAGAAAGAAACGAAATCAGAAAAAGAATCTTTCGTTAATCGCACCGGATTTTTGTGGAGTGTGTAGGGACAAAAATCAAAAAAAAAACTTTTCTGTGAATAAGTCCACGGTACCAGAAAGTTCTTAAAGAAGATTTTTTTTTTTCCACGGACTCAAATCTTCTTCTTCCTGATCAAGATCCTGACAATTTGTGTTTTTTTTTTGTGTTTTTTTTCTCTCCTGCTTAGAACTTGCTTAGAAACGCCGGCATTTGCATTTCCGGAATCCGTCCGGCCAGTGGTGGGGTCAATTTGCCGAAATGGACAAGTTCTCGTTTTTTGGTCAATTTCCGCACAGTACAGTACAGTACAGTACAGTACAGTACAGTACAGTACAGTACAGTACAGTACAGTACAGTACAGTACAGTACAGTACAGTACAGTACAGTACAGTACAGTACAGTACAGTACAGTACAGTACAGTACAGTACAGTACAGTACAGTACAGTACAGTACAGTACAGTACAGTACAGTACAGTACAGTACAGTACAGTACAGTACAGTACAGTACAGCAGGCCAAAAAAAAGGTCGAAAACCACTTTTTTTTGTCAGTTTCGTGACATCCCAGCCAGTTGCGGCCCCGGTCTGTAAAATCTGTACCTCTGTATGCCTACAACATAGAGAAGCCCCCTGGTAAAAAAAAAAACACACAAATTGTCAGGATCTTGAAAAATCCTGAAGAAAAAAAACACAAAGTGTCAGGATTTCCAGGAATCCTGAAAAAACACAAAAATCTTCCTTAAGATCTTTATGGTACCGTGATAAGTTGTGTCGTGTTGATGTCGCTCTCACCAAAAATTCGGGCACACTCAGATACGTTTTCATTTCCTCCCCAACCTTTGCAAGGCAGTTGTTACAAAATAAACATACAACGATTCACCAAATAAAACACATTGGTCGACAAAGGCCAGCATTCCTCCTCCCCCCCCTTTTCCATACCAACCAATACCCCCTAGCTTAGCACTCCGCGACCTCCCTCCCCACAAAATGAAAGCGACCCACAAAAAAAGATCGGATCTTTTGTGCGCTCAAAGCCGCCTCAAACTCAAAAAAAAAAACTCAAAAAAGACAACCTCTCTGTGAGTTTCTCCACACTTTTTTATCACCTCCCTCTCTCTCTCTCTTTTCCCCTTTTTCAAAATATTTTTTTTTCAACTAAAAGGGCTTCCCTTCTTCTTCTTCACCACCTCTTCTGCCCTGCCACCGGGGCAGGAGGGCTGACCCCTCCTACGGATCCTCCGGCAGCTGCGGCGGCATTTGAAGTGGCAGGTCTTCTGGTGGGAGAAACGCTTTTCGCGGTGACACCTCCGGCGAGGGCGATGGCACGGCTGTGTGCGGTGCGGTGCGCACGCTCGGTAGAGGCCGCGGTGGCTGTTGCGGTGTATATGGGGGGGCCGTCTGCTACACTGCCACCACCTCCTCCTCCTCCCCCCCCCTCCTCCAGCCCCGTAGAGCGACGCGACCGACCCCGCACGACTCATCCCCACAGACCGCGTCTCCCCAAGCCCTTCCTCACTCCGCTCTCGCAGGCCGTTGCTGACAGAGCGGACCCCGCTGACGACGTACTTCTTCTTGTGGAGGACACCGTCGCTCACTGCAGGCCGTTTCATCCAACTTTTAATACGGATGCCGTCTTTGCCGCTCCAGTATGCAGGGTGGTGGCGGTTTACTTTGTCAAGCTCGTCGGAGCAGGCGGCGAGCATATCATTGCGTTGTGCTTGGGTGCGTGCGTTTTGATATGGGTGATAGTAGTTGGAGAGAACACGGTATTCGTCGTCTGTTGGATCTACGGCGATATCTTCGAGTCTTGCGCCCTTCCGGATAGCTGCTTTGGCAAACCCAGTGGTGGAGTCTTGACGGCGTTGTGGGGTAGATTCAGGTTGCCACCCATGGGATACCCCCATGGAGGAAGCGGCCGCGCTGACCAAAGGGGATTTCTGTGTGCTCAGATAGTCAAGCTTGTCGTCGTACCATTTGTCCTGTTGAAAGCTTGCAATCGTTTTCTCTGCAGCCTCCAGCTTAGCGGTAAGAAGCTTCTGCCGCGCCATCGCCTCCTTCACCAACTCCCTATCCCCTCCTTTGCGAAGCATTTCATTCTCCTTTTCCAACCCCGCAATGTGTTTGTGCAGCAACGCTAAGGCCGCAGATTGGCGTCCACTTTCCTGTTTCTGTTTGTTCAGCGATTTTTTTAGGGTCTCAATTTCGGTTTGCTGCGCAGCGATTTGGGTATCCTTCTCTGTAATGGTTTTCTTTAAGGTTTCTTCGGCGGCGGCGAAAGAGGCGTTTGGCGTAGGGGACGCTCCGGCACCTAATTCGCGAATCCTTTTTTTTACTTTTTCGTTTTCGAATACGAGGTCGCGGTTCATTCGGTCTGCCGCCTCTAGGCGCTCCTTTGCCTCATCTAACTGCTGTTTTGTTTCCCTATAGACCACCTTTTCCGCTTCCACCGCAAGACGTAAATGCATGGCTCGACCCCTCAATGCAACACACCCATCACATCCACCGACTCCTTCATCATCTTCAATAGGACGGCTATGACTGACCCCTTCTCCACCTTGACCTATGTCTGTCAAAAAACGTTGCCGTTCTCTTTGGTCTGCGACATCTTTTAATGCTACCATGAACGTTTCAATGACATCAGCAGTACGCATTTCCTCTGTCAACGATGCTACAACCGAGAGAAATGCATCAATACTGAATAAGGTACCATAAGGGGCTAGAACGCCACGAATATGGTTGTCTACGTCAACCTCTGAAGGATAAGGGAGCTTAGCTACCAAGGAGGTTACCACGTCTTTTGTAAGAGTTCCTTTCCGTTGGATGTCTGCAAGCCGAAATATTGAGGTAAACTTCGCCTCCTTAAAACTCCTTAAAATCTCCACCGTCGTTTTGTTTTGCAGCAGTTTTAGTGTTTCCACAACATTGATGAATTCTTCTGTGTCTATTGCACCGGATTGGTCTTCATCGCATTGGTTAAAGATTTCGCCGATTTGCGAGAGGGCTGGGGTGTTCGGCATTGCCTGGAAGAAGAAGGTCAGTTCGTCAAGTGTCACACCTTCTCCATCTGAAGACAGAATTAAAAATATTTCATTGTATTGATCCTCTTCAGCATCAGAAGGCATTAGGGAGGGGAGAGAAAAGGAGAGAAAAGGAGAGAAAAAGAGAAAAAAAGAAAAGAAAAAAAAAAAGAGGGAAATCCCCCTCTTCTCTGTGTCTTCCTGTAAAAAAAATATAGTTGGGAGAGAGGGGGTTTTTGATAAATAAATATTTTTTTTGAATAGATAAAAGCAATAAATTACTTTGGGAAAACCTTTATTCGGCTCACAAAAAGTAATTTTTCCATCATTCGGCTCACAAAATAAAATTTTTCCATCATTCTATCAAAGTTACTATAATTTTTCCTTCATTCGGCTCACAAAAGTTAATTTTTCCACCATTCTATCAATATTTTGCCAATTTTTCCATCATTCTATCAAAGTTTTTTTTTTCACTTTTTCGAGGAAATATTTCCACTGGAAAAAATTTTTGGGTAGGATTTTTTGCCCGTTTTTATAGGTTGTGGGAGGGAAAATTCGTAGGTGACTTATTGCGGCGAAGGTCACGCATGTCAGCAATCACACTATGTGCACCATAGTTTGATACACTTCTCACGTTATCGCAGGTCCGGGAGGCGACGGCGCCGACGATTCCTGTGTTGGCAACAGGGTGATCGTCAGAGGTGCAGGTGCGCTCGTGCTGGGTGATGCGACAACCATCACCGTCTTGCACCGCACACACCCTCCATGCACATAAGGAACCGGCACACAAGGGTCATTCGGGTGCCTGTGCGGTTCGAGACGCGGAAGGAAAAATGTGGAGGATGAAGGACTGCCACGTTACCGTCTCCTTTAGGTCATCCAAGCTGTTAAACTCGGCACCAGTGACCACTTGTCTTTGCATGTTTAGCAAACAGTGTGTAATTTGTGACCCTAGAACTATAAATTTTTCGAAAAATGCAAAAAAAATGACCCCATTTTTCCTCAAAAAACCACCCAAATTTTTTTTTCCAGCGGCAAAAATTTCTTCGAAAAAGTGAAAAAAAAAACTTTGATGGAATGATGGAAAAATTGGCAAAATATTGATAGAATGGTGGAAAAATTAACTTTTGTGAGCCGAATGAAGGAAAAATTATAGTAACTTTGATAGAATGATGGAAAAATTTTATTTTGTGAGCCGAATGATGGAAAAATTACTTTTTGTGAGCCGAATAAAGGTTTTCCCAATTACTTTTTATTTAAAACAAAAGGCACTCCGTATCCAAAACAGGGGGGCAGTCTGGGGACAAAAACAGATTTTTGTAACCCTCCAGAGGTCTCAAGGGATTCCCTTGAGAGCTAAGAGGATTCCCTTGAGAGCACCAAAAATTCCCGCGAGAGAATGTGCGTTTTGGTGACTGAAACCGGCCAAAAACTTTTTAAAACGGCCCACAACCTGGTTTCTGCGACTCGAAAAGCGTATCCGCATGCTTTTGGGCGTCCGTAGGCCACAAACGATGGTACCCATGTGGGCCGAAAAACCTACGTGTTTGTACACAAAACACCACAAAAGCGCTTGTTTGCAGGCAGTTCGGGTCGAAAACGACCTCTTCGGGTCACAAAGCTACATCCCTCCCTCCCTTGGCCCTCGGGCTGCCCTTTCGGGAGGTCAGGGCGCCCTCGGGCTCTGGCGGGAGGGAGGGAAATAGCTACTGTATTGGGGAGGGTGGGAGTGTTTTTCGCTAAAAGGTAGGGAGAGAGGGGAAGGGAAATGCGCTATGTGGGTGGTTAAGATAAAAAAAAAAACGATCATTTCAGTCTTATTCATGTTCATAAGTTCATCCAGAAAGAGGGAAGTAAAAGAGAATAGTTTTGAGACGAATGCATACCTCCTGTGCACATATGGCAAAAACGTTTTCTGTATTGAACGAAAAGACGCACATCACTCATGCAATGATCTTGACACTCCTTACGCAGCCCTTTCTCTTTCTTTTTGAGATATTTTGACAAATGACTGTGTAAAAACAGAGCTTGGGAAGGGGTGTGGTACAATAGGTGTAGTACTGCTGATGGACGTACACCGTATATTTTGCCACCATCTTTATCGCATTAGAACAAAAGCAAATTTGACTTGAAATACAAAAGTCTCTCTGACAGTGTACTTTGGTACAGTGACCTGGTACACCGTGGAAAGTTGACTTGCAATACAAAAGCCCTTTCGTGTGCCTAAAAAGTTGGTTAGGATAATCCTAAGCCTGCTGAAAAGACACAAACAAAAAAACAAAACAAACAAAAAAAAGCAAAGAAAACAATAACAACAATTTGGTTGGATACCTACCTCCCTTGCCAGAGGTGGTGAATGGAGGGTGTTTGAAATCAGTATTTATTGCATCTGACAAATCACTTTCACCCACTCTTGATGGGTGAAGGTCAGTGCTCAATACTTTTTTCCACTTCTTTTTTGAATAATTCAAGAAATAAAACCTTTATCGAACCTGTTCATGCACATACACATACATGTACCACAGGGTTTCTAAAGAAAAGAGCAGGGGAAGGGGTTTTAGAGAGGTTTCTCTATTGGGGGTGGGTGGGAGTGTTATTCGCTAACACAGGCCTAATGCTAACTTTGGGGGAGGGGGGGAAAAAGCGAACCGACGGAAAAAAAAAAAAAAAAATGAGGTGATCCAGTCTCACGCTTTTTCACACATTTTCACTTGGTTTCACACATTTTCACATGGTTTCACACATTTTCACTTGGTTTCACACATTTTCACCTTGGTTTCACACGTTTTCACTTATTTTCACATGTTTTCACGGTGTGAAAAAGTGTGTACGAAAGTGAAAAAAAAACTGCTTCACGCACTCTGAGTGGATTCCTCCAGAAAAAAAACTTGGTGTTTTCACATGGTTTCACACATTTTCACTTGGTTTCACATGTTTTCACATGGTTTCACATATTTTCACTTGGTTTCACACATTTTCACTTGGTTTCACATGTTTTCACATGGTTTCACATATTTTCACTTGGTTTCACATGTTTTCACTTGGTTTCACACATTTTCACTTGATTTCACACATTTTCACCTTGGTTTCACACGTTTTCACTTATTTTCACATGTTTTCACGGTGTGAAAAAGTGTGGAAAAGTGTGCGCTGGATCACCTCAAAAAACGAAAAAAAAAATTTCCCTCCGGGAAGGGGTCCAGGGTTTTCGCTTATCTTCATGAAAAAAATTTTCCCCCAAAATCGTGAAGATATGTCCAAAAAGGGGTCAAAAAAAAAATTTTCGCGCTCCGCGCGAAAAGGTCCGTTCATTTCGCGTAAATACGTGATGACGTGGGATGGTAACGTACATCAAGAACCAAACCAACCCTTTTCTCACGTTTTTCCACGTCAAGCCCTCGCATTAGGTTCTCTCTAGTGAACGAAACCTTCCCTCAGTACAAGAAGAAACGGCGGTTGATATCAAAACTTTCTGGCGAAGCCACGGTACGCAACATTTCAAAATTTGTGACCTAAAACCGAACATTTTTACAGCCAAACTATGGTAGAGGTCTGTGGGCTGCCAGTTTTTGAGCTGCGCCGCAGGCGCACGGTAGGCTACTTTTTTAATGCCGGCAAGGGGGGTGCATCATTGAGTCCCTGAAACAAGTCTCCATCGTCACCGCCACCGCCATCGCAATCGCCATCTTCGCTTTCCTCTTTAACATCAACAGATGCAACACTGCTCTCTGTATCTTCAGAGATCAGAACTTCTCCAACACTCGATGTCTCGTCGACTGACAGACCCTCCTCCTCCTCGAACCCAGTGGTGGGGGCCGCAGTATGTCCTTCTTTTAATCTCCCTTCCTCCTGAAGATGCGGGCGCAGGTGCCCACATCTCCAGCACCAAGGTACCCACGGCATACCACAGGCAGAGAACCCCCCATCCCAAAAAACCCCCATTTTTAAGGGTGAACCGACGAACCAACGGATAAATAAAAAAAATAATAAATAAAAGTGAACCGACGAACCAACGGTTAGCATTAGGCCTGCGCTAACAGGAAGAAAAGTAAAAAAAAAAAAAAAAAAGGATGAGGATATTATTTTCAATCGAAAGATGGAGTTTTGTCCACCAGCGTGGTCTCCTCTTTTTTTGTCTTTGGGAAGGCTCGTTTTTCCATTTAATGTTACAAAGGGAAAAATAAAAGCAAATGAAAGGTGCTAAAAACGCGGCCTAGTCGAGCACATGCACAGGGCGGGAGTTCGAAGTGTTCCGCATAACAAACGGATCAAACTAGAACACACACCTATTTATACCCCAGCCATAAATGGCCACTATTATTTCGTAGCAGGGTCCCTGTAAATCATGGCTCAGCTCGCCCACGGTTCGCGCACTTGCCATCCACACAAAATTTGAAAGTAAAAACAATCCAAGTATAAAAAAAAGGGGGGGAGAGTTGAAATACAAAGCCCTCTCGTGACAGTGTACCTAAAAAATGATGTAGAACATCGAGTAACCGAGATCCAGTCGGAATACATGATGATATACACAGAAAGTGCATACCACAAGCAACTCTAAAGAGTACGAGTATCCGAAAACCATATGAAGGATCTGACAGTAGTATCCAGACAGCACAACTTCCTACAAGGATGTGGCGATAATGCCAGTCTGACGACAAAAGAGCAGGGGAGGGGTGGGGCAATCGAAGGGAACGCGACGGTGCCATAAATGACTTCACTTGTCGTTTCACTGTTGGCTTAAAACAGTGAAACCACAAGTTAGGGTCGGTATAGAAAAAATGGGGGGGAGGTGGGGGGCATTCCCAAACCTAAAAAGGACACACCGCCACTCATGCCAGGCAAAACCAGCCATGCTGGTGCAGAAGACCCCTCAGAGGATTCTCTGCAAGTGTCGACATGTGCAGCGTTGAATATCCTGCGAGAGCAAGGGGATACTAAGAAATAAATGGAAATAAAGAAATAACGAAATGAAGCAACTCAGGAAAAATTGGAGGGGTAGAGGGACCTCACACTTCGAGTCAGCGGTTCATAGTTAACTGTTGGCCTTCTTTGTGCAAACCCACCTGTGTCCCCTCTTTTCTTTTGCAATTTTTGGAAAAAGCCATTATTTCAGTCCGGAAATGAAACCAGCATACTACTGGACACACGTCAGAAAACCCCTTAAGAGAACGGCATTCACGCCATGAATGGCAGGGAAAAATTCTATAGCAGGATGCTTACAGCAGGCCATTTTTGCCGGTCATTTCACCTCCCTGGTGCGTGTTGCTATCTTCTTCGCGGGGCTGGAAGGCCTGGTACCGGTCGTTCGCCATACTGAGGCTGGGCTCCTTGACCGTCTTGCAGTTGATCACACACCCAATGATGCACACCACAGTGATCAGAAAGGACATGAACATTCCTGCCCCGAAGCCTGCGCCTTGCTGTTTCAAACTCCCCTCACCCACACAGTCTTCGCCCCACGGAACAACAACAATGACAATAACCATGATACCCATCAACACGGAAAGGCACAACGTCACGTACAACATCACAGAGGAGATCGTTCGCAGGACCTTCGGCAGGAGTGTCGGCACTGCTACGGACACTGCGCGGATGATCGCACTGATGCCAGCGAAGATGCAGATGATGACGACCTCTGCACGTCCAGACCTGATAACATGCTGGATGGCTCCTTCGCACATCTCCAGACTATCCCCCGAGACACTTATGCGGGGCGTTTCAAGGCTGAAAGTGAAGAAGTTCATTTCCCTCTTCATCCCGACAAAACCAAACAGCGACACCTCGAGCGAGCAGACGGAGCCTGGCAGAGCAGCAACCACAATGCCAAAGATCAGGCAGAGCAGGTGCAGAAGTGCAAGGACACCGTTTCCAATTCTGAAGTCCATGATTTAGTATTTAGATATGAAGCAGGAAAGGCAATCTGGAGGTGGTGGTGTGGTGTGTGGTGTGGTGAGTTTTAGTGAGTGTTCAATATGAAGTAAGGACTGCAGAAAGCACGTCCCTGTGGCAGGTGTCTCAAGGCAAAACAGGTTGGCGAGAGAACAAAGCAGAAGAGATCCGTGAATCACCAAAAGTTGGAAAAAAAATATGGACCAGAATAATTATGGAACAAAAACAAAAAAACAAAAACAAAAACCGCTTGCTTCGCTCGCGGAAAAGCACCCCATTTCACCCCAAAAATGCGGGGGGAAACCGCACTCTTTATGGAGAGGGGAAATGCGTTGTGTGAAGGGTGGAAAAGGTAAAAAAGAGTATTTTGGTCCTCATGTTCATAAGTTCATCCAGAAAGAAGGGGAAAAGATTAAGATATAATTTTCAATCGATGGAGGGGAAAAGAGAAAAGTTTTTTGAATTATTTTGAAAAATGGCTGTGTAAAAACAGAGAAACCTTGTAAGATGAACACCTCTCACGTGCACACACATCAAAACTAGACAATATTATCCGCCAACTGATCTTGAAAACAATTTTAAAAAGAACAGTATTTTTCGTTGAACGCAGCCAAATAGGGGTAAAAAATCTGTTTGGTGCATGAAAGGATTCAAGGGGAAATACTGTTATACAAGATCTGAACGTTGGCTTTCTTTTTGTCTAGTTTCTGAACACACTACGTGTTAGGGGGAAAAGAAAGAGTGGGGTAAAAAAAAAACTCAATTACAGATAGTAGAATCCACAAGAGTTTTTTTTGAAGGCAAGAATAGGAATTTTGGTAATCACTTTTTTTAGAACTTTTTGTATTCTGTAACCTCTCTCTATTTTACGGCAGGTGTGACCGGTTGAGGTGATACTTCCGGACTGAGGAAGGGCATTCTTTTACTTTTTTTCTGTGTGTTTGTTTTCTTGTTGTAGTCTTTTTTGGTGAAGGGGCTTGGCCGACGACACTGGGAACCTCTTTGGTTCATAGCTGTTAACGACGTCTGGTCCTACCTAGCTGTACACTCTAATTCTAAAAATAAAAGTTACTTGTGTCTCTTCGTGTTGATAAGTATCGTGTTGCGTTGAAGCATCCACACCAGTTCCACAGTGACCTCGTTCTGTACTTCATGATTTTCCCCATTCCCTCTGTAGTTACTCTTATCTTGTCCCTGGTTATGCCCATCAATCCTCTCTTTCCGTTCTCACCCTTTTTACCTGTTTTCTTGTCATCCCGTAGTACTCTGTTAACCTGCTAGTAACCCTGTTTACCTAGCCCCCATCTACTCGTATTTACCTTGTTATCCTTTCTTCTCTTCTACCCGTGGTACCCTGTTTACCCTTTTTTTTTTTTTTTTTTTTTTTTTTCACGGGTCAGGAAAGATCTTTTGTCTTTTTTTGTCTTTTTTCGAGAATCTCGGGAGAAAAAAATAAAAAATCAAGATTTTCAGGATTTTTGTCTTTTTTTTTCAGGATCTCTCGAGATCTTTGAGATCTTTGAAAAATCCTGGAAAAAAAAGGAAAAAAAAGGAAAAAAAGAGAAAAAAAGATGAAAAAGATCTTGAAAATCTTTTTTTTCTCAAAAAAAAGATAAAAAAGATTTTTGGGATTTTGAAAAATCTTTTTGGGGGAAAAAAAAAAAAAGATTTTGAAAATCTTTTTTTTTTTTTTCAAAGATTTCTCAAGATCTCGAGATTTTTCATGAAATTTCATGGATTTTTCCAGGATTTTTCAGGATTTTTTCAGGATTTTCCCAGGATTTTCAAATCTTTTCTCTTTTTTTTTTTCTCCCAAAAATCTTTTTTTTTTTTTTTTTTTCGGGAGAAGAGGATTTTTTTTCTCGAAAAAAAAAAAAAAAAAAAAGATCTTTCCCGACCCGTGTTTTTTTTTTTTAACCCTTTAGACCCCAAGCCGTTTTTTCGACCCACTTTTGGGTTTTTGTTTTTTGGGCTCTCCAACCGGTAAGGGGACCCCAGATGCAAATTTTTGATCGTACCTGGCCGCAATTGAAAGATTTTGAACACGGCTTTCAATTCCATTTTTTAAAGTTTTTTTTTGAAAAAAAATATTCTCCTCAAAATGAGGTGAGCATAAAATCCGCCTTTCGGTTTTTTACTCGTCCAGCAGAGCGAGGGAATACCCGTAAATTATTGCGCTCCGAAAATGGCGTTATTTGAAAGATTCGCCACAAAATCTTTACAAAGAAAAAAAAATCGAGCAAAAAGTCCTAGTAGAACCCAACTTAGATGAGTGTAGCTCTGTTAGCAGCATGTCTAAAAATCGATTTCCCTTACGATTTACACTGAAACACCACTACACAACGTAAAAAGGCTATTTTTTCACGTTTTTTGGCACCTACAGGCCCGAAACACCCCCAGAATGGGTCAGAACGACCCTGTGTGCCGAAAATTCACAAAAAAATCACCCTAAAATACGAAAAATTAGTGAAAACCTGGCTTCTAGTGTGTTTTGGGTGGGAAAAAGGCAAAGAATAGTCAGAAAAACAGTGATTTTGGTGGCGGTCCTCACGAACTTCCAAAGTGCACTCAGATGCACAAAAGTTTTCGATTCTTGCTTCTTTTGACAGATTTGACATCAAATCTTTCCAAATATGTAAAAATCTTTTCACGAAAATGAGTAGAACCCCACTTATCAACCCTACTTGCCTTACGACCTTAGCGACGTTTAAACCCGTGATTTGGTGGTAAAATCTCACCAAAATCCGAGGAAATCACAGATGCATAAAAGTTTTCGATTTTGGCGTATTTTGAAAGATGTGAACGAAATCTTTCCACACAAAAAAAGTGTTTTCACGAAAACGAGTAGAAAATTTTTAATCACATGGAGACTCTGAAAAGTGACCCTTTTTTCGTACTTTTCCACGCTCCCCGGCATCCAAGGAAAACCCAGATGCATAAAAGTGTTCTTAGATGGCGTATTTTGAAAGATCGGTGAAAAATCTTTCAAAATATAAAAAAATGTTTTTCTGAAACTGAGTAGAACCCCAGTAATAGCCTAGTGGTATTAGGAGGGTTATTTCAGGGGGTGTTGGTCAAAAAACATGATTTTCCGTGGCAGCTCCGCTTTCCCCCCCAGCATCCAAAAAAATATTAGATGCACAAAACTTTCGATTCTTGCTTCTTTTGAAAGATCGGCGCAAAATCTTTCAAAATATAAAAAATGTTTTTCCCATTTTGAGTAGAATATTCCTAATTGTATGGCGCCATTCTGCTGGCCATATATGGGTATCTGGGGTCTAAAGGGTTAAGTACCGTGTTGTTCGACTCTACCCAACTCGTCTCTTCCCTTTGGTTGTTGT
The DNA here is from genome assembly GCA_964035575.1 of Rhynchopus sp. YZ270_cl-10. NCBI lineage: Eukaryota > Euglenozoa > Diplonemea > Diplonemida > Diplonemidae > Rhynchopus > Rhynchopus sp. YZ270_cl-10. Next base: position 1,812,955 of record OZ037834.1, on the reverse strand, counting down.
GATCATGACTTGTATTATCACTGAAGTACAGAAAAACCCAAATCGTCTCGTTTGATTGTTGTGAACATGTCTTGTAGAATTCTGTGAAGTTTGTGGACTGGTGCGGAGCACAGACATGGGATGGGAGGGGCTGTCTATAGGGGGTGGGGTTGGGTTGCTAGGGGGTAAAAAGAACTGGTGAGGGATGCTTATCCCCTTCATCGCGACAGAAACTTTCCTTGTATATTGCATATCCCCAAAAATAAAATAAAACCTTTTTGATTGACTCCACCACTGGCCGGGATTGGCCCCAAAAATGCCAATGGTGGTGTTTTCGCGAGGTTTCGGCCACTACGTATACTTTAGCACCCCCTCAGTAAAGAGCCACCTTGTGTTTGGGTTTGAGTTTGGAGGGGGCTTTTTTCCATTGAAGGCACAGACATTTCATTATGTTAACGATACTCCGGCAGCTTTGCGTTGTACTGGCACCGGACCTCCTCTGGGCTTAATGCGTTGCTGTGTACCTGCACTTCCCCTAGGGTGCCTTGGAATGGGCACATGGAGGCGGTTTCACCTCTCCCTAGCAGCAGGCACCCTGCATTGGGGAGCGACGCAGGCACACCGCTCGCCATATCAGATACAAGCTCCCCATCGACGTACACCCGCGCACCCACACCACCCTCGACAGTCAGTACATAGTGATACCAGGTGTTCAGGCAGAATGTGTGTGTAGTGACCTCCTGGTCACAGTGCTGTCCTGCGTCATAGAATGGGTGGCGGTCTGGGCTGACCATGAGTCTGTAGTGAAGACCACCGATTGAAACAAGACCGTTGAACGCTGTGCTGCTGTTGGTAAGGCGAAACCAACAGGAGATGCTCATTTGGTTTGTTTCCACGAAGTCAAACCCACGGCAGTTGCTTTGCAGATACCCAGAGAGCGGACCGAACGACGCCTTTCCTGCAACAACAGACACGGCACCGTCCTGGTTGGTCAGATCGTTGTGCAGACCTGAATCATCTTTGAGCCCCTCAAATGAGTACTTCGCCTTCGACCCTGCTGTATAGTAAGCAGCGTTCGCTTTGTACATCAACTGGATCTCCTCTGCAGACAGTGCGCTGGTGTACACACGAAGCTCCCCAAGAAAGCCTTTAAATGGGTACAGCCTCCTGTTTTCGCCTCTCCCAATCAAAATATGATTTGCATTAGGCAAAAGATCAGGAACACCCACAGCGCTTTCGGAAAGGCACACCCCGTTTACATAGACCTTCGCAATTTGCTTTCCAATCGTCAATACATAATGGTACCAGGTGTGCAGGGAGAATTTGAAGCTGTCCACCTTCCGGTCGTGGTGCTGCCCTGCGTCATAGAATGGGTGGCGGTCTGGGCTGACCATGAGTCTGTAGTGAAGACCGCCGATTGAAACAAGACCGTTGAACGCTGTGCTGCTGTTGGTAAGGCGAAACCAACAGGAGATCGTTGCGGCGTTTGAAGTGGCGAACTGGAGGGTCGGCGTGCCTTCGAGGTATGCATCCCCAAACCGGATGGAGTTGGGGGAGGAGCAGAAGCTGTTCCCGTGGTGGTGGAGGTGGTTTTTGTGAGGCGTAGCGTCGTCCGTTGTGTTCTCGAATGTGCACAACAGCTTCAACGACGGGTCAAACGAACGCGACAGCACCATCACCGTACCAGCCTCAATGGCACACAGCTGCAACGGTGTCGAAGGGTCCCCTACCTCAGCGCCATTTGGCAGCTGCAACACACACCCCCGCCACGCTCCAATCTCAAACGCCTCTGCCGCATTTCTAAGCAACGTCATCACCGTGTCATCCGGCCCGACAGGAATCACAACCTGCCCCCCAGATTCTTTGTCCAATACTGGAACTTCCATTTTGAGGCGGGGGGGATGTATGGGGATTTGCTTCTTTGGGTGTTTTGATGAGAATGTAAAGGAGGAGGGGTATGGGTGGGGGGAGTATTGTAAGTGAATTGTTTAGAAATTCTTGATCATATCTCAGCTGGTTAAGCATCTGCGTCTTTTGAAAAAGAAAGAGGAGGAACCTAAGAACCTAGAAGTGATTAGAACAATTTCTAATGAAATGGTGGTTAATGATGCAGGCACCTCCCGATATGATACACAGCCGGATGAACGCACAAAATGAAAGATGGATGGTTCTTTCAGAAGTCGGTCAACGACCTGTCGGCGACCTGTCACTATCAGGGGGTGCGTGTATAGAGTCCCTGTGTCAGCGACCTGTCAATATCGACCCCTCCCGGAGCACCAATGGAGGGGGAAAAAATGCCGTTTTTTTGTCTTTGCTGCCCACACATAGGTTTTGGAAACAAAAGAAAAAAAAGAAAAAATGGGGCGTGAAAGAAGAAAGGCCTCTCGGGCGCAACACATCTCTCCAAAAGAAATCGATACACATGAAAAAGGGGAAACTAAAAAGAGAGAGATAACAAAAAAGAGATTGGAGAAACAGAGGTATGTTTATGGGAGCGAGAGGGAGATGGTGTATGAAGGTTTTTGTGTGTGCAGATACGAGAGGGGGTGTTGTTGATATATTTCTGATGCTTTTTTTTTGAAAAACAACGACAAAATTTTTTTTGTCATTTTTAACTCTTCTTTTTGGGCACACTTCGAAAGAGAAAACGTTTTTTTTCCGATAATTTTTTTGTTTAGAATAGTAGAGTTAGGTAATCCACTACACTACCGTCAAAAGCTGATAGGGTGGACACTCCTACGGGCTTTGCACACAGATCAAGTCTGTGTGCTATGCTATCCCTCGGTTGACCTATTTCATCCAAAAGAACCACTGCGATTGCTCGCGTTTTCATTTGGTTTTTATGCGCTGTAGCTCAGTCGTCTCTGGGAATTTAAAAAAAAAACTCTACTTTTCTTCGACTCTCCGTAAAAGAGAGGAACTGCAAGCGTACATGGTGTACAATCTAAGAGATAATTGTGACACACATCGCAACACTTCAGTAATATTTAAAAAGTGAATTTGATATACCCACAAGGCGGATGCAGGCAAAACAATAATGATAAGTTTTGAGAGAGAAACTTGAAAAAAAAGGGCATAAAAAATGATGCGTCTAAGTATCTCAAACTCATCCATTTTTTTTCTTCAGTAAACTGAAAAAAAAACGCGAAAACTGCTGAATCAACAACAGCCAAAAGACACGATTCATCAATATTTTGTTTGATTTTGTTTTTTAGACCTACCATCACAGGATAGCAGCTAACGATTATCATCAAAATAATATGAAAGAAAACAAATGCTGACAGGTAATATATTTTTTTGTGGGATATGGGGAGAAAATGAAGAGAAAAAAAAACTGCCTAAAAAAAAAATCATTTTCAGAAAAAAGGGGACCAAAAAAAAACCACAGTTGAATAAGAGAAGAAATTATTGATGCAGGTACATCTCAGACTGACACACTGTACGATGTTGGCCCCGGAGGAAAAGCACAAAAAGCACCTTGCGGCCAACACCAGATTTAAAAATAAAATAAAATTGAGAGATAGATATGTCTCACGCCCATACACATCCAAAGAGAAAAGCTGGTGTGATGAGCATAAGCTTCGCAGAGCTTGTTCACCAGAAGAAAAAAAAAGGGCACATTGTGGGGAAATGGGGGGGGATCTACGGTTTGTAGCCAGTTACAGTTTTTTTCTCTTCTTTGTTTGCTTTTAAAAACGTACAAAAAAAAGTGTCTTCAAGTAAATGCGCATTTTTTTTGCTTTACATTCAAGAAGAAAATGCTGACAAAAAAAGGAAGGGTAGTTAAAATGCTAGAAAGGTGATTAGGGCGCAATCAATAGCCCCAAAGTGTGTGTGTGTGTTTTTTTTTTTTTTTTTTTTTGTTTTTTTTTTGTTTTTTGCTATGGAGGCGAGGGGAACAAAAAATAGGGGGAACTAAAAGAATTTTTTTCGAATCATTGTCCACTCTTTATTCTTTTATTCAAAAACAATGCATTCAAAAGAGTTGTTGGTAGACAGTGCGGTTTTTTTCCCCCTTTTTTCCGAACTTGAGTTCAAAAAAAAAAAATAATGAGAAAAAAAAAAGGCAAAAGTCAGACCGTATCCTTGATACACAGCTGTTGAACCAAAGAACAAAAAGAGTGCTCAAAAGACATACACAGATCAGATCAGATCAGATCAGACCACTTCACATTAATAATTAATATCTATTGCTTGTTTAAAATCGCGCACTACAACTTCAACACACAAAGGTACGATGAAATCGCCGCGGGCAGGTAATAATACCATTTTTTCCCCCCTCCATTTTTCTTCTTCCAACTCGAAGGAGTTCAACAAAATAGAACAATCTTCAAACTACTTCTCTCCCTCCTTCCCAAACTCAACCCAACAAAAAAAAGTACCCCAGAAAGAAAAAAGGGAGAGAGAGGAGAGAGAAAGGAAAGACGAATACTTAAACTGAACAAACAAAAATATTTTTGGGGGGTTTTGTGGAACGGGAAAGGGGAGGAACGGGAGACACAAAAACAAAAAAAAAAAGGGGGGAAAGGGATATGAGAGGGAGTGAATATACTTGGTACGCATGGCAGAATTTCGTTGTTTTAAAAATAAAATAAAAATAAGGTTTACAAGATAACCCTAAGCCTCTCGTTGCTTAGTCTGATTAGATTACTTAATGTTTTGAACATCAGCAATCCTCTCGTTTTGCTTAGTCACCTTTTAAAAAAGAACGTTTGTGAGATGAATGTGCCTCTTGCACACACATTTTTTTGTAAAAAAATGAAGTTGCTCTCGACACACAATAAAAGAGAGTGGCTTTGTAAGACGATCCTGATCCCTCTAGCACGTCACCCCTTTTTAAAAACAAAAAAATAATGTCACATATCGCCATTTGGACTCTGGATACACCTTATTGGGTTACCTATAGAGATACCTATGGCGGGTGGCTGAAGGGGAGGGTGATGAGCTGGCACTTCCTGTATACTTTGTACACCCCCTCCATTCAGCCACACAATATGAACTATATTTGGTGCTCCTGAAAACCCCATTTTGCGTATTTGTTGCGTACTTGCTGTGTACTTGTTGCGCACTTTGTGCACGAAAAAAAAATAATACAGGAATACCCTATATTGCGCACTTGTTGCGTAGTTAGTGCGTAGTTGTTGCGTACTTGGTATTTTTTATTTCAGGAGCACCAAATATTACTATCTTTTTATCCCCATGATTTTGTGGACGTTACAAAAAAAAAAAAAAAAAAGAGACGAATATTGTCAAAATGCACAAAAACGCCTCTCCCCAATGAAAATATACCTCAGAAGCAAACACAAAAGGAAAAAAAAGAAAAAAAAGAAAAGATTAATAAGATGAACCCAAGCCTCTCGTTGCTTAGTCACCTTTTTTTAAAAAAGATGCCGGTTTTTTTTTTGCTGTTTTTTTTTCTTCAGGAAAGGCCTGCCCCAATTCAAAACGCTATGGTTTTTTTTTGAAACTGAGGCACATTATAAAGTTATTTTTATGTGAAAAAATAAAACAGAGATGTGTAATAGTGCAAACACCCTCACCGTACATCGGCGGACGCAGGCACTATACACTATTTAAAAACCCATGCAGATGCGACCAGAAGGAACCCACTATCATGCTGCATCTGACGGCAAAAAGGAAAAAGAAAAAAGACAAAAAAAAATGGTATGTTTGCTCTGAATTACGTTTCCAAACCCCCTCCGTGTATTAGCACTGCATTTTGTCTTTCAAGACAAAGTTCGTTTGTGCATATACCACGGTAACCCCTGTCTTTTTTTCTCCAATGTCATACCTCATAAACAAAAGAACACAAAGGACGGGAAAAGGGGAATCTTTTAAAAAGGAGGGGAAAGAGAGTGAAAAAGATATTTTGTCGAAACCTAAAATAGGTGTACCTATTTTTGTGTTGTTCTTGTTGAGTAACTCTGTTGGGTTTGAATGTAGCTGCCATTTGGACATTTCTTCATTATCCAGCATATTTCTTTTATTTTTTCTTTTTATTTTTTTTTTGAACTCTTGACAAGAGTTCAAGCTTCCTTTTGTGATGCTGTTGTGGTTCCTTTCCCCATGGGAACCCTGGGCTGGTGGAAGGTGAGGTGGAAAATCGTAAACAACACAACAGAAAGACAGAAAAGCTGAATGTGCCTCACCATCCTTACATAAATCTATAGAAACAAAAATCTGTTGCACTCTCCCCTTTTTGTTTGTGTTGTGCGCGCCCCCTCCGAAAGAGCTTTGGGGTTTCATTATTAAAATAAAAACGAAATAAAAAAAATAAATGATTACAGTTCCTTCAACGTTTAGCGAAAGGACGGTACTTCTGCTTTTTTTTTCCCACTCTTTTTCTTTCTCTTGGGTCTGTCTCTCTCTCAAAAGGATCGAGCAGGTACTTTTCTTGCTTTTTTTCACTGTAGAGGGGTAGGGAACAAACTTGCAGTACAGATGCTACTGTTGATATTTTCTTCTTCTTCTTCTTTTTTCTTCTGCGTTCCACACAGGACGAATGAACGTTCTGTTATTACACGAGGTTGATATAAAAAAAATATTAAAAAACTGCTATGCGCATTACCAAACCTGACCCCCTTATAACCCGTCTGTTCTGTCTGACTCAAATAAGAAAAAGGTGAAAAAAAAATGAACGGGTCGCACGGGACACAAACGGTCCGGAATGTCGTTTTCCCAATCGTTATCGTTTGGGAGAATCTCAAAACAATTTTTTTTTTTTAAAATAGAAAGGAGCACCTCGTCCCAAGAGGAAAACACCTACTACGCCTTGCTTGGGAAGACCCTTACTCTCAAAAGAAAGGTTGGAAGATGAACATGCCTCACGCGCAAATCTTTTTTTTCTTCAAACATGCCGAGTTTTTCAAAATCGACAGAAAGAGGTAATGATAATAGAGGAAGGACGGTGGCGATTCTCTGTGCTGGACTGACGCACAAAAAAAACCTACTAAAAAAAAAAATGATTTTAAAAGTGGTTCGAGCGCAAGGTCTACGCGTGAAGAGGGGGAAAAAAAGAAAGAGGGAAAAACAAAAAAATATGGATCTCCCCTGCCTTTACTCACCCTTCTTGCAAGAAATTATCAAAATCGGAAAAAAAAGCAATGAATATGTTGCATACACATCAGAGTGTCATCTTGAAGAAAAAAAATCGTTCGTGTGCCCTTTTCCTTTTTCCCTAATCCCTCTCACACCCCACCCCCCCCAAAAAAAAAAATATAGTGGAGCACACTCTAGGGTGGCTACACTAATACAACCAAGTTTTCAAAAAAAAACAAAAAATGAAATACCAAATACCAAATTTAATGGAGAGAACCCTCCATATTCCATAATGTAAACCAATTGTCCTACCACTAGAGCTTTTTTGTGTGATTATTATTATTATTTTTTTTGTAATTGATGCACCACTATCCCTGCCATCTCCTCTCAATGCCAACAAGGTGACAGAGCAGGGGAGGGGGAAAAGGGAAGGATGCGATGAAAGAAAGAAAAATTTTATAAGATGACCCTAAGCCTCTCGTTGCTTAGTCACCTTAAAGAAAGAGTAGACACCTAATGTGTTTTGTTTATGTACTGGGTTAGAAGGGAAGGGGGGAACACAGCAGAGAATAAGACTCAGGGAACCGGGACCTTGACCTGGACCCAGGGACCGGGGACCCGGCTTATTCTCTGTTGTGGTGGGGGGAATGGGGTTTCTTTTGAGATTCTTTTTTTTTTTTTTTTGAAAACTTGGTTGTATTGAAAAGAGACCTCCCCTAAGGATGATCTCCACTCTTACAACTCAGGAAACAAAACAAAAAAAAACTCTCTGTGCCTATCATGCACAATCAAAGAAATTTGAGAAAAAACAGAAAACTTGAAAGATGAATGTGCCTCTCGTGCACATATATCTTTAAAAAAAAAGGGAGAAAAGCTGAGAAACAAACAAAAATTGACATACAAAAGGATGCAAAAAATAGCCTCTGTGGACACAGGCACCGTGAATATCAAAATCAGCTTTTTTTTCTTTTTTCTTCTCTCTCAGAGTCCACCAAGGTAACCACACCTCAGGGCATTTGAGAAAGAGGGGGAAAAAAAAACCCCCCCGTAAAGTTCGTTGCTAATTATTTGTTAAATTTGCATTAAAAAACGAAAAAAAGGTAGGGCAGGTCGGTGGACAGCACCACCTAACAAAAAAGGGGATTTTTTTTGGGGGGTTTTTGCGGCAGTCTTTTTTAGGGGAAAAAAATAGGGTAAGGGAGGTTGAATTATCTGTGCACACACAAAAAAAGAGAATGTTTGATTTTAGACCACTATCAACGGGATAGCAGCCACGATTTTTTTTCCTTATCAGGATCCATAAAAAGAGCACACACAAAGAAAAATAAAGGTTTGTTTTTGTAAGATGGAACCTAAGTCTTGCTTAGCCACCTTGAAAAAGAAAAAAAAAATACGATTGACAACAATACAGGTATGAACAGTGCGGATGTATATATCTCTCTTTGAACACAGCACCCTCTCTAAAACAGAGAAAACGGCAACTTTGAACAAAGGCGAAGAAAAGCTAACATAACTGGGGGGGGAGATGGGGGGGAAACCTTTAAAAATACATTTACATTTGGAGTATTTGACACAAAAAACAAAATTACTTTTTTTTTTTTTCCTCTGATCACCCGTGAAATACATAACATTTACGCCAACCCCAGACCCGCTGAATTTTTTGTTCAGTACTGAGCCTCTGGCCTGGGGTCGTTGTACCCAGCGTCACCCCAGTCGACGGTGTACGGGCGCCATTCCTGTGTAGATTGCGTATTTTGTTGTATCGAGAATCACTTTATAAAGATTTGAGGTTCTGGGGGAAATATATAAAATGAACTCAAATGACCTGGTAGTCTGTATGTGATATTCACTTTTGTTGTAAGGCGATCTTGCAAATAGGATTTGATCACTTTTTTTTATGGTTCTCTTCCACAAAAAAGGCGGGTTATCTTCACAGAGAGTCTATTTTCTTAAAAGCTTGAGGGCATACGTTGTCAGCCTGCACTTCGCTTCTTGGTGCGGATGGAGGGTACAGCTCGTTGATGGGGTTGGTTTTGCGGTCTGCGCCGCTGATAGAGTCGAACCCGCTGTTCTTGTCGCTGTAGTGGCCTGGCGAGGGTGCGTCAGGGTGGTCCAAGCTGGATCCAGACGTGCTGCTGCTGTTCGGCAGGTACTTCTCCTGGGGGTGGTCCTCGTACTTCTCCACCACCTTCTCCTTCGTCTTTCTGCAGCAGCAGAAGAACACAGCCAGGCAGATGCTGCAACACAGCAGCGCGATCGCAAGCGCAAGCAGCAGCCAGTGCCACCACTCCGAACCAAACCCGCTGTCATCGTCACCCTCCGCAGCCACATCAGCGCAGTCGCCGCACGGCGCAACCACCGTCTGCTTGAGACCCAGCTCAGACGAGGCACGCGAATTCGGGTTGTTAGCCGACTTCGCAATTTCATCGTTCAAGTTCTGCAGTCTCTGTAAATGGTGTTGCGGTTCGGGAGGTTGTGGGCTTTGAACAAAGAGTAGGTAAAGAAAGGTTGAACAACCTCACCGTCCGCACGGCACGAAAATAAAAGGTGTAGATGATACTCCTCTCATCAGCAGAGCGAAGTTTGGACAATAAAAAGAGTTAAAACGCACTAAGACACAGCTCGGTCGTTCATGCATATACAAAGGGAAGGGTGGGTACAGTAAAGAAGCTGAAAAGTGTATCACGACTAGAAAAAGTTGTGAAGATGACGCTCAACCTGGTCATGATAGGAAGCGTTGTCCAGAAGAATAAACTCTAAACAGATTTCTGCAGGGGGGCTGAGGGGGGCACACAAACCTGAAGGTCGGACTGCGTGATGCCGCTCTGCTCTGCCGTTGTCAGGTCCAGGTCGACGAAGATCTCCTCAGACGTAGCAACCGGGCCCTGCAGGATCTCGGCAAGACGGAGGGTGCCTTCGTAGGTGCTTCCGTGGGAGCAGCTGTTGGGTGTTGTGTTGTTTGTTGCCCCACCTACCCAGAGGGTCTGTGCACACTCTCTGGTTACTCAGGTTTGGAGAAAAGATGTGCTGCACATCTGGTTGAAACAAAGAAAAGCTTATAAGCACCTAAGCCTAGTCACCTTCAACAGTTAATAAAGTAAGATGGTTTGAAAAGTGGCTGAGGGGGAGAGAGTGTCTCCTAAGCATCGTGCATACCCTGAAGCAATGCGCTGGTCAAACCCACTCGAGCAACCCACCAGAGTCGGGCACGCAGACATCGGGCACACCCAGTAGACCTTCAGGCTTGTGATCTCCGAGGAGAAGATGTCGGCCAGCACGTCTCTGAAGGTCGAGAGTCTGAAGGCCGACTTCAGCATGTTCAGTGTGAGACGGATCACGTTCACGGGGTTGGTTGGAACTGTTGGGGTGGTGTGTGAAGGGGGTGAAGTCCTCTCAAGGTTCGATTCATAAAGAAGGATAGTATCCTCGATTGCTGGCATCGGTTTGAGGCAAAAAAAAAGAAGAAAAATGTTAAGTCGGTGGACCATTGGGGGCTCTGGGACGTATTACATACCCTGGAAGTTGTCCTTGTACGCAGGCGAGTCCTTCCCTTCTGGGGTCAAGAAGAACTTTGCCAGTGGTGTCTCCACGTCCGCAAGAGGGCTGTCTGCGTAGTCGGCACTTCTGCGGAACTGTGCGATTGGGCTCGCATCCTGAATAGAAAAGATAAAATGAGTATAATAGGTTTCTCTAGAGTCACCTCACCAACAGGGAGCAGTGTGTGTTCAGTGGAATGAAGCAGCAAAACCTTCTCTAAAAACAATATGGCTAAAAAGTAAATAAATTGTAAGAACGAACCCAAGCATCACTGCGCTTAGTCACCTTGATCGTACAGCATCAGCTGCACGGCTGGGAATAATCCTGAAGGCAGATAAAAATGGTAAATCGAAATATACACAAACCTTGGCTTCGGGGGAGTCGATGTACTCAGGAGACTTGCGGTAGGTGTCCAACAGTGCGGGCGACTTGGGCTGTGTGGTGTGGGTATTGACGACAATGCAAACAAAAGACAACTCAAAAATGCACCCTTCTTTGGGAAGAGAAATTGACAAACAAACGCCTCACCGTGCAGTAGATGCAGGCACCGTTTCTCTGCAGTATCACTTTCATTGACTTTTAACAAAACAAAAAACATACGAGTTCGAAGTCGATGTCGAAGGTGGTAGACGTGGTCAGCGGCGGCATGCCGTTGTCAGAGAACGTGCAGGTCACCTTGGAGGTGATAGCGTTCGCCTCGCTGAGCCCTGCCTTGGCCACAAATGAGAGGTTGCCCTGCCCCCCGTTGATGACGTTGACGGTGGGCTGCACTTCGAACAGCTCAGGGTTCGTTGCAAGGCACTCAGAGTCAAGCCCCTGTGTGCCCTCCGACTCAGGGCCCGGCAGTGCCTGGAGGAACGACGGGTATGTGTACGTCCTCTTCACAATGTCCTGCGTGACCTTCACGTTGTTCTCCCCCGGGTAAGTCACCACGGGCTCGTCGTTCGTCTCCGTGAGCGTCACAGAGAATGTGAGTTTGGTCTCACCAGGAGGCGTCACGTCATCTGCAATGGTGCACGTCACCGACGTCGACCCAACTGCGTTGTCCGCAGGGGTGAACAGCAGCTTCCCCACAGTCGGGCTCTGCTGCGCAATTGTGGGTTGGTTCTTGAACATCTCGGGCTTCTCTGCAAGGCAGGTTGTTGTGAAGGTCTGTCCGTTCTCAAGCGCAGGCCCGCCGGACATGCCTGTGATGAAGTCCGCAAACTCAACGTTCCCTGCGTCCTCTGCAGCCGACACCATCGAGCGCGAGAGGGTTCCGGTAGGCGGATCGTTCGTGTCCAGGATGGTCACGGAGAAGACGAGCGGTGTGGACGCGGCAGGGGATCCGTTGTCGGTCATGGTGCAGGTCACGTCGGTCTTGCCGGACACATCCTTTGCAGGTACGAAGGTGAGGTCGCCTGTGGACGCGATGAGCGGGGGCGACGAGAACAGTGCGGTGTGCTCTGCCACGCACGTCGTGGTCACGACCTGCGAATCCTCGGAGGTGGGTCCGGGCGCGACCTGGTAGAGGAAGGCCTTCGAGACGAAGGTGCCGATGTCCTCCTGCACAGAGATCTCCATCAGCTTGAGCAGACCTGTGGGCGGGTCGTTCACTTCGGTGATCTCGACGGTGAAGCTGAACGACGTCGTCAAGGGTGCCTCTGTGCCGGTGTTGCTGTCCACAACGTCGCACTTCACCTCTGTCACTCCGACAGCGTCCTGGGCAGGCTTGAAGGAGAGCTCGCCGATCTTCGTCCCAAACGACGCAATCGACACCGAGGTGGAGAACAGCGCTGCGTTCGTAGGGAAGCACGTCGTCTTGATCGTCTGTGTGCTCTCAGAGGCCGGTCCAGGCGACAGCGGGTTCACAAAGCCGGGGAAGCTGCTCACATCGGAGTCCTCCGCAACCGTGACACGCTCCTGCGTGACCACCGCCAGGGGTGCGTCGTTCTTCTCAGCGACAGTCACCGTGAAGCTCTTCATGATCGACATCGACGGCGACCCTGAGTCTGCAATGGTGCAGTCCACCTTCGTGGTCCCAACCATGTCCGGCGCAGGGATCATCGAGAGCGTCCCCGCGCTGTTCACCTTCGGACGTCCTGCCAAAGTAAACAGTGAGTTGTCCCCTGCAAGACAGTTGATCGTGTACGTCTCTCCCTTATCGATCTCGGCCTGCGGACCAGGGGACAGCCCTGTGAACATGTTGAGCACCTCGAACAGAGCGACGTCCTCGTCAAGGGTCACCTCGGTGCGGGTGAGGGTGGCGGTGGGCGGGTCGTTTGTCTCGGAGATGATGAGTTCAAACTCGAACTCCGACGTCATCACTGGGATGCCGTCATCGGACACAGTGCACTTCACGGTGGTCGTCCCGGACAGGTCCTTTGCAGGGGTGAACTCAAGGCTCCCAATAGGGTTCTGCAGGGAGAAGCCGCTGAGGCCAAGCACGATGGTGCCCTCCACAAGCTCCGGGATGTTCGCGACACAGGACCCACGCACGGTCTGCAGGTTCTCCGACGGCGGCCCCGCAGAGACACTGACGAAGGAGGGGATAAGCACCTTGTCACCTCCCTCAGGGGCAGTGACGGAGCCCTGGTTCACGGTCACGACCGGGGGGTCGTTCACCTCGGTCACGTTCACGGTGAAGTTCAGGCCAACAGACTGTGGTAGTGGGTTATTTTATTGTATTTCAAAAGTAGTGTATCATACCTTCTGCGGCTGGCCGTTGTCGTTGACGAGACAGTCAACAAAGGTGCTGCCAGCTGCGTCCACAGCGGGGGTGAACTCAAGCACGCCTTGGTTGTTGATGACCGGCGAGACCGAGAACAGCGAGGTGTCGGTCGGTGTGCAGACGATGGTCGCGATGGACTGCCCCTTCGCCACCTCGACGGCGGGTCCTGCAGCAAGGTTCGTCAGGAAGGACGCCAGCGTGTACGGTCCGCTCTCCTCTGCAACGACCACGAACTCCTGTGTCGCTGTCGCCGTTGGCGGCTGGTTCTCAAACGCGACCACGAACGACAGTGTCAGTGTCTCCACTGTAGGCAGGCCGTTGTCCGTCAGCGTGCATGTCACCAACGAGTTTCCCTCGCTGTTGTCCGTCGCAGCCGTGAACGTCAAGTCCCCACTCACACGGTCCAGCGTCGGCTGTCCCGTTGTCGTGAACAGCGCCGGTGTGTCGGCAACGCATGTGATCCGCACACTCTGTGTCGACTCCTGCGGAGGTCCCGGTGCGATGCCTGTCACCCACGCGCTCATCGTGGTCGAGCCAGACCCGACAGCAACAGAGGCGCGTCCACTCGGGTCGACAGTGCCAAGTGGCGGGTCGTTCACCTCCTCCACCGTGATCACAAACGACGTCAGCGTGAGGAGGCCCTGTGGGGTACCGTTGTCGGTCAATGTGCACGACACTGTCGAAGAGCCGCTAGTATCCGTGTTCGGCTGGAATGTGAGTGCGCCTGTCAGAGGGTCAATCCTGGGGCGTCCGTCGATAGCAGGCGTGACGGTGCTGTCCTTGTACCACAACGTGTCTGCTCCCGACGTGGTGCATGTCGTGGTCAGCGTCTGGTCTGCCTCAGAGACAGGCCCGGCGGAGATGAGTGTCAGGAAGTTCATGGATGAGTGCCAGCCGGAGTCCTCCTGCACGGTGATGCCTGTTGCGCACAGCGTGCACGTTGCGGTGGGTGCGTCGTTCAGGTCACGGATGACAATGGTAAACTCGACCTCCGTGCTAGCAGGGGGGCTGCCCGTGTCCGTCAGCTGGCATGTCACCTTCGACTCTCCAGCCTGGTCTGGGGACGGCTCAAACGAGAGACGTGCAATAGACGAGGTTCTCACCACTTCCGGGGTCTTCCCGAGCACGAACAGCTGTGGGTTGGTGTGGCTGCAGGTGTACGTGAAAATCTGCCCCGCAGCAACCTCGTTGGCAGGACCGGGTGCAAGTTTTGTCCACTGCACTCTGTCGTAGGCACCGGTGTCTTCGTCGACAAGAACCATGCTGAGGGTCTGAAGGACGATTGGCGGGTCGTTCACCTCATCGATCTCGACGGTGAAGGTCACGTCCTCTTGGAGCCCACCTGCATCGACCACTGAGCATGTGACGGAGACTGTGCCGGACACGTCTGGCTGGAGGGTGAATGTGAGGGTACCCGATGTGTCGACTTCGGGACGGATCAGGAAGAAGGCCGGGTTGTTTGTGCATGTGGTTGAGAACGACTGTCCCGCCTCCTGTGGCGGACCAGCTGCAAGGGGAGAGAGGAAGCCTGTTCTGATGACGGGCGGGTCGTCCTCGTTGACACGCAGGGGGTTCTCTGTGACGGTCGCAATCGGCGGGTCGTTGATCTCGTTAATGACAACAAAGAATGAGAACGACGTCGACTTGGCCGGCACCCCCGTATCAGTCATCACACACGACACCGTCGTCCTGCCCGCCATGTCCTGCTCCGTGAAGAACAGCACTGTTCCTGTCGAGCCCTGCGGCACAATGCTTGGCTGCTGTGAAAAGAGCTCTGGGTTGGCGGCCGAGCACGCAAAGCTGGTGCTCTGTGTCGCATGCTCGCTGAGCGGCCCTGGGGACAGGTCGATGAGGAACGTCGACTCCTCCACCTTGCCTGTGTCCTCGCTGACGGTGATCGTAGGGCTCATCATCACACCGTTGACGGTCACGGTTGGCGGGTCGTTCACTTCCGTAACCTTGATGGTGAATGTCGTCTGCCATGTGAGTGCGGCTGGGTTGACACCGTCATCCGTGAACACGCAGTTCACTGAGGTGACCCCAACTGCGTCGGGTGCGGGGGTGAAGGTGAGTGTTCCTGCGGAGTTGATGGTCGGGTCGCCTGTGAGCAGAACGGTGTTGGTTGCTTTGCACACGATGGTGAGGGTCTGCGAGAGCTCAGAGGGCGGGCCGGGGATGAGGTTGTCGATGAGCTTGACGCTGTAGGCACCACGGTCCTCCTCCACCTCGATCTCCGTCATGAGGAGTGTTCCGGAAGGCGGGTCGTTGATCTCTCTGATGATGATCTCAAAGGACTGTGAGTGCGACGTCATCACAGGGCTGCCGTTGTCCGACGCCTGGCACACCACCGCCACCTGTCCCGCAGCATCCTTTGCAGGGGTGAAGGTCACCGCACCCTGCTGGATCGTCCCCTGGTTGCCAAGCTGTGTCGTCGTGATGAGCTCGTTCTCGAACAGCTGCGTCGACCCCTGCTTGACAGTGCACTTTGCGTCCACAATCTGTGTCAACAGCTCCGACGCAGGCCCAGGTGCAAGGTTCTGCAGCACCGTCGCTGTGTGGATAGGAGAGTCCTCATCAACAATGATCTGCAGCGTCGGGTTCGTCAGCTCAATCGTAGGCGGGTCGTTGATGTCTCTGATCGAGATCACAAACTCGCGAACCGTTGTGAGCGCAGCCTCTCCATCCGTGGTCAGCGTGCACGGCACACCCAAGGCATCGACACAGTCCTTGAACGCGCACGTCACTTTCACGTCCCCGGCGGCCTCCTCCTTCAATGTGAACCTCAGCATTCCTACGTCAGTCCCTGTGAAGTCGACGCTGGGCTCAACGTTGAAGAACTCGGGGTGGTCGCTGGTGCACGTAATCTGCAGCTGCTGTCCACATCCGCAGGTCGCACCGGTACCGCAGGTGGTGGCGCAGAGCTCACGGTTGTACTTCAGCGTGGTGGCGTCAGCAGCGGTGATGGGGATCACACCGCACCCGGGGAAGGTGTTGGTGAGCGGGCAGGTGCTGGTCACGAGGGCGCTTGGCATGTCGCGCAGCTCACGGGGCGGACCCGCAGCGGCGTCGGGGAAGAGAAGGAGCGCGTGTCCCCCAGTGCGGATCAGCGTGTCCTCGTCGACGTGGATCACTCCGGAGGGCGCAACGGACGGATCGAGCGTGGCAATCGGCGGGTCGTTGACCTCCTCAATCCAGAACAGGTACTCCTCGTACGCCGGTCCGTTGACGAGGGTCGGGTCGCCACCTCCGTCATCGCGAATGCCGATGACGACCCAGGTGTGTCCAGACATGTCCTTCTCCATCTCAAAGACAACGTCACCACCGTCCGGGGGGAGCAGGTTCGCAATGATAGGTGCACCAGTGGAGGTGAAGAGAGCTGTGTCGTGTGTGACACTGGTGATGAGACCCTTCATGGCATCAATCTCGGCTCCAGTCGCCCAGGTGCTGGGGTCGCGCAGGTAGTTTCTGATGGTTTTGAGGGCCTCGTCCTCAGAGACGGAGATCTCCCACCACGGGTCCTTGATGTTGTCGAACAGGCCGTTCGCAGTGGGGTAGTCTGAGAGCGTGTAGTTCGGTGCAGTGAACTCAATGATGAAGTCCATGATGGGGCTCACAAGGTTGTCCTCCACCACAGCAGAAGGGCACGGCAGGCCCTGCTCAGTCAGAAGTGTGCCGTAGCAAGCCTGGTTCAGCACCGGGTTGTCGTCATTGACACACCCAGAGATGTACTCTCCGTAGAGGTTCTGGGCACCTTCCACTGGAGGGGTCTTGCACTCCACAGTTGCGTCGGGCATGTACTCATCGACCATGGTGCACTGCACACGAACTGCACCACGCTTGTACTTTCTGCCGAAGCCTGTGTTCTCGCTGGCTCTGAAGACAAGCTGGTGGGGGACATGCCCAGCGGACGGCCACGGCGTCGTGAGAGGGTCGCAGTTAGCCTTCGTGGTGGTGTCGTGGCAGTGGCTGGACAGCGTGTACGGGAGGACGGCAGCCTCGAACATCTCGGCCTCGCAGAGACCGGGTCCGTAGTAGCTGAGCGGCTTCTTCGTGGCGTCGCAGGCGACCTTGCACTTCACGTTCCACTGCTGGTCCCAACGCGGCTGTGCACCCGTGCTGAGGAAGCTGCCCTGCTCAGAGAGTGGCCCCGCAAGAGTGCCCACGTATCCGGCAAACGTCGGTGCGCCGGTGAGGGCGCGCTTGGCAGCGGTGTCAGCAGGGGGGCCGTACCCAACGTGGATGCAGCTGCCTCCCGCAGCAGGAGGCAGCGGCCCAGTCCACCCACACCCAGGGATACCCGCAACGCACAGAGCCGGGGTCACTCGCGCACCACACCCAAGCATCGTGTTTGCGTCTGTCACCCAGACCGACTCCATCCAGACGTTGTCCATCGCACAACACTTCTGCTGTCTGTCCGCTGGGCAGTCCTGCACACGGATCGACCCCGTTGCGCCGGCAAGGTTCGCCGGGTTCGGCTCCTTCCCTGTCACGGTGACGGCGGCGGCAAGCCAGTTGCCGTTCTCCTCACAGCAGTCGACGACTGTGCAACCATCTGGGTCGGGGTTGACACCGACGGGCCAGAGGGTTTGGGTGGGGCCCACCCAGGAAGGGTCCTTTCTGAAGAGCACACGGGGGAGTGCGTCGACGGGGTCTGTGGAGCCGATAAGGGGGGTGGGGGTGAAGACGTTGCGTGGGTCGGTCTGGAGGGAGGGCGGGTCGTTCACTTCTGCGATCACGATGCTGAACTCTGCGAGCATACGGCGCTGCACGCCACCCTCTGCTGCCGTGGCGCCACCGACAGCGTTCCCGGTACCAGCGTTGAGGACGTGCGCTGCAAGGGGTGCCGCGGGGTTCACATCCTCCAGATAGCACACCACGTCTGCCGACCCCACTGCATGGCGTGCAGGCATGTAGTTCAGCCCGGAGTCATGCGGGAACGTCCCCTGCCCCATCTTCGGGCATCCACAGTCCGCAAGCCCGCCGCAGTCCGGGCACCCATTTGTCCCTGCATTCATAAACAACGCATCGTTTGTGGTCCTGCACGCAATGATGTACGTCTGGTCGGCACCTGCCGCAACGTTCTCCGACGTTGCGATGTCATGCGCCTGCGCCTTGCCATCTGGAGTCGACACGGAGTTGAGGGTGCCACCTCCGGTGCATCTGTTGTAGAGAGTCAGACCGGGGAACTTCGGCTGTGCAGCGGACACCTCATCGCAGACCATGTTCTCGACGATGAGTCGACCTGTTTCGTGGTTCGGCCGCACCGCTCCGAGAGCAACGCCGGTCACACAGTCGAGCTCGTAGCCACTAAGGCCGCAGTCCTCCTGCCAGCGGAAGGTACCTCCGTTGAGCGCCGTGAACGTTGCCGCATCGAAGTACCCGACCGGAACGTCGTTGACCTCTTGGATGACGAATTGGTACTCGGCAATGACGTCCGGGGAGGGGGTCAGAGCGTTGCAGTGTGCGAGCAGCTCGGCAGGGCATTTGGTTGCATCGTTGGCAGAGAGGGCACCCTGGCAGCAGTGCGGGCCTGTGTCGCGGAAGGTGCACTGCACCACGACAGTTCCCACTGCGTCGGGCTCCACACAGTACGTCATATCAAAGCGCACTGAGCCGGCAGGAAGCGGTGGCGCCGTGGTCCCTGCGAGGTTGTTCAGACAGTTCCCTGTCGCAGAGAAGCATGTTGTCCGCGCGGCGTCCACAGCGCACCCAACAAACTGCACACGGTCACCGACAGTGTTGTAGTCCGGAACACCCTGGTTCGCGCCGTTGGGGACCAACTCCCACTCAGGCCCCGCTGCAATGTTCGCAGCGTTTGTCAGCGTCCCGCACTTCGCTGGCGCCACACCTCGGATAGGGGGGAGCTGCTGCAGGTCCTCCCAGATGTAAATCGGGTTCGTCGTTGCGGTGTACGCAGATGTGAGGATCGGGGGCTGGTTGGTCTGTGGGTGCAGCTCGACCTTCATGTCAAAGGTTCCTGCAACACGGTTCGTGTCATCCTCCACACGGCAGCTCAGCGTCAAGGTGCGTGGCGCTGCGAGGTTCGTCCCTGCAGGAGCGGTCTTGAACTGCACTGTCATCTGCGGGGGGTTGAAGTCGTAGTTTGTTGCAGCAACATCCAACAGGGCCTGTCCGCCGCAGAAACACACACCCGCTGTCACAACCAGGGCACCCTGGCTGCATCCGGTGCAGGTGCAGAGTCCAGGTCCATCATTGAAGACAGACGGGGTAGCAGGCAGCACGTCGGTTCCGTCGTCAAAGATACCGCTGTTGATCGTCGGCTCGTTGTCCCATTGCAGGTTCTGTGGGGCAGCGTTCATCGTGAGACGCACTCCAGGGCCGGTACCACGGAAGCGTCCCTGCACGTTACCATTCCCGATGGCATTTGGCGCCGCAGTGGCAGGTGCCAACAATGCCAGCACAGCCACAGCCCGCAGCAAGCGGACTGCCATCTGTGCGGAGCAAAAAAAAAAAAAGGTACGGAGGGAAAAAAAAACCCAAAAAAAAAGAGACCCCTTTTAGAGGAAAGGCGGGGTCCTTTTTTGTGTAGTCTGTTGGGGCGGGTTGGTGGAAGAAAGGGGGAGGAGGAGAAGGAGGAGGGGATGAAAAAAGGTACGTTTTTTGGTTTGGGTTTGTTTGACAAAAAAGAAGAAGAAGGAGGTAAGTGTGCATGCAGTGAGTAAACACAGCAAATACCAGCTGGAAAAAAAAGAGAGAAACTGGCCCCGCCACGGAAGTGGAGAGAGATAAAAAAAAAGGAGGAGAAATGTCAAAAAAATAAAGTAAGAGCCTAAGCCCCGTTGTGTTTGAGCACCTAAAACAAATAAGGAGTTTTGATGATACCAACATCTCTAGAGAAGACAGACACTGAACCAAAAAAAAAAAGGGAGATCTCTTCACAACTCCCTCCAATGAAAGACGAATGAACATTTTTCAAAAAAAAAAATATAGATAAAATGCAAAGCACAGCATATCTCATAAAAAGCCCCCCTCCCCCCCCCCCCCCTACCTCCCTTTCCCCTTCCCTCACAAGCCGATCTGTTGCCTGAAAAAAAAAAATAAGGTAAAACCTGCTCTCCTTTTCTTTATACAGATAGATACATTATGGCAAAATTAATGCTTTTTTGCACCTGCGACCTTTCAGTTTCCTCCGAGGCAGCAATACACACACGCCGATCATGCTGGAGTACGATCATATCGGCCGCACTCCTGTCCAGAAATGAGACGAAGACCGTTGCACAGCTTTTCCTTAGACTCACCCAGGCGAGACTTTCTGCTTGGGCGAGGTAGTCACGCTCTATACTTTCCTGCTGTGGGTGCGCGGTCAGGGAGCAACGGAGGACCGACAGACGCACTTCATCTGCCGCAAAGACGCGCCGCTTTGTGGTCACGGTGTAGGCACACACTGCTTCCGAAAACCCTTCTGCAATTTTCCCCCTTCCACTTACCTCCTCTTCAAAAAGCCGCCAATACCGTGCACGCTCTGCTGCATGCAATGCGGCCATTACATTGCCACGCAACACCGAATCGCTGTTCATCTCCACTGACTCCACAAAGGCAGTCGTAATCACCATAAACCCTCGCAGCGCATCCTGAACCACCCCTTCCCTTGCCGTCTCCTCCGCAAAGGAGATGCCACACCGCTTCATTCTTGCCTCTTCTGTCACAGTGTTGCGTAGATAGTCCAAATAGGTCCGCTCCGCCTGCATGCTTTTTCGAATTATTTCCGCAGCACCCCCTTCAGATAACGCTATATCCGCGGCACCATGAGCCTGTTCATCTTCCAGTACCTGACGTTCCTCCTTTCGCACCTTCTCAAGCCGTGCTGAATAAAGGTACTCCCTATAGAGATATGGCGTCAACGAAGTAACCACATGGTGATCCCCTAAGGCACCATCATGCAGACCGTGATAGCCTTTCCAGGTAGATTCGATTTCGCTACGGGAGGCAGGGTGGTGGTGTGGGTGGTGTTCCTTCGCAAAAAGGCCGTTCCCAATAAACCCCGCCTGAAATTTTGAAACCGGATGTGAGGAGTCCGGATCGCGGAGCACCCTTTGCGCATAGGCGCTGTCCTTCCGGGGGATTGCTTGCTCTGCGAGCGAAAGGTTGTGGAGGTCCGCCTGAGGGGTAGTTTTCGTGCGGTATATTGCACGACGTTGGGTTTGCAGCTTGCGCTTTCGGGATTGGAGCTGTTCAATTAATTTGAGATTATTCATATCTAAGACGTGCGGATCTTCTACAGCACTACGTGCTTTGGATGGTGCTGGCGTTGTTGTTAATTTGGCATCAGCTGTCCTCACATTCCTATCAGCAAGGAGGAAATACTTCGTTATGCTCTCCCGATGTGTCTGCTCCACCCGCACCACCCGATCTCGTGTGCTCATTTCCCCACTAATAACCGCGTACACCTCCAGCGAGTCCCCCTCCTGTACTGGCGCCCCTCTTGCCAAGAGGTATCCTTGCTTCAGTTTGGGAGGCCTCTGTTTGATCATATGCTGCTGGAGCCATAGATGCACCATGGTTGGGGTTGGTGCAAAAAAAACCTCAGGGGATAAAGGGGGTAAATGGTGAGATAATGTGAGATAATCCGGCCAGAAAAGTCACACTAAAGGGGAAAGAGGAAGGGAGAGAAAGAAAAGGAGGAAAAGGTTGAGATGAACCTAAGCCTCGTGTGCTTCGACGATACTAGAGGCAATTTGTCAGAAAATGAGGCGAGAATTTATGGATGTCGTTTGTACATGACTGCGCAAAAAAAAGGGAAATGGGTGTACAAAAGGATCTGTCAGAGGCTGGTTGAGGAGGAGGAGGAGGAGGGTGTGGGGGAACGCTGGAATAAAGGAGTGGGAGGTGGCAGAAAACGTCGTTTTTTTGAAGACGAGTTGGGGACGAGTGTATGTGGTGGGGAAGGTGTGATGTGGTCATGTAGTATACGATAGGCCAGGGGTCGTTTTGGTGGTTTCGTGCTCGAGAAACTAAAGCAAACAAATTCATTTGCCGGGGCTACTACTTTAGTACAACAGCAAGCATTAAAAGGCTGCACCATGTACTCCCCCAAAACAAGAGAAAAAAAATTGCAATGCAACTTAAGCCTCGCCACTACTTAGTCACCCTTCGTAAACATAAAAAGACTGGACTAAAAAGACAAAAACTTGAAAAGAGCGAACAAATACTGTGTGGGTTTTTTGGGGTATGTGTGTGTGTGTGTTTGCAAAACGCCTAACACAAAAGAATCTTCAGCAAAAGAAAGGTACGCATGTACGGGTGCTGCGTCGTGTGAAGCAACAAAAAATAGTAACTCTGATAAGTAAAAGGGGGAAAAGGTTGTTTTCGTTTGCTCGATTACCCTGTCGGGGTAATTGGCGACTGTATCGGGGGAACTATTTCTCCTTTAAGCTACGCGTTGTAGGTATAAAAAAAAGGAGTTGAAAGTACAAACGCCTCACCGTACATCAGCGGACGCAGGCACTGCCAAAAAAAAGGAAAAAAAGAAAAAGAAGAAACCCTGAGAGAAGGATGAGCCCCGCTGAGCCCATCTTGGAAAGCGACGAGGAATTTGTGAAGTAAATGTGGGGGTCTCAAAGAGTGAGGCCCTTCGGGTGGAATACAAAAGTCAAATACTGACACAGCTTTGCTTGACATATGTGGGTGTGAAAAGTTGGGGAAAGTTGTGAAATGTTGTGAAAAAAAACCCCCCCGCATAGCACCAACTGTGCAATAAAACCAAAAAAAGACACCATATCAAACGATGTTCGACACATCTTCTGTAGCAACACGCACTACGTTTCCCTGCACAATATTCAATACAATTCCCTCCATGACTATGGTACCCCGGGTTACATTGCTAAATAACATGATTTTTTTTTTTTTGCATCGCTTTTTACTTTCATGCAAAACGCATCCTTAGCAATGACACCGTTTTAGCATGTTACGTAACAAGGAAAATAGCATATCACGCAATGGGACCACATGGTCACCGTGAAACTACGAATCCACCTAACCCGCCTAAGCATACTGTGCAGACCACTGCCACTACTGTGAACCATTGGTTTGTCGTGTGGGAGGCGCACTTAAAAAAGTGACACTTTTCGTTCGTCGATGTTCGTCGACGAACATCGAAAAAATTTTTCGTTCGTCTGCACAGTATACCTAGGGGACCAAACGAGGAAACTTTCTATCATGCAAAACTTTCAAAAGAAAAAAAAGTTGAAGAGATGCATGGGTAGACAAAGATCTTTACAAAAAAAACACATCCCAGCAATCTCAAAAAATTCTTCTTTTTTTACATCTTGAAAAAAAGAAACAAAAACGTCGTGAATGTGATTTGAAATGAACATCTGCTGGGAGTTTGTCTATCCATGGAGATGATGAGTGTAAAAAAGAACAAAAATGGGGAGATCCGGGTGCCCGCAACAACAATATTCACAAAAAATCACAAAAAATCACAACAAATCACACAAAATCACACAAAATAAATACAAAAAATCACAAAAAAAAAATTCTATTCACAACAAATCACAAAAAATCACAAAAAATCACAAAAAATCACAAGCAATCACAAAAAAAAAATCCTATTCACAAAAAATCACAAAAAATCACAAACAAAAAATCTTATTCACAAAAAATCACACAAAATCACAAAAAAATAAATCCTATTCACAAAAAATCACAAGCAATCACAAAAAAAAAATCCTATTCACAAAAAATCACAAACAATCACAAAAAATCACAAAAAATCACAAAAAGTGGATGTGATTTTTTGTGATTTTTTGTGATTGTTTGTGATTTTTTGTGAATAGGATTTATTTTTTGTGATTTTGTGTGATTTTTTGTGAATAAGATTTTTTGTTTGTGATTTTTTGTGATTGTTTGTGAATAGGATTTTTTTTTTGTGATTTTTTGTGATTTTTGTGATTTTTTGTGATCGTTTGTGTTTTTTTGCGAATAGGATTTATTTTTTGTGATTGTTTGTGATTTTTTGTGAATAGGATTTATTTTTTGTGATTTTGTGTGATTTTGTGTGAATAAGATTTTTTGTTTGTGATTGTTTGTGATTTTTTGTGAAGAGGATTTTTTTTTTGTGATTGCTTGTGAATATTGTTGTTGCGGGCACCCGGATCTCCCCAAAAAACAAAACAAAAAAAACCAGGTTTACAACAAAAAAAAAAAATGGGGAGAAGAAGAGAGGGCTAGGGGGAAGTGCGAAAAAAGCTTTTCGGATTTCCGTTCTGATACATCTTTCAAGAAACAACGCCTTTTTTGGTTGACCTTTGTTTTTTTTTGTTACCGTTCAGAACGAAGACGATTGCATTTACGTTTACGTTTTGTTGCTGCATGGACAATCACTTTACACACTACCAGTATAAAGATCTGCCCTCAATATCTGCCGAAGCCTTTATGTACTACGGAAGGTATAGACACTTTTGCCCACAATACACAGGTTCTGTACAATAAAGGAAATGAAAGGGAAAAAAAAAACGTTTGTAAGATTAACTAGACACATAAATGCAAGGAGCCCAACACAACACAACACCCTCCCCTCAGGTGTCGTACTGAGATATATACCTCCAAAAAAAAAGCCAGAAAAATTTCTCAGCATCAGCAGGTGGTTCTTTTGAACGAAACAGGTCAACACACAGACTAGATCTGGTACAAAAAGCATAGGGTAATGAAACCCTCTATAAGACACAAAGAAGAAAGGACTCCTCTTTGCATCAAAAAGAAACTGTCCACCCAGAGTTGGGTTCTATACTCAAATCACCAATAAAAGGGCTAGACTATACAGAACGGCACACACCACCCCCACTCCCATGAACTAACAAAACTAGACAATATAATCCAACTGATCTTGATAACAAAAATAACAGTGTTTTTTTTCGTTGAGAAAAACACAAGCCAAATAGAGGCAAAAAAAAAAATCTGGCGCAAAGGTGATAGGATTCAAGGGTAATGTTATACAAGATCTGAGTATTGGCACTTCTTTTTTTTTGTATAGTTTCGTACAATATGTGTTAGCGGAGAGAAAAAGAAATCATGCCACAGAAAGCGCGCTCGGGTGCAGCCCTCTCGGAGGGGAGGCGCCCCTTCTGTCCATATAGCACTTCATCTGCTCCTTCACTGCGAGCGAAAGGTCCTGTTCAAAGTGCGGTTTGCTGACGTTCAACGTCACGACTGCGACAGGTCTTCGCGTCTTTGAGGGTGACCCCGCAGCCCCCTGGGGTGAGACCGGCTGGTTTACCCTACTCCCCCCGACACGTTGAATTTTTTGCGCAGAGAGAGCATGCGAGACGAAGCGCTGGAATGAAGGCTTCTTTGAAGGCACCATCATTGGCTCTGTAGCATCCAACTGAAACGACGCGGGCGGCATCGGTGGGGAGCGTTGCACCGGCTCCACGCTCAACCCCCCACTGCTCTCCACATGCGGAACGGTTCTTTGACTCGCCAGCTCCACTGCGATCTCTGGCAGCACATCCTCAAGCCCCACCTCCTCCGGCGTCACTTCGCTCAGAAGCATTTCGTCCACTACTGCTACGTCTATCGCATGAGACAATAACGAAGCTTCAAACGCAGTGTTCACATGCCCTTCAAACCGTTCCGTCCTATGCAACTTCTCTCCCTTCTCCAACAACCATTTCACCAAATCCGCAGCATTTTCCGTTTCCGGAAAATTCCCTTCAACCGAATTAACCCGAACCAATACATGATACGATACAGAGTCCTCGGTATCCTTCTCTCTAACATCAAACAATACACACCCCCCATAAATCGACGCCCCCGCATTTCCATCCACATCCACCGCATCAGAACAGACCACCACTTTAAACAAATTTTTCATCTCTATTTTTCGCGTAACCTCCGCTGTTTTTGGATCCACAATAAAAATTGTACGGCCCCCTTCAGAGGACCGCACAAAGAGCTTGCGTCGAAACAGAATGTGGTCTACTGCCACCTCCTCCCCAGGCTGCAGCAACGACACCATCTCAGGGTTTGCCGAATACCCTGGAGCGGGTGCCCCATTTAAAAACCCTTCCTCCACCACGCGACCTAAAAATGCTACATCCACATCCACCATCGCATCGACACTTCCCCCGTTGTACAGTTCTCGGTAATATGGCAGTTCATCGATGTTCTCCGGAGGAGGCACCCCCCTCGGAGGAGGAGAAGGAGGCGGAGGAGACGGCGGTGGCGGTGATGACGATACCGGGGCACTATCCACCTCAGGTTTCTCCTCTGATTTTGGAGGTTCGGATGCAGGGGGTGGAGGAGGAGGAGGAGTGGTGCTACTAGGCTTCGGTTTCTTCCCCTTTTTTGAAAAAGCGTTTCCCATAATAAAATAAAGAGGGAAAAGGAAAAAAAAAAACTATGCCTCAAAACTGAGGGGGCATGCGAAAAACAAAAAAAAACCCCGGAGGTGAGAAGAAGAAGAAGAAAAAAGGGCTGAGCAAGAGGGGGGGGAAAAGAAAGAAAAGGTTTTTTTTATAGAGACCCCCTAAGTACTTCTCTTTGCTTATGTACAATACCTTGAAAAGAAATGAATGAATGAAGAAGGCGGGGGTAAGGGAGAACAGTGGTAGATAATTATGTCTTTTCCTTCCCCCTCCCTTGAAGTGAGGTTGAAAGTAGAAGAGGGGGGTAAGGGGGAGGGCCTACTAAGGTGTGGGATAGAAGGTGTGGGGGGTTGCGTGATGGATAAAAAGATGTCGCACCTATGTCCAGCCATGTGGGAGGACCCTGCAGTGTGTCAGGTATTCATCGGTGCAGGGGCAGACACTGAGACAAAGAACGACAACGGGCGTTCGCCTTTGCAATTGGCTATTGATGTGAAGCACAAGCGAACATCAAAATTTGTGGAACGGGTTTCCATCTATAAAACAAAAGGTTCTGTTGGATTCCGTTATCTGCAAAAGGTACTCAGTTTTGGGGAATGCTGTGCCGTGTGTTGGAAACTGTCAAAAGAAAAGGGGGTGGGGTTGCAGTGTCTTGTTATCGTTTAAGAGAATCATTAAGGTATAACACAAAAGGTGAAGTAGTGCAAAACACCCCCCTGGGATGCAGGCACTAAATGGCAAACAAAAATTATCCAGGCCCGCATTGTAAAAGCAAAAAAGTTTATAAGATGACCCTAAGCCTCTCGTACTGAGTCATCTTGTAAAATATTACCCTCCTATACCATATAAGGGGAAACCAATCCACCCCATTCTGTAAAGAATAGGGTTTCAAAAAAAAAATCCATTTTTTTTGAAAAATTGTTGGAGTAGTGTAGCTGTCTCGGTTGTGTTGCCACAGTTGTGCAATCTCCACTGTGTTTTTTTTTTTTGCCCCCTCTCACACAAACGCTTTCACCACTCTAGCATGGGGGTAGGGCTGGTTTCGTATCGTGTGTTGAGATTGCCGAGGTACATTTCACGGAGGGTGTTTTCAATGCTGTCTCTGTTGTAGTCAGCACGGTGCTCTGGTACACGCATGAAGCGCGCGGTGATGTCCTTTCCTCCGTTGCGCAGGAGTGCCGCTGCGCCCCCTGAGTGCTCCTCTATGAACGACGTTGCGTCAATCACTCGGCCGTTCAATACAAGCCAGAGGCTCTCCTCATTGACGTGCTTTGCGACCTCGGAGGCACTCAGCCCGGCCTCACGCCGCCGTCTCCTCTCTGCCTTCATCTCTTTTGCCTTCTTCTTATTCGCTTGCTCTGCCGTCAGCGCTATCCTCTGCGGGACAACAGCCGGGACCACAACAGAAGCAACCGGAGTAGCGGGTACTTCCCCCCTACCCTCCGCAGGGGAAGTGGTTGAGGCGATGGTGCTGCGGATGGTGTAGGAGGGTGGTGGTGGTGACGGTGCTGTGATGTCTGCGTACCCCATGCGCTGCCACAGAACAGTGTGGTCGTGAGGGGTCTTAGTCCGAAGAAACCCCAGCCTCGTGAAAGTCAGGTTCACAACCAGCAGGCATACGGCGATGCACAAAAGAGGATTGTCTGCGAGGTACGTCACCCCTGCTTCGTACAGAAGGGATGGCATGGTTTTGAATTCACCTAAAAAAAGTTTTCGTGTCGAGGGGATTGTAAGAAAAAAAAAAGAGGAGGGACAAAAAGTGAAAAAAAAAAGCTTCTGTTTCGTGTCGGGGGGAGTATGTATTGAAGGTGTGAAGTAGTCGGAGGAATTTATTTCAAAGAAAAAAAATCCTGTCGCAAAATTGAAGCGCAAAGCCAGTGAGGGACACTGTTAAACGAATGGTAAGGGGGAAGAAAAAATGCTTGCAAACTCCTGGAAGCAAGCGGAGGTGGTCATGCACGATGTGCTTAACTGAAGACTCCGAAAATGCTGTTTTGGGCGGATCTCCGACACCTGTGGCCAGTGTGCTCTTGTTGAGGAGGGGTGGAGGGAAATTAGAAATTTTGAAATTGTAAAAATAATCCCTCTTTTGTTTTCCTCTTTCACCACCGTACTCACACTAACTGCCAGCTTGTACATTTTGTAATACTAAAACTTTGTAAGAAAACAACCCTCCCGCTCCCACAAAAGAAGAAAGAAAAAAGGGGGTTGTAAGATGAACGACAAGCCCACCATGCTTGACCACCTTGCACAGATATTGCCATCATTGTGTTGTCTCTAGAGGTATTCTTTCAATACCATTTTTTTTTTCGTACTTCTCTCTGCCATAAAATGCAAAAAAAAAAAAAAAAAAATAGCCGTAAAATTATTTCCTCAAGCCAATAATCCTTTCTAGGAGTGGTGTTTTAAGCCATAATTGGCATCTGGAAATAATTGCAGTGGAGCTATTTTAGCAAATAATAATTCACGTCACGTCCCCTTTCAGTGACACCCTTGGAAACTCAGGTCACCAGAGGAAAAATCAAAAAAAAGAAGAAGAAGAAGAACTGAACAGAGGTGAATATGGGCTATCATGGGTAGGGAATCTCCGTTCTAAAAAGGCAGAAAGAGGGGATAATTGTTTTATTTTTTTTTTGGAAGATATGAACGGGCCTCACATAGGCCTCACCAATCTTAGGGTGGGGGAAAAAACACAGATTTTCAAATAGTTGGCCCCGCTGAAGGGAGGAATCGTAAAGTGAGAGGTTCTCCTGCAAGAAGGAGAGAAAAAGTATTCAGAAGGACCATTTTGAAAAAAAGACCATATTGGGTCGGTTACGGAAAAATAAAGGGGGGTGTTGGGCTACGGAAGAAGACAGGTTTGGTGAATTGTAAAAACTTTGAAAAAAAAAAGCCCCCTTTTTTTTGTACATAAAAAATTGTAAGAAAAGGCTGAGAAGAAGATTCAACACTTTGCTACAGATATGCTGTAGATACGCGTTTCTTAACTCCATTCTTGCCAAAAGTTTTAAAAGATGGGATGTGCTTCACAGTGCACAAAGTGAAGGTCGAATAACGCGCAGGGCCCCCTCCGGTATGCAGAACGCACGTTTTTTTCTACCCCCCACCAAGCTTCCCCGTATGCAACCGTTTTTTGACTAATCGAATTGAATAAAATACCATTCCAACAAAATGGTGTTTTATCTTCAACCCGATCGATTCCATCTGTTAGTCTATAAAATAAATGCTCCCCCGAAAAGGGGGGGAAATGGTTAAAAAAAGGGGTTCCAAAATAACGTTCTCTTAACAGAACATAAGAAGGTTCCCCAGATAACTCACACACAAAAAAAAAAGTGAACTACTGAAAGTGTTGGATTAACCCCCAAGCTTTGTTTTATTCAGAAGAGCGTTACCTCTTGTTTTGTTCGGGAGAAAAGGGAGGGGGGGAAAGGGCAGGCAGGTAGGCGTAAAAGAAAAAAGAAAAAAGAAAAAAACCACCCAGGTTGAGAAATACCTTTTTGAAGTGGGATAAAAATAATTTGCAGTGGTATAAACTATCGCTTTTCGCAAATTTTTTTTTTGGTTTTTTTTTTTGTCATTCTATTTAAATTCAAACCCCTTAGAGTTTTCTAGGATTGAAAGACCGACCTTTAGGGGGGGGGAGACACCAAAGGGAGAGAATTTGAGGGTTTGGTAAGACCCACATAATCAAAAAAGTGAAGTTGATAGTGCAAAACGCCTCTGGGACGCAGGCACTGACGCCTCCGTGAAGAAAAGGAAGGGGGGGGAAAAAAAAAACGAATTTGGAAAATGAATGTGTCCCTCATGCACACAAAATACCAAAGATAGACAGAAACGAAGAAAATAGGCTAAAGGAAGTCTTGTAATGACCCACTAAATCTTCTGTGAGTTTAAAAAAAAAAAAAATAGAATTTTTGAAAGATGAATGCACCTTCTTGTGCACACAAATCTGAAAAAAAAAAGGATGAAACTTCAAAAGTGAACGCCTTTTGCTTTGACGCAGGACACCAGGAATAAAATACAAGGGGGACAGATGAACTAACTAGATCATGTATTTTTTTTTTTGTTGAAAAGAAATAAACTTTTCTATTCTAACCAAAGAATAGAATGGTTCACCTCAAGCATGAAAAGAAAAGGGGAAAAGAGAAACACTTTGCAAGACGAATGGCCTCAAGGGCACTAGACATCAAACACAAGAGTACCGATGGACCGCATGAGCAAAAAAAAAAAAAAAAAATGTTTCATAATAATGACATATACTAACTATTCTACTGAATAGAAGGTATAATAAATAAATGACAAACTTTGAGTTCAAAAAGAGCGCCCTCACCCTGCCAGGAACATATCTAAACTGTTGAAGAGAAGAAAAAAAAAATGTCAGAAAAGTTTGGTAAGATGAACCTAAGCCTCTCTGTGCTTAG
This sequence comes from Rhynchopus sp. YZ270_cl-10, assembly GCA_964035575.1. Classification (NCBI taxonomy): domain Eukaryota; phylum Euglenozoa; class Diplonemea; order Diplonemida; family Diplonemidae; genus Rhynchopus; species Rhynchopus sp. YZ270_cl-10. Next base: position 1,781,945 of record OZ037834.1, on the reverse strand, counting down.
TCACCTTTGAAAAAAGCTGCTACTGCAACACTACATTTTGTAGTTAAAAAAAAAAAAAAACACAAAAGAAGCTACCATATCTGGGAAAGACCGAACCTAACGTAAAAAACACCACCCACCCCCCTTTTTGAGACAACACTGGCAGAATTTTTTTTTGTACAAAACGCCCCAAGGCAAAAAAAAATGCACTGAAAAAGAAAAGAAAAAAATTGAAACCAAGCCATGCTTAGCGACAAAAGAATGAGAATTTTATTTTTAACCTACTTTGTTTTTTTCACTCCCTAGGGGTTGGGAGGGTCAGCGAAATGCTTCCCTCAGGGGGTTGAGGGGCGGAAGGGGGTGCGGGTTGCGCGTCTAGACCTTCTGGTGCTGCGAGCATTCCGTGAATTGTACGCGGTGTAGCCTCCATCACTGTAGGACGGGGCATGCCGAGCATGCCAGCGTTGGAACCACGTCGGGACATCGCAATGGAGCCCCGCCTTTGGACGGACGGGTTGAAGGAGTTTCTCCGAGGAATGGCCGGGGAGACCAGACCTGGTTGGGCACCCCCTCCTGCAGGGGTCAGACCCGGTGCAGCTTGCATAGGGATGTTGAGACTGCTGCTCGACGCCATGTTCGTGGTAGCAGGTGGCGGTACAATGCCCCTCGGTGTCGGTGGTTGTATCATAGGAATCGCAGTCGCCGAGCGGTTCGCTGTGATGTTAGGACTACTGCTGCCTGCCATCTTCTTGAACATATCCCCTAAAGTGGGCAGCTTAAAGTCTGCTTGAAGTTGAGTCTTCGCGGGCAGCTCGTTGAACATCTTGACAAGAAGTGTCGCGCGTCCACCCGCACCGCTGCGGTTAACGACAACAGTAAGCGGGTCTTTGTTTTCCTCCTTCTTAAGCTGTTTCACAAGCTTTGTGACGTCGCTGGTTGTGTTCATGATGCGTCCGTTCATGCTGAGGATCACGTCACCTATGAGGGGAAATATGCATAGGGTTAGCGAAGATTGACAGTTGGTAACATGAGTAAGATAATATTTTCAATCGAAAGATGGGGTTTTGTCCATCAGTGTCGTCTCCTCTTTTGAATATTTTTTTTCTGAGATCCGCTCATCTTGAATACAAAAAAAGGTGCAAAACATATCAACGGATATGCAGGGGGGAAAGGGGGGTTGACTTCATTGGGGGAAAATAAACCAAATAACATACCCGCCCGGATGCCTCCCTCATGTGCAGGGCCTACCGAAGCTGCAACCTTGAGTCCGCTTGTTGCAACGTTCTTGCGGTGCTGCTCTGCGGTCTCTAAGGTGACACCAATGTCTGGGACGAAGACGTCGCCTGCAGTTTCGGAATCGGAGGAGTCTGAGTACTCTGCCTTGGTCTTGGCGACGGCGGGCTTCTTCTTGGGGGAGTTCGTGCGCCTGGAGGAGCGGGGCTCGTGCACGGTCGCCAGGTCCTCCTGGACAACTCTGCCGTGGCGTGCACGTTGCGACGGAGCGACCACGGGTGCTGCTGCCGCTGCCTTCAGCATGCGAGACGATGCCTGCTTCATCAAGTTCCGCACAGCAGGCTTCTGCGTGTTGTCCCTCCGCCCAGCCGCAGTCATCGCACGCCTATTAATATCCGTCGAAAGCCCCAGCCTCAGCTGGTTCCCCCTCACCTTCAGCGTCTGCTTCTTCATCCGCGGCTTGTACAGATCAAAGATTGTCACCAACACAGGGCTCTGATGCGATGTGCGCAGAGGCCATTGGTGGTGGTTTTCAATCTCCTCCTGAAGGTGGGGTGTTGTGTGACTAAAGTACAATCAGGAAACAAAGGGATGATCCTAATAAGGTGTGCTCGGTGAGGCCAAACACAGCAAAAAAAATATTGAAAAGAGCTGCATGCTGTGCAGCGCACTAAATGAAGAAAACGTGTCATCCCCTACCAAGGGTAGGGGATGCAGCAAGCAGGGTTTGATTCATACCAAGTCAGTGAAGTCACCCCGTTTCTTGACCTGGAGAAGAACCTGGTCGACAGGTCCGCGGAACTGCAAGAAGTGGCGCACTCCTGCACGGAACTCGGCAATCTGTGGTGGGGTGAAAATTAAAGAGACACGCTGCTATGAAAACCTACGAATCTTTGTCAGCCTCCAAAAATAAAAAACACACACAAACAAAAACCGATGAATCAAAACCTAGTGTCAAGCTTTGTGGCATACGTTCTGGAAGTTTTCAGCGTCCACGAAATGGACCGGCTTGGACACATCCCCCGGCACGTTCTCCTTGAAGTAGATGAGGTGCGACTCCTCTGGCCTGCGTGGCTTCTCCTGCTCCTCTTGCGGGGCGATGTTCGACCCCATGATGAGTTGGTCTTGGAACTCCTGCAGACCGTTGTTCGTCCAGGCTGCCGGTTTCTGTTGTCGTGGTGGATGATATGTGTATGATGGTCTGATGACAGTCTGAAGGGAAAAAAAGTCTAACCTGCAGACACCTTCGTGGGCGCAAAAAAAGGAAGAAAAAGTTAGCAGCATTTCGTGCTGAGTCACGACTATTTACCGTGCTCGTAGAGAGTGGGGGTGAGGGTGAGGGAGCGAGAGCATACCTTCTCCTTGGGCTCCTCAGTACCAGGGGCATATCCTTGCACGTTGGGGACAGTTCCAATCATAAGTCTGTTGTGTGTAATGTTTATTGGAATTGACAAAAGCCCTCCCATATCATGTCGCCCAAAATTCTAAAGGTGCAAAGTGTTGAGCTAAATAAGATGACCCTAAGCCTTTCGTGCTTAGTCACCGTGATCACATTCGTTATCGCGCAGCAAAAAATTTTTTTTTGACATACTCGTCTTGGATCTGGTTCGACCTGGCTGAGGTCGGTCCCTCTTCTCCCCACACCTCGCATGCGAATCCGTTCCTGTTTTTGGTGTGTTGTTTTCATTTATAATCTGTTTCATTTAGTGCACCTAATAACCCACAGAACACGAACCACTCCCTCCACTATGTTTCATTGCCGTCCACCTCGAGACAACCCTCTGGCACACCCCCCATACATATTTCACCATTCACCACTACATCATGGGTAGGTGCGGCTTTTTTTCCTCTCTCTCACACCCCATCATCGTTATCACACAAAATCTAGTTTAACAACCTCCCTTTAAAGCCGGTTCTTATTGCTTTTTTTTTTTTGAGTTTTCTGACTCACTTCTCACATCAGATCTCATAAAAGGAAACATACGTCTTTGGTTTTGGAGGTGGCCAAGGCGCTTCGATGGGGTATCCTTCTGGTGCAAGCTGCGGCCAGGACTCACCTGGGGCTGGGATGATGGCATGCCAGGACTCGGGGATCTCTTCTCCGCGGTTCGCCATCTTGAGCCACTCCGCTGGCGGCAGGTCGTTGTTGATGACGTCCGGGAGCTGCGATGCGGCAAGCTCCTTCTGCCCCCCTCCAGTATCCTGCGAGATCTTCCCAAAGGCGAAGTTGAGCCACACTGCCGGAAGGTTCTCCTCGTCACGCCCGCCTCCAGGCGCTGACAGGAATTGATCCGATTTTGGCGGCGCACGGTTTCTGCTTGGCGACACCGGAGGCGACAGATCTCCCTTCTTTGTCCTCGGTGGCGGCCACGGCATATCCCCTGGGTATCCTACAGGACGCTGTGCTGGCCACGCCTCTCCAGGGTTGGGCATATGCTTCAACCACTCTGCAGGGATCTCTCCACCACCAGCCGCAAGCTGCAGCCACTCCCGCGGGAGAAGCTCCCCCTTCAACGCGAGCTTCAGCTTGTCTTCGTCCATCGGCGGCTGAGCGTGGAAAGCGAGATTCAACCATTCTGTCGGTACCCCCGCATCTTCGTCGTTCATAGCACTGCCGCTCGGGGCAAAGCTGACCCCAGCCTTCTGTTGCTTCTTTCCAATGGTAGGTGCACGCTTCTTGCGTCTTGCAGGCGAAGCCTTCTCCTTTGCAGGGATCAAAGCCGGGGTGGTCTGTGGTGGTGGCCAAGGCATGTCCTTTGGATAGTCCTCCGGTGGCTTCTCGGGGAAGTTGCCGTCTGCGTTTGTTTGAAGCCACTCCTTCGGAGGGGGCTGGCCGCCACGTGCGAGGGTTAACCAATCCTCGGGCTTCATTTCGTTCTGCATGCCTGTGAACACCGCCTTGCTGCCGCACCGCGCCAAAGCAAATTTAATCCATTTATTCTTGTATTCCCAGTTCGGGTTGAATTTTTGTGATGGTGGAGGCCACGGAGCATTCGGCGGGTACCCCGGAGGACGCCCGCCACTCAAATCAAGCCACTCCTCAGGCGGCGTCTCTCCTCCATTGACAAGCTTGAGCCAGTCGATCGGGCGGAGCTCACCCTTAAGGGCGCGGTCCTTCATGTTCTTCTCGGTGTCCTTCCGGCCTAGGGTGTACGATGCCCAGTCCACGGGGACTTCGCTGGCGGCAATCGCTGTAGTGGCTGCCTTTGTCTTTGGTGGGGGCCACGGCAGGTTCGGGGGGTAGTCTGCAGGGCGTGACTCAGCGTAGTTGCCGTTCTGGTCGACGGTGAGCCAGCTTGGGTTGATTGAGTCTTCACCGAGGGCAAGCTCGAGGATTTCTGCAGGGAGCATCTCGCCCTCGATGACACGCTTGATTTGTGCCTTGGTTGCCTTCCTTTCAAAGGCAATCGCAAGCCACTCTGGGTCCAGGTCGTAGTCCTTTGCATTGGTCGGTGGTGGCCACGGCCTATCCGCAGGGTAGTCGGCAGGTCTCTCCGCCGGCCAGTCGCCCTTCACGTTCTTGTCCATCCACAGCGGTGGCGGCTCGTCTCCGTTGTTCGCAATGCGGAGCCACTCCACCTCAGACAGCTCACCACGCTTCGCACGCTCAATGGTCTCCAGCGGCACATTCTGCTCCAACGCCATCGCCAGCCACTCTGGAGGCAAATCGAAGGGACGTTCAGGTGCGTTCATCATGGTTGCGTCCAGATCCTCGTCAGGGCGTTTGTACAGTGGCGGCCACGGAACGTTTTTGGGATAGCCCACAGGGGGGTGTTTGGGGTACTTTCCGTCGGGGCCAAGTTTGAGCCATTTTGGGTCGATCTGCTTGCCATCCATAGCAAGGTTGAGCCACTCCACAGGGTCAAGCTTGTCGTTCGCAGCGTCGTCGATCATGCCGTATGCACCACGGTCTACTGCAATCTTCAGCCACTCTGCAGGGAGGTTCGCGTCTGCAACGCCCTTCTTTCCGTCAGGTGGCGGCCATGGGAGGTTCTTTGGGTAGCCTTCTGGGCGGGTGGCGGGGAACTTCCCATCGGGACCGAGAGAGAGCCAGGTGGCGGGTGGGTCCTTGCCGTCGAGCGCAATGCGGATCCATTCTTGCGGTTTGATGTCACCACGGTGCGCACGGCGGAGGGTGTCGTCGGGTACCTTCTTATCCAACGCCACCTGGAGCCATTCTGCAGGCAGGTCATAGTCCGTAGAACGCTTCTTTGTACGTGGTTTCAGAACCGGAGGAGGAGGAGGTGGTGGCCACGGCTTGTCTGCAGGGTACGTCGCAGGGCGTTCGTCGGGGAAGTTTCCATCTGGGCCAAGCGACAGCCAGCTCGGGTCCGGGTCGTCCCCGGTCGCGATCTGCAGCCACTCTGCACTCAGCATGTCTCCATCAAAGCCACGTCGCTTCGCATCCGGCGGGCAGTCTGCATCCGTCAGCAGCATCTGCCACTCCGGTGGAATGCTCGCTGCCTCCTTTGTCTTCGGCTTGGGAGGTGGCCACGGCGCATCAGCTGGGTAGTTCTTTGGACGCTCCTTCGCGAACTCACCGTCCGGTCCTAACTTCAACCAAGCCGGGTCAACCGGGTCGTTCCCAGCCGCAATCTGCAACCACTCCACCGAGGGGATATCACCAGGTGTCGAGAGAACACGCTTCCGGGTTGCCTCCGGGAGGTCCGGTTTGGCGAGAGCGAATTTGATCCAGTCGATCGGGAGGTCGCCACCACGACGCTTTGGAGGCGGCCATGGGAGGTGCGCTGGGTAGCCTGGTGGGCGTGTCTTGGGAAGCTCGCCATCAGGGCCGAGGGCAAGCCAGCGTGGGTCTGGTTCGTTTCCTGTTGCAAGCTTGAGCCACTCTGCGGGTAAGAGGTCTGCCCCAAGAGAGCGCTTCTTTGTATCCAGCGTTGCGTCTGCGTTCATTGCGATGTTGAGCCACTCCTCAGGCACGTCTGCGCCAGGTGCTGCCTTCGCCTTCGGCGGTGGCCACGGAGCATACGGCGGGTAGTTCTGTGGACGAGCCAGAGGGTACTCCCTATCCGGTCCCAACTTCAACCAATCCGGGTCCACCGGGTTGTCCCCCGCCGCAATCTGCAGCCAATCAATCACATCGAGTTCGTCATCGAGGGCACGCTTCTTGAGGTCGGTTGGGATGTCCGGGTTTTGCACTGCGAATGCAAGCCAATTTGGGAGCGGTCCTGCACGAGGCTTCGGTGGCGGCCATGGTGCAGACGCTGGGTAATCCTTTGGACGTTGCTTTGCAAAGCTTCCATCCTTTCCGAAGGACATCCAAGAATTCCGCGGACTCATATCACCTGTAGAGAGACGCAGCCAATCCGTTGGCAGGAGCTGTCCGTACATCGCACGCTTCTTCACTGCGAGCGGCGCGTCTGCGTTCATTGCGATGTTAATCCACTCCTGCGGGACATCTGTATCGGGGCGTGCCTTTACCTTCGGCGGCGGCCATGGTGCGTTTGGAGGATAATTCTTTGGACGTTCTGTTGGGTATTCACCATCCGGTCCGAGCTTCAACCAATCCGCATCAGGGTCTTCCCCTGCTGCCAACGCCAACCACTCTACAGGGTCCAGGTCATTGTTCATTGCCTTTTTCTTCAATGCTGGCGGCGCTGTTGGATGCAGTGCCGCAAACCTTATCCAATCAATTGGCAAATCAAAGTCCGCATTCTTCGGCGGCGGCCATGGAAGCTCCACAGGATAGTTATCAGGGCGTTCCAAAGGGAACTCACCATCAGGTCCAAGCGACAGCCAATCGGGGTCAAGGTTATCCCCCGTCGCCAGCTTCAACCACTCTGCAGGGAGCAGGTCACCCTCGAACGCACGTCGTTTGACATCGATGGGTGCGTCAGAGTTCATTGCAATGTTCAGCCAGGCTTCTGGTACATCTGCTCCTGGAGCGGATTTTGGCTTTGGTGGCGGCCATGGTGCATTGGCAGGATAGTTCTTTGGACGCTCCTTTTTGTATTCTCCATCAGAGTCGAGTTTGAGCCAGTCTGGGTCAGGGTCGCCTCCGGCCGCGAGGTTAAGCCATTCTACTGTGTCGAGATCGCCATCCAGGGCACGTTGTTTGCCAGCATCGTCGAGGTCGGGGTGTTCCATGGCAAAGGCAAGCCACTCTGCAGATACGTCGTTCTCCTTCTTCCGCTTGGGTGGTGGCCAAGGCAGTCCTGCAGGGTAGTTTGCAGGCGGTTTTGAAGGAAATTCACCGTCCTCTCCCAATGTCAGCCACTCCGGGTCAGGATCCGCACCACGCGCCAGTTTGAGCCAATCGAAAGGATCCAACTCACCACGAAGCGCGCGGTCAAGAGTATCTTCTCCATCATTTAACGCAATTTCAAGCCATTCCGGAGGGATTTCCCCTCCTTCAACAGGTCGTCTGGTAGGGTTTGTTGGAACCTTCGGTGGTGGCCAGGGCATTTCTTTGGGATAGTCTTTTGGTGGGCGTTTTGCCCAGAGCTTGCCAGGTTCGGGGATCATGTTGAGCCATTCTGCGTTGGGGTCGCCACCGCGAGCGATCCTAAGCCATTCTGCGGGGTCGAGGTCACCGTCGACAGCGGCCTTGAGCATCTCTGGGGTGAGTTCGTCGTCGTCGAAGGCAAGCTTGAGCCACTTTACATCAACATCATCGTCGTCATCGTCCAGGAAGGTGCGTGGTGGAGGCCACGGTGCATCGCTTGGGTACCCCGGTGGAGGCTTCTCAGGCCAAGGTTTTCCCGGCTCCGGCGCAAACCCAAGAATCTCAGGAGACAAGTCATCATCATCATACGCAAGCTTCAACCAATCAACCGGCTGCAAGTCAAGATCCCTAATGTGAATCAGTTTGTCGTCATCCACCTTTTTGTCAAGCCCGAATTTAAGCCAATCAACAGGTAAGTCATCTGGCAAGTCTTTGCCCTTAGGAGGAGGGTAAGGAAGACGCTTGGGCCATAGTTTTGGAGGTTTGTTAGGAAGACCGCCGCCTGGGAAGTTGAGCCAGTCTGCGGGGGGGTCGTTCCCGGCAGCGAGGTTGAGCCAGTCGACCGGTTCGTCCTCTTGTTCGAGGACCTTGCGGAGGGTGTCGTCGTTCTTGGGGTCCATCAGCTTGCGGATCCAGTGGGGGTCCAGTTCGCCGGGCTTGGCAGCCTTTGGTCGTGGTGGCGGCCATGGTGCGTCCTTGGGCCAGTTCAGTGGCGGTTCGGTAGGCCACAACCCACCCGGTGGCGGTGCAATGTCCAGCCACTCCGCAGGGAAGTCGTCTCCACCAAACGCAATCTTCAGCCACTCCGCCGCAGGCAGGTCGTTCTTCAACGCCTTCTTGATGTATTCCGGGTCCAGGTCGTCCGCAGCAACAAGGAACTTCAGCCACTCCGGGTCAATCTCATCAGTTTGCTTCTTTCCAGGGCGTGGCGGTGGCCAGGAGAGACGTTCAGGCCAGTTCTTCGGCGGCTTTTCTGGCCACTCCCAGCCAAGCTCGTCGGGTGGGCAGACATCAAGCCAGTCAGCAGGGAGCTCATCATCACCGAAAGCAATTTTGAGCCATTCTGCTGGGGGGAGATCGTCGTTGAGTGCAACGGGCAGCCACGAGGCCGCCTTGCCGTCAGGGAAGGCAAGGTCGAGCCACTCTGGCGGCCAGTCCTCAGGGTTGAAGCCGTCAGGCAGCCCAAAGCCGAGCTGCGGGAGGTACTGCATATCCGGCGGGACAAGCATCAAATCTTCAAAGCCGTCGTCGCCAGGCAGGTAGATCTGTGTCCCCATCTCCTCACCCCACATATGCGTGCCGCGTCCCGTGGCACCATCGTCGGTTTGTGTCATCATATCAAAGGAGGTGCGCCCCCGCTGCTTGTTCTCCTCCTCCGCCTTCCCTCTTGAAGAGATGTACGTCGTCTGCGTAGCATTGCGTCTCGCAAAGTACTTCCCAACGTTCCAAATAAGCCAGCTGATCAGCGCAATAATCGCCTTCACCAGCAACACCAAGATGCAGAAGAGGAACTGGAACGTCACAATGATCATCGCAAGGATCCGCCTGCAGAACACATAGTAGCTGAACGCAAAGAGGTACTGCTCGCGGGAGTCCTTCAGCAACATCAAGAGCGCACGCTCCCTCTGCTGGTCAATCTGCTTCGCACGGAACGCATCACGCCCCATGATGTACGGTCCATACGCGGACCAGAAGGAGAGCTTCAACGCAATGACTGAGTGCACAAACCAATAGGTCATAAAGATCGTTGGGAAGAAGACGTTTGTTTGTCCAAGCATGAGGATCAGACGTACAAACACAAAAACGTGCACCAATACCTTGGTGAGGATCACAATGGGCACGACGTTGGGGAGGCACACAACGTACTCCCAGGCGAAGATGAGGATGAAGTAGAACACCTCCCAGAGGATGTCCTGCCACAGTGCGAAGTATGCGAAGAGCCAGAGACCCATGGTTGCGAGGCACCAGAGGAAGCGGCCGGTGGTAGAGTTCCCTCTGTGCTCGAGAACCAGCGCCACCTTGTAGTGGTGCAGAAGAGACTCTGTGCGGACACGGTCCAGGTTGTGTGTTGAGTCGTAGAACTGCACCTCACGCACCGCCTTGCTGCGTCTCAGCGCGTAGGCAAACTGAATGTAGGATTCTGCCTGCAAATCGCGCGGGTCGTCGTACTGACGGTACTTCTTCATCTCCTCCTGCTGCTTCAGAATTGAGTCGTACTTCTCCTGCGGCAGATTCTCAATCGCATAGTCAATCCCATAGTTGTCCAGCTGCGCGCTGGTGCCCTCCACCATGAAGTAGATCAGACAGAACTCTTCGAGGGTCACCTCCGTTACGTTCAGTGCGTGGAGGTGCTCTTCGACGTCGCTGGGCTTTACTCGGATACCACGACTGAGGAAGCCAAGGAAGATGAGCTCGGGGCCAATGAGACCACGGTATTGATTGCGTGCATCGAGCTTGTTGAAAACGTCTTCAAGGTTGTCGAGGGTGCGGGGGTCGACACCGCGGTCGATGAAGTGCTCCATGGTGAGCTCGTCTGAGTCGCGTAGGCCTTCGTCGTCGTCTTCGAACTTCTTGAGGCGTGTGCCCACAGTGGGGCGATGTGCATCAGCGTCGTAGAATTCTTCAAAGCCACGCAAGTTGCGTGGAGAAAAGGAATGCTCGGTAGAAGCAGCAATCGGCTTGTTGTCGCCAATCTCCATCTCCCCAAAGTCGTCGACAACCTCAGAGGACTGCTCGGAAAGCACGTTCACACCAAAGTCCTTCTCTAGTTGCTCCTCCTCTGCAGCAGGCAGGCCCAAGAAGGAGTCCTTGTCGCCAAACTCGGTCGATGGTGACGCAGTAAGCGTCTTCGCATCGTCACGCTGTGATTTGCTCACCAAGGCGCCAGACTGCGCAGCCTCGTCCCCTTCGGCATCACCACGGTTCTTGCGGACAAGAGTGTTGAACAGTTCACCCAGCTTCTTCTTCTCGCCACCTCTGTCGTTGTGTTGCCCCTCCCCAAGGGTATGGCTGTCTTCTGTTCCCTTCACCTTCTGAATGGCGTCGCCCCACACCCACAAAAAGAACCGCACAATGTCCTTCAACAAACCACGGATCGTCAGAGAGGGGTTGAAAAGACATGGTGTGACCATCCAAGCAAAGGCAACCATCCAATGGAAGATCGAGCGAATGAACGCACGCCAGCCACTCAGGCTGGTGATGTCCATGAAGAGGACTACCAATGCGAGCAGCAGAGAGCCGTACATGAAGTGGGAGTGCGAGTAGAGACGCCACATGTGGCGGAATGAACGGCGGTACAGCGGGTCCACACGGCCTGTAGCAACGTACGTCCCGTTGCCCTGCACAACAGAGCCCCAGAACGCCTGGTATTTGGTCAGGAATACAAACAAGAAGAACCACGTCACACCGGTGAAGTCCCAGAACCACTGGAACAGCCCCCACACGCCGTAGTCAAGGATAAGCTGCACTCCAAGCGGCAGAGCCTCGAGCAACGTCACCTGAAGCATCCACTCGCTTCCGTAAGGAGTCCCGCTCAGCTCGTACTCGGTCTTCCCTGCAAGCTGCAAGGAGATGTGCAGGATCATCGTGGTGAAGATCTGCGAGAACACAAGTCCCAAGTAAACGTACATCCCAATCGACCCAAAGAAAATCGAATGCCGCTCCAAAAAGTTTGAGTACCGCGACAGCTCAAACACATCGCGGGAACGGTACTGCATTGCCGCACCCATGCCAAGCTTCTGCTCGAAACCCATTGCGCCGTCGAAGTTCGTTTCACGCCCCTTTCCGCTCTTCATGTCGTCCATGTGGATGGTGTGCTCCTTAGAGGCTTTGATGTGGTAGCCGGCGAAGATATCTTCGTTCAGGTTCAGGCGGGGGTTGGGTTTCGACAGCCCACCTTGCGTGACCACCCATGAGGCATCGAAGTAGTCGGGGTGCCCGTAGTGCATGCGTGCCCCAAGGGTAGAGAGCACACGCTGGAAGAGCGTGTTGAAGATGTACTCAGCGTACCCTGCGTAGCGTCCGACTGTGCCCGACTGCATCGTGATGACGTACTCCGGGTGGCCCACCACCTTGTACTCCGACCACCTTCTGTCCTCCCTCGGGAAGAACTTCCCAAGGAGGGACCGCATCTTGAGGGACTCCTCGAAGTAGCCGTCCTGGTTGCAGTCGACGGTCTGGATGACCTGCCCCTTGCAGAAGGGGAGACAGTGTGCCTGGTTCACGGACTTGCCTTGCATGGGGCCGGGGATGCTCCACTTGACTTGGTCCGACTTAGTCATACGCAGCGGCAGACGCCTGCCCACCACCTGGTTCACATACCAGTCCTCAGTCGTGACGTCCCACAGCGCAACACAAGAGGCGAACTCCATGCAGTCCCACAGGTCCTGCATCAGGTACGTGCTCTTCTGGTACACCTCGGGTGCCATGCGGTAGTCTGCCGTCTCCACGTCGAAGACCACCTGCATCTTAGGGAAGCGCCGCCACGCAGCTGCAAGCGCCTCTTTGTTGGAGTCGTACCATTTGCTGTTCGACATGCGCTGGAGGGCCATCACAATCTGCAGCTTGTCCGAAGACATCATGTCGATGTACGTCGGGGTGATGGTCGCAGACTGCGTGTAGTCCGACTCAAGCTCCAGAAGGAAGCGCATCGCCTCACGGTTGCGCTCGATACCACGGATGGTGCGGCCCACAGTCTGCATGCGCATCGACGCCCACCACCACACAGCGTCGAACTCCTCGTCGCTGAAGAGCTTCGGGCGCGTGTGGAAGAGCTCGAGAACACGCTTCCCGCAGACCTCACGCAGACGCTGGTCAGGCTTGAGGGCACGCTTCTTGATGTAGTCGAACTCCTCCTGCAGGGTCTGTTTGTCCTGCAGCAGGGCAACAATCTGGTCCTCAAGCAGCGCGCCACGGAAGAGACGCTGTTCATTGACACAGCGCTCGATGAAGTTGTTCCATTCGTCTTCGTAGCACTCAACGAGGAAGTGCAGCTGCGACTGCTGCTGGTGGTCGCCACGCGCCTTGAGACGAAGGGCACGTTTGTCGGCAAGGACGTTCTCACCGTACACAGGCACGATCACCGACACAGATGGGTAGCACTGCACGGGGCCTAACGTCTCGTCAAACTCAGTAGAGCTCTGAAGGTACTCAAGGAAGCCTGACATGCGTTCCTTTGCAAAGGCGTTTTCGAGTGTGAACTGGATGTCGACGATATGCGGGTGGATCTGCAGGGTCTCGCTTTCGTATGATGTGAGCAGGTCCTCTTCGTGCATGACCTCGATGACTCTGTTCCAGACGCGCATAGCAAGCTTGTTGTCTCGCGGGTCTGAGAAGGACAGCAGCTTGACGTTGATTGCGGAGAGGATGAACTTCGTCTCCATCTTGTGGGAGCGCAGGTTGCGCGACTTCTTGTTCTGCCACTGCATGAGAAGGTGCTTCACACCGCCAAGGAAGACGACACCCAGCAGGAACACCCCGTGGACAGAGATCGCAAACATCACGCACGTCGACAGCCAGATGAAAAACACTGCCGTAAAGCAACGTGGCTGGTCACGCACGCAAGAGTACACCTTGCTCAGTAAGTCCCGTCCAAACTCAGTCGCACCGTGGTCCTCAATGTCCGACTGCAACCCATCACAGTCACAGAACGAAAACCCTGTATTCTCCGTGCGGTACATCGTCCATGCCATGAACACCGACGCGCCTGAGTAAATGAGAAGCCAGAAGAAGAACGAAATGACCAACGCAGTGTGGTTGATGCGCGACGTCCCATCGGCCGGTACAGGGGAACCGTGCAGTCTGTGCGGCCACAGTGTGATGACGGCGTTGAAGATCAGCAGGAAGCCGATGCGGACGAGAAGGTGCCCTGTGATGCGGATGCTCGACACGGTTGCGTCGTTCTCAAAGAGCGACTCACCCAAGAAGATGGCAAACGACACCAGCGCAACGTACGACGACCACCGCAGCTGGAAGAACGGACGCAGTCGGATACGGCGACACGTCGTGTCCGTCCAGAACGTTTGGCATGAGATCTCACGGATGTCTGTCGCGCCCCTCTGCCGCTTGCAGCAGCACCGGCAGTAGCACACCATCAGACCGAACATGCTGCACACACGTGTCCCCAGGACACCAAGCGCAGGGCTTTGTGTGATACCAGAAAGGATCCACAGATCAAGCGACTCGTGGATGATGACCATCCAGAAGTCGATCTTGCACAGCACCAGGAAGATGAAGCGCATTGAGTCCGGCTGTCCACTCCACACGTTGTAGGAGCGCTCCATGACCTCGCCAAGGGCGTGGCTGCCGTTGTCGTCGGAGAAGTGTACGACAAGTGCCCAGAAGAAGAACATGAGGATCGTTGTGTGCAGGATGAAGAACCCATCGTGCAGCATGTAGAACACGACACCCCACTTGCGCGGCTCACGGAACGTCTTGAAGAAGGGGTAGCGCATGGTCTCGTTCTTGTCGACGTTGCCGTCGGGAAGGAGCAGCTTCGGCATCGCACGCTGGCCCTTCTCCTCAAGCGCAATCGAGCACACTTCCTGGCAGTACTCGTTACACTGATGCGGCACATCGTAGTACGGCATCAACGCACATGATTCGTTCAGGTCGTCAAATGTGAGGTTGGTCTCCATGAAGTGCCGCCCATCGTTGATCACGTGTGTCGGTGGGAACTTCTTGAACTTCATGAAGTAGTGGAAGTTCCAACTCAGCCAGTGTCCCGCAAACAGCGTCATCTGCTCACCCAGCTGCCACAGCGTGAAGAGCGCAAGCAGCTCCGTCAGCTGCTCGTCGGTCCGCTTCTCTTGCGCCTCGTCTGGGATGTCGAGGATCCCGCCGACCTGCCCCTGCGCGTGGCACCATCCGTAGAAAGAATGCATGTAACGGTAGTGCAGGGTGCTCACTGCGTAGTCAAAGGCAGCGTCGGTCTCTTGGTACTTGGCCTCTGTCCCCCAGCGGCCTTGGCAGAGCATCTCGTCGTAGATAAGCATCTGCAGGCGTTCCAGCTGGAGACGTACACACTGCCATCTGTTGTAACACCAGGGGTCGATCTCGGGCTGTGGGCTGAGTTTGAAGGATCCGGCAAACTCGACGAAGGGTTCGCCGTGGTCGATGACTCTGCACCCAGTCTGAATGCCGCGTGGGATGGTAGGGGCTGCAGCAGCACCGCCAGCAATGACCTCAGAGATGCGTGTGGCGCCGTCCTCGTTCGGGAGCGACTCCCACTTCTCCCACACACCAACAAACTCAAGGTCCTCGTCCACCCCACCGTCCTGGTCCGGGATCATGTTCTTCGCAACAAACTCAACCAAGTAGCGCTCAACAAGCAGCTTCGACCCGTCTTCCTTCGTACGCGGCATCCCAGAGGTCTGCGCAACATCAAGCGACCGTGTCTGTCCAGTGATCTTGTATTTGTTCCCAACATCCTGTCCTTGGATCGTGTACCCAATATTGTTTGGCAGGGCCGAAAACTGGAGGAACACCCCAAGCTCGCGCACCTGGTCCAGCTCGGACCACAGCACCTCGCCTTCCCACTCCCCCGAGAGCGGGGCTGGGTCCTTGGAGGAGAGACCCGACTCGGTTTGGATGGCAATGCGTTGGAAGGGTGTCTGTGTGTGCGGGAGGGTGCAGGTACGCTTCACGATGATACGCGAGATCTTTGAGATGTCTGGTTGGAGCCAGCGGGTGCCCGACTGGGCACCTTTGTTCTCGGCACGGCGCTTCTTGCGGGAGGCAAGGACACGCATGGAGGTGCAGAGGACGATACCTGCAATGAAGAAGGCTGCAGACGCGATCATGACGAACCAGGCCCAGAAGTTGTCGAGGGGGATGAAGAGGCACGACTCGCCGTGGTCCACAGAAGTGCCGGTCAGCGCACGCGACACAGCGTTGTAGGACGGCTTCGGGGAGATGCAGTGCAGCAGCCACTTGTCCTCTTGGAAGTGCAGACCTTGGTGCTCAAGGTTGATCTCTCCGTCGTGGAAGTCGATCACGCGCGTCGCACAGTGGCTGTGACGCCCGGGAGATGGGTCCGAACAGTCGTTGTCAGAGTCAGAGTCCTCACCACGCCACCACTCGTCCACCCACTCAATGACACCAACACCACACACCTCGTGTTCGTGGTGCAATGCCAACACCATCTGCGTCTGGTTGAACAGCAACTCTGAACGGTACACAGCATCCTGCGTCTCGTTGATCCCGTGGTACGAGTCCGACTGCAGGTTGATGTGGATGGGGTGGGCGACCTTTGCGAGCAGCTCTCGTGTGGAGGTCAGGTTCAGTTCGTACACCGTCATGATGACAATCTCAACTCCGTCGGTGTAAATGTCGACAGGGTTGAGTCCACCCACGGCCAAGGCATCGGCGTAGAAGGGCAGAAGCGAGAGGGCCAGAGGGCGGCGCAGGTAGTAGTCGTACTTGTTACGGATACGCAGCAGCTGGCGGAACAGCGTCAGGTAGTTGTAGGCACCGTCGACAGAGATGCTCACGAAGGAGGTCGACTCAAGGTTCCACATGATCACGTTTGACTTGTCGGCCATCGCATCCATCGCATCGATGAAACGCTGCTCCGTCAAATGCCTGTTGTTCAGCACCTCATCCTCACTCGCCGAAAACGTGAAAATAATGTTCAAGTCGAACTCCGCCGCAAGGTTCACAAACTCCGTCATCCCCAACACAGATTTGCTCGAAAACCACCGCACCTTCAGGGTGTTGAACCCTGCGTCTTTGATACGCGGGAAGTCACGCTTGAAGATCCGCTCGTACACAGAACCGTAGATGTTGGTCTGGGTGGGCTCACGGTAGATCACTCCGGGGACGTAGTCGATGGAGCGCACTTGGTAGTTGAAGGAGTCTTTGTACCACAGCTGGCGTCCGACCACTGTCAGTGGGAGTGAGCCGTTCCAGGTGCTGAACATCTCGCTGCAGGGGATGAGTGCGAAGGGGTCGGCGGAGAGCACGGCGTACTCAACAATGGAGAAGAGCGGCTCCATGACTGTGTAGTTCACGCTGACGCCGTTCTCGAGGAGCTGCAGCGTGTGCGTGCCGTTGATGATGCCGAGGAGCGTGAGGTCGTATGTGTTCGTCTCGAGGGGGCGTGCTGTGTCCTGCAGTGTCGACGGCACCGTCTGCAGCAGGTTCGTCATGATCTGTGTGGTACGCCCCACCAAAGCAATCTCCGTCCGCAGGGACGTCAGATGCTCGCCCACAGGCGACAGTGTTGTGAGCTGGTCCTGCGACGACAGGCTCATCGTTCCGTACGTCGCCACTGCAACAGAAGACGTTCCCACCTTGCTGTTGAGCGCCAGCCAGTACTCCCCCACAGAGGCAGCCTCCATTGTGAACAGAATCGTTGCCAGCTGTGTCGCGTTCGCAATGCCCAGCAGCGTCGACACATCGCGTGCAGCCTGCCACTGAATCAGCGCATCTGACGGGGCCGACAACACCCTCCCCTCCTCGGTGTCGGCCACAAGCCCACCTGAGAAGGACAGCGCCGTGTAGAAGTCGTAGTTGCGCAGCTGTGGGTACCAATCGGAGGTGCCGGAGAACATGACCGTGCGCAGCAGCGCCGTGATGAAGACGGAGATAGAGGCTGGCGGTGTCGGTGCAGGCTTGACGCTCCCAGGCGGGGTGCCGTAGAGCTCTGCGTACCCATAGAGGATGCGTCCGAAGATCTTTGTGTTGTTCTCGTACTGGTCGGTGATGCTCTCGGAGAGGGGCCTGTCTGGGGGCGAGATGACCATGCCACCCCACGTCGAGTCGTATGCAGCAAGCGAAGTCATGCCTGACAGCACCTCAAACATCCGCGTCTGCAGACGTTGTCCCATCTTCACTGCACTCAGACGGCGTGCCACACGGTACGTCTTCGCCAGCCCGTAGAGCTCCTGACTCTTGACCCGAAGGGATTCGTCCTCTCCGGTTGCGTTCTTCGAGTCTGTCTGGACGGTGCCCAGGAGGTACGCATCGTCCACAAGCACCTTGTTGTGAAGGAAGTACTCCTCGCACAGCTGCAGGTTTGTCGCCCGTGTGGTAAGGTCGTCAAACCCGGCCACAACGTCATGCGCAAGCGTGAACGACGTGAAGCGTGCGGGCGCAGGCATGAGCACCCCCATCAGCGTCTCGTACTGCAGCGGGCTGCTGAGCCACGCAGTCGACCACGTGTCTTTCCAGAATGTCCTGTGGTGGGGCGCAGTGAGCATCAGCGGGTTGCAGGTGTTGCCTGCCCCGTTCCATTTGTGTTCCACTGTCAGTGTTGTGCCGCGTATGTCTGTGTTGGGCGAACCACCTTGGGCGACACAGCTGCCGTGCTCAACGAGGTACTCGGACGCGGCAGCGATCGAGCCTCCTGTGGTGGGGATGTATGCGATACGCACCCAGCCGTCCATTGCTTCTGTGTAGACAACACTGGTGCGTGTGATCGTGAGCTGCGTCTTTTGTGGGAGCAACACGAGCCACGCGTCGCCTTCCTCTGTGGTGATGTTAAGCATGCTTGCCGTGACGGGCACTGCACCGTTGATCTGCACATTCGAGACCTGCCGGATGCGGTCCTTGAAGGTGATCTCCGCAAACGTACCTCCCACAGCCCTGAACGACGCGAAGGGTGACCCACGCGCGAAGATCGACTCAATCCCGTCACCCGCACTCAACCCCTGCGGCACGCTCTGCAGCATCGTCACTGAGTATGAATCCCATCCGGTGATCGACGACGCACACCCGGTTGCGCTTGTACTCACCCGCACTGTCACGTCGTCGGTGAAGCTGTGCGACGCAGCACGATTCACATTAGAAAACGTCAGTGTCGGGGGTGCCAAGGCGAACCCACACTCAATCCTCTTAACAAGCAGGGGCAGTGCGTTGATCACAGGGTCTACAGTGCCCGTTGGGTCTGCGAACGCCGTCCACCACTGCCCGGTCGGGAACGGCCTCTGCAAATTCGACGCAAAATTCGAAGTGTTCCATGTGCTGTTCACACTAACATACGGCGCCGGCGGTGTCAAGTCTGAGTATATAGGCAGATCACCGACAACCGCAAGCACGACGAGGGCGATTGCCCCAGCCATCGTGTTGTGGCCCTGTATTGTGAGATGAGTTGTTACATGATGTCAGGGGAGGAAAAGGATAAAAACAACACCCTCCCACTATCTTATTCAGCCATTTTACAGAAAATACATGGTTTTTTTTTGGGAGGGAGACGGGGCAGGGGGAGGGGAAAGGAAGTCTTCTAAAATTCGCACAAAATATCAAGATGTGCCATGTCTACAGATCTCGCAAAAAAAAAAAAAAAGCTGGTTCTATCTCACATTCGATACCCAGCCTCTAGGGAGGTGTCGCCCCTTGGGAGTGGCGACCCTGAGTGGGAAGGGGAGAGGAGGTTGCCCATGTTGCCGACACCGTCGCCTTCTATTGCGACGTAGTCGTCACCCATGATGCCTTTGAGCTTCTCCCAGTATGCCCCTGGACTGGAGGAGGCGCGGGAGTAGCGTGCGGGGCTGAGCTTCGCATCCTCCCAGGTGTTCGGTGACTTTACTGTGTCCCGCATGGATTGGAGGGAGCCACGCATATCCTGCAGATGGCTTGCCTTTTGGTTGATCAAATCCGCATGCCCCCCAGGTGGTACCCCTCCAGGTCCGTACCCTATCGGTCCACCTGCCCCCATTTGACCAACCGGGGTCGATGGAACTGTCTGTGGCACCGGAAACGCGCCTCCAGTTGCGGTCTTGCCAAGCATTGCCAGCATGGGGTTGCCTGGAGGCTTTGCGGGAAGGCTTGTTAGTGGGGCGGTCTGGTAGGTATGTAGGGTGGGTGCTGGGGCAGGTGGGTAGACCTGGGGGATAGCCATGGGTGATGCGGGGACGGTGCTGTAAGGTACTGAAGCGGAGGGGGCGCGTGATGCGTAGCCGGGTGGAGGGGGTGCAGAGTTTGCTTGAGGACCCCAGCCGCGTTGAGGCTCGACGATAGGTTGGCGGTTGATCTTTGAGAGGCGTCCGAGCATCTCCACCATGGGCACCGCACCGTCGGGGTAGAGTGTTTGTGTGCGTGATGGAAGCTTTTCGGGCTCGCGTTGCAGTTCCATCATGGAGGCGTATGTCTTCTGGATCGCTTCCATCTGTTCGCGAAGCTTTTCCTCAACGTCGACTGTCTGCGAAATGGCTTCAATCTGCTGCTGCGCGGTGATCTGGCTGTCTGCACGCTGTTTCAGCATCTTAACATGCTCCGCATGCGTGTCGTTCAGATCCCCGAGGTAATCGTTGTGGCGCTTCTTTTGCTCCTGCATGACAGACTTTTGGTGTGTTTGCAGCTTATCGAGATAGCTCGTCAAGGCGTTGACCTGGAGGGAGTGGTTGGCCCCTCTGGGATCATCCCCCAAGGGGACTGGAGGATATGCAACGTTGTGCGTACGATGCGGCGACACAGAGGGGCCTCCGATGTTCGCATTGTGCGCCAGCGTCGACGTACCTAGCTTCTCCTTCAACGCGGCCAGGTCGCCCAACTCACCCTGCAAGGTGTTCATCTCCCTCTGCAGCTTCCGCACCGCCTCCTCCTGCCTTGCCTTGCGCGCATCCTCCAGTAGCATACGCTGTCTTTCCATTGCCTCCTCCTGCGCTTGCTGTGCTCTTGGACTAGGCCCCGGTGGAGGCGGCGCTCTTGCTAATGCAGGCGCCGGCGGCAATGGTGCGACCATAGGAACGGTAGGAGACGCAATGTGTCTGACAGGTCTTTGTGGTTGCGTTTCATAATAACCCTGTGGAGGCTGTGGCTGTGGTTGTGGCTGTGGATGCAACGGTGGTGTCAACGTTGCTGGTTCAGGAGAGTACCGCGCCGGGGTTGCCTCCACCCTTGCCGGCGACACCATCGGCGATGTGTTTACTACTGCCGGTGTCTCAACCGGTGGTGTCGCTGCTGGAGGGGGTAGGATGGGATTGGCAGGGATCTGTAGTGGTGGCTGAGGACGGTCTTCAAACATAAGGCTAGGGTCGGTGGCGTACTTAACCCATCCTTTGCGGCGGTCGTTGAAGTCGAGAACGTGAACCGCAGTGAGGTCGCTGCACACCATGAGGCGACCTTCGTGCACCGCACTGAGAAGCTGCTTGCTCGGCCAGTAGGGAATGCAGAACTCCACCTGCGACCAGCGGCCAATCGCGATGTCCCAGACCCACGCGTCGTTGACGTTGATGGCACGCCCTGCGTCGTCGAAGGTCATGCCACCGAAGATGAGCAGCTCTGCCCCCACCACCTCTGCAACATGGAGACCACGTGGTACTGGGTGTGGTGCGTGGGGGGACGGGGTAGAGATCTTCCACTCATTCGTCGTGAGGTCAAGGATGTAGACCTTCTCGTTGAGGGAGCAGCTCGGTGGCGCGTCGGGTGCAGAGGTGACGACCCCGCTGCTGGCCTCCTCGGGTGTGACATCGAAGCCGCCGTAGACAAGCATGTAGTTGTTGAAGAGCACTGCACTGTGCCCCCACAGCATGGGTGCCTCCTGTGCAACGGCTATACGCGACCACGTGCGCGACGCAATATCCAAGACGAAGAGGTCAAAGAAGCCCCCCGCCTTCGCCTGCTGCACATCGGCGGCAGTGACCGCATGGTCCGGACCATGTGACAAATCCTGCCCACCAAAGACAATCATCCGCCCCCCATGCACAACCGCAGTGTGATACGCACGCACCCCCGGTGCCTCCCCAGAGGTCTGTACACGCATCCAGTCGTACGTCTCCAGGTCCAGTTCGTAGTAAGGTGAGGAGTCGGGTTCGGTGGCAAGACCTTCCAACACCCCGCCGTAGACAAGCTGTGTGAGGAGTTGTATTATGTTTTAGAAGAATTGTTGAAATAGTGTAGTTGCCAAGCTGTGTAAGCACCGCTGTCTTTTAAACGGGATATCGAGCCCCGGAGTGTTGTGTTTGGAAGTTGCCTACAGGGAAACTGTAAGCAGGCACACAGTCATTCCCCCATCCGAAAAAACAAAAACGCTCACCACAGAACGGAAAGTGAGCTGCATACCATATGCTGGCCATAGACTGCAGCGGAATGAAAGGTTCTTGCCAGCGGGATCCACCCCGTGCATTGGTATTGCACCCACTTCAGTGTGGTTAGATTCAGGCCCCACACCTTGTCGGTCACCACACCACCGTAGGTGAGGAGCTGGTTCTGTGGGTACGGGGCAGGGTGGCGTTGTGAAATAAACGAAAAAGAGTGAAGATGTGTCTAAAGGAAACCCCTTTTGATAGAACAGTTTGTATTAAGATGCAGCGTTAACGACACCCAGGAGTCTAGAAAAACGACGCAACACCATCAAAATAAAAGAAAAGTTTACAAGATGATCCTAAGCCTCTCGTGCTTAGTCACCTTAAAATAAAAACCCCCCTCTTTAGTAAGTTTTACCGCGGCTTTTTACTGAAAACCCCGTTGTGGTGCAATTTTTTTTTTTGCCATACCCTGTTCAAAACGGAGGTCACACCGTCACTCTTCGCGGTAAAGCCACTCGCATCAGTCCCATTGCTCAGTCGCACCATGGCTTTAAAAAGCTCGGACATAGTACCCCTTCTTTTTCTTTAGGTTTGCTGCTACTTATCAACGTGCATTCAACCTTTTTTTTTCCGCCCTTTTTCTCGGCTAAAAGGAATGTTTTAGTGTGTGTGTTTGTTTTTTTTTTCCTGGTGAAAAAAAAGGTGAAAATATGTAGTAAATTAGAGGAAATCATTGATAAATTAGAGGGGAAAAAAATGAGTCCATTTTTTTTTATTGCTTTTCTTATCTACCCCCCTTTTTGCGCCCAATTTCACAGCGGACCGTCCCGGAAGGGAGAGAATCCTCTGTGGAAACTATTGTCTCATTGGTCAAAAAAAATTGCTGTCAGAAACAGAAAAATGCTCCAATCAGTGCAACAGCTGATGGCTTGCGCCTATTAGGCATTCCTCATTCAAGGAGAATTGCAAAGCATCGATCCTCATCACGACGCAGTTTTCAAAAGATTTCCCACCTACGCTATACGGTACCCTTTCTAAAGGGTTGAAGACACGCTTTGAAGCTGCTTCATTGAAGCCTATTTTGTGGTGCCAAAATAATAATAAAAATGGCCTTACGGTCGCGAAGACAGTCGATTGGCCACCTCCTGGATCTTCTTGGGCGCCATCTTCTTGGTCACCACCTGTGGTGCACAATGTGCGCCTGCAAGCCGCTGTATACTGTCCTCGCGTTTTTTAATTGCAGTATCATAGAGCTGAAGGGAAGCAGAGGGTTCGGTGGTATTCAAAAAAAAATATTTTAGAACAAAATTAATTTGAAATAAGCCCTTCTCAGGACAGTGCACCTACATAGATCGGAGGTGTGTATACATCCGGTTCTCTAAGGTGATAGAATACAGTTTGGTGTACAACAAATTTCTATAAAAAGAAAAGTGCATTTGTGGTAGGTACAAAAGGTGTCAATGAAATACAACCAATATTTGCAGAGAGCAAGGTGGACAAGATAAACCTCGTCTTGCGTTGTATCACCTGGGGATATTGATGTTTTACATACGCTTGCGATGCGCGTCTCCAACTCTCCCTTCGCTAGCTTCTTCTCTGGGCGGGGTTCGCCGTATATTCGCCGCCGTGCCTCTTCCTGCTTGCGCCCCGTTGCATCCGTCGAGGAGTACAGACGGGTCACCGTTTCCTGATAATATGATACAAATTATTTTGGAAGAAAATGAAATTACCCACAATCTCTATCTTTAAAAAAACACACATTCTTCCATAATGTACCCACTTTCCCTTTTTGAATTTAAAGGTCATCGCCGAGAAACGAAGCAAAATTATCTACCCACATCGTAAAAATTTACTAAATGCAAAAACCCTCTCACAGTGCACCTTTGGGGTATATGAAAAAAAAACGTACCCGCATCTCATCTGGAGTGAGCTGCGCGACTGCTTTTGGCTGTGGTGCGAGGCTTTCGTACTTGGCGTCCAGCTCTTCTGCCAGGGCCCCGCGCTTTGAGAGAGGCTCGTCTAGGAGTGTGTCGACCATGGCCTCCTCCTCTGGGGTGCGTTCTACACGACGTGGGGGGAGGCGGAGCTTCGCTGCTAGGCGCAGGGATTCGAGCTTTTCGTCTTCAGCACGCTTGGTGTTTCTGTTCGATGCGTGCTGCCACAACCGCGCAACCGTTCCATTACACTGTTCGCGAGATAAGGTGCGAAACAGATCCGGCCCCTTCTCACTCCGCGTCGCCCGATGCTGTGCGGACATCGCGGTCAGCCGCTTCCGCAGCATTCCCAGCCTCTTCTCTGCCGGCAACGTTTCCGTCCCGCTGACAAATCGTGGTATAGTGTCTTTCCCTTCAGTCGCAGCAGAGAGCTGTACATTCCCAGCAAAGACAGACCAGGCACGGCATTTGAGAGGCTTCTTGTCGTCCGCTTTGATGAAAGTCTCCCAGGTTTTGTTTGTGAGGGCGACAACGTGGCGGGAGGTGCGAGGGTGGCGCGATTTCGCTAATAAGGCAACCACTTCGGCACTCAGTCCAGTTTTCCCAGCACTCAGCGCAGCGTGGCCGCGTTGCTCCACGATGCGTTCGAAGGAAAGCTGCAAACGCTGGTCAAAAGCTCGTTCTACAGCATCCTTGAACTCCTCGAAGGAACACCCCTCAGGTAAAGGAGTCTCCCGAGTGAATGTACAGCTCGCTTCCGCAAGGGTCACTGCAACCGTTCGAGACATTTTTGTACAATTTTTTATTGCATTGAGAAATAATAGGTTTTTTTTCTTGTGTAAGACCTTTGTGCCATGGGAAGGAGTGTTTTAGTGAATTTTGGGGTAAAAAAAATGAAAAAAAACTGTACTTTTTCATTGCTATAAAGTTAGCCTCTAGCGATATTTTTGGTTGTTTTTTTTTTTTTGGAACAGGACTCCTCCTCCTCCTTTCCCCTCCCCTTACTACTACTAAAAACTTGTTCTTCCCATGGGGGTGCATTTCTGGTCCATTCCAGTTGTCATCACGCTTTCCATCGAGCTTGCACGGCGGATGTTCGCAGAGTTGGTGCTGCTTGCGTGGAGGAGGGAGGAGGCGGCGAGCTCCTTGCCGGTCTCGAGCTGATGGCGTTCGAGGTTGTCTGCGAGGGGGTCGAGGAGGGAGGTCTCGTATTGAGCGTATTGGGTGCGGCCACCTGGGGGGACGGGCATGTCGGTGAGCTGTACACGCAGCTTGAGGGGACGTACCGCACCTTCTTGCCAGTTTTTCCAAGATAAATGCTGCCACGCCCACTGGCACATCAACACCCTGTCGTAACTCAGTACCAGGTTCTCGAGCTCGATGCGTACACTGTTGTACTGTGGCAGCCGGTCCACACCGTGGTCGCAGAGACAGCGCTCCACCTCATGCATGGTCCACTCCACGGTGTCCGTCCAGTCCAGGTCGTTCTCGTCCCATGGCCGCATCTCTGCCGCCAGGCCTTGGTCGTCGGTGCGGTATCGGTTGCCTGCGTGGGAGGCTTCTTGCATGGCTTGGATGGCGAAGACCTTTTCGAGGGACGTGCCGCACGGCCGGGTGGCGTTCTTCTTGAAGATGAGGTACTCAAGGTGGTCGCGCATGAGGTCGAAGCTGGTCACCTTGCCGCTCTCTCGGAGCTTGTGGGTGCGGAGGAGGAGGGTCAGCTTCTCGCCGGGCTCGCACGGTGTGCGGAGTTTTGTTCGTTTTTCGTCGAGCTCGGTGACGACCTTGATCTGGTAGCGCAGCCGCTCCATGCACTGTATATGCTCTGCGGTGGTGGAGCGGCGCGGCATGTCGACAGCAGCACCAAACTTGCCCATCCCCATGGAGACACCTTGGGAGGCGTTGCCCTCCTCGGTGAGGCTCTCGAGGAGGTTGGAGAACTGTTGCCGTGTGCGGTGTGAGGCATAGTTGATGACAAGGTTGCGTACGGGCATGTCCAGCGGGTCGTACACAACGTGCCAGTAGTGCAGCTGCGAGCCAACGTCCTCCACAACAGGTGTCCCGTACAGTTTTGAAAGTTCCGTCGGCGTCGCCCACACCCCAACCAAAAACTTCGACGACGCAGCGCACGTCTCAATCTGGTCTGAAAGACGGAACAAAAGCTGCCATTGCCCATCGTCGTAGGTGATAATGGCAAGCCCCGACACATCGTGGTCAAAGAGCACCGGGCTGAACTCATTCCCCGCCATCCGCCGTGTGTAGGAACCGTTGTAGCGCTCAGCTACGCCGAAGAGGCCCTGCACGGAGAGCTCCTCGATGAGCATCGCTCCTTCAGACTCGCGGGTGCTTGCTTGGGATATGATGGAGTCCACGGTCGAGGCGGCGTCGTCTTCGGTGCGCATGGCAGACTTATCGCTGCAGGGGCTGGGCTGGACCTCGGCGTGATCACCGCCACGTGCACGCCGGAGGCAGCGCTTGTGGAGGAACACAGACGCCGTGGTTGCACTCCCCGTGTCTTTGTACGCCGCACCCAGGACAGAGGCAGTGCGGCGACGGCGCTTCACAGATTGGTTCGCCTTCGCGTATTCAGGCACCACCCAGCACGCACCGTCCGCTTCAGTGCGGGTCTTCCCACAGTCGGCACATCGAAAGCACGACGCATGGTACCTCGAGTTCTGATACGTCACCGTCACAACGCTGTCCTCCGCAGTGATCACACGCGACGAGCGAAGGCAGTGCGGATGCGAGCAGGTCCCCCTTTCGTACGGCTTGAACAGCGCTAGTATCGGGTTGTAGAGCACGGAGTACCGCAGGACTTCTAGGGAAAGCCGCCATTTGCCTTGCTGCACACGACGCACCTTATCATTCAGCATGCTCTTGTCGATGCCGGAGTCGCGCACACTCTCGCCCATCGACGCCGTCAGCACTCCAATGATGCCAATCCCGGACACCATAAGGAAGACGGCGATGATCCGTGAAACAGGGTTCTCCGGCACCATATCCCCATACCCTATGGTGGTCACTGTCACGACACAGAACCACAACACGTTCTCATACGGGTCAAACACGGCCTGCTCATTCTGCTCAATAAGCTTGATCACCACACCCAGCGACAGAATCAACCCGCACACAAACACCGTCTGCCACATGGTGTCGTAACGGAGAATGAGTGCAAGAATCGCCTGCTGCTGCGTCACCCTGTGGTATAGGCGGACGACACGGAACATCTGTGCAAGAAGAAATGGTGTGTGGTTAGATTCAATAGGGGCCGTACCTTAAAGATGCGCAAAACACGGATCAATCGGGCGACAACAAGGATGCTCAGTGTGCCGGCCCCGGTAAGTCCCGGGATGTCGGAGATGAGGCTTGGGAAGTCGTACCAGTTCTTGATGCAGTAGTCCTTGAAGGATTTATACTCGCCTTCAATACGGAAGAACCAGCGGTACACCAAATCCATGAGAAACACAGTGGACGTGAAGAAGTCTATCCACGCAAGGGTGCGTTCAAACTGTTGTAGGTTTTGGTGTTGGTTTGCTAAAGCCAATAACATGTAGTGGTTATTTGAGCAACTGACGAAATGTGTGGCATATGATGGGCAAAGGAGAAAAGGGTGTGACCTCAGGAGTGTTACTGAGGATCCCCAGTAATACAAGGCTTCAGAAAGAAAAAAACCAGAGTACACACCTTGAGGGACGGATTTGAACGCCACATCGACACAATCCACAACCCAACCGAGATGATCGTCAGCAAGAACAGCAGTGACTGCATGACCAATTCTCCCTGCAAAAGGAAATGGGTTTTTCTTTTTGAGATAATATTATTTACAACAATTTTGTCCAGATAAATTGCATAGCTGCCCCCGGTCTGTGTTCATTCCTTCCCAACTCTTTTTTCCAAACACTCCCCCCCCACATCCCCCTTTTACATACCCGGAACCCTTCCTGCCTTTGAATCCTTTCATCTATTTCTGCCATTAACGTGAAGAGCTCTTGCTCGGGGATGTCGTGACGTGCAGACTCACGCCACTGCCGATCTATCCATTCACGCGCAGTAGCCTGCCGCTTTAGGTAGAGATCGTCTAGGTGTTTCTTGCGGTAGCACCCTACGGCAAGACAGACGGACACCATGACAACAACGAACGCACCCCATGCTGAGTAGAGAATCACCAGGTCGTTGACACACTCTGAGGGGTCCGTTCGGAGGTGGTCCGTACAGCGTCCATGCACCTCAACGAGGTCCCCTGCGTCACCTATCCCATCATTGTCAGTATCATTCACAAACTGGTTGCGCAAAGGAAACCTATCGACAATATCCCACGCCGCATCGTTGTCCTTGTTCAAATCCGCCATCATCAACCGAACGCTCCCGTTGTCCTCTCTCTGGTACAGCACCACATCATGAAAGACCACTGCCTCCCCCACCTCTCCCTCCTCTGCAGGGTCAAACAGCCGGCATACAGAAAACCCTTCCCCCTCATTTCGGTCTGTATATTCCCCAATGAGATACCGTGTATTGTTCTTTCCAACAGAGATCACCACCCCGGTGTGAAAGCTGGACACAAAGGTGACGGTGTCTGCAGTGGTGACAGAGTCGACAACGTGCGTTTCTGGTGACTCAAGACAACCCCGCCGTTCCCCTTCTGTCCAATCCTCAGAGTAAATCTGGGTTGCAGCGACAGTATATAATGGCGGGTCTTCTGGAGAATGCAGAATCGAAAAAATCCAATTTCCTGCACCAACAGAGGAGAGAACCCTAGAGAAATTCCTCGAGGTCGCAGACTGCACCACTGACTCACCGTTATACGAATACGTCACAGCATGAAGGATCTGCACCAACTCCTCTGCAGGGATAAAGCACCGAAGCCCCGAAGGCAGCTCTGTGTACACAATGGAGACCTGCCTGACATTCGTCCAGTCAAGGTGAATGCCGTACACCGCTTCCCCATAAGAAGCTAGCGACAGCGGTGTTTCCCCTGCAAATTCTACATCCAAAAAAAGAAAAAAGGCATGCGGGGCTGTGCCCGTCACTACCCCATTCGTTGCGTTCCAAAGATTTGCCTGGAAAATAACGTGGTTCAACCCAGCATAATGCGTCACCACCTTTCGTGTACCACGGTCGATATTATAGAGTAAGATGTTCAGCACCTTTGCGTCAGCATCCCATTTTTCAAGCAAAACCCAATCCCCAACGACAGCAGGCGATAATATGTAGTATTTGGTGTTCTCTGTGTCTGCGCCGATGCACGGAGATTCTAACGCAATTTTCAGCTTTTTTTGAATGTCAATCAGCGTAAAGGTCCGCTGCAACGCTGGTGTCTTGAACTTCCATGCGTCATACTCATCCTCCTCCCCTACTGCCACTTCATGCGTAAAAATCAAATGCCGTCCATCTGACGATAGATCCGCCGCTCTCCGTACATTCCTCGCAATAGGGAACGACACCTCCGGAAAATCCCTCTTATAGAACGACCAATGCTCAAAGGTGCTGAACTCATACCACGGCTTTGAGTATAAACTCCCTTGGTCTGAGTCGGACAGATGCAGCTCTGAGAGTTTTTCCTTTATGGTGACCCACACATCGGTTGAAGGGCCGTTCGTATATTTAATCCACGATGCCCCATATTCATCCATAGCGAGAGAACGCATGCGGAGATGTGGTGACGCAATACTTCTGTCCCGTTGTGTCAGTTCGAACCCTTCATCGCGATCCCAAGCGACGTCTTGCAAGGAGGAGACCCCCGTAGAGAGGTAATCCCAGTCACGGTACTTCAAAGGGTTGCATCTGCCGTCCCAGAAGTGCATGTGTTCACTGTCCCTTTCTTCTGCATATTCTTCTAGGTTGTACTCACTCCGAATAATATCAGACCCCACCACCACTGCTGTTGCATCAGAATCGCTGAAATATAACAACAAGGTTATTGCAAAGAGATGCATGGGAAACAGAAGAAGTCTAGAGTAGATCTAGTTCTAACCTTGCGAGACATGAAAACCCCCCAAGAGGGAGGGGGGTGATGAGAGAAGAGAAAAGAGAAGGGGTTTTTTTCTGTTATCTCGTGTAGGTTTTTTGGTGTAGTTTTGTTTTGTGTAACACCCTGGGGTGGTGGAGGTGGAGGGGAAGAAGACAGAGAGAGAGGGCGGGAGGTAAAAAAAAAAAAAAAATGAGGGATGGAATTCTTTTTGGAAAAGGGGAAAAAGGTTTTTTTTTGAAAAAAAAAAAAAAAACGCATAAATCGGGACCCGCGTAGATCTGCAGGGTGCCAGTGGGATAGGAGAGAAAAGGAGAGGGGGGCGGTCTGTTTCATTTGATTTGGTGTGTAAACAGCAAAACAAAACAAAACAAAAAAACAGAATCGCGAATTGTGAGGGGTGGGGTGGGAGGGGTTGGAAGCAGAGGTATAGGCAGTGCCTAAGAGCTGGCCATTTGCCTGTGTCTTGATATGCGTCTTCAGATGGTAATACCGTCTTCGTAAAAAAATGTTCCGCAAAAAAGGTCGAACTTCCATAAAAATCTTGAAAGGTCGAACATTATTACGATCGATAATTTGTACGAATACAGTACTCTCTTTTTCTCTTTGATAAGAATTTTTGTGTTTTTTTTTTTGCGTTCCCCATTGTGAGTTGCGTGGGAGGACGAGACTGGGTTCTGGCTTAGAGGCGTTCAGCCATAATCCATTCCAGTGGTAGCATCACGGCACTGTCCGATCGGACAACCGTAGATACCAGGGAGAAATGGGAGTTCCTCTCGTACTACCCCATATTGCTGTCGACATACTGGCCTGAAGTGCTCTATATTTTTCATTGATTTTCGAAGTAAAATTGGTGGAATTGGAAGGGGAAAAGAGAACAAAATACAACAATAAAACCACAGTACTACGCCCTGGCGTTTTCCTTTTCTGTTGTCAAAATTGAATGTACAAAAATATTGGAGAAAAAGAAAAGAAAAGTTGAAAAGATGAGAGATGCATAAATATGCTTCACCTTTGTAAAAAGGTGCGACAAGGGAACAAAAATGCGTTTTAGTTTTGCTCTTTTTTTTTCTTCTTCGTTTTTCTTTTTGAAAAATTGATAACGTGTATGGAGCTCCGGGAGGGGTCGATATTGACAGGTCGTTGACCGATTTCCGAAAGCACCAGTGCAGTCACCTCGTTTTTTTTTTCTCGTGTGATCTCCGCGCTTTTTTTGAAGGAAGGGGAAGGGAAGGGAAAGGGGGAGCGGTAAAGGAAAAGAGAAAAGTTGTGATGATGAGACTCTAAGCCTTGCGTTTGCTTGGGTCGCATGAAAAAAAGGGAAGGTTTGGTAAAAAAAAGGGGAAGATGAACCGAACCTTTGCTGTGCTAAGTTCACCAAACAAAACAACCAGACTTGAAATACAAAAGCCCGCTCGTGACAGTGTACCTCAAAAAATGGTAGTCGGGAAGGGAAATGCTTGTTGAAACTGTCCATCACATTTTTCTTTTTCTGATGACCAACTGATGGGGTCTTTTTTTTCCAAGGTATAGAAAAAAAAAAAAAACGTCCCCAGGATCAGGCATATTGCTAAGTGCCGTTTCGCCGTTTTGCCTTTTTGGCCAAAATCACAAAAAAAAATTTTTTTGAGAACGCCGTTTCGCCGTTTTGCCTTTTAAAAAAACGCCGTTTTCAAAATTGGCGAAGCGCTGTTCCCCCCGAGAAAACGGCGTTTTCAACGCGACAAAACGCCGTTTCCTGCCGTCATTTTTTGAGAAAAAGGATCTGGCAAAATCATAAAAGTAGCGTACCGTGCGCCTGCGGCGCAAGCTTGCAACCCACCCTTCCCATGACATAGTTTGGCTGTAAAATAGTGCAATTTTAAGCACGATTTTTGAAATGTTGCGTACCGTGGCTTCGCCAGGAACCTTTGGTTACCTGACTAACCTTTGGTTAGTCCATAGCCACCATTTCTTTTATAAATTTACTAAGGTTACTGATAAGAAGGCGGACACCCACTACGGATTGCGGATTACCAGTGGCTGAAATCTACCAAGGCACAGAGGAGGGAAGCTTTCCCGCAGAGAAGGGTTGGGGTGGTGTAGGTTGGCCGTGCATCACAAAATGCCGAGAATTTTTCCGCTGAGTTTTCCGCACAGAAAAAAATGACTGCCTCACACAAAACCACCTTTTTGGTGGAGGCTAGGGGGGCTATATAATACCCTCTGTGGTTGGCAGGGAGGCGCGCGCGAAGCGCGCGACGACCGCTTTCAACGGGGGGAAAATATTTTTTTGGCCTGCACGGTGCAGTCTGTCCTGGAAATGTCGGACCCTTTTGTCGGAGTCCGAGGGGGTCCGACAGTCGGACCCCCTGAGTCCGACAGTCGGACTCAGGGGTCCGACAGGCACACCCAGGTGCCCAGGTGCCCAGGTACCCAGGTGCCCAGGTACCCAGGTACCCAGGTACCCAGGTACCCAGGTACCCAGGTACCCAGGTACCCAGGTACCCAGGTACCCAGGTACCCAGGTACCCAGGTACCCAGGTACCCAGGTACCCAGGTACCCAGGTACCCAGGTACCCAGGTACCCAGGTACCCAGGTACCCAGGTACCCAGGTACCCAGGTACCCAGGTACCCAGGTACCCAGGTACCCAGGTACCCAGGTACCCAGGTACCCAGGTACCCAGGTACCCAGGTACCCAGGTACCCAGGTACCCAGGTACCCAGGTACCCAGGTACCCAGGTACCCAGGTACCCAGGTACCCAGGTACCCAGGTACCCAGGTACCCAGGTCCAGGTCCAGGAACAGGTACCCAGGAACAGGAAAAAAGTCGTGAAAGAGCAACCACAGCTCCACATGACAAACACAAAAGTGTCCAGTCACGTGGGGCATTCATGCACTGAGGAGATAATGATCCAACAATTTACAAGAAAGATTACTTAACCTACTGCTGGAAATTGCCAGGTCGTAGTAACACACAAAGTGTGCCTCCGTTCGGGAAGACCGGATATTCTAGAGACCAGAAAGGCCTCAAGAATATCTTCCGGTAGTCAAGGTAGAACCGAGTGAACGGCCCAAGACCCCCGTGGAGAAGTTAAATGTTGTAATGCTATCAGGTAGAAACTGCGAACACTGTCTTACCCTCCTCAATGCATGGTGGTTGATGTCTTCCACAACAAATTTCCTGTACCCAGGTACCCAAATTCCCAGACCCACGCAGTGGCACATGACCGCCAAGTGTGAGTGACCCACACATGAGGGAATGCGACACTACGCAAAATTTACCACCAGACCCTGTCTTCGTGCACCTGAAGTACAACGCCGCAGACAGGCCAAACATGCGTTGGACTCAGAGGAATGCCCGCTGTGCAGGTATCAAACATGAGAACCAACTCCCAGCAACAAGGGGCGCCTTTTGGCGGGCGTTGTTGAGGGTGTTTGGGGTGCAAAGTTTTCCACAATTTTGATGCGCGGGTACAGAAGTGTTGTCTTGTTCTTTCATCTCTAGGAATGTAAATGTCAATCGCGTTTAACTACCACGAGGGCTTGTTTAGTGAACCCACGAGGGGTCGAAGGGGGTTGGTTATCCCATATCTATCAAAGGTTGTGTCGACCAGGCGAATCCACTATGTTACGCTGTACGTTGTTAAATCCGAAGAAATAACGCTTTAGCAGCCGCAGGAAGTTTGTTAAAAAGAGTGCCTCACGCTACACAAACCACCACCCGCGATTGACTTAGATGTTATAACAAAGAGAATTCAGAACAAAACAACACCCTGCCCCATACACACTAAATTGTCATGCTTCAAGAGCATGCCTGGGCCAAAATTACTGTGACAAAAAGGCAACAAGACCACCCACAAGGAGTGTGAAATGTGCACTGGTTTTCTGGGGGAACGCAATATTTTCTTGTGCCTCGTCCTCCGCAAGCAGAGGACAGACTTTCCGGAAGGTTTCCAAAGTCGAATTTCTTGCACTAGCTATGCTCCCTGGGTTAAATGGCAATAGCAGTGACTGACAAAGTGTACCCATCCCCCTTCCACCCCAGATCTTAGTCCGCAAACTCAGAATGGATTGATGCGGGTGATACTCTTTGGATTTTGAGTTGCTGAATGTCGGAGACGCGGCGAGGCTTCTCATCACAATCGCAGATGCAGTTCAGATTTCACGATCCTGTGATGAGTGTAAATGTGGAGTGTGATTAATGAATGAAATGTATGGTGTAGAAACGCAGTTATCGGGAAAGGTGAGGTTAATGTGGTAAAAAAAGGGGATAAAACTCGTGTAATTTTGTGAATTCCCACAAAGGTGGGTGATAATGTGCCCTTTGTCACTCAATTGTAACCGAGAATGTATGGGAGAATGAAATATTATTTCCCAACCCAACAACAACGATAAAGCGTGAAGACAATAAATGAAATCAAAGCGGAATAAATTTGAGGTTTTGTGAGGCACTCAACGAGTGTGCCGGCTCTGTGGCGTCACGGAGCCACCAACACTCCCCAGTCATTTTTCCTGCGCTTCCAGGAAAACTCGCGTTTGCGACCAGGCCGAAACGAAAAAATTTAATTCACAGCAAACAGGTGTGAGGGAGAAGAAAAGAAAGTGAACAAAAACGAAAAAACAATGTTTTTCTGAAATGTGATGTTGTTGGGGTGGGGAGAATAAAACAGTTCCAGAAAAGCTCCTGCGTCGGTTTTCTTTTGGTTAAAAAAATCACTCAGTAAAAAAAAGAACTTTTTCATCGCTCCCCTCAAACACTGCCAAAACGAAGAAGGACAGGATGTATGACACTTACGGATACCAAGTCTCAGCGGGTATGAGAAGCAAGGAGGTGTACAAGAAGAAATGGGACGAGTTCTTGCGGTTTTCAAACCTCGAGCGACTTGGTCCGCTTTGTATTGACACGGACCTCGACACCCCGACATGTACTGGCTTTTGAGAAAGGCAGTCGGTTCCTCGGTAGATTGCGTGCAAGTGAGGGAATATCCATCTGCTTGGAAGACGTCAAAACACCAAACATAGTATTTCGCGACATAAAGGGCAGATCAAATACTCACTGCCTTACATTCTCGGTTACAATTGAGTGACACAAAGGGCATATAATCTGCAAAATTACACGAGTTTTATTTCACTGAGTTAGATAATTATTATCTCATGAAATAAAGTGAACATTATTTCACGAGGTGGTGGGTGACTCAAACTGGGGCTCAACTTCACGAAGCGAGTGGAGTTCAGCATTTTGATTTCATGAGTGAAGTGAGTGTAATCATAAAAGTGATGTCACGAGCGATAGCGAGTGGGTATCACGTATTCCAGTTTGTGAATCACCCATCAGTTAAATAATGTTCACTTTAGTTTTCGATACGTAATTTTATACCACGCGTGAAAAACGTAAACAGGTGAAAAAGTGAGTGAAATAAGATTCGTTTTATTTCACGTTTTATTTCACGCAAATCGTGAAGGATTGGGTGGGGGAGTGAAATAAAAGATCACGGAGTGATCTGAAGGACACGACGTGTTCTTCCCTGGGCTCGTTCGCTCCTGAAAGTCTGTTGAAACGGAGGAAATCGTCCCATGTTTTCCTGTACTGCACACCACTGTTCATGTCGTCGAACAAGTTGTCATATGCATCCTCCATCTCCGCAAACTTGCGCGTGGGTTTAGGCATGTGTGTAAGAGGCAATAAATAATCTGTAATTTGAAGTGTGGTGGTGTGAGGGGTGGAGCGTGGGCTCAACGTTCCACTGTTTACACCTATAAATACGTTTTTCACTTGTGGAATAAAATTACATATTGAGTGAAATAAGAACATTTTCTTGCACTTGCCACTAAAAAGGCACCCTCGTGACTCTCTCACTCTTATTCCCCTCGCTTCGCTCGGGAAATAACGCACTCGGGCACCTTTTTAGTGGCGCGTGAAATAAAATAGTTCTTATTTCACTCGAATAAATAGTTATTATCTCACGGGCAATAATGTTGTGCTGCGTTTTCGAAATTCCTACAGTATATTTGACAAATGATGTATGACCACCTAGTACGGGGCGTCAAGGTTGGGTATGGTGAACAGTTCCTCGAAGTCCTATGACTGCAACCCTTTTGGTTGCATGCGCAGATCTCCTCCACATTGCTTTTGCGCCTACTCTCGGCATGGGTTTTGTTTTGTTCTTTGTGTGCGGAGATAATGTCTACTGTATTTTGTGTAATCTCCAGGAAGGAATTTCGAAAACGCGGCTAAACATTATTACACAAGTGAGATAAAAAATTGTTGGCTCTCTCTCTGTTGTTTTGGCTTTTGTTTTTTTGTCTATTTGTGACGAGGCCTGGAACACCTGAACATAGGCATATCTGGAAAATCTATCTGAGGTGTGGCAAATTAAATATATTCAAGCGTGTGGTTGAGGCGCACCTAAACATAAGTAAGTGCCAAGTCTGAACATTTATTTTCAGAGGCCTTAGTGAGGCTGTTTCGGCCTCGTTGCATTGTATCATGATGTAATAAGGTTCACATACTTTCGATTCAAAGAAGAGAAAGCACACAAGAAAATAAAATGCTGCAAACCACTGGGTGTGTTGTTTGCATCTACACAAGTAACTGAAAGTTAAACATTTACATACCTTGTCTTCCCCGTAGCCTCCGCCTTCGCTGCTGTCAAGCTGCCTTCTCTTGGTACCCAGTACCCAGTACCCAGTACCCAGTACCCAGTACCCAGTACCCAGTACCCAGTACCCAGTACCCAGTACCCAGTACCCAGTACCCAGTACCCAGTACCCAGTACCCAGTACCCAGTACCCAGTACCCAGTACCCAGTACCCAGTACCCAGTACCCAGTACCCAGTACCCAGTACCCAGTACCCAGTACCCAGTACCCAGTACCCAGTACCCAGTACCCAGTACCCAGTACCCAGTACCCAGTACCCAGTACCCAAATTGGTCGCCCCCTGGTTGGTCGAGAACCTAAAAATGCAAAAAAACGCAAAATTCATGTGTTTTGACCATGTCTGGGTACACCAAATACACACCTCTGAACAAGCCTATACCCAGTAGTAGGCAACAAGCGCTATTTTTTGACCAAGAAAAAAAAAATCCCCCAAAAATTGGGTGTAGTAGGTCATAAAATGGCCCAAAAAATTCAAAGAAAACCTCAGATTGACCAAACAATGAAAAAAATTTTCAAGTCAAATTTTCAGCCAAAATACGGCTATTTTGGTAAAACCATGTGTACTGTAGTGGCTATACAAGGCGATTTTCGGCCAAAAAAATTTTTTTGGCCAAAAAAAAAATTTTTTTTTTCGGCCCAAAAAAAAAAAAAATTTTTTTTTTGGGTCCGACTGTCGGACCCCAGAGTCCGACAGACGGACCCCTGAGTCCGTCTGTCGGACTCAGGGGGTCCGACTGTCGGACTCAGGGGGTAAGTCCGTTATTTACACACTCCAAGCACGACAGACCGCACCGTGTGGAAAAAAAAAAAAAAAGTGTCGCCGTTTTGCTTTTTTCCACTTTCGGCAAAGTTAGCAATATGCCTGCCCAGGATTTTGTGTACGTTCTCTTTTTTGTTTGTGGACAAAAAAAAAGCACACCAAAAACGCAAAAAATAATTTGCATTTATTCCTGTTCAAGAAAATAGGACAAATATGACACCACGTTGAAAAGAATAAGATAAAATTGTAACTACAGGATGGATCTTTGTCCACGTTGTAAAAACAAAAAAAACCAAAAACAAAACAAAAAAGAGAGAAGTTTTGAAGCTGCAAACACCTCACCGGACTCTGAGGCAGGCACCCCAAAACAAAGTGAAGTTGATAGTGCAAACGCCTCTGGGACGCAGGCACTGAAACAAAAGAATCGTTTTTTTTTCGTACTTCATCCTCGGGGGTAGTGCATAGTGGTCTTCAATGTTCTGCCTTGCGCCGGACAAAAAATGTGTCGACAATATACTCCTGTACAAGCCCCTCCGACTGCAGTTCTGCACTTTCTTCGACTCTCATTTAGTCACCTCCACATCATTTTGCTACCGTTGCGACTAAAAAAAAGAACTAAAAATTGCAAAAAAAACCTCCCCACCGTTCGGCAGAGGCAGATGGGGGACTGCTTCTCTGCGGGTGTAAAAATAAATGAGGGGGGAAAAGGGGAGGGGGAGAACTTTGCACACTCCACCAAATATTCTCCATAATTTTTTTTTTTTTGTTGAAAATTTTTTGGGAAGATAAATCGCCTCTCTCTCTCTCTCTCTCTCTCTCTCTCTCTCTCTCTCTCTCTCTCTCTCTCTCTCTCTCTCTCTCTCTCTCTCTCTCTCTTCACACCACATTTTTGAAAAGGGAAACCCTAGACAGTCCAGGGTGAAAAAATTGAGGTAAAAAATGCACTCAACATTGTAAAAAAAAAACAGCTAATATTTCATCAACATCGCAAGCGATGGATAGTGCTCGATCCCCTCTGGCTGTGCGATGGTTTTCAGCTCTTCTATTGCACTGCCTTCTGGCGCACGCCCTACTGGCGACAACCCTGTTGTGTCCGGCGACAGCCCCATCTCTTTTCTGAAGGACGCCTTAGAGAGGAGGGCCTCTCTTTCGCCACGATTCTGCGGGGTGACATCCTTCGCATCCTCGGGGACCTCCTCTGTTGGCACGCTTATATTCATCTTCACAGTCGACTTCAGCCGTGACAGACCTTCTACCGGCTTTTCCTCTTCCTCGTCCTCTAAGAACGTAACCGCCATAGGAGGTGGTCCGTCTTCATCATCGAAAACGTCTGCATCCTCCATTTCCAACGCAACCATCACCGAGGAACGGGGTGAAATGGAGGGAACGAAATTGGAGAGGCCGATCGCACGCACGCCGTTTAGCCATGCGGTAGCTTCTCCAGAGTCGTCCGCCGCTTCGGTGCAGAGCAATGCAGTCAAATCTGGGTCGCGGGCAGGAGGAGGAGGAGGAGGAGGGGGAGAAATTTCATCTACCAACACGGTTTCCTGCTCTGCTCCAAATCTCTCTATTCTGCCGACCCAGGTTTCCTCCCACCAGACATCTTCAAAGGCTGCACACACTGCTGCTAATGCTGTAGAAAACACTTCGCTCGATTCAGACGCAACCGCTGCTGTAGAATACCCCAAGGCCGCCTCCTCACACACCTTGCCTCCATGCATTGAGCGGGGTGACGAACTGCAGGACCCTCCACCAGAACCTTCCACATCCTCCTTCGAAGTCTCATGAGGCGAAAACGTACATTCCGAGGAAATTCTATGAGCCCTCGGAGGCTCCGTCATATTGCACGCCAACGAGACTGCTGCCAGAGAATTATATTCTCCCTGCTGTTCCTCCGTCTTTTGCCCCCCTTCCATCTCCGATCCTAACAGCAAAACCTGGAGACAAGGAAACTCCCCTTCCGCTGGGGACAATGGTGTGGCAGAATCGTCTTCCTCTTCTTCATCTACGTCGTCCGATGCGGAGGTAGCGTTCAATGCTGGGGCAGCTGGGGCAACTACACTCCCATCATCACGCACCATAGGAATGATGGGGTATAATATACTGCTTTTCTCTGTAAACGATAGCACCGCTGTTTGCATTGGTACAACCGGTTTCTCTTCTGCAGCTGTATTACCCAAAGCAAGCACCCCTTCCGCCCAAAGGCACGGCATATCCTCTTCAATACAACAAACCGCGCGAAGCGCTGATAAATTTCCATCCGCCTTTCGTGGCTTCCTCTGTAATAATACTTCCTCTTCGTGCACCTCCTTCTTAAGGTGCTTTATGTACGAATTAATGGACTCCGATTTCAATGAAAGCCAGGCCTCTTCAGGCTCATGGTTTGCAGCGATGATGTGTGTACGAGGGGGAGGTAATATGGCGGGTTCACTGCTCTCATCGATGACCTTCTTCTTTGGTGGTGCATGGGGTATCTTTGGTGCGCTCTTTTTCTTTTGTTTTTTCAGCTTGAAGGAATACTTTGCGCTATCCCCTGAGAACAGACAGATTGTATCCCCAATGGTCACTTTGTGTACCATGGTGCCAATGAGTTTGTCGTTGCACATTATGGTCGCATTGGCGTAGGGGGAGGTCACAAAGATTTCGTTGTCCGCGCTGCACGCAAAGAGGCAGTGAATAGGAAGCAGACCGTCCAACACACCGTCCACCCTTTTCTGTGAAAACTCCCCCAAATGGGCGTGGATGATGCTGGCAGACCCGACGCTGAGAACACCGGTGGAGACCTCGAGGGACATTGGGGCGCTGCTTCCCTGCAGACAAAGCTTTGCTACACACTTTGCTGGGCGCGACCCAAAATCGACACAGGAGAATGGACCGTGCCTCCTTTGATGCTTCTTCACGCTGTTATCCAAACCTACAGCCTCCTTCGGACAATGTGGTGTCTCCCCCTTCCTCCCAGGAGGTACCGGAACATGCGCGAAAGTCTCCTTCCCCACCTTCTTATGGCATAGAGGGGGTGGGAGGGGAACCTTGACTGATTTCGCTGAGTTCAGTCGTGGGGAGATCTTTCGCTTGGGTGGGGTGCTGGCAATGCTGGGAAGCTGGCAGGGGGTTGCTTTTGTTGCATCTTCCAGGTCTTCCCGGGCACGGGCTAACAATGTTTCGCGTGGTGGTGGGGAGGCAGCGATGTTGGCTGCAGCGAGGACGTTGACGGTGCGACGGATGTGGCGGGGTAAGGCTGGGGTTGCTGTTTCGTAGTCGACAACGCCGTTCTGCCAGTATGCATCAGTTTCGTCTGCAAGGAAGCCTTCTTCACCTCGGAGAAATGCTGCAAACACTGCATTCACGTTGAATCCCGCGAATGCCTCGGCTTTCTTCAATGCAGCAACCCCCTTTGTCGCTTTGTCGGTTAACAAGGCTGCACTTCCCATCAAAAAGTATGAATACGCCAACACCCCGTACCCATCCCCCAGCCGCTCCACCAACGCTGCACGGCTCTGCTTGTCGGCGCGCATCGTGTGTTTTGTTATGTTGCTGATTTCTTTGCGGATCTTCTCCGTCTCCTTTGCTAAAGTGTATACCGCGGTTTGGGCAGGCGCAATGGCACGCTCAGGGCATTTCATAGAGAGACACACCTCTGACAGTGCATTGAGGGTTCCAGGGAGCGTCGCGCTCTCCATTGTGGCGAAGTCAATATATTCGAAGACGGTGCTGTCACGCTGGCGGGTGACCTGAGCGTGGCGTGCGAGAAGGCAAAAGGTTTCAGCGCGCAGCGCGGAACGCAGTCCTCGCGTTCCACTAACCGCATCAAACCATCTCGACTCCTCTCTTGTAATGTGTTCTGCTTCACGCAACCACTTCTCCGCCTGAGAAAACGCGCCTTGGTCTTCAATAGCCTGCCTCGCGCCGGACAAAATGCGAGTAACATACTCCTGTACAAGCTCCTCCGACTGCGGTTCTGCAATGCTTCCACGTCGAGCAGATTCACGCAGGCTAGTCTTCAAATCGGCTACCCTGCAATCCGTCTGCGCCTCCTCGTACATCATTGTAAAAAAAAGGGGGGGGGGAGGGGAGGGAAGGGGGGAAAGGGGATTTACTCAAAGAACCCCCCCCCCCCCCTAAATGTTGGGGTCTGTGGTGGTGGTGGGGGTTGTGAGGTGGAAGAAGGGTGGGGGATGGGATGGGGGCTGCACGCTAGGTCGTAACAAAGTGACCCTGATTGAACTGCAAAAGAGGAGTTGGAAACTACTGTAGTTTCAGAGTACGAAGAGGAGAACGCTTCAAACGAGAACACAAGATGCACCACAGAGAAAACGATGTCCATAGGAGGTGTGATTTTTTTTCTGTAATAACACAATGTTTACGCATCGCAAGAAAGATCCCAATACGGCACGCATGCGGCTAAATAGTACCTATTTTCCAGATTTTCCTTAACCTAATAGACAAATTTACCTGTTTTTATTACCTTGTGATTTTCCCACTTTTCACATTTTCGAGGCAGGGTACCACCCAAAAGCGCTGTTTCTTGCATTTTTGGGCCAATCCCAGCCTGTGTTGGGGTCACTTTAAAAAAATGGCCAAAATTTCCATCACTTAAATTTTTGGGAAGTGCCAAGTATCTAGTTTGCAGTAACTTTTGGCAGTATGTTTTTGTGGGGATTTGTCCTCTGGCGGGGGTAGGGGTTGTATATCTACCGACGGGTTGTAGAGGGTTTTGCGAGCATTCACCTCACTGTAGCGGGTTATTTCGAAAATAATGGACAAGTTTATGGTTGATACAATTTTTGGCCATTACACCAGTGAGATTCACAGGGTAAAATGTAACTATGATTCTGGGCCACCGGCCCCTCGAAATGCAAAAAGGTCCCAAACCCGGGCGCGCTACGTGCGCCGACCTTTTTGCAGCTTTGGTCAAAGTTGTCTTTTTCGGCCGCAAAATGTAGGCGAAGATATTCGGACCTCTATTTTTTTGCGGAGCAAAAAAATAATATTGATGGCGCCGCAGGCGAAAAAAAATTAGGGTACAGTGTAAAAATGCAGCTTTTACACTACAGAGCCACTCAAAGATTGAAATTCCCCTCAGAAAAAAAGCAGGTATTTTTTTCCTGCCCCCTATTTTTCCCGTATATAAAAACAGGTAAATTTATTTTTTATTCTGAAAACCTTAGTATTTAATTACTATGCAATTATTTCACCATAATTGCTACGAGGAGGTGTTTTTTTCACGAGTGGTTAATTGCACGAGCGCAGCGAGTGCAATTAACAAAACGAGTGAAAAATACACCTCCGAGTGCAATTTTCTGTGAAATAATTGCATGGAATTTGATATTTAATTGCCGTAAAATTATTTCCGAAAGCCAAAATCCGTTTTCGGCAGCCTGTGCTGTCACGGTGCGCTGGTCAGAGGTCTGACCAGGTCACCTGGTCACATTTACCCAGGTACGTACCCAGTCACCCAGGTACACAGGTACACAGGTACACAGGTACACAGGTACACAGGTACACAGGTACACAGGTACACAGGTACACAGGTACACAGGTAAGTCGTGACAGGGCAACCACAGCCAACCCGCCAGTCACTGAGAAGTGACCAGACAGTCCACTTGACAAACACAAAAGTGTCCAGTCACGTGGGGCATTCATGCACTGAGGAGATAAATGATCCAACAAT
This sequence comes from Rhynchopus sp. YZ270_cl-10, assembly GCA_964035575.1. Taxonomy (NCBI): domain Eukaryota; phylum Euglenozoa; class Diplonemea; order Diplonemida; family Diplonemidae; genus Rhynchopus; species Rhynchopus sp. YZ270_cl-10. The sequence continues at coordinate 1,739,330 of OZ037834.1, read as the reverse complement.
TTACAAGAAAGCATTACTTAACCTACTGCTGGAAGTTGCCAGGTCGTAGTAACACACAAAGTGTGCCTCCGTTCGGGAATACCGGATATTCTAGAGACCAAAAAGGCCTCTTCCGCTGGTCAAGGTATAACCGAGTGAACGGCCCAAGACCCCCGTGGAGAAGTTAAATGTTGTAATGCTATCAAGTACAAACTGCGACCACTGTCTTACCCTCCTCAATGCATGGTGGAAGATGTCTTTGACAACAAACCGAGCTCTGATTATCAATCGTTAGACTCAGAGGAATGCCTGCGGTACAGGTATCAAACCCGGGGTGTTCACAAAACAGGGTTTTTTCTAGGGGGAGCGGGGGGGGGACGGCGTCCCCCCCCAGATTTTTGGGGGAAACGCGTCCCCCCCCGGGGGGGGGACGCATTTTGACTTGGGAAAAAAGGATGTGGGGGGGGTGGTTGGGGGTCACCCGCACAGACCCCCATTTGGGACACAACGTACGCAGGGGTTAAGTTAGGGCGGGTTTCTGGGTTTTCAAAACCCGGTTTTCGGGTTTTCGGGTTTTTCAAAAAAAAAAAAAAAAAAAATGGAATCCGAAAAAAAAAAATCCAAATTTTTGGGTGGTGTAGGCTGGGAAGGTGGGGTAGGGGTGGGGGCGGAGCCCCCACCCCACCCTCTAAGAAAAAAAATATCCTCCCGACCCAAACAAACCCCCGGTCAGAACTGGGAATTATTCATATGAAGAGGCAACAGGGATCTCTGGCGAACTTCGGGTTCAGTACTAGTGTTGCGAGAGTGCGGGTGAAGCAGGACGTGGGAACTGAGGTCGGTGAGGGGTACACCAGTCCTGTTCTTCAAATTTATGCTCCAAAATTGTTAGGACAAATCCAAAAATCCCCAGCCCCCCATTTTTTGGTGGGATTTTTGAACTTTGCCCAAAAATCGCGGAATTTTTTTTTCGCTCGCTACGCTCGCGGAGGTGCACCTTAAAATTTTCCCGCTCGCTGCGCTCGCGGAGGGGATTGGTTATTTTTCGCAAAATCCAGAAAAATCGAAAAAAACCCAGAAAACCCGACTCAGCGAGAAAAAAAAAAAGCTAACTTAACCCCTGAACGTACGTAACCCGCACCAGAAAAAAAAAGGGGAGGCAGGAAGGGGATAAGACGCGAAGCGCGTCTTATCCCCTTTCTGGCATCATTGTGAAGAGGATATAGCGAGGTGAAGTTTCAGACCGTGCCCCCAATTCACTCAACCTTTGCACCATTTGACGGACCGAACAAAAGAGTGAGAATAAGGGATCGGCAAAAATAAAAAAGTAGCGTACCGTGCGCCTGCGGCGCAACTCAAAACTTATGAGCGGAATACCACAGCCCTCTACCATAGTTTGGCCGTACAAATGTTCAATTTTAGGTCACAATTTTTTGAAATGTTGCGTACCGTGGCTTCGCCAGAAAGTTCTGATATCATGACTCCGTAGGATGTGGAACATGAGAAAAAGGGTTGGTTTGGTTCTTGATGTTCGTTACCATCCCACGTTATCACGTATTTACGTGAAATGAACGGGCTTTTTTGCGCGGAGCGCGAAAACTATAGACCCCTTTTTGGACATATCTTCACGGTTTTGGAAAAAATTTCCATGAAGATAAGCGGAAACCCTGCTTGCACCTGCGAAAAAAAAATTTTTTTGGGTGGTTTTTTTGCGTCCCCCCCCAGATCTGAAAAAAAAAATCCTAGAAAAAACCCTGCAAAAGAAAAAAAGAAAAAAAATCGCGATTTTTTTTTAGCCGGGTTTCCCACACAAAAAATAATTACCGTGTAATTATTTCCTATAATTACACGGTAATTATTTTTTGTGTGGGAAACCCGGCTAAAATACCTCCACTGCAATTATTTCCAGACGTCAATTATGGCATTCTTAAAACTCCGCTCCTAGAAGGATTTTGGCTTGAGGAAATAATTTTACGGCTATTAAAATAGTAAATAGCTTTTAGGCTCACGCGTGCAATACGGTGTCTGCTTTTGTTTTTTTTTTTCTCTTTTGCGAGATGCTCACATTGAACGCATCGAAAGGAGTTTTTTTAAAAATATATAATGAGAATCTGAAAAATGGAGTGGCAGCAAAAAAATCGATAGTGACGCTGGGGTTAAAAGGGGGGCAGTTTTGTCTATTTATGCAAAAAAAAAAAAATAACCTTAGTGGTGCGGAGGCAGTTAGAGCGCGGGGGGTGGCAGAAAATCAGCAAAGAAAAGATAAGTTGAAAAAGATGGATCCCTTGCGTGCATACACCTTTTAAAAGACAGCGTGCTCTTAACAAACACACACACACCCTCCCTTCCCCTTTCCCCCCCTTCCACACACAGACGTAGCCTCCTTACGTATATCCGGCGTGACCAACCCGTCCCTAATGCAAGTCTCTTCTGTCTCGTGCTCTCATTTTGTTAGCATATCAACCCCAACATCGTTGTAACTGTGGTAAAGGAAATGGTATGGAAATTGTGGTTGTTATTAATGCAGGCACCTCCGACTGACCCACTGTACGGTGCCAGCCATCTGGATGAAAGTAGAAGAAAATGTTTGAGTGTTTAAGATGAACCTGAAGCCTCTGTGCTTAGCCACCTAATGAATAAGTGGAGAGTACAGAAAAGAAGAGAAGTTGCGAAAAAGTGCAAAACCCTCGAGAAACCCTCAGCTTCCCACGGTCACCTTGATTTCAATCAAATAAGAGAAAAAGTAAGAAGAAAAATTTTATAAGATGACCCTAAGCCTCTCATTGCTTAGTCACCTTTTTTTCGTTATCGGAGCATCAGCTGCGTGGATTTCCATAAGTTTGTTGTCAAAAAAAAAACACCCCTGGTGCTCCAGGGGGGGCCGATATTGACAGGTCGCTGACAGGTCGTTGCCATAGGGGGGGGTCATTTTTTAACGGCCCTTCGCGATTTTTTGGTGGCCTGTGTACCTGTGCACATGTGTACCTGTGTACCTGTGTACCTGTGTACCTGTGTACCTGTGTACCTGTGTACCTGTGTACCTGTGTACCTGTGTACCTGTGTACCTGTGTACCTGTGTACCTGTGTACCTGTGTACCTGTGTACCTGTGTACCTGTGTACCTGTGTACCTGTGTACCTGTGTACCTGTGTACCTGTGTACCTGTGTACCTGTGTACCTGTGTACCTGTGTACCTGTGTACCTGTGTACCTGTGTACCTGTGTACCTGTGTACCTGTGTACCTGAAAAAATGGCAAAGTACTATCAAAAAATGACCCTCCCCCCCCCCGATATTGACAGGTCGCTGACAGGTCGTTGACTCATTTCCTATAGCACCAACCCCCCTTGAGACGGCATGTATTTGCACAAAACAAACCTCCCATATTCCCCCCTTTTACACAAAACTCTCTCAACTTTTTGAGGGTTATGTTTGTTCACATTGATCTAAAGAAAATGGTACAAAAAACCCCATACCTTTCTACGGAGTGAAAGTGGTCTCTCCTTGCGTGCCGTCCTGTGACATGGGTGAAGTCGAGGTGCACCTTTGACTTGCTAGACATGAGAAACGCGCCTGGGCCTTTTGCACCAAAGGAGGGTGGGTCTTCCGTCTCACGGTGTGTGAACCGATGCGCAAAGAGCGTTCCCAGGGAGTGAAAGTGGAGGAGACCCAAGGCCAGCCCTATCCAGAGCACGGCCGTCACATTCCACAGGGTGTCCTCAAGATACGACACCTCGCAGTACCCCCAGTACGGGTCTGCGCCTCCTGGCACCAATCTCTGGTCGATCACAAAGAAGTTGTAAAACTCACTGCACTCCTTGCCGAGCTCCTGAAGCGTGCTGGTCACGGGGTACCCCCCACCCCAGGCAAGGTGCACGAGAAGCACCGTCGACCCCCCTGCCGCAAAGAGCCACCTCTGCGCTCGCTCTGTCATGTCTTTGTCGCCGTCGAAGCCGCCGACTCCTGCACCACCCACCATGGTTGCTGCGACCGTTTGCGATATGATTGCGAGAATCGCAATAAACATCCCTACCACCCCACAGGTGAAATGCGGCGAAAAGAAGGTCAAAAAGCTGAACACCATCAGCACCGCACTGCACAGCATCACAGGAATCTTTTCTATTGAAGGCGGGCATTGGCAGTATCCGTTTACAAAGGAATGATGCAGCGTTGCTACGATCGACAGCGCGGACACGATACAAAGAAAAATGGGTATCGTTATCACCAACGTGAACGAGGCTGGAGACATGAACGAATGCGACGAACAGACCTCATACGGCAAATTCCTACCACTCTCTGGTCGCGACTTCGACTGCATACACACTTCTGTATAACTATTACAGAGATTCGGCCCCTGCGGTCCATTACACCCAACCATCCACTTCCGAATACACAGCTTCATCCCCGCAAAAGGTGTCGGAGATGTATACCCATTGTCTGCACGCCATATCCTCCAATCCGTATCCTTCTGATGCAACAACTGCGACGCACGCACCCCACAATCCCTACTAGTATTACACGACGGACATCGAAACCGCCCTTTTCTGATGTCCGACAACCCCCCTGTCAAGGAGCTGCTCACTTCGTATTCTGCGCTGACCAGGCTGCTTTGGAGGAGAACAAAGAAGGTGATAAGAATAGTGGTGGTGGTGGTGGTGGTGGTGATTCGGTGGTAATGCTGGTGTTGCCCAGCAACGTCCTCCTTCCAAGACTCCATTTTGGAAAAAAATGTGTTTTTTTATCGTTCTTATTAAATGCCCCCACACAGCTGGGGTTGTTGAGGATCTATAAAAGCATGTCTGGGAAAGTGGGGGTGGTGGATGGATGGGTGGATGGGTGGGTGGGTAGGTGGGTGGTGGGGAGGAATCAAAAAAAAAAAAGAAGAAAAATGTGCATTTTTAATGTTAGGGTAGTGTAACTTTTTCAGCCTGTTACCGTTACCGCCCGCCGGATTTTTTGAAAACCAAAAAAAAAAAAGTTATGTAGAAAGTACCTAGGGAAAAAAGTTATGAAGAGGTTCTATAGGAAAGATCTGCGTGCGGCTGTACAGGGCCCATACCTAGAGCACCTCTCGATCACTTGGTGAGTAAGCAATTTTTCTCGAGAGAAAAGTCGTTTGCCTTCACGAGTGTTTTCTTGTACACAGTACACAGTACACAGTACACAGTACACAGTACACAGTACACAGTACACAGTACACAGTACACAGTACACAGTACACAGTACACAGTACACAGTACACAGTACACAGTACACAGTACACAGTACACAGTACACAGTACACAGTACACAGTACACAGTACACAGTACACAGTACACAGTACACAGTACACAGTACACAGTACACAGTACACAGTACACAGTACACAGTACACAGTACACAGTACACAGTACACAGTACACAGTACACAGTACACAGTACACAGTACACAGTACACAGTACACAGTACACAGTACACAGTACACAGTACACAGTACACAGTACACAGTACACAGTACACAGTACACAGTACACAGTACACAGTACACAGTACACAGTACACAGTACACAGTACACAGTACACAGTACACAGTACACAGTACACAGTACACAGTACACAGTACACAGTACACAGTACACAGTACACAGTACACAGTACACAGTACACAGTACACAGTACACAGTACACAGTACACAGTACACAGTACACAGTACACAGTACACAGTACACAGTACACAGTACACAGTACACAGTACACAGTACACAGTACACAGTACACAGTACACAGTACACAGTACACAGTCAGAGCCCGCGGACCTCCCCCGAAAATTAATTATGCACCCCCTTCCAACCCCCGTCCCGCCCAAAAAACAAAAAAAAAAAAAACCTCTCCCGAGCTTTCTCCGCTGACAAGCTAGTCACAGGAAGAAGAAGATCAAAACTCGGTCGAGCCCGGGCGCGCTTCGCGCGCCCGGGTCCCCACCCCAGCTCAAGTTGGGGGCCTCCGGCGGAATGTGAGAATTGCTCGGTCGGCGGAGTTCGGCACTTTATTGATATTTGCACCAGGCACACATGGTGCACGAATTATCAGTAACCTCAGTTTTTTTTACAAAAGAAACGGCGGTATGTCACCCAAAGGTTCCAAGCGAAGCCACGGTACGCAACATTTCAAAAAAAATGCGCTTAAAATTGTACATTTTTACAGGCAAACAATGTCACGGGAATGGTGTGATGCAGGCTTGCGCCGCAGGCGCACGGTACTCTACTTTTTTCCTTTCGCCGTGCTGCGTGCTTCCTTTTCCTTCGACGTTTGACCAATTGAGTCCGGCTCGATGGTATCTCAAAAAATTCCCCATAATATGGGCCCCTCCTCCCCCCCCAAAAAAAATCCAAAACCCCCGTCCCTGGACGGGGGTTTGGGACGGGGGTCGGTTTTTGGAAAATAATTGACCCCCGTCCGGGACGGGGTGAACGGGGGTGTTCCGCGGACTCTGTACACAGTACACAGTACACAGTACACAGTACACAGTACACAGTACACAGTACACAGTACACAGTACACAGTACACAGTACACAGTACACAGTACACAGTACACAGTACACAGTACACAGTACACAGTACACAGTACACAGTACACAGTACACAGTACACAGTACACAGTACACAGTACACAGTACACAGTACACAGTACACAGTACACAGTACACAGTACACAGTACACAGTACACAGTACACAGTACACAGTACACAGTACACAGTACACAGTACACAGTACACAGTACACAGTACACAGTACACAGTACACAGTACACAGTACACAGTACACAGTACACAGTACACAGTACACAGTACACAGTACACAGTACACAGTACACAGTACACAGTACACAGTACACAGTACACAGTACACAGTACACAGTACACAGTACACAGTACACAGTACACAGTACACAGTACACAGTACACAGTACACAGTACACAGTACACAGTACACAGTACACAGTACACAGTACACAGTACACAGTACACAGTACACAGTACACAGTACACAGTACACAGTACACAGTACACAGTACACAGTACACAGTACACAGTACACAGTACACAGTACACAGTACACAGTACACAGTACACAGTACACAGTACACAGTACACAGTACACAGTACACAGTACACAGTACACAGTACACAGTACACAGTACACAGTACACAGTACACAGTACACAGTACACAGTACACTGTGCACTGTGCACACTGTAGTACCTCTAACTTTCTGGTACCCAGACATTCTGGGAACCAGGCACCCGGTGTCCAGGAACCTAGGTACCCAGGCAACATGATAATGAGAAGACACAAAATGCTACACGTAACAGAAAACAAGATACACGTCACGAAAATAAGGATTTTGCTGTGAAGAAAACTCTGGAAAAATGTAAGAAAATCTCTTCATAACTTTTTTCCCCCTGGTAAAACTTTTTTTTCTTCATAACTTTTTTTTCTCCGCCGCCCGCCGGATTTTTCTAACACCAAAATAACGGTAACAGACCGAAAAAGTTACACTACCCTTATCAGATTTAACAAAACTCAGAAAAAAAAGAGGGTAAATGAAAAAAAAAAAAAAATGACTGGTCAGAGGTTTAGTGCGGGCAGTGAGATGACCCTAAGCCTTTTATTGTTTATCGAACAATATAGGAAATTAAACAAATGAAATGCAAAAGCCCTAAAACGGTGAGAATGAGTAGAAGGCACCGTCTGTAAATAGGGGGAGGGAAGAGAAAAAAAAAAGGAGAAAAATTGAAAGATGCATGTGCCCTCTCGTGCACATCATCAAAAGAAAGTGAAGTTGATAGTGCAAAACGCCTCTGGGACGCAGGCACTGACACTCCGCGTGAAAGGAAAAAAAAAGGGAGGGGGGAATGAGTGCTGCAACTCATATACGGAGCTTATGTTATGAAAAGGGGGAGAGTTGAAAAAAGGACTTCTATATCAGCCATTCCATGAAAATCCGTATACTTTTGCAAAAAAGTCACTCAGAGAACCCAGATGCAAATTTTTTATCGTGCGACCCCGCATTTGATTCATTTTGACTCCCCGGATCTGAGAATATTTTTTTCAAAAAAAAATAAAAAAAAAATACCATCCGAGGATGTGTGGGAGAGCTTTGGGGTCCGGCTCTCCCAGTGATCTCAACAATTTCGCAGTCACAAAAACCCCCCAAAACCCCGCTAGTGTGAATTTCCGAGCTCGGCGCTTTTCATTAAAAAAAATCGAGAAGATTAGTGGAGTAGAAGTTGTCTACTTTTTTTACCATGGGTAATTTTGCACTATAGCTATAAATAGCAGGGTAAATTACCTTGGAAAATGGGGTGTTCGCCGCTGGTATACGGTAGTACCCTGGTCGCCTTCTGCGTCTACCCGTTGGTCGTACGACCCCGGAATTGCAAGATATTGCAATGCATCTTTCAAACGCGTGCTTGGGCAATTTATTTTTTGACGAAAGCGTGGCCTTAAAATATAGAGGAATTCCTCTGTAAAAGGGTCACCATAAGGCACTTCCTAGTAGGTACCTTCCGCCTAAGAACTGCCCAAAAAATAATAGACATCAACAGATGCATAAAAAAAATCGTCCGACCCCGGAATTGAAAGATTTCGTACCCGATCTTCCAAAAAAAGAGAAAAAATAATTTTTTTGGGGACCTGGGGCCAGGGCGCGCGCTAAATCCACACCCTCACACCCGGTTTTTTCGAGGTTTTTTCGCGGTACAAAAATTTTTTGATTAGGGCACGGTAATTTTTTTTCTTGGTAAGCGTCAGACCACTTCTCAAAAAAAAGTACGCACGCACGCAAAAAAAAATTATGCAGTAAAAAAAAATTATGAGTGGTGAAAAAAATTATACCTACCCCCCCCCGTGTATATGTCCTGTGCATATGTCCGTGTTGGCCGAGGCTCGGACATATACACATGTTTTCGGACATATACACATCCCGGACATATGCACAGTTCAGTGTATACAGTGTACAGTGGCAAAAACCCATTCCGAGCTTTCCGGCCGGTGCGTTGGCGGGGCATCTCCCCTCATGTTTTCGGAGAGGGTTTTTCGGGGGATGGGGTTGAAGAAGGGGGAAAATGGGTCAAATACGAGAGGGGGCGGTTGTGAACCATCCCGCCACCAGGCCTCTCCTCCTCTGTGCAGCCTTGATAGCTTTGTAGCCACCGGTGAGTCACAAGCCGTAGGTACATACAAAGAACGCGTAACCCTGCGCTCGCGGAGGTACACCTTAAAATTTGTTCTCGCTCGCTTCGCTCGCGGAGGTACACCTTCAAAAAATTTTCCGCTCGCTACGCTCGCGGAGGTACACCTTAAAATTTTTCCCGCTCGCTTCGCTCGCGGAGGTACACCTTAAGGCAGATTTTTACCTCTCACACGGACATATACACCTGTACCTGTGTATATGTCCGGAAAATTTTCAGAAAGTCCCGGACATACACACATCAAAATGGGTCCGGACATATACACGGGGGGGGGTAGGTAGGGGAAAATTACAGTGGGGGAAATACAGGTACCAAAAATATTTTCCCACCAATTTTTGCCCACAAAAAATCGGGGGAAATTTTTTTTGATTTCGGCTCTCGGGAGTCTGTGTGTGCTGTGATGGGGTCAATTTGCGCTGAAAAATGTACATTTTTTACCTAAAATACATAGTTGAGTTATTGAGGGCCCCCCTTTATAATTTTTTTTTCTACATAATTTTTTTCCCTGGAATCTCAAAAAAAAAGTACGCACGCAGACGCTTACCAAAAATAAAAATTACCGTGCCCTTACACGATTTCCTTAAGAAAATCAGAGAATCCCATATTGTACAGTAAGGGCACTTCAGATAGTTTTTGGACACACATGTGACCCCACCGTGGAGAGCAATCGGCTCGCGCAATCAAAAGAAAGCAGAGAAAAGGGGAAAGAAAAAAGAAAAAAGTTGGGTACCGTGCGCCTGCGGCGCTACCTGTTCCCTACCCCCCATGATGTACTTATGTATATTCCACCTGATTTTGACCATGTTTGCCGGTGTTTTCCGGTGAAGTCACGGTAATGGGTACTGTGTACTGTGTACTGTGTACTGTGTACTGGCTGTCCGAAAGACCTGAAAATGACCCTTGTTTACGAGTATGGGTTCATATTTTGTGAAAATTTAAGTCACCAAAATTTTGTCCATTTTTCCGTATATCCCCCACCACAGCCCGGGATTTTCTCGGAAATGTAACATGACCCTGATTTTTCTGCCCCCCTGCACATACTTCCTGTAGGTACATTTTTTTGGACCCGATATCCATTTTTTCGGGAAATTTCCGAAAAGTTAGCGCGCGCCCTGCCTGGGGCCCTGTTAAAATTATGTGGCCACAGACGACATCGTTTGCGGAAATATAAAGTATTTTTTTGTTGTCGAAAATGCGCTAGTGTGAATATCCGAGCTCGGCGCTTTCAAATAAAAAAAAAATCGAAAAGATTAGTGGAGTAGAAGTTGTCTAGTATTTTTACCAATAACAGGGGTTTTGTATACGGTTTTTCATGGAATGGCTGATATATCTCATGTCTAAAACAAAGTGGTGATAGTGGTGGTCGGTAGTTTTGGGGGAAAACAAAAAAAAAACAGAACAAAAAGTACCCACGTTTCTTTTTTCAAAAAAAGAAGGGGAAAAAAAGGTTGTCGGGATGAACTTAAGCCTTCATGCATAAATATACCTGACTTTAAAATCAGACTTTGTTCTCACATTCGCGTTTTTTTTTTTTTGCGCAACGTTTATAAAAAAAAAACACCAGGTATGGCATGAATGTACTAAACGTTGCAGTCTCCGCTGGGGTGAATTCGTTAAAAGGGGGCGGTTACCTCCTGGGACGACTGGGGTCAAAACCGGACTTTTACGGTCGCCACCTGGTCTTAATAACACGACTATGTCAGGGAAGATTATTTTCGTTGAACGCAGCCCACACTGCGCGTAAGGAACAAAAAAGTATTTCAACAGATGCATTCAATAAATTGAGAGCGTAGGTATAGGGATCAACAAAAATATTCCCAACTTTTCATGGGACCTGAATTTGCGGCCCTCTCATTCCGAAGGCTTTTGCACAAAAAAAAAAAAAAAATTAAACTTGACTTGAAATACAAAGCCCTCTCGTGACAGTGTACCTTTAAAAAAAAATTGACAGCTGCCTCGTGCATACACATATTTTCCTAAAAAATATGAAAAAACGAAAGCCATCCAAATGTACCAAATCCAAAAGCACACTGAGGGAAAGGGGGTGGGTGGGGACACGCCATGGAAATAACTGTGTCCGCACCCGCCCACTTCCCCGGACCCCCTTTTCGGGATGTGGTCAATAGGTACACACCCCTATCCACCTCACATAGCCTACAGTGATACTCGCTCTGCGGTGTCTTCACTTCGCACCACTGCGCACTGGTCTGAACGTACTTTGAGAAATGGCCCTGATCCCAAAACCCCTGATTCGTCCCCTTAGGTTGTTGGCATGACGAACCCCAGAAGGACGCAGACATCCTTAGTGCCTTCTAGCTGGGTTTCCTGTGGTGTGTTGCGATATATTGAGGAATATGTGGTTTTGTCAGTAACCACGCGATTCCACTGAACCAGTGTATTCGCATCAACAGAACTTTCTTGAAAACGAATACTACAACTACACGACGGTGAAGTAACGGGTGTTACAAGTGGGTTACATGTAATGTTACATGACCACCACCAAAAACCACTGAACTTCACTTAATTTCAGGCAAAATCAGGTGGTACATGTAACGTACTTGTAACGGTTTTTCACTTGTAACGATACGAGTAACTTCACTTGTAATGTAACATACTTCACCGTCGTGTAATACCAGGTCAACCCCCCTTTAAGCCTCTCATGCTTAGTCACCTAAATTAAGGGAGCCAAGTGGAGAAGTGCAAACCCCACGAAGGAAAGGGAATGTTACCAGCAGTTGCGCGGCAACAACCAAATTGAAGTCTTGACATCAGAATGTACACATCAAAAAAACTTGGAAGATGAGTGTGCCTTGACGTGTACAAAAGAAAGGGGGGGGGGGGGGGTAGGGGGTTCCACGTATAAGGAAATCCTTAAGGACTTGCTGTCCAAAACCCATTTTTTTGAAATTTCGGTGAAGAAACCCACTAAAATGGGCGTGCCTGGCCGCAAATCGCCCTGGGGATCACCCATATATCCCAATAAACCACCTGACGACCTTCACAGAGCATTTCTTGTCTCAAAAAAATCGATTTTTTGTGAAAAAACACCCCAAAATTGCGTCACGTTTGCGTCACGCTTGGTGACCAAAATTTAACACTTGCCAAGAAATTTCTCCAATCAGACAAAACTCCTTCTAAACGCCCGAAAAACACCTCAGTCCACATCTTCTGGGGTCCCAGGGTGGAAATGTATAGTTTTTGCAGCTTTCAGGGGTCCTGGGAGGGTCCCAGGCGTATTCATGAGGGTCGGAACCGCTTATAATGCCCGAATTTACCTCTTTTTTAGGGTGCTTTTTCACCTTAAAAATTCAAAAAAAAGTGCTCAGACAATCACAGAAGTGTCCAAAACCCCTCGGAACTACTCGCCAGACCCCCTGCGGGGTGGAGAATCGTATTTGCGATCACTTTTTGGGCTATTTTGCCCAAAATAACCCCGTGTCCCACTTTTGTCCCACTTGTCCCAAAATAGGCCAAAATACCCTATTTTGGGGCAAGTGTAACAAAAGTGTAACATGGGGTTATTTTGGGCAAAATGGCCCAAAAAGTGATCGCAAATACGATTCTCCACCCCGCAGGGGGTCTGGCGAGTAGTTCCGAGGGGGTTTGGACACTTCTGTGATTGTCTGAGCACTTTTTTTTGAATTTTTAAGGTGAAAAAGCACCCTAAAAAAGAGGTAAATTCGGGCATTATAAGCGGTTCCGACCCTCATGAATACGTCTGGGACCCTCCCAGGACCCCTGAAAGCTGCAAAAACTATACATTTCCACCCCGGGACCCCAGAAGATGTGGACTGAAGTGTTTTTCGGGTGTTCAGAAGGAGTTTTGTCTGATTGGAGAAATTTCTTGGCAAGTGTAAAATTTTGGTCACCAAGCGTGACGCGAGCGTTACGCAGTTTTGGGGCTTTTTTTCACAAAAAATCGATTTTTTTTAGACAAGAAATGCTCTGTGAAGGTCGTCAGGTGGTTTATTGGGATATATGGGTGATCCCCAGGGCGATTTGCGGCCAGGCACGCCCATTTTAGTGGGTTTCTTCACCGAAATTTCAAAAAAATGGGTTTTGGACAGCAAAACGCCCTTGGTGGAACCCCCTAGGCATAGTGTGCAGACGAACAAAATGTTCGTCGATGTTCGTCGTGGGGGGAAAAAAAAAAAGTGTTCGTCGATGTTCGTCGATGTTCGTCGTTGTTCGTCGATGTTCGTCGTTGTTCGTCGTGGGTTGCCCTTGTGGCAGGGACCTGCTCGTCGATGTTCGTCGATGTTCGTCGACGAACATCGACGAACAAAACCGACGAACATTTTGTTCGTCGACGAACCAAAAATGTTCGTCTGCACACTATGCCTAGGGGGGGGGGGGGGGGGTAAAAGCTGCATACCACAACTCGGACTACTGCGTTAAATTCTTTTCCGTCCTTCGTCACCGCAACACCTTCCCTGTAGGTATCCAGCAACCCTGTAGCTGAAGCACGACTCTGTAAAATAGTGATAAAATGAAATAAAAACCTCAAAACAGATGTCGCCACGTGGCACTAAAATCAGAAATCCGTTTTTCTCTCTGATCAGGGATTATTGGAAACGCAGGTTAATTAAGTCTGCGTGATGCAGGGCGTCTGCCCGTTTTGCAGTGGGAGAGGTAATGGAGCATCCCTGAGTCGCTAATCCGGGCAGAAAAAAACTAGGGGGAAAATGACACCATTGAAGCGCAGGAAAAGACATACCTGGTTGAAGCGCTCGAGGTAGCCATCGTGCTTGTCTGCGATGTCCTTGCTCAGGAGCATTTTTATGTTGTTCCCGAGCACCTCGTCGCTGCGGTAGCCGAATATCTCTTCGGCACGCACGTTGAAGCGGAGCACACGACCTGAGAGGTCGATGCAGAGGACAGCTTCGTTCACAAGCGACTCAACACCAGCATTGAACTTCTCGAGATAGTCCATGTAGTCCGAATCTGATAAGTCCGTCAACGACCCAAGGAACACCGGGTCCGAGATGTTCAAATCAATCTCGGACACCATCAGCGACACGCGAATCTGCTTGCCCTGTTCGTTCAGCAAGGACACCAACGTTGTCTTCCCAATCACCCGCTTCTCCTTTGTGTCCATGTAGTGCTGCAGGTACCCGCTGTGCTCCGACCTGTATGGCTCAGGCATGATCTCCCGCACGTTCGTCCCCACCACAGACCGCCCAATGAGCTTCAGGGCAGCGATGTTTTCCTTAAGAACCTCGCCCACGCTGTTGATGCACAGCATCCCAACAGGCGCACACTGTGCAACGTGCTCTGTAAACAGGCCGTGTTTCTTCTGAAGCAGCTCTGGTGTCATATCGCGGAGGTACCCAATGAGCTTATGTTCGGTCTCGACCTTCACCTCAGTGATCCACGACTCAATGGGGATAACCTTGCTTGTGAACGAGAGACCAGACAGTTTTGTGAACTTATTCATGACGGTCTGCTTGCCGGTGTTGCGGTACGCCTGCAAGTAGCCGTCGTGGTTCAGTGCTGTCTCCACAGGCATGAACTCCTTGATGTTCATCGAAATAGGGGACTCGCATTCGAACACAGTTTTGAAGGAGTTTGAGCAGCTCTCTATGTCGCCTGTGGTGGAGCAGATCACACACGGGAAGGGGAACGACGCAATTGACACCTCAATAACCTTGTCCATCTTTGCAGCCTCCAGGGCTACGTCAGCATCGCGGATGAAAGAGACGTACGTCGACGGGAAGCCATTCACGGTAATCTCACGCACGTCAACGAAGACGTTCAGGAGCTTCCCCGACTTGGCCTTTCCCTTGAGGAGCTGCTCCTTCCCGATGATGTGCCGCACTTTGTTCTTCTTGTACTCCTCGAGGTAGCGGTCGTGCACTTCTGCGATCTCGTCGGGTTGGATGGTGTTGACCTTCTTCCCAACGAGCTCTGCCTTGGTGTAGCCAAAGAGAGCCTCTGCAGAGGCGTTCATGCCACGCAGGATGCCGGCCTCGTCCATCTCGAACAGGCTTCCCACGGAGATGTCTTGGATCTTCTTGAGTATGTTGTGTTGCTGTGCGCTCTTCAGCTCGTTCGTGAGGTCCTTCACAAAGCCGACGAAGAACGGCTCCTTGGCGTTCTTTGTC
This sequence comes from Rhynchopus sp. YZ270_cl-10, assembly GCA_964035575.1. Classification (NCBI taxonomy): domain Eukaryota; phylum Euglenozoa; class Diplonemea; order Diplonemida; family Diplonemidae; genus Rhynchopus; species Rhynchopus sp. YZ270_cl-10. Next base: position 1,724,013 of record OZ037834.1, on the reverse strand, counting down.
GCAATCTCTTTGACGGAGATGAGGCAGTGGAAGATTGTGCCATCGCGTCTCCGCCCTGTGGTGCGGCTTTCCTGCTTGAGGACGTGCTGCACGCCTGTTTTGAGGTAACGTGCAAGGTAGCCGTCGTGCTTCTCTGCGATCTCGGGGTGTTGGAGCTCTTTGACGTTCATGGTGAGGAGCTCCTCCTCGGAATAACCGAAGCAGATGGCGACGGAGTCAGAGGCCTGTACGATTTCGCCCAGGTGTGTGATGCGGAGGCAGGGTGTGAGCATGCCCTTCAGCAGCGCCTTGCCCGCAAGCTCCTGTTGCTTAGCAGCACGCTCCTCTTCGTCGTCAATGAGGAAGCCCACGTACACCCGCTTTTCCTCACAGAAGAGCTCTTTCACGTTCAGCGTCACACCCACGGGGCGTCCGTTCTTCCGCTTCCCCGTCACCGTGCGCACCGTGTTCACAACCTTTGCAATACCAGTCCGCTTATAAGCCGCGAGGTATTCGTCATGCGCATCAGCCACTGCCTGTGGCTGCAGCATCTTAATGTTCTTCCCCATAACCTCCCTCTCGTTGTACTCGAACACAGCCTGCGCGCGTCTGTTGTAGCAGAGCACCTTCCCCCACTCGTCGATGGAGATGATAGGCTGGTTCGACTGCATCAGCACTGTGTCCATCACCTCCTTTGCGAATTCGATGGCAAGCTGCTCTGAGATGTCGTGGATGTTTCCATAGTACGTTGCCTTCCCGTCTTGCACAACCTCGCGCACGAAGACCTCAATGGGGAACAGTGTGCCGTCCTTCTTCATGCCGGTCACCTTGCGCGAAGAGTCGATGATGTGCTTTACCTTTGTCTTCTTGTATCGCGCGAGGTAGCCGTCGTGGTGTTCTGCGATCTCGGGTGGGAGGATCATTTTGACGTTCGACCCGACGGCCTCCTCCTCCTTGAAGCCAAAGGTGTTGCATGCGTGTTTGTTGAAGCTGACAATCTTCCCGGTAATGGTGATGACCACGATAGGGAAGTACGCGAGGCCCTCCGACGCCTCGTTGAGGATGGTGTTCTCCTGGATCATGCACTGCGAAGAGTTGTCAGTGAGGTAGCCCACAAAGGCCTCGTACTTCGCACCACTGAGTGAGGTCAGAAGCGTCTCGCGGATCGAAAGCGTGATGGAGAACTCCTTACCCGAGAGCTTCTTCGCGACAGTCACGAAGTCGTCACCGACTACGGTTTTGATCCCTGTCTTCATGTACTTCTTGAGGTAGCCGTCATGGTGATCTGCGATCTGGCTTGGCATGAGGATCTTGATGTTCTGTCCCTCAAGCTCACCCTCCTTGCACCCAAAGATCTCGCGTGCTGCCTGCGACATCAACCCGATGATGCCCACTCTGTTGATGCTGATAATACCACTGCGTGATCCCTGCATCACAGACTTCGCGATCATGCTCTCTATGAGAAAGGCTTTGTGCGAAGTGAAGTCGGTAATGAAGCCAACAAAGAAGGATTCGCTGTCCTGCATGAACTCACTCACCTGCAGCTCGGCGGTGAACTGCGAGTTGTCCTTGCGCTGTGCAGGCAGGTGCTGTGTGGTGTTTAGGATCTTCTGCTTGCGGGTGTTTTTGTAGCGCAGCAGGACCTCGTCATGCTGCTCTGCAACCTCCTCCTGCATGAGCACCTTCACATTCTTGTACATGATGTCCTCCTGCTCCCACCCGAACAGCTTGCACGCTGCTTCGGAGAAGATACGGATTTGCCCCGACGCATTGATGCAGATCAATGCGACGGGACACAGGGCAATCACCACGGACACAATTTTGTTGATTTTCTCTGCTTCAAGCGCTGTGGAGATGTCGACCATTTGTGCAATGAATTTGTGTCCGTACTTTGTGCGCAGCTCCTGCACCTCGATGGTGCAGGTGATGATGGTGTCGTTCCTGCGTTTGACGGGGACCTCTATTGTCTTGCCAAGGACGCGTGGCTCGCCGGTTTGCAGATAGTGCTCGATGTAGCCCGGGTGCTTCTCTGCGGCCTCGAGAGGCTGTATGAGCGTGACGTTGCGCCCCACTGCCTCTTCGCTCGCGTAGCCGGTCACTTCGCTTGCTGACTTGGAGAAAATTTCAATGACACCTTCGTTGTTCGACACAATAACCGGATGCTGGCACAACGCAATTGTCGCCAAGGCAATGTTCCGCAGGTCATCCTTCCGGTTCTCCTCCGTCTGGTTCACCAGATACCCAATGAAGACAGGCGGGAACTTCACATTGTCCTCCTTGCTCACCACATCGCGTACATGAATGGCTGCAGTGTAGACAACACCGTTCTTCCGCTTCACCTTGACCTTGCGTGTCGAGCCTATGATGTTCTTCTTCCCTGTCTTCATGTAGGTCGCAAGGATCTGGTCGTGACGGGCCGCGATCTCGTCTTCCTGGATGGCGGTGATGTTCTGCCCCACTAGGTCTGCCATCTTCCACCCCAACTCACGCTCTGCTGCAGGAGAGATCTTTTGGATGATGCCAAGCGTGTTGGCCACGATCAACGGGATGGGTGTGGTCTGGATGATGGTCTCATGAACAGAGATGATCTGCTGGATCTTGAACTCATCCGTTACATCACGCAGATTCGCGATGAGGACAGTATCCTGCCCGAGACGCACCTCCTCGAGGAAGAATTCGACTGAGAACTGCGTTCCATTCTTGCGCACCGCCACTTGAGTGATCTTTGTCCCGGTGCCTACCAGCTTCGACTTCCCACACGGGGTGCGCTTGAACTTCTCCAGGTATTGGTCGTGGCACTCAGCGACCTCCGGCTTCATGAGCATCTTGACGTTGTGGTTGAGAGTCTCCTTTGCGCTGTATCCAAAGGCTTCTGCAGCGGCATGGTTCCAACGGACGATGACACCTCTGAGATCGATGCACACAACGGGGATCGTGCTGGCACGGCTGGTAGCGTTGCTGAGCTGGTGGACGTGCTCGGTCTCGATATCGAGAGAGATGTCCGACACAAAACCGATGTACACAGACTTCTTGCCCTGCCGGAACTCATGCACCGAAACATTGATCGGAAAGACACTACCATCCTTCCGCGTCGCCTTCGAGTTGCGTGACGACCCAATGATACGCTTGATGCCGGTCTTCCTGTAGCGTGCCAGGTACATGTCGTGGTACGGCTCGTGCTCCTCGGTCATAAGCATCTTGACGTTCTTGTTAAGCGCATCGCGCTCCTCATAGCCAAACACCTCGACAGACGCCCTGCTGAAGAGAAGGATCTTCCCATATGGGTCAATCACAATCGTAGGCACCGTGGATATCTTCGTCACCACCTGGTTCACCTCGCTGAGCTTCTTGTTGTTCGAGATCTGGCCGGTCTCCAGGTATTGCACAATGGCACCCACCGTCTGCCGCTCCTTTTCTGGAATCATCTTGAGCATAAGCTTTGTCCCCTCCTGCTGCTGCAGGAGCTTCGAGGTCATGGGGCGGAAGACGAAGATAGCCTCCACTGTGAGTGTCAGGACTGTGACAACGAGGAGGACGAGGACAACAAACTCTGTGCTGTCGACATCCTTGAGGCGTTTGTCTTTGAGCTGCAGGGTGGACTCAGCTAGGGAGGCAAGGATGCTGTCGACGTTGGTTCGCACAGCGAGGGCCTCCTCCTTCTCTGTGGTGAAGGCCTTGTTCTCCGCTGCGAAGAGCAGGTGCAGGTATTTGCGTGTCTCCACGTCGCCGTAGTCGCTGACTGCGGTGTAGGGTGAGGCACACTGCATACGGTGGTCCGTCTTCGTGCTTGGGTCGAACATCGTCGACGCCGTCGACCCCGGCACACTGAAATAGAACGTGTCCACACCCCTCCGCAGGAGCTCGCTGCTCTTTATGATCGCATGCTTCGTGACTTCATGCTGCAAGTCGTCGCCATGGTCCACATGCAAAAAGCGCTCCCCCGACAGCGCACACTTCGCAGAGTACCACGACCGCACAGACGCCTTGTTCAGCAGTGCCGGAAGCGTTGCCAAATCAATTACAGTCACAACCTGCAGTACAAACACTGATACGACAAAGACCGCCACCAACAGGAGCGACACCTTCACACGGAACATGTGTTTTCCAAAGATCAGGACAGGGCTCTTATTCCCCTTGGACCCATTAGCAACAATCGCCTCCTTAAACCCACGCACAACTGTGCTCACTGTGACCACAAGTAGAATCAACGATATAACGGACTGAAGCAGGATCGCTGCTATAAACGTGCTACCCCAGTCGTACTTTGTCTCCGCAACCTCCAGGGTCGTGTCTCCACTGAGAATCTCTGAGAGCGCTGCGAAGTCCTCCCAGAGGCGGTCCCTTTGGTGCAGGTAGTAGCCCGACTTGAGGATCTTCCAGGACAGATCCAGGCGCTCTGTTGCATTCAACTTCATGTCTGTGTTGTAGTTGGAATAGGGCGGGTGGTAGCCCTGCGAGTAGTCTGTCGCACTGTCCCACCTAAAGTCCTTGAACAAGTGCGGGATGTCGAGATCGTCACGTGTCTCGTACTCAAGGTAGAGTTCTCGCGTCAGGTTGAGGTTCAACACGATGACAATGTCGTTGAGGTATTCAACCATGGCGAGTGATTCGTAGACAGAGTTGAACTCAAGCTTCTTCCCGAAGTTCTCTGACAGGCCTTGGTAGGTGTGGTCGAGGGGTGCGAGGAGGGACACCTTCTCGCCGATGATGCTGAAGTACTTCGCCAGCCATGAGGTCTCACCCACGATCAGCCAGTTGTGCAGGGAATCGAAGAGAACGATGAAGTGGAAGCGCGTCTGCTCGAGGCTGATACGCATATCGTTGCTGAGGAAGGCGTCATCAAGGTTTTCGTGGTCCTGCCGCGCACCGATGCACATCACGAGAACACCTAAGCAGAGGAGGGACACCAGGCGCAGTCCGTAGGTGTGCACAATAGGGGTAGAAGGGTCGCCTGCAAAGGATTTGGCTGTGCTCAAAACAGCAAGCAACACGCTGAACACTATTATGACTGTCAACAGTGTATGGATCTCGTCGCTTGGAGCATGCCGGTCAAGCGCAAGCAGCTCCTCCACGAACTGTGTGATCTCGTGTGAACGAAGTAACACAGCTGACGCGTGCTGCTCACCCTTGGCGCACGCCAACCTCGCAGCCGTCATCCGCTCACTCTGCTCATTCATAATAATTTGATGCAATTCCTGCATATGCGCAACCTCGTGCCCGTACTCCCGCTGCAAACCCCCCAGCGGGTCGCTATCCTCCAGGGTGTACAGCACCTTTCCGTAGCTTCCGAAGTACTCCGTTTTGCAGGTATCCTGATACTTCTGTGCATACACGATACCGTCGAAGGTCAGACTGGCAAGAGAATGCTGCATGCCCTGCACTGACTGAATCTTCTCCACGGCCTCGATCCATGTGGTGGCGAGCATCAACCCGAAGATAAGCATTCCCAGGAGACAAAAGGAGACCAACAGCGACGACCCCATGAGCATCGCACGCAGGCGCTGTGGTCTGCTCTCGTCCGGTACGTACACAAGCGGCGTCTTCTCATCCTGCCCCCCCTCAATGGCAGACAACTCCTCGACCTCTTCGGTAGTCGCACCACTGTTTGGGTCCTGGTTTTGTTCAGCAAGATTGTGCTTGATCACCTTGCCCTCACTCTTAGAGGTATCGCGAAGAAACATCTTGAAGGCCCCAGACACACTCTTCTTGTCGCCTTCACATTCAGATCCTTGAGATGGTTCAGAGCTGGACGCATCGGTGTCTTCAGTCTTAGGGGCGTTAGATTCGTCTTGCCCCTGCCGATCCTTGGCCTCAAGGTAGATGGAGTGTACGGTGCTCTTGGGGATCAAGGCGAAGAGGTTGAGCGTCTCCATCTTGGTGTTCTCCATCTCAAGGAAGGAGAAGTCAAGCATCATGCAGGCGCAGTACAGAAGGCACAGCGCAATGATGAACAGCCCAGTGTGCAGTGAGACGGAGATGTACAAAAGGCTTGTGAACTCGTCTTCATAGATCTCCATCGTTGCGTTGATCATAGGGGCAAACTGTGGCATGGTGGGGGGGTTTTTTTTTTTTGAGTTCTTGAGTGTAGCATTATTTATGTTTAAGCATTGCTAGGGTGTATCATCTATGGCTAAAATGAAGGTAAAAGAGAGAGAGAGAGGGGAATAACGCATACCGACCTCTCTGCATTTGTGAAGATAAACGACTGCGAGATGCCGTACTCCAAGCAGGGTGGCTGTTGTGTGTGTGTGTGTTTGATAACCAATATGGGGGGGGTGCTTCTTGCGCAGAATATGCGCCTCAATGTGGGTTGAAGCTTTTTGTTGTATTGACCATGGCCCTCGCCAAGAGGGTTCTGTACTCAAATATCACAAAGGCTGGGCACAGAACGGCGCACTTCAACCACAAAGAGTGCGAGATGGGTAGACATGAGGCAAACTGGTCTGAGCCCTTAAATAGCATCCCTGTTGACATCCTTTACATACCTCAATTTCCAAGAGAGCCTCAAGAGATGTCATGAGGGTGGTGCAGACGTCCCACATGCTGAGCCACTTCACCTCGCCTTCTGGTGCGCCTTCGAAGCTCTCCACTTGTTGTATCTTGTCTTTCATGTAGTGCACGGAGTCAGCCTGCGAGCTGCTGTAGACACCACTGGAGAGCTTGTTGAACTCAGTGCGGAACTCAGAGGCAGTCTGCTTCAAACGGTCGCGGAGCTTGATCGTTTCGGGGAAGATCTGCGACACCGAGCAGTCATAGTCCGTGACAAGCAGCCCCGTCGCTGAGCACACCGCACGATGGCAGTTCGAGTCCCGCATCTTCTCCTTCGCCGCCGTCTTGACCAAAACGAGACTCACAAACGACGCAAACTCGGACAAACTCCGTGCCTTTCCTGCAACATGAATTTTATGAATAAAATTACGCTTTTCCGCCGACGTAACGACCTCTACCACACCGAAGCCCACAACTATGAAGAAGAACAGTATGAAGACGATGTTCATCTTGATGTCAAGTGTCGAGGTCGTACGCGAGGAGCGTTTGACGGAGGCCTTTACTGTATCGAGCTGTGTCATGACGCGTTCCGAGGCTTTGGAGGTGTCTTGTTTGGTATCTCCTTGGATGTCTTTGAGAGCGGCACGGATGTTGGCTGCACCAGATTCGTCGAGCATGACCTGCTCCAGGAAGCGTGCATACCGCATCCCCATGCTCGCGGTGAAGCCCGACCTCAGCGAAATCTCAAAGGCAGCAAGCCCCTCATCACGCTTCTCCGAGATAGTGTCCACCAGCACCGCCAGGTCCTCCTTGTCAAAGCTCTCGGCCATAAGCTTCATCCAAAACATCGTCATATACCCCAACACCTGAATATGGATGCGCTGTGCCTTCAGCAACGTCTTATGCAGCACCGTCTCCTTAATGTTAAGAATCGCCTTCAGCCGTCCACCCAGCTTGAACGCAGAGTACAGCAAACTCAAATCCAGCTGAGGGCACGTAAGAAAATCGCTCAGCTCCTCCAGGGCGAGCATATGGTGTCTGCAGTAGTAGTGGAGGAAGGTGATGTACTGGAACCTCACGACGCCAGAGCGGGGGAACTTGCAGAGGCCCTTTGTGATGATGCGCAGGTAGTACCCGATGTCTTGCCGTGCGGGCATGGACCCGACCCTGAGGGTATAGTCCCTGAGGAACCTGCAGGCAACCTCGATGTCGGTGGGCAGGTAGATCTTGTGCAGGTACGACACGTTGAAGAACAGTGCCCCGCGGGCCAGATGCGAAGGTGTATCGTTCGCGATGCTGCGCTCTGGCTGGAGCAGCGCCTCCACCTGGGCAGGGCTGCGGGTAAATTGCAGGTCCTTCCTGGGGAGGCCAAGAGGAAACCTTTCCAGCGGTGTGTGCCCCGTGGGGTTCTCCCCTTCGTACACCAGCGACATCACATGAGAGTACACCGGCGGCACCCGCGCACGCCGAACACAGAAGACCGCCAGCAGCCACGACAGCACACAGATACCGACCACGACAGGCGTGTCGTAGCCGCGCGCCACCAACTCCCATTGGTGTTCGATGACAAACGCAGACAGCCCAGACGCAGTGAAGTAGCCCATCGCACGGATCAGGTTCACATCCTGCGAGTAGTATGGCTGCACAAAGGCGTACATTACACCCATTGCTAGCGAGTTGATGCAGTGCAGTGTTGCGAAGAGGCGTTCGTAGCTTTGCGAGAGGAGACAGAAGTAGAGCACCGGGGTTGCGAGGTCGTACACCATCCCGACGGCGTCGCAGTAGGGGTGCGCACGGCTCCACCTCTGGAGGGAGAGGGGCGACTGGAAGTAGAGCAGGCAGCGCACCGTCAGGGCGATGAGCGTCACGAGAGCGAGTGTGGTGATGCCCAACACGGACTGCACGATGTGGACGGGCGAGCCACACTCTTCGTCGGGGACAAGCCAGAGCTTCTCCCCCGCCTTATCACACACAAGACTTGTCAACAAAAAACACACAATCGGTGTGAACAGCACCGTCGCCGTCGAATGCACCATCATCCGCAACACCACCAGCAGCTTCCTCGGTGTATGATCCGCACCTCCATTGAACACCGTCCCCAACATCGCTGCCTCACAAACGATCAGAAGAGTGACCAACCAGAACGACGTCACCGCACCCACTGTCTGCCACGAATGAACATATACCGGATCCCAGAAGGGGATAAGCGAGACATACACACCCTCCGACAGCTTTGACATAAACCATCCCCAGCCCCATCGGGTGTTCACAACAAAGGCGATTGGCTGGATCACAGACACCACCAGGGCAAAGAGGGAAGCCAAGCTAGGCCAAAGCATGCCAAGTGTGTCAAGCGTCATGAACAGTGCGAGAGGCGACCCGAGAAGGTCGCTTTTCCCAAGGATCTCGCCGAAGCGAACGGACTCTGATTCTGCTTCCATTGTGAAGCAGTCCCAGAGATTACGTGTATGATGGAGGATTCTGAAGAAAGAGTTGGGGAGAGAGAGAGAGAGAGGCAGGAAGGAAACTAAAGGGTGTGTGTGGGTGGTGTCGTTTTGGTAATATGACTCTAAAAATGGCAAAATATAATTGAAAAACTGCTCGAAAAAAATTCTAGTTCTACGTTTTACAAAAATGGGAGGGTGATTTTTCATTTCTGCCTCTCAGGGGACCGCATCACATCGACGGACAGCTCCTCAAGCAGCCGCTCCAGCTCGCAGAGCGAGTCGCTGCAGGCCTTCGTTGGGGAGGAAGGGGGGGAGTGGGACTTGCTTCCACCTCCTCCACCTCCTCCTCCTCCACCCCCACTAACCGCCTTCCCCTCCCCACCTACCCCAACCGCCACTGCCGCAGCCGGTACTGGAAGTGCAACCGGCGCCCTCACCTCACGCTGCTGCACCACCCCCACCCCCACCCCCGGAAGCGGTTCGTCCAAATGCCGTTTGAGACGTTTCAGAATACTCGACTCTTCTTCTGCCTCTTGCAGATCTTCTTCTGGACGCTTCTTTTCCCTCCCTAAGTTTGCATGCACCTGCACCCCCATCTGATGCGGCAACGACGCATGCGACAGTGTAGGTGAAGCTGTCGGAGCAGACGGCGTATAATGGCTTGACGGCGACGCAGACACCTCCCTGCCTTGCTCCCTCACAGCACGCACCTGGCGTGCTGAAGCAGAAGCAGAAGCAACAGAAGCGGAAGCGGCCCCAGAGACCACCCCCATCTGATGCACCCCAGGCGGGCTTCTCTGCCGCACCCTTTGCCATCTCAATAAGGTATCCCGGATGCCCCCTTCTTCCTCTTCTTCATCGTCCTCTTTTGGGATACGGGGTGTAGGCTGGGTCGGAATTTCCCAGGCAGTTGGTCGAGGCTGAGTTGGCGCGGGGGTAGTCGGTCGGTGTGTTTGGGGTGGTGGTGGTGGAGGTGGGGGTGATGACGCTGTTTCAGGGGTTTCAGGATCCGGAGAGGTTGAGCGCGATACAGGAAGCGATGGGTGGGAGATGGCGGAGGGGAGGAAGCTGTAGCCGCGGGGGGTCCGGTTTGCGCGGGGGTGGTCGCGGTCACGGTCGCGTCTGTCGGTGGCTTTGAGGCGGTCCTCGAGGGAGGAGATCTGCTTGCTTGTTTCCATCAGCATTCGGTCGCTTTGCTCTTCAGTTTCGAGTCGATGCCGTTTCTCTGTTTTAAGCTGTTCAACCAACATCTTAACAACCGCATTCTCCATCAACGCTGCATGCCTCGGGTCTGTCGGCGTGCTATCCGTCAAAAGATTGCTCACAATAACCCTCGAAGAATCATAATCCGTCCCCGAAAAATTCTGCCCCGCGACATCAATAAAACTCACCTTCTCCTCCAACCCTTTGATCTTCAAATCCTTTTCGACAGAGCTGCTTTGCAGGGTTTGGAGCCGTGCGTCTTGCTGCACAATAAGGTTTTTGTAGTCCTCCATTTTAGCGGAGAGAACCTTCTCGGTTTGTTCACAGCGGGATTTCCAGGTCTCGACGTCGTTGCGGAGGAGGACCTCGTTGGCGGTGGTGTCGGGTGATGAAGAGGTATTCGTGTTGCGTTGTAGAACCTCACATCGTCGCTTCCAGTGGTCCACTTCCTCACGGAGAAGGTGTAGGTCCTGTGGTGCAGACGATTCGGCCACAGACGCAGCAGGGGTTGTATTGAGGGCAGAGAGGGTGGAGGTGTTGTTGTTGTTGTTGTTCGCGGACATCTGCCGCTCCAGCATCACAATCGTCGCGTCCTTCTCGCGGATCAAGTCCTGCAGCTGCATCGCATGTACAGGAAGGGGTGCAGAAGAAGAAGGGGGCGGTGGTTGTGGTGGGGCACCCAAAGAAGGGTGTGCCATGCCGGGGACAGTGGACATCCGCATTTGGTATTGGGTGATCTGAAAAGGGGTTTTTAGAGGATACAAAAAAAAACATAATTATGAAATGAATTTCTTTTTAAAACAAAGGGAGGTGGTTGGGGTGGAGAGGGGAAATAAAGAAAGGTGAGATGATTAGTTCGTAAATGAACAAAAAAAGGGGAAGGGTGGGAGTATGTGAAAGCTAAGCCTCTCGTTGTTTAGTCGTCACAAAGAGAAACGTTTTGAATGATGAGTATGTCTCAGTGCACAGAGAAAGGTGTAGTGAGGGTGGTGTGGAAACGATACCTGGTTTTCGAGTCCAGCCCTGTTCTGGTGTTCGGTGCGGAGCTCCTGCTGGAGACGGATGACCTCCTTTTGGAGAAAGACACATCGGTTCCCATCTTCGGCGTACTTCCGCTGAAGGTCAGTCAAGGAAGTGGATCTGTAGGATTGTATTGTGAAGCATTTCGTTGAACCCACCGTCGTGTAGGCTTATTTTTTGTGCTATTTTTTGAGCAAAAAAAACCCCCCCAAAAAAAAGGGTCAACTGCTGTACCTGCAGTTATTGGATGTGATGCTCGTCTGGAACATTCAGAGAGGTGTGCGTTTGTTTGTGCGTAAAGTGTGAAATAAATATTCCGTGTTGATATTTTTATGCAATACGCTCCCACTACCTGGCCGTGAAGAGGAAACCTCTGAGGCCAAAAAACCCCACAATGCTGAAGAATTTTTAGGATATTTCAAGCAACTTCCGGAGGCGATACTCAATACAAATGCAACATCAGCCGCGCGATCTGGCATGCCATACCAGCGTTCACCCACCTCTTTAAAAAATGCCAAGAACGCGTTTCGAACTTTGAGACTGCAGATAACAAACAAAATAAGAGCTCATGACGATAGTTGGTTGAGGGCTGCGACAGCCCTTATGCCCGAACTACTCGTGGAAAAGTAGAAGAAGGAGTGCTTGCCCCAATTGCTGAGGACTTCGTTCTCACCCGGACATGAGAAAAAAGGCACAGCACACTTGAAGAAAACAAAACCAGAGACGCCCGGAATTGCTGGAGCTTCTGACGAAACAAGCTCCGTACGACGACACGGATTTGTGGGATCTCTTTGTGAGCGTGTAAACATTTCCTCTTGACCCTTGAACACTAAAATGACAACAGATTCTCAAAAAAAATGCCATACAATCGCTGAATAATCCCATCCCCCTGGTCCTTGAACTGGTGGTACAGCGACACTGCCTGCACTTTCTCCTCTTGCTCCTTCCTCAGTCTGGTCTCTGTGTTCTCCACGAGGTCTGTCAACTGCCCCTTCTCCACTTGATTGGTCTCTATCATATGCTTCATACTGTGTATCAACGCCACCTCCTCACGCTTATGACTCTCTTGCAGGTCATCGATCTGGCGACGTAGCTGGTACATATTCTGTAACGTCCCTGTGAACTTGAACGGATCCCCCTCCTGCCGGAGCGCACGCTCACCTCCAGGAAGCACCTGCCCCAGGAGCGACTGCATTTCATCGGACTGCGCCAACACCACCTCCTGCATGGTAGGTAATGGTGGGGCTTCTGGGGAGGCAGAGACAGCGACAGCGGAGGGAGCGGGGGGGTCCGCCTTTGGTGCTGGTGGTGGTGGTGGTGGAGCTGGTGCAGAGCGGTTCAACGTCGGGATCTGATCCAAAGCATGTTGCTGGACCTGTTGTTGCGATGCTGCGCGTGTGGACTGTTGTTGTTGTTGTTGTTGTTGATGTTGCTCGCGTCGGGAAGCAGCAGCCGCGCTAACAGGAGAAGCACTGCGCCCCCGCAGGCTTAGCGGTGCAGGCGTGGGCGTGCTCCCACGCTTCTTCGCAGACGCAGACGGTGTGTTCGACACACTGCGTGTCCCGAAGCGTCTGCTGCTATCGGTGCTCTTGCGGAACCCACCGCCTGCTCGATCCATATTATCTCCCACGCCTCATAGAGTGTACTGTGCTGTGAAGGGTAAGTGGTGAGTGCTGTTAAGCTTGTCGTGACCCACCCCCTTCTACCTACCACCAGAAGGCGGAGAAGAAAGAGGATGGCCACGTGGGTAAGTGATGAGTGCTGCTTGTGTTTGAAAACAGCGGGTAGTTTATGAGAAGCAGCCAGAAAGTGTGTCAGGGAGCTGCTGTTTTGCAACTATCGAAAGACTGTCTGAGGTAGCTACCCTAAGCCAACAGACGAGAAAGGTTGGCAAACCCGCAAATAATCTCAACAAAAAAGGGGGGGACATTGTGTTCGTTTTGCAGTGCCAAATCAATAGGGTGGGTCCGGGATTGAAGAGGGCTTCCCTGCACACGTTGATGCAAAAAGAAAGGGAAAACTGTTGGTGTTGATGCAGGCACCTCCGACTGACCCACACGAAAAAAAAAAAATAGTTTGACTTGAAATACAAAGCCCTCTCGTGACAATGTACCTAAAAAAATTGTAAGATGGAACGTGCTCACACACCTGATACATATTTGAGTCCTGCACGCTCTACAGTTCTCTTGAGAGAGGAATAAAGCGAAACTACCTTCTGGGGGGAGCGTAGAAATTCGCACAAAGACACATCCTATCGTTCACAAATGAAATACTATACTGTGAAGGAGCTGATAAAAAAAAAAGAACAAAAAAAGGAACGAAAAAAAGGCAGGCACGATGACTCCAAGCCTATGTTGGGTTACCTTGAAAAGACTGAGAAAAAATGAAACAAGAACCACACATCATGTCAAAAATAAAATAAAATAAAATACCAATGCCACCGAACTTGACCCATCAGCTTCACAACATCAAATAAAAAAAAAAAAAGGTACCGAAAGCTTGAAGAAATCCTACACGAAAATTCACCCTTTTTCGGCGGAACACCACACCTACTCTACATTCTCCCCCCCTTCCCCACCCCACCCCAAAACGGGACAACACAATTGTCATCACCCCCCCTAAAGAAACATCATTCAATTACGCAAAAGTCCTCTTCCTCTATGGGTCGTTCTTTGAGCTCTTCGCTGAGATGCGATGAAAGGGGGTCATTTTCGTGGCTTCTTCTACAGAATATGATGGCAAAAGGGAGCGAGGCCCCGGCAAGGCAAAGAAGCACCCCGACGATGATGAAGACGTACACTGTGTCGACACCACCACCATCACCACCACTCTCACTGCCATCCACCCGATCCACCACTGGCGCATGAGAATATACGTTCGGAACAACCGGAACAGCGGTCACAACCACATCCACCTTTGGTGTATTAGTACTCTCTACTGGGGCCAGACTTGGCAGCTCTGTAACCGGGGGTTGGGTGGGTGGAAGAGGTGTTGTGGGTGCAATGCTTTGCTTGATTTCCTCCGTTTTAATCCGCATCAAAGGGATGGGGTAGAGATAGCTAAGATTAAGCGCTGTCCAGCCGTCGTCACCAGATACAATCAGAGTGTCACCTTCTCCACTAAACACACGTACAATCTGGCTCTCTGTGGATACATACGGGACACAGAAGTCTATGGTATGCGACGCTACAAAGAAGGTATTCCAAAAGGTCAACTTCGTCGCATCAAAATCCACTGCAACAAGAAACCCCCCTCTCGGAAGGTATTCTAAATAGCTTGGTCTGCTGCAGTCGATGAAGAACTTTGCGCGGAGGGATGCAACGTAAAGGATTTCAATGCCGGTGGAGGTGGCGACGGCAATCTCATCGGGGTCGGTTGAAGAGAAAGCGAAAATCGGGGTATTATACCCTTTGATGACCGCTGATAAAACCGGTTTTAAGGGACCGCTTTCTCGAGTGTAGAGCTGCCAGATGTAGACGTCTGTTTCATTGGCTATACCGAATAGTTTTGAATCAGAGGAAAGAGATGTCGAAAAATGCCACTTTTGTGGAAACATAGTCTCCTCGAGAACAGTTTTATAGGAGTAGTTCGCATCGAACACAACCATCTTATCGCTGCACGACACTATCACAAAGCGTCCATCCGTGTGCACCCCAACAACATACACACTACACGGCACCTCAGCCACCTCCACCAAAGACGATGCGGATGACCCCACCGCCAAAGTGTAGACCCTCCTTTCCACCTCAAACACCACCGCGAGACTGCCATCTGGTGCAAAGCCAACCAGCGAGCAAGAACCCAGGCTGTCATACGAGGTTACATCCTCTGTCGGACTGCCCTGTGGACTGCGTGGGTACCACACCAGAACTGACTCTCCTTTCCCTCCTTCACATGCCGCAATAGCGTCATGGGACATTGCAGTTGACCGGGAGGCATTGATTGAAGCATGAACAGGGTGTGGTGCCGTACAACCCTTTGGTACAACGGTTGGCATAGAAGTGGGTGCGGCTGTCGGCGATTTTGTGGGAGGCGCAAGCGTTGTGAGAAACACCTTTGGGGTCAGAGTACTGGGCACCACCATCAACCAGAACTCCTCTCTCCCCTTCGCGACGAACACCATATTCCGGGACATCCCCCCGAAGGACACTGAGGCTGCCTGGTGACCACATATATCTGCAACCAAGCCTGTATCGTCAACAGACGTCAATACCACAGACCCATCCTCCTTGAGGTACGGACACACACCATCTATCCCCATAATCCCCCCAGAAACGTACTGTCCCCTTAACGGCGTGGGCGTGCTAGACTTGAGAACACCTTCGTTGTACATTGAGTATGTAGTTGCTGCCACCACGATGTAGTCCCCCCTCCCCGCATACGTCAGTACGGTGTTCGTTGCTTCTGGAGTATCTACACGGTACACCGGTGGTCCTTCCATGGATAGACTGACAAGCCGCTTCTCATAGAAGCTGGAATACAGAATATACACAGCGCCTGAAGAGTACTGCACACCCTTCACACCCTTCCCATCTAAATGCCCTACCTTCGTCATATCCTCTGCCTTATAAAAGACTATCAAAGAATTCGCCCCCTTTGTCCATACATGGAAGACATCCCCTCCTGACTTAGTAAAGTGCACCTCCACCCCAGGGAGATCTGCAGAATTTATTTCGGGAATGGAACCCCAGGTGATGGACTGTCCGGTGAGGTGGTAGACGTGGACGGTGGGGTGGAACCCTGTGTCTCGGAGGACGACGACTCGTTGCATGATACTAGCGGCTATGCCAACGCATGGGTCGGGGGAGGAGAGGACCAGAGGGACAGCACCACTCCCAAAGCGTGATGAAGGGAGCACTGCAGCGAAGTTTGTCCCAAAAGATCCATCAAGACCGCCCGTCTCCGACACACCAATACCTGCCAGCGGTTTTGTCGCGCACACGGCAACGTCGTGCCCCGAATTTGACACAGCAGCATGCACGCCTGACGAGGAAAATGAAAAAATAATGTCCGGGCTATAACACTCCCCAGTCGCACATCGCACGACACACAGCATCAAAAGCATTATTTCTGTGTAAGCCATAGCTCCGTTGTACTGAGGGAGGGGTAATGTGGTTGCTAAAAAAAAAAAAAAGGTAGGATCGCAAGACCCGGCTAGCCCACACAACATGAGCCGCCAGGGCTATTCACAAACAAAATAAAGGAAGCCTTTTTTTTTTTTTTTTTTTTGATTATTTTGAACGTGGATGAACATGCAACGAACATCCGTCGTTGCTTTTTTGTTGGGGGAGGGAGGGGGATAAAAAGGGCCATCTCATTGCGTGAATAGAAAGCAGGTACAAGAGAAAAACCGCGCATGGGAAGGGGGAGGGGGAGGGATGCATCTGGAAAAACAAAGTGGGCTTCTGCTAAAAAAAAAATAGAAACTTAACACTCATCACACGAAAAACCCCCCATGGGAGAGGTTGTGAAACGCACACACCTCCATCGATTTTGGTGAGGCGTGGGCTCTGCAGCGCGGTTCGTCCCCAGAACCACAAAGTGTGTTCAAAATGCTTTGTTTCTATTTCCTTCATTTCATGAGGCGACAAAATAAAAACACCCTTTTAAATGGGATGTTTTACAGAATTGGCGCAAAGTAAAAAAAAGGGTGGGATTGTGGTCTTGATGGATTCTAAGGTTGCTTAGCTGTCTTGACCTAAAAAACAGAAGTGCAAATGTCTCACTGTTTCATTTAGAGAGACGAATGTCTAGCAAATGACACTCTCCATCTGGAAACAGTATGACACCCTGGGCACAATAAAAGGGTGGATCAGTAATGTTATTTTGCAAATAAAAATGAGCACGGCAGGTGGCAGGGAGCTACCTTCGAGTGAGAAGAAGCAAAAAAGAAAAAAGAAGAAAAAAAATACACAAAACCGTAGCAGACCTTATTTTCGGAGGACTTAATTACTAAAGACGTCGTAGCTTTTTTCGTCCGCCAGCAGCCCAGCTTCAACAATGCATACGCAATTAAATAAATAGGGGACCTTAGGAAAGTAAAAATTACTAAAACTGGTCCTAAAATTATGTTTTTTTTTTGATAAATTGTTGGAAGTGTAGTTACCTCGGTTGTGTTGCCACAGTTGTGCAATCTATCTGTCCTAATACATACACTGTACTAATACAGTGTACTAAACTTATGTCTCTCTAAATAAGGTCTTCTACGGGCAATCGAAGTGGACGCTCAAATGGGTGGAAAACGTGTGATGGCGACTGCATGTATTCGGTAATAATACAAATAAGGAATACACACTGCACAACACACGCTGTAAGGTGCGGTAGAGGTGGGGTTGTATTGGGGGGAGGTGTCGGTGTGTGGAAACAACATTTTTTTCCCCCTCTTTTCTTGATACCCTAAAACAACAAAAATGGAGTGAATTTGGACAGTACGGTGCGCATCGGCTGCCAACCAGCGAAGCCACAGCACACACTCACGTTCTACTAGAAAGTACACGACGGTGAAGCAAATGACTTGACATGTGGTTTCACTGTTGCAAACCAACAGTGAAATCACAAGTAAAACCACAAACCAATCATTTCCTTCACCATTGTACAGGGCTTATTCTAGGACGGGGGCGGGGGGAGAAAAACAATCGATACAGGCACTTCTGAGTGACCCACTGCGATACCAGTCCCCGGATGAAAGCACAAAAAAAAAAAATATAATAATCAAAATGAAATATGGCAACATGTGTTACTCTGTTAAGAGGACACAGCTCGATTCTCTATTATTTTCTCCTTTTCTCCCTTTTTTTTGTTATCAACAACATTTTCCCAATCTGTTTTGTTTCTCTTCCCTCATGGTGTGACTTTCCCCAAAAATTAGGTGCAAAAAAAATATCCTTCTTGGGTCCTTCTAGGGTATAACCCAAACCCCAGTACAAAGTCACACCACCTCATATTTTTTTGTAGTTTCGACAATCACCCTGTCCGAGGACGGGTTCTGTACACAAAGTCGCCCGAAGGCTAATGAATTTCAAAGGTATAGATTAAGGGTCCCCCTTGTCTTTTAACATGTCTTTTAAAAGACGTCTTTTATGTCTTTTATCGTCTTTTAAAATTCCACTTTTTCGCTTAAAAGACATAAAAGACATGCAGCGTTTGTAAACCCGGGATTTTCACCTTTTTGGGTGGTTTTTTGGGTCCATACCTGGCTATGTGGGCTGGGAAAAGCGATTCTGGGGTGTCAGAACCATGTGTGGTCACACAGAAGGTCGTTTTTGGGTCGTTTGTGAGCAAAAACGGCCAACGAAACCTATGAACAGCGTTGCGTTTTGTCACCACACACGTGTTTTATCTAGCTTACCATGCATTCAGATCGGTTCGGTTCGTTGAGTTCCGTTCGTTTGTGTTAACTCCACGAGGCAGAGAGTTTTAGGATTCGCAAAACTAAATTGCTTCCGCTATCGTCCCCTCACCCCTTCGCCCATACATGGTTCACCAAAAATCGACTTACGCAAAGGCACCAAATGTCAGATTTTTTCGGCGTTGGAAAGATTGGGCCAAAAATCGAGGTGTTTAGAATTCAACTTAATTCCTATTTTCGTATAGCGATTTTTGGTGTAAAATGCCTTAGAAACGTGCGTTTCTTAAGGGTTATATGGGAAAACCGGCGTTATTCACCAGAAACCACGAGTTTCAACCCAAACCCCGGTAAGAAGTGTCTCGAAGTGACACTTCTTACCGTGGTTCAAGACATAAGGACAGAAACAACAAGCAGTACCTGGGAAATGACACAGTGGTGTTGGCGACGACGTACGCGTTCGAGTCAGATATGAACGAGAAAGCCTGCGCTTCAGGCCCACATCCTGGTGTTCTAACAGGGTAACAGACAGACCTGCTGGCAAAGCCAGAGACGGCCGTTACGAGCTGTTCAAGGAGGAGGGCCACGAAGGCGTTATTGCTGAGTTGGGTCACTTCCTCACGGACGAGGGGGTATGCAGCAGCCGTGTAATTCAGGCCAACAGCAAGGCACAGCCGGAAGTGTACTGCATGTCTTTTAACATGTCTTTTATGTCTTTTAACGTCTTTTATGTCTTTTATTATTTCAAAAGCTGAAAAGGGGGACCCTTAGTATAGATGCAGTTCATCCTCAACCCAAAGAAATCTCTTTTTATGAAACTTATTTCGGTTTGCATTTCGTTTTTCAGTTCTCTCAGTTTGGGTTCTTTTCTTTTGTTGAGGAGTTTCCCCCCCCTCGAATATTGCGTTGAGTTCTTTTCTTGCCCCTTTTTCTTCTTTTTCATTCGATGTAAATCGATTGAAACGAACCAACCTTTTTTTCTTCTTTTTGTTGCATCAATTTTAGAAGAGAAAAATGAACGATATTTTTGTTCTCTTTTTTTGAAAACTTGGTTGTATTAGTGAGGATGAACTCCACTTTTTTTGTTATTGACAAATCACCCTTACTAAGAGGTAGGCATTGCACGCAGGGGCTAGATGGTGGCTTTTTCATCGTTGTTGTTACTCAATAACCACCTCTCCGTACGAAGACGGGTTTTTGCACAACAGAGTCGGCTAAATGAATGCCAAAGTGAAGTTATTAATGCACCTCCAACTGACCCACATACATGACAAAGGAAAATATGCGCATCATCCTCCAATCCAATGAAACTCCCCCTTTTTCAAAACTTCTTTTTTTCGGAGGCCTCTTGCTGCATTGCTGTGGAGGCTTCGACGCGTCTGGCCACTTCCTCGCTGACGAGCTCTGACCGACAGCGTTGCTCCTTGCAGGTCACTACATTGCGCTCCACGACAGGCACCATGTGTGCCATCATCTGCGCTATGTACACACGTCCTGCTGCTTCACCATTTGTGATCCCAATTCTCCCCCGGACCTCCACTCTCTTGCACATCTCATCCACTTCGCGGGTATGCTGGTCCGATGCAGACCACATCTCCTCCTCAGCCTTCACCTCCTCCTTCTTCTCCTCCTCCTCCACCACCTCCTCTTCATCCTCCCTTTTGACCTCCGCCTTTGCAGACAAGACAGCAAAAGCTTCGCTCTCCTCTTCGATGATCTGTTGCAACGCTGGGAGTGCCGTATCGCTGAGATATGTTGCATTTGCGGTGCGGAAGCCATCTCGTTGGAGGAGACGTCGCGCAGCGACCATATCTGTGTGTGGTTGGAGGAGCGCTGTGCGTGTTGTGTCCCAGGTGTTTTCAATGGAGGTACGGTGTATTCGCTCGGAGGCATGCAGATGACCCTTGCGTGAGAGAAGTGCATCCTGTGCCAGGCCCTGCTCCGTCCCCGCATCCAACTCTGGTGCACTCCACAACACCTGCAAAGGATGGCCCGCTCGGTTGCGGTGTAAAGGGGACAGACCAAAGTCTACATCAACCCGAGTAGGGTGTGGGATGTCCTCCGCAAACATCAAGCCTGCAAGGGTGAGGTCGCTGTCCAGCTTCCGTTTGGCGCGTGACGGTGCGTTTGTTGTGTTCTCCGATCCATCCTTCTGCGGCGTATCCAACACCAATATATTGGTAGTCTCCTCCACCCCAGGGCTCTTTGTTCTATGCTTCTTGAGGGCATTGTCCAATGAAGGGTTCGCTGTGGTCGGGCGGGTGGTCGGTGTCGGTACCGGAGCAGTCGTAGTGGTGGCGATGGGTTTCGCACCATGTGGGCGGGCTTTGACGCTGGGGGGCTTGGTGTGGGTGGCAGCCACAGCGGTGCGTTTGCTCCGTAATTCTTGATGAAGCCATAGTGGCATCGTCCCTTTGTGACTTTAAACTCAGAGAGAGAGAGAAACTGAGAAAAGGTCAAAAAAATCGGAAGAGGAACCCTTTTATGTACGTCGTGGGGTATTGGTATGTGCGTTCCTTTTTACCCCCGATCACCCAGGTCACACTCCAGGTCTAGCGGGACATTTGGTCGTTTTGTGAGGGATATTTGAGTAAACCAAATGTGAAGCACTCCGGCGAAATCAAAACTGAGGCAGTGTTTAAATGGGGTAGGTTGTGTGTATGATTTTCCCCTGGAGGAAACGGGGTTTTGGTTGAGGGGTTGTAAAGGGGTGGGTGCACCTATGATCCGGAATAGGTGCACTCAGCTTTTTAACTTTTTTGAAAGAAAAAAAAATAGTTTAGGGGAAAGAAGGGCACTCCGAAGCAGCCGTTGAGAGACACTTTAAAAAGTTGTCCATACACCTCAAGAGACGTGGGTCACTTAGCTCTGCTGAGGACCACTTGCTCATGATTTCCACAAATCACAATCAGTTGAATGAAAGCAAATTCCCTGTTTTCCAAAGACAAAGACAGAAGAGACCAACAGGCACGAGCACCCGGTAGATCACCATCACCGTGCAAAGCCTGCTGAACACTCTCGCAGATCCCGAGTGGACCCGTCAAGGATACTGTAAAGACCACGGGTGCAGCAAGTGCCCGGATACCTGCACTGAATGCGACGGACGGAGGGCACAGAGAGAAGCACAACATCTTCGACACCTGCTGATTCAATCTAAAAAAAAAGGTCCTTGCTTTCAAATGTGCGGATCGATGTCGTCACGGCTGGGAACTGCTGCCTTTTGAGAGTTCTGTTCTCACTGAGCTTGGGACACCTTTGTACACTTAACGTTATAATGTACAACAGATGTGCCCGCCCCCAGCACTCCCCATCTGATTGGTGTCTCCAAACGAGGGCTCACTAACTAAATGCTAGTTTTCTAATGCAATCCAACTGGGAACCAGAGGTGCTGTCGTTGATATGCATAAGATCAATGAGTACGTACACCTGGACATAATATCTGACCACGAATGCGCAGTTGAATGTGTGACAGTTGTGTTGATTTTGTGATCTTTTATTTATGCCCGATCCTACTACAGTTCCTGAGTCTGATACAATAGTTGTATTTAATCTATCTAGAGAGATTAACCAAAAAATATAGAGGGAAAAGGGGACACTGTATTTTTTCTTTTTTCGTAACGTCACGTAAAAACGCCGGCTTTTGTGCTGACCTACCTACTATCCTGTTTGTTCCCCATGGGGTTTCCTTCACACCCCCCTTGTACACACCCCGTGATGCTTCGACGTTCTTGATTGACTAAAAAGAGGGGGCAAAGCTGATAATTGCAACAAAAAAAAAGAGGGAAAAAAAAAACAGTAAAACTGATCACCACAAAAACGGAAATATCGAAGAAAACCACCATTTGGAGAGGGGGAAAAAATGGTAGATTTATTGTACAACGATAGCTCCACACAAGACCCCCACAACCCCGAAAAAAAAAAAGGCTAGGAATTTTCGATTTTTTCAATTCCCTGATGGGGCTTTTTTATTGTGGGACATCATGGAAAAGGGGAGAGGCAAAAATAATTCTCTCATTTTCCCCCCACCGCTTTCCCGTCTCCCCGTTCATTCCCATATGTGCCGTATTGCGCTGGCCAAGCCATTATCGGCCAACGGCTGTGTCATATCAAGCACCTCAAACCCAAACCCAGGACTGGACACACGAAACCTGCTTATTTCTTGCCCGTCCTAGGCTTCTTAGTTTGCTTCCCGGGTGTCAAGGAGCGCTTTCTCTTCGTTGCCGTCTTCTTTGAACCTGTGATTTGGATGTGTGTTGTGATTGTTGAAAGCAGCTGTAGGTACTTCCTAGAGAGGGACACTGCCCAAGATGTGTTTGAGGTACTTTTTTTGAAGGTAGCACGGTGCATAGTGGCGTAGTGTGACCATTTGACGGGGTATTGCCTTTCTTTGTATACCACTGTGACCTGGTCTGACAGAGAACATAGATTGTGTCTGGTTGTCTGGTTGCGCAACTGGATTTAAGCCCATTCTCACTAACAGTTTTGGTCGTTGAAAGATGAGCGCAAGAATTTTAAAAAAATGCATCCAAGGGGGGAAAGCAGGTCCCCAAAAAAAAAGAAGCAAAAAAAGGACACGAGGAGAGGAGGCATACCGTCGTCACCATCCCCGCCAAACGCAACCTCAACATCGTCGTCGTTTGCTGCTCCCATTCCGTGTGCTTTTGCTTTCTGTTGTGGAGGGGTTTGAGTGGAATTTTATGAAGTTTTTTGATATTGATGCTTTGTGTTCTTGTTTTGTTTTGTTTTGTTTTGTTTTTGCATTGGAGGGGGGTGAAAGGGGGTGTTGGATGACAGTTGGAGGGGTGAGCAGATCTTTTTCTGTGGTGACGTTCATCCCAAACCTGGCCTACCACAAGACACCCCTGACGCTAGCAGAATTTGGGTTCCGATCACCACCAAAGGACGGATTATCGCACAAAAGAGAAGCACTTCATGAACACCAAACTGTACAAGCCTATTGTGCTGCATCGACAATCACTTTACACTGATGTGACCTCTCTACTCTCAAGAAGTACTCGGATCAGAGTCTGGGGATGGAGTCCCACAAAGTTGCGTATGAAGTAACCGCCATCTCCCGCTGTAACCCCGCCCTCAAAACCATTTTTTGGACCAGATGGGATGAGTCGGGAAAAGAGTTTTACGTCATTGCTAGGCTGTTGAAGAGGAGGAGTCTGAGGAGAGCGTTTACATAGCCTGTGACTTCTGCAGCAAGACACTGAACGAGGAGTCTCTCGCTGCACATATTGGCAGCGCAGTCCCGTGCACATGTACTGAACGATGTACCCTTTGCGACAAGCGAGTTAAAGTCATAGGAATGACTCAGCACATGTACATAATGCATCCTGTCTATTACGACGAACGCGTACCCCAACCAGCTGAAGGCTGAAAGGAAGAGGGGTCTGGTAACAAGACCCAATCGCAGAAGCTGTCGTGTTGGCAAAAATGGGGCACGCGAGCATGTGCTACCCTCCCTGCATTTCAGCAGGTTTCTCCAGCTGGCTGGGACGCATACGTGACCACGGCGCACCCGGTAATCCTCGAAGGGAAGTTACTGAGATTTCGGGAAAATACTGGTATAAAGATCTGTGGCTACGGAAGGTATAAACATATTTTTTAAACTTGGTTGCATTAGTGCAGACATCCGAGGATGAGCTCCACTGTACAACTGAATACCCCACTCCCTTTTTTTCCCACTTCCCCCTTCCCCTCCAGAAAAACTCTATCCAAAAAAATGCGAGTTCTCTGTTTTGCTGGTTTGTTATTGAAGGGACATACCTTTTTCAGGTGCTCAATTTTCTGTATGCTCTTTGCCTTCTCAGCCTCCCTCTCCTGCAGCACCTGGTTCTGGACAGCCTTTCCGAACTTCTGTGCGTGCTTCTGCTGCCGTCTCTCTGCCTGCGATTTGAGCTTATCTTTTGCGTAGTCCATGTTCTGCAGAAAGGGTGTAGTGTTTTGTTTTGTTTGCATCAACATTCACACCATTCTACTCACGCAAAGGTGAAAGGTAGACTTTTGTTGTTGTTATTATTTTTGCTTTTTGCTTTTTGGTACAACCACTCCTTCCTCACCTAACAAAAAAGTTACTTTGTAATCTATTTGTCTCAAAGTTTCGTGTTGCATTGAAGCATCCACACAAGGTGCTAGGGGTGAGGGATATTTATCCACTTCATCGCGACAGAAACTTTCCTTGTATATTGCATATCCACTCAAAAAAAGGCGAATTTTTGGGGTAATTATTTTCAAACACATACCTCTTTCACCTTGTTCATCTGGATATCACTCTTGATCATCTCAGCGTAGTAGTCGGCAGGTCTCTTGTTCGGGATGCCGTGCTGCTTGAGGAGGAGGAGGGCGGTCTCGACAGAGCGAAGGGCCTGTTCTTCGAAGAGCTTTTCCCTAAGGGAGTCGTCGTCTGCGTTCCAGTTGTCGCCCTTCACTAGGGGCTTCTGCGACGTCACCTGCAGACGCTCGGCCCAGTCCTGGGGCACAGTTGGGAGGACAAGCTTCTGGTCACCTGCCTCCTCCTCAGACTCGTCGCCCGACTCAACGGCGTGCTCCTCAGACGGCACATCCTCGGGCTCCGCAACAGGTGCCGACCCGTCGCTCGACTCATCCTGCTCCTCCTTCTTTCCACCCTTCCCAAACCGCGAGTAAAGGGGCATAGTGTAGTGTATTGTTTCTGAGGCGGGGGTGGAGGGGTGGAGGGGAGGAGGGTAGGAGGGAGATAGAAAAGAAGTATGTGGTTTTCATATCGTTGGTAGATGAGGGGGGGTGTATTTATAAAAGGGAGGGGGAGAAGAACAAAAGAAGTTGAATACTACGGCCTTACCGGATTTCGCGGAAAAGAACAAAATGTTTTTTTTGAGAGTGTTGGTTTTTTTCATTTACCGTATTCGTACCAATTATCGACCGTAAAACAGTATTTTTTAAAAGAAGATTCATGCCTGCAGTATCATTAGCATCGCCTTTTTGTCGTCACCTCCATTGTAGAAGAGATAGCTTACATAGAGAAGAGGGCCTGCGTCTGTCTGAGAAGATTGCTTCAGGTAGGCGATGGAGGAGTCCCTGCCATAGCCTGCAGTGCCTGAGGCTAATGTTTGGATGGACGGTTGGGTGCAGTCGAGGGAGGTACATAGCGCGATTTTCAATGCACCTTCTGAATCGGACGTTGAATTGAAGTACGAAAACATCGGAAACTCTGAAAACCCATAGTACAAATCCATCTCGGGGAACACCCCATACGCGTCTGCCCCAATATTGTCTACTACCACAGAACTGCAGGGCAGATCCCCTCCTACACCTGGAACAGAACAGTTTGCGTAGTACAAATCCCCGCTTTTGTTTTCAAGAAACATCGTCGAAATACCGACCCTATTTTGTATCGTGTATGAGTACTTCCCAAGATCTTTGCCGCTATCTGAAGCAATGTTTCCATGAGTAATATCCCCCCTTTCGCACGCAATGGTCTTACACGATGAATACGCGTAGCGCTTCGATTCGGCTTCGTAATAAGAGAAAAAAAGTCCTGTTCCAACGTACTGAACAGAAGGGTATTTCCCGGTGGAGATTCCGGAAGCGATAGTGAGGCTTTCATGAAAGGTGCTGCAGTGTGAGTTTTTGCATTGGATGTATTTAAGCCCAACGTTTTCGTCGAAGAACGTTATTAGAGGAATGTCATTGTCAGCGAAGGTAAAAAAGGAGTAGGCGGGCTGCGAAAGCAGACCCCCTTTCGCGATTTTTGTGACAGTGTAGTTGCTGCAGGCGACGTCGTTGCAGGCAACGAATTTTAACGAGGAGAGCAGCGGGTCCTTCGTCTGTTCAGAGTAGGAGAGAAGGGGGAAGCCTGTAGAAGGGGACATCCGCATGAAAATAAAGCGCGCGTTATCAGCATTCCCTGAAGAGTCTATCGCCACCTTGGTACTGTTTGTACACAATACGTCGCTGCAGTGTACACCCAAAACCCCACCCGTCTTCTCATCATTGAACGCCACAAAGGGAAGCCCATCTTGACCGATTTTTACGTTTGTATACCGACCAGAATAGGAAGCAAGCTCAATATTAGAAACAACACGAAGCGTCTCAGCATTAGTGAAGCTGGCAGCCCCCAAGAGCAAGAAGAAGACAGTCAACCCCATGGTGTATTTTCCCTGGGAGGGGGGGTTAAAAAAAAAGAAAAGTTTATAAGATGATCCTAAGCCTCTCGTGCTTAGTCACCTTAAAAAAAGACAAAGCTCTCAAGAAGGGTTCCTTTCCCTCCCCCGGTGCACATCATTCAATCATTGTGAATGGAGGGGTGCGTCGAGAGATCGGTTTTTTTTTGTAGCTCTGATATAAGCGTGAGCAACACACCTTCCGCGCACCACCCCGCATCCCCTCTCCCCACCTGGCCTGTCCGCTTTCCTCAAGCGGTGTGATTAGCCAGATCAACCACCGGAGGTTCAGAGAAAAAGCCACCCGCCAGCAGAGGCCAGACAGAGGTCGGGAAACGCGCTACAACATTTTTTTTTCCAGCAGAGTACGGAGTGCGGTTGAGTTGGTAGGCTTCGTTGATGAGGAGAGAAGAAAAAAAATGGGGAGGGGAAGGGGGAGGTGATTGCATGCATATGTATGACCATGCTTTCCATGGTCTTAGCGTTTTTGTTGTTGTTGTTGTTTTGTTTTGTTTTATTTGATGTTTTTTTTTAGCTAAAAAAAAAAGGAAAATGTGCAGGGCCACGTTGTGCTGTCGCAACGATGCCCCACCCACCCCACCCCTCTTTTTGCAAGGGGAAATTGGTTTTGTTGCATCTGCATTTGACATGCTTTAACAGCATTCATTTAGGTACCATTCAATATTGTTTGTTGCTGCATCGAGAATCACTATACACACTACCAAATTTCCCAGGGGGGGTATTTTTCTGAAAATAACTTTTTCCCCCCTCCCGAAATACTGTCTATTCCCTCAAAAAGGATATCCTAATGAGTGGAAATGAGTGATACCCTGTGTAGCGCAGAATACACCCATACCCAACTCACTATAATGCAACAGAACAAAATCACCCTTTTTTTCGGACAAAAAATAACTATTTATTCAACGCCTTTTAGCGTGGTTTTTTTTTGCGATAACTTCACGCATTTTTTTCCCAGGCGAGTGGTAGTTAATTTGCCGAGCGAAGCGAGGCAAATTGAATCCACGAGCCTGGGAAAAAAATAAGTGAAGTATCGCAAAAAAATTCGCTAAAAGGCGTTGAATACGTAATTTTATTTCACGTTAAATAAAGTATACGAAAGGATTTGGCACTTTTAGCGTGACTCATTTATTGTGCAATAACTAACGAGTTTGTGTCCCTCCAGGTAGCTCTCATTACCCTCCCGCCAGCGCTACCGGGAATCCCACGGGACCCCTAGCTAGGCTAGCGGGACTCCCGCTGGGGGGGCTGGCGTACCTGAGGGGCTGGAGGGAGGCTAAAAAAGGCTGGAGGGTCCCTCCAGCCCTGTTACCCTCCCGCGGGGGGAACCTGCAAAAACCCGGTAAACTGGGCCCGGGTGCTAGCGGGAGGTCGGGAAATGGCTATCGTGCAAGAGCGAGAGACATTCAGAAGATCCCCGCCCATCACAGAATATCATGTCAGCACCGCCTTCCTCACAATGAAGTAAGGGGGTGGTGTGTCCTTCGCCTTCATAGGTAATGAAGGAGTCGATTTCTTGTTTCGTAAGTGAGGAGTGTCTTGGACTGTCGTGTCGGTAGCCGGTCTCGTGTTGCTTCAAGAGACACACGAGCTTCGGAAACTGGTCTTGCAGTTGCACCCCATACTTCCTCACCAATATGCTGCTCAGCTTACTGAACGCTGTCCATTACGACGACGATTTGATGCACTATGCACAAAACAAAGTCGGCTTCCGTGGGCTTACCGTTGGGTTTCCCTTAAAAAGCGGTCCCATTCACGGATGTACGGTGTCGACGATGCTAGTCCTTCAACAAAACCACTGTAGTGCTCGTCCATCTCTTGTCGGAGGACCGTTTGCGTCTTAGATCCTTCGGCATGTTGCGTGTGTCAAAAAAAAAATGGGAAAAGTGCAAAAAAAAAATCGCAATTTTCAATTTTTAGGCGGGTGGTGGTGCAGGATGTACCAAAATTTAGCGTGAAGTTATCGCCAAAAAAAACCCCTGTTTTAGCGTGAAAAAAACAAAAATAAAATCACGCTCCTAAGGAATTGCAGTGAAAAAAAGCGAAAATGCGTGAAATAAATAAAGTTCAATTAGCGTGGTTTTTATTTGCGAAAAAAACACGGCGTGAAATTATCATTAAAAAGAATCACGCTAAAAGTGCCAAATCCTTCGTATACTTTATTTAACTGTGGAATAAAAGACAAAAAAGCAAAGCAAAAAAAAACAAAAAAAAAAAAAAAAAAAAAAAAGGGTTTGGTGGATGAACCTGAGATCTTATAGTACTCCGTTGAACCTCACACAGCAACCCAAAGAGAAAACCTCCCCTTTGCTTTTTGTGTGAAGATTTGCGCAAAGTGCACACCATCAAATCTTCTCCAATGCACGATAAAAAGGGTATTATGGCACCACAACAAATTATTGCAATATGTGCATCACGGCATCCATAAGCCCTTACCAGGACCTATCCTCCGGAGGTAAAAATACCACCTCCCACCTCTTACATTAAGCCCTTAATTTTAAGGCACTCTAAAATTAAGGGCTTAATTTAAGGGCTTAGAGTTCTTACTAAGGGCTTACTAAGGGCTTAGTAAGAAATTAAGGGCTTAATTTAAGGGCTTACAAAGAGCTTACTAAGAGTGTACTAAGACCATAGGGGTAGTTTTGGACCTCAGCAAAATTAAAATGCGATAATTGTGAAAAATCACCCAAAATTCCGTCACCCGATCGTCAGAGTGTGGGACAAATGCAACACTTACCGAAAAAATTCTACAATCGGACAAAAATCCTTCTCAACATCCAAAAAACACCTCGGTCCACATCCGCTGGTGTCCCGAGGTGGAAATATATGTATTACAGCTTTTGGGGTCTAGCGTGGGTCCCACAGAAATGAAGTACAAATGCATTTTGCAACGGGTGTGTGCCTCAACTGCTTCAAAGTACCCTTTTTTGTACCTGAAAATGACAACGTATCCTGTACCATAAGTGCAGTAAAGCCTTGCTTGCGTCCTCCTTCGTGGTTTTGGGTGTTCGCATGCGAGATTCATTATCGCATTCTCGCATGTAATTCTCGCATCACGGAGGATTTTAGCGTTACGTGACCACGGAGAATCGTGCGAGAATTGTGCAAGAATTTTTCGCCAGACCAAAAATAGTCCGAGAATGCGACTCGCATCGAGTCTATGACTACACCGGCCAAAATTCGTCCAAAACTCGCCCAAATTCAGGTCCTGTATGTATCATATTGTAGTGCATCTTGTCAAGATGCACTACAATATGGAGGACCACAAAGGCATGAGTAGGGGCTAGATTCGCTGTACAACGTACTCGCCATGCCGGTTAATAGCATACCTGCAGGCAAATGAAATTTCACTCATATTTTCGCAGGTGCACTTTTCCCAAGGTAAAATCCCCACCGAAAAAAAACTCGCCCTCCAAAAATGGGCGAGTTTTTTCTACTCGCCCGCACAGTATGCCTAGGGTAAGTACACTCTTGGTAAGCTTTTTGTAAGCCCTTAAATTAAGCCCTTAATTTCTTACTAAGCCCTTAGTAAGCCCTTAGTAAGAAATTAAGCCCTTAATTTTAGCTGATCTCAAAATTAAGGGCTTAAAAAATTAAGAGGTGGAGCTCATATCCCTTAGTAAGGGCTTATGGATGCCGTGGTGCATTCAATAAATTGAATACATTGTATTATAGTACCATGAGTATTTCAACACAAAAAGAAACCAAAATTGACTTGAAATACAAAAGCCCTCTCGTGAACAGTGTACCACAAAAAGAAAACAAACAAAGTCCAGCCACCCTCCCACAGAAGACAGATATGATTACTAAACAGAACGGCAAGGGGAGAGAGAAGAATATTTTTCTTTTGGAGGATGTTTTCAAAAAACACGCTGAATAATTTTTTTTTTTTTGAAAACTTTATAGTGTAGATACCAGGGGTTTTTGGGCATCAGGAAAAAGAAAAAGAGGAAGAACGTTTGATAACGTAAGACACACCCTCAGTCATTTGACTTTATATATGGGTCGATTTCAAAACCCCCCCCCCCCCAAAAGTTCTTTTTTGTCTTTTTCATGATATAGGCAGTTTTTTTGCAGTCTGAGGTCCGGAACCGCCCCAAAAACGATTTTCTGGGAGGTTTTGGGAGGTTTTGGGGCGAAATGGACCTTTTTTGACCATTTTTATGGTATTTTTAGGCTGTTTTTGGCCCTTCTTCTTACACAGCCTATTGGGGGTCAAAATAGCTATTTTTGACCAAAAAACATCAAATAAGCACCAAGAAAAGTGCCAAATGTGCCCAAAACAGGTCGGATTGGGCTCACAGCCCATTTTTGGGATATATTTGGGCCAACGGAGGCCTCCTGGCGTCAAATAAATTGTGTTTTTTGGTCAAAAATAGCTATTTTGACCCCCAATAGGCTGTGTAAGAAGAAGGGCCAAAAACAGCCTAAAAATACCATAAAAATGGTCAAAAAAGGTCCATTTCGCCCCAAAACCTCCCAAAACCTCCCAGAAAATCGTTTTTGGGGCGGTTCCGGACCTCAGACTGCAAAAAAACTGCCTATATCATGAAAAAGACAAAAAAGAACTTTTGGGGGGGGGGGGGGGTTTGAAATCGACCCATATCGTGCTCGCAGCAAACCTGTCTGGGTGCAAAAACTTTGAAGTGCACGCCTCGATTGGGTCGTGAAAACCTTTCTAGACAGGTTCTCGCAGCTACGATACATGGTGCTTATGTTTTTTTTTTTTTTTTTTTGAAAACTTGGTTGTAGTGTAGACACACCTGAGGATGAGCTAATAACACCTTTTCTTTTGACAATATTCAGGGCAGGATTTCTGTTCTAGGACAAAAAAACCCCCAAAAGTAGGTCAAAAAAAATGAAGTGGGTCCGAGCGGGAGTTCGTTTTCTTTTGGTCTGACCCACTATTTCACTTATTCCCTAACAAAATGGGTCAGCTGACCCACTTTCTCCCCAAATCTCCTGAATATTTTCAGGAGGGGGGTTTTTTTTTTTGGTGTATTCTGCTATTACAGTCTCTCATCATTATGTGTTATGGACAATAACCTACCTAAATATGTCGGTTTATGCACTCAACTATTTGCCTATTGAAAGGCTAGAAATACCATTTTTAGTAAAATTGCAACAGTGTGATCACAATGTACATCAGTTGCCCTTTTTTAGAGAGGAAGAAAGAAGCTGCAACATAAAGACAAAAGCCTGGTTTTATTTCAACCTACCCAAAAGAAAATTTATTTTGAAAAAAAAATTGTTGGAATAGTGTAGTTGCCACAAATGTGCAAGCTTCCACCTTTCAAATTTTATTTTTGAAAAAATACGCCCCCTTTGTTGACAGTGTACGCGAAAAAGGAAAAATTGATGAATATCTATACACATCAAATGGGGGGTGAGGCAAAATGGGTGCTTTTTTTTTTAAAACGCTTCTTGGAAAAAGGGTGAAATGCCTTGGGGCATTTCCTTGTAGTTCACTCGAAGGGAGGGGGTGTGTTGTATCAGCCTGACGTTTCCCCATCCAGACCAGAATGGAAAATATAACAGAAACAGTTTGAGAGGGAACAGGTCCCGCGTGCATTGGGCACATTCCATCAAATTGAAAGAAAAGTTTATAAGATGATCCTCAGCCTCTCGTGCTTAGTCTGATTAGATTACTTAATGTTTTGAACATTGGTTATTCATCCCTCTCGTGCTTAGTCACCTTGACAAGAATAGTTATTGATGCAGGGGGGGTTTGCATGCAGGCACACCTCCGACCCACTGTACGATGCCAGCCATCCGGATGAAAAACAAAAAAAAAAAAAAAAAAAAAAAAATGCAGATAAAATGTGCATCTATAAAAAGAAAATGGTAAAAATGAGCCTAAACTGTATGAGTTTAGTCACCAAGAAAACAGGTTTTTTTTTTTCGCAACAAATACGGAACAGAATACAAAACATAGAAAACATAAAGACGAAGCAAAAAGGGAGGGAGGAAACATTTAAAAATGAAAAAAAAATGAAAATGAAAGAGAAACGTTGCCAGTGCGACGCAGCCTTCCCGCCTTGGAGGGAGACACTGAAAGTCAGACACTGAAAACTCAGGGCGGTATATATAGCTAAGGGTTTCGCATTATTTTTTCTTGCTTTTTTTTGTTGTATCGACAATCACGTTATACCTACTGGTATAACGATCTGTACATTTTTTTATTTGTTCCACCAGATTTTTACCCCGCGTATAGGCACGTACAGGACCATATACGCGCCTGTACGTGGCCTGTACACACCTATACGCGGGGTAAAAATCAGGTGGTTGTTGCTGTGTCGACAATCACTAACCGAGTAGTATTGCACTCACCGTCGCCCAAAGGCTATTTGCACCGAAATGATATAGACGCAAATCGTCCTAAACTCAAGAAAGTAACTTTTTTTTTTTGCTTTTTTTTTTTGAAAGCGTAGATACACAAGCTGTCTCATCAATATTTGGGGAACGGGGCGAGGGTAAAAAGGGGCGTTTCTATGTAAGAAAATGAAGTAGTCGGTAAAAAAAAAAAGGCTCAGTACATCGTGTTTCAGTCCTCAACGCATTTTTTTTTTTTTTGCGTAGTGTCAGAGGGCGGGGGAACTTCAGAATGTGAAAGACCGTCCTTTGATGCAGAGACGTTTTAACCACTGTTGCATTTATCAAACAGGTTTACATGCTCTATTCGTTTCCCTTTTCGAACCCTAAAACCCCTTGATCAATCGAGAAAACCTCAGTAATATGGCTTCTGTGATCGTGCAAGGGAGGTGTAGCTACCCACCCTACCGACTTCTCCCCTCATTATCTTTTTTTTTGAAAACTTGGTTTTTTGTATTAGTGTAAACACCCAGAATGAGTTCCACAATGTAAAAATTTTTTTTGAAAGTTGGCGTTCTCACGATGGGGGTGAAGCAGCGCATATGCAGGCATACATACACAGCCAATAACCCCCGGTCTGATTTGGATGGGGAAAAAAAGAAGAAGAGGTTTATAAGATGAACCTAAGCTTGACTTCACGTGCTTTAGTCGCCTTACACAAAGGTGAAGTTATTTGTAATAGTGCAAACCGCCTCTGGGAAGCAGGGCACTGACACTCCGCGGGTTATCGAAACCCCGACAAAAACAAAAGTGAAGTTTATATAAATAAAGGCAGTGGGATTTTTCGACAATGTAACAGAAAATTCCATTGTATGTGCCATCCCAGCCACCACAGAAATTCCAACCAATAAAATTGCGATTTATGTTTTATTCAGACTCGGGAAAGACAAACAATTGTTTCATATACTAACTATTCTACTGAATAGATGGTATAATAGAAACAAACAAAAGGAGGGGGTTTTGGCAAAGATGATACCAAGCCTCTTGTGCTCAGTCACCTCAACCTTCACAAACAATGCAAAAAAAAAAAAAAGATGAAAAAAAGAAAAAAAGAAAAAAACGAAGAAAACGAAGAAAAAAGGCAATTGAATACAGCCCTTTATCCCCCTTCTAATGAGGGCGAAAAAGACCATTTAAAACAACGGCGCAGACTGGGGGAGAGAGAAGTTAAAAATGCAAACTCCTCACTGTTCATCGACGGAAGCAGGCACTGGAGAAATATAAAAAAAAACCCCCTCCTTCTTTCCTCCCCCTTTTTTGTGTAACCCCGCCAGCAAAAAATCGCATAACACTCGGTTTTTTTTTTGAAAATTTGATTGGCTCGCTTTTTCGTTCCCTCCCCCTCCCCTCCCGACCCCCCCCCTTTTTTAGGCCAGGCAAAACATTGGGGTTTTATTTCACAGAATTATTTTGAGGGTAATGGAGGGGTTGGGGTACGGTGTTGTGTTGTGAGGGGGAGAAGTGGGTCGGTGGGGTTGGATTGGGAGAAAGGGCTCACGACTCTGCGGAGGAGAGTTGTGGGGACGGTGTGTTGGGTGTTGAACGCAAAGGCGAGGAAGATAAAGCTGAGCACTGTTAATGGAAGAACCAAACGGGAGAACTGTGCAGGCGCAACCGTTGACGCAACAGTCACCCCACCCACCAACACCACAAACGCCGCCAACAACAACGCCACTGCCCTCGCAAGCGCCGTCGACTGCCACCACGGTACCACCACCTGCTCCTCCTCTCCCCCTTCCTCATCCTCCTCCACCGCACACAACGGGTCGTTCTCCCCTCCGTCTCCATCCTCTTCGTCTCCACCAAACCTCTTCATCTCCAACCCTTCTGTCGCCACCTTAGATGATGGTCTGATGTCCATACTCCGCTCTGTCGAGGGTGCATTGAGGGGATCAGTCCTCGAGCTGCTTGAGCTTGAGGAGCTGTTCATGCGCTTCGAATCTGAAGAGGTGGAGGTGGACCCACCGTTGCCGCTGCTGTCGTCCTCGGAGTTGGCGGAGTTGCTCGAGTTGCTCTCAGAGGTGGAGGCGGTGGTGGTGGGGGAGGCTAGGTCGTCATGGTGAAGAGGTTGTACACGGCGTACATCAATCCCATAGTCGCCTGCCGCCAGAACCGGCCCAAAGTGCTCGCTTTCCGAATATTCCATTAATAATGCCTTGGCAGTAGGGCGGTCTGCAGCATCCATAGAAGTGGTCCGCCAAATAATGCTGTCAATCGTTTCGTCATACGCCAAACTATGCGTCTGATGGCTTTCCTGCAGACACAGCTCTTTCAAAGCTACCTGCCGGTTTTCCTCTAAACCCGACGGCAATGGATGGCTTCCCCCCAACGCAAGATATCCAAGCACCAATCCAAAGGAATAAACATCAGATGGGTAAGAATATCCGGTACCTTGAAGACGTTCTGGGGCCATCCAATTCTCGCTTCCAACGAGAGAGAAGACTAGAGAACCCTCATTTTTCTCGGTGACGCGAGAAATCCCGAAGTCTGCGAGTTTGATGACTCCGTTGTGTCCGATCAGGATATTGGCAGGTTTGACATCTCTGTGGACGAGGTGGCGCGAGCAGAGGTGAAACAACGCATCTAAGAGAGAGATTGCGACAATGTGAATGCCATAGGAGGTCATATGGTTGCGTGCTACATAGTTCTTCAACGACCCATACGGCATGTACTCCATTAAAATGCACACCTGAGACAACGACTTCGACCAAAACGCTGTATGCGAAACCACCAAGTGCCTCTTGGGTTTTTTGCTCCACTTCAGATTCTTCACCTCCTCCACAGACTTCGAGAAGGTTACCCTCTTCAGAGCGTACACTGCGGATGGATCGCTGTCTACCTGCACACGAAACACATCTCCAAAGGTGCCACGACCTATCTTAGCAAAGTTTGTTAATTGGTCGTACGAAATGCGTGGAGTCGCTGGGGCAGGCGCGGCGGTGCAGATGTCCTCGGTACCACGGTGGTTGCCTTCGAAGTACATCTTTGCGGTGCGGCTCGTCTCCTCCACATTGGTCGATCCAAACTCCACCTGCGGGCTCGACGACGCACCCCCTGCTGTCACCCTCGCCTCCACAAAGTCTTTATCATCCACAGCAACACCCGCCAATGGGCTAGCCTTTGTCAAAGGAACACGCCGTGTCGGGTTGAACTCACCCTTCAGCTTGACGGGTGGGCGCGGCTTACCGGGCCGCATTATGAGGCCTGAGTGAAAAGAAAAACAAAAATTTGTCTCAGCTCTTTGGTAAGCCTCTACTCTATTGTACGGTTTTTTTTTTTTTTTTTTTTTGTGTGTATGTTCTGAGGTTATGTAGGTAGGTGTTTGACAAAAATAGGGGTAATTCTTGAGAATATGTCCCCATGATGGGGATATTGGACGATAATGGTAGGACCAATGATTACATTCAGCTTCGACTTTCTGTGGGAAAAGTTCGGAGGAGAATGCAACGCATATAGAGGGTGTCTGCAGAAGAGGTGTGAAGCCTGCAATATGCAGGAATGGCTTTGGGGGGGAACCAGGAAAAAGGGGGGGAAATGAAGTTGATTAGGTGCAATTGTTTGATTTTTTGGCTGTTGCTGGAGTGTGGGGGTACTAGGTCGCGAATGGTTTTATTTACATTGCGATGATGAAAGTTATGTTTTTTCTTCTTTTCTTCCTTGATCTTTTTGGGGAAAAGCGGGGGTGTGTGTGTGGTGGACAAAAATTGATGCTGTATTCCTCCTGCAAGGCCCCTCTGAAAAATTACAAATACCCCATCTGAAACAGTGCAGAGGTAAAAAATAAAGCGAAAGGCTGATTGTGTTAAAGAAAAACGCCATTTGTTTACAGTCATTTTGGACACATAGTCGCAAATGCATGGCAAAAAAAAAAAAACAAGCAAAACTTGCTGATACACACTCCACAAGGGAACACCAGACATCCTTTGCTTAAGAAAAGAAAAAAATAATCTTGAAATGTGAAAGCCTCTCGTTCACATCCAGACGAGCGACGAACGACGCTGGTCGGATGAACCTAAGCCTCTGTTTAAAAAAACAAAACGAGCGGCTTGCATCTACCTTGAAAGAAGGACAACAATATCTGCCCGACTACCGCTGAAAAGCCCCCTCTCTCTCTCTCTCACCTCTGTACGATACCAATTTCCTCATTGTTTTTTTTTGTATGATTGACTGTTCCGAAGACTGGCATCTGCTGTGTACAATAAATATGTTGTGCATATTAAGGTAGATACCACTCACCTTTATACACAGTAGCAGAAAACGTTGGTAGACTAGGTGCTATTTTTCATAGTATTTCGGTTCAAAAAAAAAATAAAGAAAAATTTTATAAGATGACCCTAAGCCTCTGGCATTGCTTAGTCACCTTGATAACATTCGTTAAATAAAAGGTGAACTTGATAGTGCAAAAACGCCTCTGGGACGCATGCAAGGCGCACTGCAGGCACCGATGGGGGAGGGGGGGATACATTTTCTAGCTCAGCCAATGCACAAAACAAAAAAGAGGGGTAAAAAAAACCCCCCAAAAGGATCGAACACAAAGGAGTCATATATGGGGTACCAAAGCCTCTCTCCTCCTGCTCAGCTCCCCTCCCCTCCCCGCTTCTTTTCACTAAACCCTACCTTTGATGGTGTGTGTTGTGTGTTCTGCTGTGTTATTTCCATAAGAATGCGAGCATAACTTGGTTTGTGTTTTGACGTATTCTCACGGTTAACGTACAGCCAAAAAAATCACACAACACAGGCGACCATCACCCCTGATACCCCCTTACATCGTATCATGCACCTACATGTTGTCCAACTCCTTTCTCACAACCTCGTAGACAGAGAAAATCGCAGCGTTCGCGGGGAAGGCCCTCACCTGTGTTTGTAGGAAATTTTTTTTTGATAATTTGTTGGATTAGCGAAGGCTGCCATAGAGACAGTCTTACTATTTTTTTTGTATCGACAGCTCCACCAAAAAGGATTCATGTTGTGCATTGCTGTATCAATGACGTAAAAAAATACAGAATAAATATCACAAAATATTGCACCAAAAAAAAAAAAAAAAAAAATTCCTATCGGAAAAAAAACGGGGTGTGGTGTGGAACTCCATCCTGTAGAAATAATCTACAACACGCCCAGCATTCTGCTCTTCTGCAGGTATGCTAACGCTCTTCGTACGCTGCCAGACCCACTGGCACGCCAGCATCTGAAACGTTCAAGAAGGGGGGCTGTCCTCTTCGTCCAGCACCATCTGCTCGATAGCGTTGTTGGACGCCCGCTCGGCAGGCTCGGCGTGGTCCAGCTCGTTTTTGCCCACAGGCTCCCCACATTGTCGTCGTCGTTGGAGCAGTGCGGAAGGAACACAGAATGCACAGACTACAACACATCGATCACACCAGGCGCATCAGCACCTCCAGCAAATCGCCAGGATGCTACGGTGGTTTCGAAAATCGCGCGGAGTTTTCCACAGCACACCCGTTTTTCCTTAGCAATTACTTGTCCTTGTTGTTATTGTTGTTTTCAACCACCTTCCTTCAACCCTTGTAGGATCAGTTGTTATTTTTTTCGCGAAAACATGAAATTACACATTTCAAGAGAACAAATTAAAAAGGGTCCTTATTTGCATTTTTGGGCTCCGCCCGTGCAGTGGTGGGGTCAATCTCGAAAATTGGACAATTTTTTGATCACTTAAATTTTGAGAAATATGAGCCCGGTTCCTTATACGTGGGGCCCATTTTTGGCTAAAATTTTCCTCAAAATCTGGTTTTGTAAAATTGACCCTTTACTCCCCCCCCACATCGATTTCAATACTATACCTTACTTCACCTACGGTTACCCTTACAGGGGGGTGAAGGAAGGTAAGTTGAAAAAGGGTCCTTATTTGCATTTTTGGGCTCCGCCCGTGCAGTGGTGGGGTCAATCTCGAAAATTGGACAATTTTTTGATCACTTAAATTTTGAGAAATATGAGCCCGGTTCCTTATACGTGGGGCCCATTTTTGGCTAAAATTTTCCTCAAAATCTGGTTTTGTAAAATTGACCCTTTACTCCCCCCCCACATCGATTTCAATACTATACCTTACTTCACCTACGGTTACCCTTACAGGGGGGTGAAGGAAGGTAAGTTGAAAACAAGAACTGAACCAAACACACAAACTGATAGATAAAAAGATCGATACAAAAGAACGTGCACAACACTTCCAAAATTCAGAATATTCGTGAAAACTCCACTCACCATTGCAATGTTTACAAACAATCTCGAATTCTAAGACAGCACGGGTCTGTTACGACCATATCAGGGCCAAAAAAAGAGTTTGAAATACAAAGCCCTCTCGTAAACAGTGTACCTTGGTACACTGTTGGGTGGACACCCAACCATGCAGTACTACATCCATTTCGTGGTTTACATCTGATATGTGCTACTCCTGCAAAAAAAATCTTTCTCATACCATGGTGACACCCCAGCCTTTGTAGAGACCGCGCAGCCCGGCGGAGGCGTAGATCTCTTTGAAGGTTGCGGAGAAGGAGGATGCGTCGGAGCTGCGCATGCGGGAGCCGACAACGTCTGCGGGGAAGAATGCTGACCAGTAGGCACACCCGCCCATGGCGCCTGCGAGGGCCGTGTAGTGTGCGGGGAGGTCGTCCTTGGCACAGCCGAGACGTGTGTAGAAAAGCTTGCGGAAGTACTCATAACCTCCATACCACGCCGCATTCCCAGGCAGCTCTCTCAACAACATAGAGCTGTGCCCCTTAAACAAACTCTTTACACCCCCCTCCTTCACAACAGAGACCGCACAGCTTGCAAAGTTCTTATGTCCAGCTTGCGTCTGCATAATACACTTAATTCTCTCCACCGGAGATAGCACATGAGAAACTGCCAACCCTGACATGCTTCCGCAGGCGCATAGTTGTGCCAAAGAGAGCTCCCCGTTTTCCCCCTTTGCGCCAATGTATTCCTTCATGTTCCGTTGTGCCAGACCATATGCCCAAAACAACGTCGCGTTTTCCGCCATAGCTCCAGCAATAGGGCTGCCCACACCACGGTAGATCCCCTTCAGGCCTTCCTCCTGGAAGGTTTTGGTGAGGCAGTCGGTGGCCCCGCGGTATTTTGCCCCAGAGGTGTCCATCTGAAGGCGGACTTTGACAGTGTCGAAAGGGTACTCAAGAAGCTTAGAGCAGATCCCGCTGATAGTGCCTGCGGTGATGTCCTTAACGGAGTCGAGAGACATTGTGTTTTAGTGTGTTTATATTTTTTTGGTCTCTTTTGATGGTTGGGAGAAAGACAGAAAAATTGTACTTGAAATAAAAGCGCTCTCGTGAAACAGTATTGCTATGCATTGACCGGTATACCGTAGTGTGAAGTGACGTTGATATTGATGCATGCTATGCAATGCGCAGCGTGTGCAGTCCGTCGTGTGCGTGGGGTGGGATTAAGGAGTAAGCAGGAGAGGAGTACAAGGCAGCAGGTGAGGTGCAGCCCCACCCCCATTTCAATGCTGCACCGCAGCGTACCGTCCGATCCAGTAGGAAGCGAAGAGATCGCGACTACGAGGTATACATCCCGCTTCCATTCATCAGGAATAATCGAGGATCTTATTGGAGACGCAGGTTAATTAAGTCTGCGTGATGCAGGCAGAGATTTATATACCATAGTAGAACTGAGGCTGAACCTCAGTTTTGAAAAAAAAAAAAAACTTTTGCAGATTTGGAAAAAAAGTTTTTTGCATTTTTTGGGGAACTGGGTTGCTGACCGCACCATGAAATCCCGTACCATACAGGCTGTACCCAAATTTTTTTTGCCTGCGGCGCCATTTTTCCTTTTTTGCTCCGCAAAAAAGGGTTCGTTGAGTGACTCTGTGGTGTAAAAGGCTAGATTTTTACACCGTACCCCAATTTTTTTTCGCCTGCGGCGCCATATTATATTATTTTTTTTTGCTTCGCAAAAAAAATTGAGTCATGAGTCCTGATATGGGCGAAAAATTGCATCCGGGTGCCCTTTTGTGCACTCCTCCTGAAGGGGTGAAAGGTGCTGTGAATGCTACCTTGCGTGCTGGAGTCAGGCATAGTGCATGTGGGACCTGCTGGAGCCCTAGCCAGTGAAGCCCCCTGGGCTAGTACAATGATGATACTTCAATCTGAAGTCCATTTCTTCAAAAAAGCCCCTCCGTGCCTGCAGCCCCCTCAGGAATAGCAACCTCACTTTTTTTGCACTTTTGGTAAGGAAAAAAATCGTATATAAATCCCTGGATGCAGGGTCCGGTTAAGAAAAAAAAATGAGGGAAGTGTGGGGAGTACCTTTGTTTTTGTTAAAGTTTTATTTTAAAATGTTTTTTTTTTTTTGCCTTTGTTTTTGAGGAAACTTCTTTTTTGCTCCTCTACCCACGCCCACTAAAAGAGGGCCCCCCTCTTCATCAGTTTTTTTTTTTCCTTCCCGTCTCCCATTTTAAAAAAACCCTTCTCTCTCTTTTTTTACCTTTCTGGCTTTTGCTTCTCCATTCACAGAAAAGATTTAGGAGGACCCCCAAAAAAAAAATGCCTTTCATGGCTTAGCACTCGGATTCCATCGAAGAGAAGCTACTAACATATTAGCTCAGTACAAAAAAAAAAAAAAATTGGAAGAAAAAAGAAAAAACATTATCGTTACCTCTGGCTCTGAGCGCTTCCTGAAGAGTGAGGCAGACCATTTAAAAAAAAAAAAAACAAAAAAAAAAGTAAGTATGGCTGCACTCCACTCATCTTTCCAACGACCTTTTTTTTATTTAACAAAAGCAAGCAAACAATAAAACTTTGCTCGACACGTGAAAAAGGTAAAAAAAAATTGCACACTTTAAAAAAAACATTTTAAAAACATCCTCAACACCCTTTGCTTTGGACACAAAGTCACGAAAAAAAAAAGAAAAAAAAAAACACAGCAAAACTTTTAAAAAAAGAGAGAAAAAAACACACTTTAGGAGATAAGTCCACATTTGCACACACCTCTCACATCCACATCATTTTTTTTTTTTTTTTTGTAACACTCAAGAAAATGAGATGAGGGGGGGGAATCAACAGACCAGACACCTTTCGCTCTGAGAAAGAGCGAGAAGAAAGAACAATAATGTCACCCTTAAGCAACCTTCCCAAAAAGGGTGCTTTTTTTATAATAAAAAGGGGGGGAGTTATTTGCTGTAAGTCTGAACATTCCTGACAACCAACTAAAACCTCTTGCAGGAAGGAAAAATACAATGCCTCCCTACAAATGCACACAAAAAAAACAATATGTGTATGAGTAGGTGAGGGGTGTAGCAAAACACAACCTACGTCAAGAAAAGACCTTCCCTAAAAACCCTCCCTATATTTTTTCCAACACAAAAAAAAAAAAAAAAAGAAGAAATCGTACATGGAGATCACTGCACTTTGTGTTGTCAATTTAGTTTTTTTTCCCTCAAAAAAAAAAAAAAAAATACCCAAAAAAAAATCTCAAAAAAAAAAGCACCGTTCTTCTTTATCCTATTGTACCTCCCCTTCTGGATTAGATTGGTCTTCTTATAGAATTGTTCGAAGCAGAAATAAAAGGGGCATTTTTTTTTTTGAAAGAAAAGAAAAGAAAAAGATAGAGGGGGTGAAAAAAAGGAAGAGGAAGCCTTCGTTGTTATCCAGATGGAGAAATGCAGCCTTATTCTAACAACAAATAACAAAAAGAATAATTTGAAATACCGCGTTTGGAAATATTATGGACCGAATAAATAAAGAAACAAAATATTATGGACCGAATTAATGATGGTACGTTTGAGGTTTTTGAGTTTCATTTGGTACTTAATTCGGTTCATGATGTTTTGGGGGGCAATTTTTTTTGTACTTGTCCCCCGAGGAAAGGGCGAATCTTATTTTTTTGACAAGTACTTTTTTGCCCAGAACGATATGAATCGAATTAATATTTGGTTCGGGTTATTGTTGGACCGAATTAATTATGGTACGTTAGAGATTTTTTCGGGACATTTGGTACTTAATTCGGTCCATAATATTTCCAATCGCGGTATGAACACGCCATTCATCTTTCAAAAGAAAAGGGGGGGGGGGGGGGAACATTGTAGAAGCAAACCTTGAAAAAGAGATGGGCTAGGGGAGCACCTTAAAAAAGGGATTAAGGTACACACATAAAAACACATCTTTTCCACAATCGTTCTCGCTTTTTTTTTTTGGGGGGTATGGGGGGGGTATGGACCCACATAAAATGCAGCATTTTTTTTTTTTAATGAAAAATGGTTCCTAGCGGTTTAAATAGAAAATCAACCACGCTAAGATTTAAAAAAACATCAGTGAGGGAAGAGAAGGGGGTTTTTTATGCGAACGGGATGGGGCATTATCTCCGTTTCAACCTGCCTCCAGATATAAAAAAAACACCCTCCTCCAACCTTACTTTTGTTTAATCTGCAATGGGAGCATGGGGGGAACGGTACACTCGGTAATCTTTTTTAAAAAAAATCTTAGGGCAACAAAGATTTCGACACAAAAAATAAGGGGGGAAAGGACTATTTGTAGTGTGAGTGGTGTGTGTGTTTTGTTGTTGTTTTTTTTTTTTTTTTGTGGGGGGGAAGAGGGACCAAGGGAGTGGGGAGGACCGCAAAAAAAAAAGAAAAAAAAACACAAAAGAAATACAACCCCCTTTCTACTTGCGACGGCGCTCGTAGAATCTGGCAACGATTTTCGGGTTCACCTTGTCAAGCGCAAGCTGCAAGGAGGGGAGGGTAGGAACGGAACACAAGAGAACGACACAATATCAATTAAACCCGTAACAGAGGGGGGGGAATGAAGCCTCTTCAGAGAAAGACAACCACATACTAAGTACAACAAGGGCATTAAGAAATTTGACGTGAAATATAAAACCCCTCTCGTCAGAGAGAACAAAGTAGAGTTAAAATAGAAAGCCCTCGTGATAGTGTACCAAACAAATGTAAGATTAGAATGTGCCCTCTCACGTACATGTCGTTACCAATATCGTAATGCGGGAGGAAAGAAGACTTGGGTATATGAGTCTAGTTGTGGCCCATCATTACAACGTATCGTTTGTGTAGGGAATGTGCTTGAAAAAAACCTGGCTTGTTTCCAAGAAAGAAGAAACCACCATACCTTGGGGAAGATTCTGAGGAGGTCCCAGCACAGCTCAAGGGAGTCGAAGATCGTCCGCTCCTCGTTGTAGTCCTGTAGGAAGAGGTGTTTTTTTTTTGAAAAAATGCAGGGGAAAAAATGGAGAAATATTTGGTAAGATGTCACCTCAAGTCAGACGAGAAAGTGGTAGAAGAGTGACGCAATAAAAAATACTTTATGTAACCATACTACCCAGAGGATGGTGTCAATACAACAAATTTGACAAAAAAAAAAATTCTGTAGATGTCCCACTGTGAGAATGGAGGGTGGGGTGGGGGAGGGGAGGGGGAGTGACAAACCTGCTTCAGGAATTGTTCCTCGAACTTGCCCAGGAACTCAAGGAAACGCTTGTCCTCCTCGTTCAGTGCTTCCTCTCCAACAACGGCCTTCATGGCCTGGGCATCCTTCGCC
Organism: Rhynchopus sp. YZ270_cl-10; assembly: GCA_964035575.1. Lineage (NCBI taxonomy): Eukaryota > Euglenozoa > Diplonemea > Diplonemida > Diplonemidae > Rhynchopus > Rhynchopus sp. YZ270_cl-10. The sequence goes on along the minus strand of OZ037834.1, from coordinate 1,679,474 downwards.
TGGGCGTAGGCGGAGTACATCTGATCGCACACTCCTCCGTGGTCCTCACTGTGTGGTGGTAGGTTGTAGTTGATAAAACATCAAAACGTTCATAAAGAAAGGGTGTAATATGAACCGACACTGTGTTTGCTCGTCAAAAGAACGGATATGTTTGCTGTTGTCGACAATGTTCGCAAGAGAGGAAAAAAAAAAAAGCAAAAAGGTGGGCAGACGTAGGGCACATGCTTGGTTGCCTACACAAAATGCAACCAAAAGTTGTTTAAGATGGCATATCACTGAGATGGTGTTTGCCCTCTCGTATCGTCGTGCTCGGGGTGGCCAGGTTGGACACCATGGGGGGGAAGTGATAGGTGCATACCGGGTCATCATCTCACCAGTCTCACTGTCCTTGCCAATGGCGTTCTTCATCAACCGCGACAGGGACGGGAGGATGTTCACCGGCGGGTAGATACCCTTGTTGTTCAGCTGACGGTCGACGTAGATCTGTCCCTCCGTGATGTATCCGGTCAGGTCAGGGATAGGGTGAGTAATGTCTGTGTGTGGTGGTGGTGGTGGTGGTGTCGGACAAAAGTTATAATATGCCAAATGAAAAAAAGCACACAAAAGTACAAAAGAAAAGAGAAAAGAGTTGGTAAAGAATAAACCTAAGCCTGCTTAGTCTGATTAGATTACTTAATGTTTTGAACATTGGTTATTCATCAATCTTTTTTGTTGTATTTTTGGATCCTTTTTGTTTTGTTTTTGTTTTTTTGTAAATATGGCCTGCTTAGTCACCTTGGAGAAAAATGTTTCGGGTCAAAACTAATCCACCAAATGGCATACCGTCGTTAGGCATGGTCAGGATGGGGAACTGGGTGATGGACCCGGCACGTCCGTTGACACGTCCTGCGCGCTCGTAGATGCACGCCAGATCGGTGTACATGTATCCGGGGTATCCACGACGTCCGGGGACCTCTTCACGGGCGGCGGAGACCTCACGAAGCGCGTCGGCGTAGGAGGACATGTCGGTCAGGATGACAAGCACGTGAAGACCGCAGTCGTATGCCAGGTACTCCGCAGTGGTGAGCGCCAGACGCGGCGTAATGATACGCTCAATGGTCGGGTCGTTCGCAAGGTTCAGGAACACAACAGACTTCGACAGCGACCCGTTGTTCTCGAACTCGTCCTTGAAGAAACGCGCGGTTTCCTGGTTGACTCCCATCGCCGCAAACACAACACAGAACTCCTCCTGCTTCTGGTCCGCACCAGGCTGCTGCACGAGACCTGCCTGACGCACAATCTGCGCAGCAATCTCGTTGTGGGGAAGACCTGCTCCACTGAACAGGGGGATCTTCTGTCCACGCGCGATGGACATCATGACGTCGATGGAGGAGATACCGGTCTGGATCATCTGACGGGGGTACTCGCGGGACTGGGGGTTGATCGGGATACCACTGATGTCACGGAACTGCTCGGGGATGACGGCACCACCGTTGTCGATGGGCTTTCCGGATCCGTTGAAGATTCTTCCAAGCATGTCCTCTGCGACTCCGAACTCAAGAATCTTTCCTGTGAACTCGCAGTGGCTGTTCTTGGCGTCAATGCCCGAGGTTCCCTCGAAGACCTGCACCACTGCCTTGGTTCCGTCCACCTCAAGGACCTGGCCTCTTCTCTTCTCACCGTCCGCAAGCTCGATGTTCACAATCTCTGCGAATTTAGGGTTACGCACATCTTCCAAAATGACCAGCGGCCCGCTCACGGCACGGATCGTACGGTAGTCGAGACGCGGGTGGAGCGAGTACTTCTGCTTCAGCTCCTCCAAGTGGGTGTTAAGAAGAGTCGCCTTGCTCTTCAGCTCTTGTTCCGGCTCTCCGTGTCCCATTTTTAGGTGAATGAAGGGTATTTCCCACTGTAGAGGTAAAGATTGAATAGGATAAGGTGAGGGGGCATGCGATACAAAAAAAAAAGGAGGAAGGGGAGAGAGGGGGGTATGTGCATATTGTATTGGTAATGGCAAATGATTTTTTTTGTAAAATTTTGTTTTGTTTTGTTGGGGGTTTTTTTTCTAGTTCCGTTCTCACCTCACCAGATAGCATCTGACAAAGAGAGAAGGGAAAAAAGAGAGCAGCTCTTTTTTTTTGCGTTTGATCTTTTTTTTTTTTTTTTTGCTAAAACCCGCACATTGTATTGTGTGGGTAGGTTTTTGATTCGTAGCGGGCCCTGCACCCACGTTTCCGTTCCCATAAAATTTCCTTTGGTTTTTGTGTCGGTCGACTGCAAAACACAAATGAAACCTTAAAAAGACGAAGTGCACCTCTTCTCCACGCGCACCTCTCGAAGTAACGTGGTGTAGAATAACTATCAAAAAATAGGGGTGGAAAAAGCAAGACGTAGCTAAACAAAAAAAAGTGAAATAATGAAGAGTAGCTTTGAAACGTGATAATCGGTTGTGTTTGTGTCATCCAACTAGAAGCACCTTATTATACCTGAAATTAGGGGGTTTAAATACCACCAAACTCCTTTAAACACCACCGAAATTTCAGGAAACACGCTGGTAAATCCAATTAGAACAAACGGCCTTGTCACAATTCGCTATCCCCAATTGATAAAAATAAAAAAAGAGAATTTTTTGTAAGATGAATGTACATCAAATGTACAGACATAAAAAAAGGGGGGGCATCGACCAACATATAGTATCGCTGTACAAATGAATTCAGTTTTTTTTCTTTTCTTTTCTTTTCTTTTCTTTTCATTTTCTTTCATTTTGCACCTAGAACGCATCTGATATTTTTCAGTCTACGTACTCAGAACAAAAAAGACAAATGAGAGAAAATTCAAAAAAAAAGAGAGAAAAAAAAAAAACACACAGAAGACAAATGCTAGCCACACACATACACCCATTCTCCCAAAACTGGGTGCAAAAAAAAAAGTAACAACTCTTAGCCTCTCCAAAATGACATTTTGATATCATTCGTGGGCAATCTGTGTTTACTCATTTTTTTGTTTCATTTTTTTGCATTTTTTCCCCTCAAAAACAGACGCGAGGCCTTTGAAGCGCAACATATCTGGAAAAAATAAAAAAGAGAGGGTAAAATAATTCAATTGGTTAATGAACATGAAGGTGATGCACCAAAAAAAAAAAAAAAAAAAAAAAAAAAAAAAAATACTGAGCAACAAAAGGGGGATAAAAAGTGGGGGAGATGTAAAAAGCAAATTTTGAAAAAGAAAAAAAAAGGGAGCTTTTTTCCTGAACGGTGCGTTTGTTCGGTCATCATGTGTGTGGGGTTTCTTTTTGGTGTGAAGGGGCTGGAAATGATATTGCAGACAGCTCTCTGACCATCGTATCCTATCGGCCGCAAATTGTGGCAGATATGGGTATGTGTTGTTTGCGTCTGCAAGACCCCCACACAGCACACACACAGAAACGATCCGAACACACCGTTCTAAAAACTCTGGAGAAAGGAAAAAAAAAACTTTGAATGCTGAATATGCTTCAAAGAAAAATGTGAGAGGAAGAAGTGGAAAGTGGAAGAGGAAGATGAAAAGCTATGGTGCGCAAGGGATTCACCACTTTTCATTTTTTGGTTTGTACTTTCCTTTCGGAGGGGGAGCGGGGTGCTTTTAATATAAAAAATAGAGAAATCACTCGTCATCTTTCATCCTTGCATTTTTTGAAAGAATGCCCTGTGTCTATGCGACGAACCAGTTGGCCTGGCCGGTGGCGGCAACGTTGGGGCATGCGGTGGACCAGGCACTTCCTCCGTTGAAGGTGTTGATCTTGTACTGCACCTTCGGGCCGGTGGGACCGGAGTGTGCGTACAGGTCTGCGCTGTGGAGGTCCCACACCTTGGCAGGTGTGAAGCCGCTCCACTGTGCAGGCTGCGGGTCCGTCGACGCGCCGTTACGGTCGTAGAAGTTGTGGTAGCTCATCTCGTCGTTCAGCCCTGTGCTGGCGCCGGACACGGACGGGCCTGCGTTGTACTGCGAGCTGCTGGCTGCGTTGTCGTATCCCTGGCACACCTGCCACATCGCCCACAGACGGTCGATGTTCGCGTGGTGCAGGAAGAAGATCGGGTCCTCGGGGCTCCAGTTCGTGATCATGTAGCCACCAATGCGCGCGTGGATCTCCGAGTGCTCCTTGTCCTCAAGGACGTTTCTGAACCCAGGGTTCGTGTTTGTGTCGTACCCGTAGGTCGCCTGCGGGAGGAAGTCGGCTGCCTGGGCTGCGGCGCTGCGCACCAGGTTGTCGTTCGCAAAGTAGCGGAACAGACATTTGTTAGTAAGCGGCCAGTCCCCCTTGTCGCCAACCGGCAGGGAGCCGCTTGTCTCGTGCGAGTGCACCCACGCACCTGCGCGGAACGGACCGTCCGACACACAGCACCCATCGCTGTCGCTGGCCCCCGGACCCACAGGGTGGTTGCATTTCTCCGCCTGCGTGCGTCCGTTGTACACCGACCCGAACCCGATGAACTCGCCGCTGACGGGGTCTGTGTTGCCGTTCCACAGGGCCGGGTCCCACGCTGCCCCAGCCGCCTGCTCAATCGACCAGTCCCAGTACGGGAGCGTCACACACGCAAACTCTGCACCAAGCGCACGCAGGTCGTCCTCAAACTTCTGGATGAAGACTCTGTGCCACGGGAGGAACATCCCTGTGTTGTGTGCCTGCAGGTACGACTCGTCCTTCCCGTGGATCGTCGGGTACTTGTCGTAGCCGCCCTTTGCCGACTGTGTGGCGGACCCTGCGGTCGTCGTCTTCAGCAGCTGCACAGCCTTCATGAAGAGTGCCTTCTCTGCCGTCGACAGCTGTCTCCACTCCTTGCGCACACGCGACGGGCATGTGGTCGGTGGGGTCGGTGGGGTCGGAGGGGGTGGCGACGTGACCCCACCATCACACGCGCAGCACGCCTGGTTTGCGGTGTAGCCGTCTGCTTCGTAGCTGTTCCCGTACTGCGAGCACCGTGTCGACACAGCCCCGTACCACGCACACGTGTAGGTGCTCCCGTCTGCGTCGTACCAGGGCCTCTCAGGCGACCCGACCATCACATCCGTGCACGTCGGTGGTGTGGGTGGTGTGGGCGGTGTTGGTGGCGGTGGCGTCGACACGCACTGGTACCCCACAGAGAACCCCTGCTCCTGAACAGAATAGTCCGACTTGAACTGCACAAGCATCCCGCTGTTGAACACTGTTGGGGCAAGCGTCTTCACTCCCGACTCGCTGAAGACCGGGGTCACCGATGTGTCCACGGAGTTGTCGCTGGCGACAGGCCACATCGACACGTGGTCGTAGCCGCTCTCTGTGCGGAACGAGTTCCATGTGAAGGTCAGCGTCCCGTCGCACTGCACGTACCAGCACGGCGTCTGGTTGTCCAGGTAGTTCCCCGAGCCCGCCGGGTACGTGATCGTGCCACTGCCAGACAGCTGCGTCTGTCCAGAGGCACCGTCCGGGCATGTGTTTGAAGGAAACGTAAACTGCGCCTCCGCAAAGCTGCAGCACATCGCTGCAGCCATGCTCGCAAGAGCTGTCACACGCACCATTGTCTGTTTTTGTCTCTAGTTTTTTCTCTTAAGTGTCAACCTGTGTGAGGTGATGCAAAATGAACAAAGTCGGGAAGGTGCATGCGGTAAAGTACAACTGCTGCGATATAGCTTATAAAAGGATGGAACTCCTTTTCCCCACCCGCCCTGCCCACCCTGTTTGCCCGAATGACCCAACCCGTTTGGCTCGGAACGAACACACACCACTGTCCCTTGGCTGTCTTCAGTTAGTGGAGGCAGGGAGGGCGTGGTCGCGCTTCCGCTTCTTGACCTGTGAATGGGGGAGGGTTGGCAAGTGTTCAATTATTCAAATAATCTAATTTAATGAGGTTGGCAGTCGCCACTCCCTCCTAACTCGTTTTCGGGGACTTCTGTTACCCTCCCCCCCACATCTTCGCCAGGTAACGAACGGATCAGTGCAACCTCAAGGACCATAACTCCGGGTCAACAAACGCTTCAGGCTCTCGCGTTTTGAAAAAAGAAAAGGGGGGGGAAATGTGGCAGCCCCAATGCCAAAAACAAAAAAGTGCCACCAAAAGAACACTTGAAGGATGAATGCACCCATCCCTCATCCCCGCCCTCCTCAAGACTCCAACACATTCAAAACGCTCACCCTCTTCTCTTCCCCTCCTGCTCTCCAACATAATAACCTGCTTTGTCAGTACCAACACCACATCCCTCCCTCCCTCCCGACCCCATGATTGTGTATTCCGATGGTACTTTTTTTTGCAAATTCTCATGAAAATGCATATCACACATCATTTCCTACTCCCTCTCTCTCTCTCGAGAACCCCGTTCTAATTGATGCCATACCTTTTCGTTGGCCTTCTCCGCGTCTTCCCCTTCGAAGCTGGAGAGGATGTGCTTGCACCGTTGCGATGCGATGCAGGCAATGTCATAGAGCTGCGACAGATGCACCTTGAGCGCGTCCAGCTCTGACGTGTCGCATGCGTTTGAGGCCTTCTTAGATTGGTGGGCAAGCTCCTGTTTGAGCTCCTCTTCCAGCTCCTGCAGGGATTTTCCTTTGGCTAGATCCTCCAGGAGTGCGTCGTACTTCGAGCAGAATTCGTGACGCACCTCGAAGTGCTCTAGATCCTCACGCAGCTTCTTGCAGGCAGTTTCGTTTTCGCTTGCCTGCGTCCGCACCCCATCGGATCGTTCTCTCAGTCGAGCTGCATCCTCTGCGAGTGCACGGCTTTCCAGCTCCACCATCTGCCCCTCAACCTCCAACCCCTCAGCCTCCTCCAATACCGCCGCCCGGCACCCCTGTGCGCCCTCAACGTTCTTCGAGGTAATCTGCGCAAGAAGAGAATAATGTGCTGCAGTCAACCTATCCAAATCTAGTTTCGACATTTCCTCTTTTTCCCCCTAAGAATGTTTTGTGTGTACCCCCTGGAGGAGAGATGTTCTGTGGGAGAAAACACCATTTTTTGTAGTTGAAATGCATCTCAGTCGAGTTCAATGCAATTAAATGCCCACCCCCAGGAGAGGGTGGAAATCTTCTAGTAAGTATTGTGGGGGGGAAATCCCTCCGTTCCCCTCAGGATTTGAGCTCAATCTTCGCAAAACTGCTCATCGTTTACCCCAGGAAAAATTAACCGTCCCTGCTTTCGGAAGTCGGTCAACGACCTATCAGCGACCTGTCACGACCTGTCAATATCGACCCCTCCCTCCCAATCCCACTACCATTCTTGTACCCCCCTGCCCCCACCCCACCTCGTCACCGCTGGACTGATGACCCCCACTGAAAGCCCCCCCGTCTCTCCACCACTGCCCGAAATGCCGCCAACGAACGCGCTACAGTGTACCGTCCCTACCGGAGGCAAAATCATGCAGACCACGGTGCATAGATGCATTCAACTCTCAGCCCCTTCGACCACACAAAGCACAAAAGACGAAAACGTGACAGATGAATGGGCCTCAATGGGCACGCACACATCCTACTCCTTCGAGAACACAGTTTTCTGGTGCAGCATGCTGTCCACTCACCTCTCAGAGAAAGCACAGAACGGCATAACATCCCTTCTGACCACAAAGGAAATTAATACAGGCACCTCCCGCTGACCCACAATGCCAGCTGGATGAAATCAGAAGTACCCTGCGGCCAACAACAGAAGAAACGTTGTCACTTTTTTCCCTTTCCCCTCCCCTCTCCGCATCGACCCACAGAGCAGATTAAAAATGCTATAACCAAACGATATTGACCCGATGTCTCCCATAATAGCCATCCCATTCCTCATACGCACTTTGCTTCGAATATCCTCTGTTCTCTCATCCGAATAGCTCGTTTGCAAACAACCCCATCGTACAGCACCTCTCTCCCTCTCCCCTGACAGCTGAGTGAGCATTCCCCCCCTCTCAGAAAACCTCCCCACCCCCACTCCACCCATTTGCCGTACCAGGTGGTGCCCTGCCAATCCCTAAAACATGCTTCACCTCTTTCCCCCTCTCTCTCCCTCACGCGAACCCACTAATCAAGCCCACCGGTTTACACCATTTTGCGCAAGTGACAGTTTTCACAGAAGGCATTGTGGTTCTCCTTTTCCTTCAACGGTTTTCTATATCAGAGCACCCATACAACGCACACTACGTAATACAATAGCAACATCCCCCCACACACCTCAAAACTCATGCCCTAACAACGGATGCACACCGTGCAACCTAGGGATTGCAGACCAAAGGAGACTCAATGTGTCTACGTGCTGTCACCTCTCCTGCACAACCATCAAGAAAGAGGGACAAACCAAAAAAAAAAAAAACTATGCCGGAGAACTGCAAAGGGAAGGGAAGGGGTTTGTGTGTTGTGGGGACACAACGCACGCACACACACCTCCCTCTTCTCTTTGCAGATGCAATGTCGTTCTTCGGTTTTTTTTGTCTCTCAATCTCCAAAGGGCCTGCGGTACAATGCTGAACACAACTTTAAAACACACAGAAAAGTTGGTAATATTGAACCCAAGAAGAAACCACATCACTGAATAGGCTGAAAGTGCAAAATGACTCAAAGACCGACATCAGGGCGGACACAGCACAGCGAGGCTACTCAAACACACCTTCTCTCCCCCCCTCTCTCTCCACATATGGACGAACCCACCCCACCCCACCCCCACCCCCCAACACGTGAAGTCCATCATCTCTTAACAAAGCTCCTTCAGGTCTTCGCACTGCAAGACACCGCAGAGGGAAAGGGTAACCCCGTACCTGCATGAACCCCATCCTCCTCCCCAACGTCTCCCCCCCCCCCCAATGGGGTGCGTACAAAGACTAGAGTTAGCTTTTCTACAATACCCCCCTGTGGTCTCAACCCTACCCTCGGATGACAAAAGTGCTCAATCAGTTCCTGTAGAGAGACGGGACGCCTTATGGAAGAAGGTGACCACATGACCCGCATCACATTCCGCAGAGAAGGGTAGACCCCACCCCACCCTCAGAAGACAATGTGTTCACCCAGTTTCCCGCCCTGCAGATAGACGTGGGGGTGACCACATGACCCGCATCACATTCCGCAGAGAAGGGCAGACCCCAACCCCACCCTCAGAAGACAAAGTGTTCATTCCAGTTTCCTGCCCTGCAAATATGACGTGACGATGACCACATGACCTGGACGACACTCTGCGGAAGTTCGAGCAGAGGGAGGAGAGGTAATACGAAAGTGGTCTTGCCACGGTATCAGGATAGCGAAGAATGATGTTATAAAAAGGGGGGGAAATATGAGGGGAGGAAATGTGCTATTGTTTCGTGTGTTAAGAACCTTAATTTTTTTTGTTTGTTTGGAAACCCCTCCCGTGCTTTGCATTTTTTTTTAAAAAAGCTTTTTAAAAAAACGCATTTAATTTTATTTTTTTTGTAATGCAACCCGATTGTATCTTTTAAATAAAAACATTTTTCCTTTGCTTTTTAAATTTGAAAACTTAGTTGCAGTTAGTGTAGGCCCAACCAATTTTTTATTATTATTTGCTGCCTTGTTTTTAATGTCTTCGCCTCATTTTTTTTTTTCTTCTTAGTTTTTGCTAAATCTTCTGCTCAGAGTCGTTGCTATTGCAACAGGTTCCCCCCCCTCCCCAAAACCCCTTTTCTTTAAAAAGCTGCAAGAGGAAGGGTAGGTCGAAAAAAGGGTTTATTTTTTTGTACCATCTGCAGTCAAAGTTGTCTTCAAAAAAAAGAAAAAAAAGAGAGAGAAAGAAAACTTAGATTAATCACCACATAGTCATCTAACGTGGTATAATACGTCTTTAAAAAAGAAGAGGTGGAGGTGTGTGTGCGTGTTGCTTTTTTTCGATGCTGTGTTACCCCCCTTTTATATTATTTTGTTGTTTTTTTGGTTAGAAAAGGGCTTTTTTTTAAAAGGGGGTGTCGGGGTGTTTGTATTTTAAAAAAAATGCAACAATAAAAAAAAATCACGAAAACGGTATGCAGTGCGGTTACAATTTGTTTCGTTTTTTTTTGCTTTTGTTTTTCTCATATATTTTTTTGTCATTTTTTTTTGTTGTATCGACAATCACTTTACACCTCTTTGTTGGTCTACGCAGTGAGGTTGCATTTTTTTTAAAAAATATGAGAAATATACAATAATACTAGCCCAATCCACCCCTTGGTTAGTTACGGGAATTTTATTTTTTTTTAAAAAGCGGTATTTTTTTTCAATATCAAAAATTATTATTGAAAAAAAAAAAAAAAAGATGGTGACAAAAATGCTTCTCTTTTCCCCCACCTCCCCAATCGTTTCTTTGTTTGTTTTTTTTTCTTCCAATTGCAGTTAGAGATGGATAAACGTAAGCCTTTTTCCCCCCCGCATACTCCAACCCTTAAAAGAAACGTGGAGAGGGACGGTAGCAGAAAGGAGCACACACTGAAGACACCACACCACAGCCAACGCAGCACTACCTACCCCTCCACCCCTCCACCCATGCATCTTTGCGCTGCATCCCCCCCCTCCAAATGCTAGTGTATCTACAGTACCTGTGGGGTGGGTTGGTTGAGGGTTGAAAAGCAAAGAGTACAGTGGGTAATATTAGGGGTGCGCCTTAATATGGGTAGATCCAATATGTACCCATAATTAAGTTACCCATAATAAAACGCGCCCGTAATATAGCGACCCACTGTAGTGGAAACGTATTTAAAAAAAAAACGCAGCTCGGTTGTGCAAATGGTGGGGGGACGTGAGTGTTCTGTACACGTAAGAGAACGGAGGCGGTTCACAACCGCCTCAACATCATAAAGTGAAGCTGATAGTGCACAAACCCCTCTAGGACGCAGGCACTGACACTCTGCGGGTTATATTGAACCCTGGAGTGTTGTGTGGGAGTTGCTGACAGGGAAACTGTAAGCAGGCACGCAGTCATTTCACTGGGGAGGGTTGTCAAATTAAACATTACCAAAAGAAAAGGAATAGTTGTTGATTCAGGCCCTCCGACTGACCCACTGTACAATGCCAGCCATCCGGGTGAAAGTAGAAGAAAATATTTACAAAAGAAAAGAACAATAAAAAGAACCCATACTTCCTCGAGGTATTCCTCAATGTTCGCGCTTCCAAGGATGTTGAACTTCCCGTTCTCGACCTTCGCAATTTCGATGTTGTTTGTTTCCATCTTTCCGTCGAAGCTGTGTGTGCAGAAAGGTGATACAAAGGAGGTTATTTGATATTAGCCTTTGGGTGATTGGGGCAAACCAATTCCTACACGCCCCAACCCCAGTAATGTGGTGAAAAATCCGCCAAAAGGGATAAAATTATTTGCTTTGAACTCATAGGATCACGAAAGCTGTTATCAGATTCGCTCAACAATATAAAAATGAAATTTGCCTATAAAAAATGAACAAAAAAAATCATACGCTTCAGATAGGGTCTTGATTGCAGTGTGTGTTGCGTCTTCAACCTCCATCTCGTCTGTGTATCTCCTCTCGAGGTTTGTTGTGACGTTTTGCTTGGACTTGCCGATTGCTGCTGCCTTCCATGCGATGAAGAGACCTGAGGGGTCGATTTGGAAGAGGTGCGTACCGAGGTGGTCCGACCCTGCAAGGAGAAGCGAGCAGCCGAAGGGACGCACACCGTTCGACTGTGTGAACTCCTGCATGATTTCGGCTATTTTTCTGGCGAGTTGCTCAACAGGGATGGGCATCTCGTAGGTCACACGGTAGTTTTGGCAAATCTTGCGTGCACGCGCGTACAGCAGTCTCGCGTCAGCAACCATACCCGCATACACCACACCAACATGCTCGTCCAGCTGTTGGATCTTCTGCACACTCCCTGCATCTTGCAACGGCTTCACCTGCTTCTCCGTTGCCAGGCAGATTCCGTTCTTCACGTTGAGCCCCACCGCAGTCAGCCCCTGGTTCACAGCGTTGATCGCATAGTCCAGCTGGAGCAGCTTCCCCGCAGGGTTAAATGTCGTCAACGAGAAGGCATACGCATTGTCACCCATCGTGCCCGCTAACTACAGAAGGCAAAAAAAAAGGGGGGCACAAAAAAGGGGGGCTTTGTTCTTCGTTGCGGGGGGGTTTGTGTATGTGGTTGTGTTGTTTGTGTAGAGTTCTGAGTAGAATGGGAAGATGGTCGTGTGGAGTTCAGGTGGTGTTAATATGTTGTCAATTTTACAAAAAACATTGAAAGAGCATTGTGATTGCTGGCACCTCCGACTGACCCGCGTATTTGCAATGGGCATGCTCATTTGCATGTCCTAATTTTGCTAGAGTGGTGTAATCCGGGTATCACACAATCAACCTACAAGCATAGTGTGGAACACTGGTTCGATCGTGACGATGGAATTTTCTGATGAAAGCTTTGAAGTGAACGGAGAAAGAGGAAGAAGAGGTGGACTGAAAGAGGTGCTCCCCAGGGTCACCTCAGATGATGGAGTGAGACGTCCAGATGTTTGAACTTCATACACCAAACACAGATGAACAGCAGGTACAGAAAGAAAGGAAATGTTGTGGGTAAAGTAACAGGAGAGAATACTAGTTTTTGACAGTTTTTCGAAACTTTGTGATATTTATTTATTTTTTGGAAGGCAAACCTACCGATTTGCGGCATTTTTTTTATATGCTCGATTCGTCAACAACAAACCAGAATTGCAAAAAATAAAATAAAATAAAAGCAAAACAAAAAATCCCCCCTTTTTGACCCACATACACAACGTCGCTGATCACAATCGCACGTCTGTTGACCATTCTTTTTTTCTGTTTCTTTTAAAATAACGGGCGTTTTGACGGAATCTCTCCTGATAAAACATTGCTTTCTTTTACCACGGTTGCGGTTTTCCCTTCCCATTTTTGACTGTGTTCGATCCCACCCACCCACCCCATGCCCTGTGACTAAAGTTCTTTACCTATGCCTTGACCTTTTTCACTTTCTTCTTCTTTTTCGCAGAGGGGTCGAGCTTGGTGCGCTTCGGGGAGGGCTGTTCTTCTGTCGCTGGGGAGCTGCGTTTTGTGGCAGCTTGCTTTGGGCTCTTGGCTGGTGAGGGTGTGGGCTCGTTGAGGGCGTCAACGTCGCCTTCGGCTTCCTCGTCCCCCTCGTCCCCCTCGGCACGCTTGGCGGCATGTCCGAGCTGGCGGACAAATTCCTCGTCCTCCTCGACCTGTGCTGTGTCCTCGTACTTCTTCTTGTGCCAATCCAATGTAGCAGTTGCCTTCAAAAACGACAAAGTATGCGTGCTGTTCTCGGCCAACCTAAATGATGAGTGAGAGTGGGTTTGACAATATGGAGAAAATAAACAGCAAACAAAAAAATTCCGTGGCTGTCACCTCACGCTCTTGTTTCATGGATAATTTTGTTTTTGAAATCTTGAAAATCGCGCAGAATGTACATCGTGCACACAAATCTAAACGAAAAGAAGACGCACATATTTTCCCTCTCTAGGGGATGTGTCTATGAAGAAGATGGGGTCCATACTTAACCAGCTCGGAGGCAGACTTGACAACCTGTTGGTGGAGCAGCTTCAAAGACGCCTGGAGGTTCCCGTCTGCAGGTGCTCCGGTGTGTGCCGCTGTGGTGTGTATGTTTATTGATACGTTGGAACCGCGGCAACGTTGGGACAGAACGCCGATGCAATTTTATTTGTAACAAAATACGTGCTCATAAGGGGCGCCAAAGGGGGTATATCGAAACACTGACACCATACCTGTTGCCTTCCTCTGCATGTATGCCCCGTGCCTGGAGAGGATGGACACTGCCCAACGCAGATACCGTTCGACGTGGCGGTGGTTCTGCAGCTCTTTGGAGAGGGCATCCAGAAGCTGGCTCAACATGTCCTGTGGGGTAGTGTTGAATGACTGAGACATAAAATACATCTGGTGAAAAACATCACAAAGCACGCGAAACGCAAAGATGTGAGCCATATTCTCACCTTCTGTCTTCACATCGGCAC